>CM032325.1:28222813-28822813 GCA_019022515.1 Quercus aquifolioides | reverse complement strand
TCAGTTATTTGTGTGTTCAGCCAATAAGAAAGCTTGTATTTCTGAAGTGTTAAGTCCTCCAGTTGGTGATAATGATAGAGTGTGGAGTTTAAGATTTTATAGGAAATTCAATGATTGAGAGTTAGCGGCTTCGTACTCCCTTCTTCATTTCATCCAAACTCGGGTTGGGTTCCTAAGGGTGGAGGTTGTGACAGTCTTTGTTGGCATTTTAATGGAAGTGGAAAGTTTGACATTCGGTCTTTTTATCATAAGATTCGAAATGCAACTCTTTCAGCTTTCCCTTGGAAGGGCATTTGGAAAGTAAAAGATTCCTAAAAGGGTGGCATTCTTTATGTGGACAGCAGCTCATGGTCAGATTCTAACTTTGGATAATCTTATACTTCGTGGTCGCCCTTTAGCGAATCGTTGTTGTATGTGCTGTTATAATGAGGAATTTGTGGATCACCTGCTGATTTTTTGTCCGGTAGCTCATTTTTTGTGGATGTATATGCTTCAGTTGTTTGGGATCGATTGGGTCATGCCAGGTTCAATTGCAGACTTATTATTTTGTTGGTATCATTGGCTTGGGAAGCATAATTCTAATATTGGGAATTTGGTTCCAGGTGTGGACTATTTGGACTGAACGGAATTGGCGTTCCTTTGAGGATACTGGGAAATCTTTGGCTCAATTGTTAGATTTATGCCAACGGACCCTCTTTGATTGGTCTCAGTGTTGGGGTCTCTCGAATTGTTCTGCACTAAAGGATTTTCTTTTGTCTCTTAGAAAAGCTTAGTGGTTGTTTGTTACTTTTTGCTTCTTTTTACCCTTTGTTCATTACCGTGAACCCTGTGTATTTTTCCTGCCATTCCATTTTCAATAATATTTTTTTCTTACCTATCAAAAAATAAAAGAGAGGGAAAATAGACACCTCCCTGATGTTGCTCAAGCTCTCTTGTTTCAAATGGATGTACCTCATTAATTGGATGCCTTCCTCTATTCCACTATTCTTGATGGAGCATCTCTTCACTCCATCTTATCCCCTTCTTCTCCAGCCTTCCATTTGTCTCCTCAAGGTTTTGGGTGTGTTATGTTCATAATCTTGGACCCCGTTTTGACAAACTTGATCCTTGCTCCATCAAGTGTCTCTCTCAGCTATTCACAAACTCAAAACATATATCAACTATTCTCTAGTATTACAACACTACTTTACCATTTCTGATATTACTTAATTTGAGTCCCAGTCATATTTCTTTGTACCTAGTTCTCCCAAGGAATATCAGTTTGAGATGTATGTCCTTTTTCCAACTCTGAATTTACTACCTTCCTCGCCTATTCATGTACATTCCCCTAAGTCATTGCTTCCAAAGGCTCCAACTCCATTGCAAGTATATACTAGATGTCTACAGTCAACAACTCTATTGCCCCTAGTCAACTAATCCCCTATGCACTCCAAACTCACTTCCCATTTCTCTCTAGACAGGTATATGTTCCTATGTTACAAAGCATCCCATTAATAACTTTATTTCTTGCCTAACGACATCTCCTTCCTTTTCTAGTTTTATGTTCCTATGTTACTAAGCATCCCATTAGTAGCTTTATTTTTGGCCAAACACTGTCTCCTTCCTTTTTCAATCTAACAAGGTACGAAGGAAGAAGGCTTTACCGTCAAGGATAGACAGTTTACAACCCTCAAAACTTCTAGCATTCCATTCTCACCAAAGGCACCACATGATCCAATATGGCACAGCCTTCCAAAAAGCAATATTTCTATGCCTTCAAAAAGACCCCTACTTCTTTGGCATAACCCACTGGGGCCCAAATAACCAAAACACCATTGTCCACAGCTCGTAAGCTATTGGACAATGAAGAAGAAGGTGATCCACAGACTCCCCGCACCTTTTACGTGCAACACCAATCCAATACAATAATCCCTCTTCCTGAGATTTTCAAAGGATAAAATCTTCCCTAGAGAAGCAGCCCAAGAAAAGGAGGCCACCCTAGGCAGGACTTTTAATCGCCACACCAATTTCCAAGGGAAAAACATGCTGTTAGAAGCAGATAAGGAGTGATAATAACTACAAACCACAAAACCCCTGCACTTGGCAAGTCTCCAACAAGGTCTATACATTCCCCCCTTCCCCCCCCCCCCTCCCTAACAGGCTTGGAATAAATAAGATCCAAAAAAGCAACCAAAGGCTCTAGCTCCCAATCTTGGACTACCTAGAAAAGCGAACATCCCAATGGGACTCCTCATTAGAACGACGTAAAACATCATTTATTGCAGCTTCTTTATGGACTAATATTAAATAACTCTGGGAAACCCGCCCTAAGTGGACAATCACCACACCACACGTCATGCCAGAACTTTACTCTAGGCCCATTCCCCACATCAAATTGAAGAAACCGGGAAAAGGTCGACCATCCCCATCGTATAAATTTCCAAAGGCTTACGCCATAGGGATCCTCCACAAAAAGAGAACTCCTCCCCCCCCCCCCCCCCCCCAATTTGTTCCCATACTTAGCCCTAATAACTCTCCTCCAAAGATGCTCCCTCTTGGTCCCGTATACCCATAGCCATTTCCCTAATAAATTTTGATTGAATCTTCTTATGTTCAACCTTTCATATCAGCTTAAGTTTTTGGAACAATCTGTCATTTATCATGGTATCAGAGTATAGGTGTCTTGAGTTAGAACTCTTATCTCCACCCAACCTCCCATTTAAAAGTTAAACATTCCACATGTTAGCTGCCATTTATTGAGACGGATTATGGACTCACATGTGAGGGGGGTTGTTAGAAAAATGGCTAAGAGATTAATTAAATTCACCATTTCTTATTAGTTCAAGCTTTTGGGGCGGGCTAGTGATAGTTTATCATGATATAGACACTCTACCAGGCACTTCTTGCCTAGGTTTATATAGCATCAAACCATACAGAGTCTAGCAAAAAAGTTTTGGGTATTCTACTCTTCTTTGCAATGAGTTTTGAATATTTAGACAAAAAATGCGGCATGTAATAGATACATAAGTTGAGCTTTTTCTGATGAGGTGACTAGTAGCATTTGAAGGCTATGATTCATTAAAAAAAATAAAACCGTACATTAGTTGAACAATGTCAAATAAATTTACCAAAATGATGAACATATCACAAAATACACTCATGCATGTTCAACTCTATTATTTAGAAACTGTAATAAAGCCTGTCTGTATACTCTATAACCAACATCCTAAATTGGTTTTCAAATGTGCTTTAAAGACATGATAATTGTTTATACGAATCCAGCTAGTCTGCCACTAATGGATTGAAAATCCAACTTGAGTGAATCAAAGGACTGGAAAATAATTGGGCAAGAACTTACCTGTTGTATGACAGCATCACGGTAAAACCTATATGAGTGGAGGAGCATTGCAACTCTATCAACTTGCAAGCAGTATATTCTACCATAGCTGTGAACAGTGACAATTATTAAATATTTGACTTTAGGGAACAATTTGAATATATTAGCAGGAGAAATTAAACAATAAGAACCTACACAGTGTGTTCAAAAGAACCTACACAGTGACAATATTGATATCTTCGGCAGCTAGGACAGGCTTACTGTTAGCCTCAGATTTAGCCATTGCCATGTCAAACCTTGGCAAGCGAATAAACCCTGCAGATGAAAGCTAAGAAGAAGAAATAGTAACTATGTCAGACCATGGGAGATGCTCAAAATTTCCACGCAGCTCTTAGTCTTATTTGCATCAAGGAACACCACAAAAGCTGCATTGATATATGTCTCAAGGAGGAAAGGAACTTTCTGTTCTAGACCCGTAGTTAAACCAAACATTATTTCTTTCTTTCATACTATTTATTCTGCCAAAACTAGGTAGACTGGTGAAAACAAATTATGTAGGGTCCCTTACACAGGTCATGGTTTTTAAGCCAAAACTTTCTATACGGCTTTGAGCTCTAGGGCAGGTTCTCCTTTCCCTTAGAAGAGTGTTTGGAAGATGAAGGCCCCAAAAAGGGTAACTTTCTTTGTATGGAAAGCTATCTTAGGTAAAATCTGGGAAGCACGGACGCGGCGCCAGAGGAGCCGCACCCGCGTCCGACGCGGCGCGACGCGGCGACGCGCGAGGGACGCCGCTGACCGCGTGTCCGGCCGCGTCGGGCCGCGTCCTGCCACGTGTTTTTTTTTTTTTTAGCCAACGCCGCTCAAACTCAGGCCGATTCGCGCTGAATCGGGCCGAATCGGACCATATCCGGCGAAACCGGCGAACTCATCCCCTTACAGAGCAGTTTTCCAACACGTCGACGGTTGCTAGAATGAACCCAGGCCATGGCAGAGGCGGCTGCTGCTGCTTCTTCTTCTTCTTCTTCTCCTTTCTTTGTCCATGGCAGAGGCGGCGGCTGCTGCTTCTTTTTCTTCTTCTCCTTTCTTCGTCCATGGCAGAGGCGGCTGCTGCTGCTTCTTCTTCTTCTCCTTTCTTCGTTTTGTCTGCTCGTACTTTTCAATTTTATTTTAAATTTTCCTTACCTTGTTTTATGTTTTCTTTTTGTTTTGTGAACCTAGCACGTGACTGGTTGTTGGAAATGGTAAAGAGATTTGACAAAAGCTTTATTTCAATGGCCCACACGTAAATATATGAATAATAAAACTATTTTAATATTTAACTTGAGCATTGCGTTTTTAATAGTAATTTTTTTAAATAATATTTTAATAATAAAATTGTTTTAATAGTATTATTTTAATTATTGGATAGATATTTAGATTTGAAATTGATAAATTAGCTGAAATTAGCTTTTAATCTTGTGGAATGTTTTAGTTTCAATTTTGTGGATTGTATTTAATTTATGAACATGTTTTAATTATTATCTACTATTGCTCTTAAATTTGATATAGGTTTATATAATGTGAAAAAGTATGCTTAGCAATATATTAAAAATGTAAATAAAAATATTTTTAATAATTTTTTAATCGCCGAGTCCCGCCGCACCCGCACCCACCTTTTTCCAAAATTGCCGAGTTCCGCACCCGCACCCGAGTAACGCACCCGTGCTTCATAGGGTAAAATCCTAACTATGGATGACTTGAGAAAACATCAACTCACAGTGGTGGATTGCTGCTATATGTGTTAGAAGAGAGGGGAGACCATTTATCATTTACTACTCTTCTATGAGGTGGCTAAAGAAATGTGGGACAAGGTATCATGTAGCATGTTGGAAAGGACAGTTTGGTTGACACAGAAATAGAGGCCTTTGGGAGGCAATCCCCTCATGAATCGTGCGGTGTTTGGAGAGAAAGAAATGCTCAAAGATTCGATGGTTGTTAGAACTCGGTTTTGGATTTGAAGATGGAGTTGAAGACCCTATATGATTGGATGACAACTACAAGGTCTTTTTCTTTTTCTAATTTACCTGAATTTATGTATCTTTTATATGTTTTCTTATTTTTCTTTTATTAATTTTTTGAGTTTGGTGTTTCTCATGTTTTACTTCCCGTGTAAGGTTGCACCCCTTTACGCCATTTTAATATATCTCTTCCAACCAATTATGTGGTGGTTCAGATGACCATCAAAATTATTTAAATCATGACTCATTAAGTAATAACAAGTCGCATGACTCTTAAATTTATTTGAGTCTCCACTTAGTAGGTCGAAGGAACTTTACACCAAACAGGTTTGAAGAAAAATTCTGTCCCAAAAGAAAATTCTGCTTCCAAGCACATAACCATAAGTTGGTTATGCAACCAATTTCTACACAACCTACATTAGAGCAATAGTAGTTTCTTAGAACCAATTCCCCAATCCATTTTTTTCCCCAAAATACCAAGTCCAGCCTAACAAACACAGCCTACTCTAGCAAGGGATAAAAGACAAGTAAAATAATAGCAGCAATGGTACCATACCTGAAATCCATTGAAGGTCTTGCACTGCATTCCAGAAGCAAGAAGAACCAAGCGGCTTTCATGCGTGTAAACATACCAACTGACAATCAATTTCCTTGTCTCTACCAATTGGAGTGATTTCAACTCAGAATTGTACATAAATAAGTCCAGCCCACTGTGATATCAATCCATTTAGTAAAATGGAAGAAAGAAGATAACACAAAAGATCCCATATTTGTTGAAACAAAATCTATCCCCCGCCCCCACCCAAAAAAAAAAGGAACAAAGAATAGAAACAAAAATCCAGTATATAAACAGAGGCCAGCCAACAGGCAAGTGCAGGGGGTGGGGAGCTAAACCATGCAGGGATGTCAATTAATGTCAAATTCATTTTTTTAATAATTGACATCCCTGCATGGTTTAGCTCAAAACCCCTCGCACTAAAAATAACAATCATAGCTAAACGATTCAAAGAAATGAAATTTATCCATTGATTTTCATATAAAGCATACAGGAAACTTCCCTTACCTGGTCTTTACAAATACAATATCACATAATGGACAATCTGTCCAAAAGAACCCCAGAATACTCTCTGACTCTGGCCTGCACCTCTGACTAAAAGTCTCCCCAGTTTCTCTATGCCTAAACTGCACCTCATGATTAGATCGTTGGATCGCTATAAACTTTGCATCTAAAGAATACCGAATAGATAAGATGGGCCCCTCACTTATTGAATCAGAGGTAGGAGCAACAAGAGGAGAAAAGGGTACAGTTTTCCATGAGAAGACCTAAGCAAAAGAGAAAGGAAGAGAAAAATAAAATACGACACCATTTAGTTCACATAGATTTTTTTTTCTATGAAAAAAGATTGAAATCTACTATACTTAATTTAAATATTAAATGTTATAAAAAAAATTAAAATTAAAAATGCAAATACAAGTACTTCATTCAAATTTTTTCTTATTACCTGATCAGATGTTGGGGAGAGTATTGACTTATTTCCATCATCATAGAATAAACCCCTTGATCCAGGAACGTTGCATCGTAAGGGTGGATACTGAATATAAACATGTGACAAGGCACTAGATCTGCTCAAACCAACACTAGACTGTGAACTTGATGCTTTCCCAGACATCTCCCCTAGTCACCTTTTAACTTGGAGAAGGCAATGTATGGCAAATACTGCTGCGAACAATCCTAAAAGACAGCTTATGCACTCAAAGTACACTGCAAAACTTAGAAAATATCACATCAGTGGAACGGCGAATATGAGATCTGAAGGAGCATTAAAACCCTAGAAAAATAAAACAATAATGCAATCTATTTTGCAATATATAAATTAAAAACCTCTTTTCTGCTGCTTTCGACCACTGCCTCCAAACTTCACACTTGGTGCTTGCAGTATTCAACATATGCCTCAACACAGTGATAACGCAGACTACAAAGTTAAACCTTTCCTTGCAGCTATTCAAGGAGCAAAAAGAAAAAGGTTTAAGTAAAAAATTTCTTGAATAAACTTTCCAAAAGCCTTTTTTCCTCTTGTCACACTAGAACATATTTCTTTATCAATTATAGAATACAATACCGTTTTCAGCATGCATGTCTTTAGGGCAAGAAATTCTTTCAAACACATATCACGCTCAACTTCTGGAACCTTGGCCGCAACACAACCCCCATATTCTTTCGCCTATCAAAAAGAAATATCTTGCAATAGTAAATCAAAAAGATTCGAAACACTTATATAGAGAAACTCCAGGTAACTTGTGTTTATAAAATTCAGAATAGAGAAATAAGCACAGACACTAATTAGTTCATTTATTACATACTGTACCCTTTTATAAGTTAGCTTTACAAACACTTTAGCAATACTCATTTTTCATGTTTTCATTCTTTTCCTACATGAACATTATCTATTCCAAATAAAGAAACATATTTCTGGATAATGATTTAAAGCTAATCAACAAACCTGGGCTGAACAATTCACTAAAATGCGCTTGAGGGTGGAAGTGGAGTTCCTTTCTTTCATGTCCAGAGTGCTATCAAAGAAATGTTTAATAAATAAACACAGTTATTACTAGCACAATGTAGCATGAAATTTCATAACCCAGCTGATAATTATGAGGATACATGCAAAAGGATTCTAATTCTAAGTGTCTTTTCTATTTGTAGGAAGGTATTTTCCCTTATTTCACGACAATCATAAGCAAGATTGTACCCCCAGATCCATCATATCTTTGAGACTACCATATGTGTAGATTATGCTACATAAGTATCAATAATTCAATAGCCACTTGAAATTAATGAGGGCTAATTGTGGATGACCATTAGAAGGGGCTGGCCCATGTTGCTGCGTTTTATCCAGTTTGAAGTAGGGGAGTGGTCCAGAGTGAGATTTTGGCAGGATCTGTGGTGTGGATGGAGCTCTCTAGTTATGTGTTTCCCTGAGTTATTCAGGATTAGCTGTGATAAGGAGGCTAGTGTGGCAGGATTGAGAATTAGAGGCCTTATCAAATTTTATGGATTCCATCTATGGGAAGTGGGGAGGGTAAGATGTGTTGGATTCTAGTTAAGAAAAAGGGTTTCCAGGTTAGTGGTTACTATCAGGTCTTTCTTAATGCTAATGTACAGTCATTCCCTTGGAGAAGCATATGGAAGTCGAAGATCCCGTCCAGAGTTGCTTTCATTGTATGGACTGCTGCTTTGGGGAAATTTTTGACAGCTGACAATTTCTAGAAGCGGCATGTTTGGATTTTGGATTGGTTCTATATGTGTAAACGTAACGAGGAATCAGTTTACCATCTACTACTCCATTGTCCTACTGCTACTGATTTATGGGCTATGATGTTCAGGTTGTTTGGAGTTTGTTGGGTGATACTGAAGACTGTTGTCGAGTTACTAGCTTGTTGGCAAGGGCGATTTCGCCATCATCAGAATGGTCATATTTGGTTGGCTGTCCCTCACTATTAGATATGGTGTATTTGGACATATTCCCATCGTAACGTGTCCTAATTTTTCAAGAATCATAGTTTCACCGTGTCCCATGCTTGTATTACAAGCAAAGGTTTTCCAGAAAAGCAAATGATATGGTCCTTACAGACATAATGTGGAGGCTTTTAAGGATGATAGGGATACGAACCAAGGCTATGATTGTGATTGGTTCCCTTTTACTAGGAAGCTAAAAACCCTCAAATAAAATTTGAAAAGAATGTAATAAGCAGGAATTTGACGATGTGGGAATTAACAAAAGAAATATGAAGTGAAATTTCATGGAATATCGAAATTCAATAGAAATGCAAATATTCAAAAACCCTAATTCATTCCTGAGCAAAATCTACACACACGCACGCACGCACACGTGATCGGCAATGAGAAATGAATTTTCAAAGTACGATTCTGAGAAATACCTGATGAATTGACCATCGGAGGGATCGCTGTGTGTACGGAGAGAGCAAAAGCAAACAAAGCGAGAGTGAAAGAAGAAGATGATGATGAAGAATTTCAGCAACTAACAGTCTTGAGTCTTGTTTGGATTTGATTTGCTGACTTTTTCATTCACCGCTGCGCAAAACGGGTTCGAGGTTGAGGTTGAGCTCGACGAACTAAACTGCCACGTCATTTTTTTTCTCGGTCTTTTTATGTGGGCCCTTTTTAGATCGATGGACAGGCTACTAGAGTATGGCCCAATTGGTTTTTGTTGAGGGTTTGGGCCATTTGGGGATTTGTTGCTGTTGCTAGATAAACAAGCCTGGCTTCATGCTAATTTCATTTTAGAGCATTCACAGAATCACAAAATCTCTTCTTTGTCCTGCTAGCTACGAACCTTCATTTAAAACCCAAAAATAAAAAAAATTTGCTAGAGTGACTTTTTACAAGATGAGAGGGGTAATTCTACCGCAACAACGTTTTTCACCATAAATTTCACAATGGCTGAGTTGATGAGTTATTATATATTCTCATGTAGGTTTACTATTGACACTACTTTTTATTATTTATCATTAACAACTTATCATTTCAATTGTTGTGATTGTGAATTATATTGTAACCCTAGACTTTTTGGAAATGAGTAATAGTAAGGGGGCGTTTGGTCATAGAGTTCAAAAATTGTTGTTTAAAAAGATGTGAAAATTGTGGTTTAAAAAGTGTTGTTGAAAAACGTGTTTTAGTGTTTATAAAACAAAAAAAAAAAAAAAATGTGTTTGGTATTATGGTTTAAATAATATGTTTTAGTGTTCAAAAAACATAAAAATGTGTTTGGTATGTGTGTTTGGTATTATGGTTTAAATAATATGTTTTTGAACAATGTTTTTCAAACTTCAGCTGAACAGGGATGGTCCACCAAACGCTATTTTCTGTTTTTGGACACTAGTGTTTAGTGTTTAAACACTGAATACTATGTTTTGAACTTTATGACCAAACGCCCTCTAAATCTTTCATCTGCCCTTTTATGAATTTGAATCTCATGCAATACATAGGTACTCATTCTTCAAAAAATAAAAACATTAACTTTTTTTAAAAAAATTTAATTCAAAGGTTGAAATTAAAAGTAACTTTTTTTAATTTTCAATCACAGCGCAGTTGCAGCTAATCTCGCCTGATCTTAATCCTCTTTTATTGGTTTATTTAACCTCATCTTTACCAAAACCATTAATCAATCGGACGAATTAAAGGGAGTTCCCACTACGTGTGGTGGTCTTGCTAGGTCGTGGAGATTGTCAAAGTTCAAGAGGTCTGTGACTTTGAAAGAAAAATAAAAAAACATGATAATAAAATGTTAAAGAACTATCATTTTTATAGAGTAGTGATAAAGATGGGATGTGGGGTTATTTTTTCGTATTTTAAAAGTAGATAGTTAAAATAGAAAGAAAAAGAAGGACGTGTTTCGATCTCCAAAAGTGGCAGTATTTAATCTAGATTTAAGAGCTCAGCATTCTTCTTCCTGCATAAGGATTAAGGAATATTCTGAAATCAACTGTTGCTCCAGATCCAAAAGGAAGTCATTAGGGTTATTAGCTAAAGCCTTTTGGGCACCATGAAGTCTAGCTAATAACCTCCTCTTTTTAGCAAACAAATTCCCAAACACTTCAAAATTCCACCGTTTAGCTCTGTCAACAAACTCCAAAATTGCATCCTGTAAAACTCTATCCTCAGCCCAAGCTTGCTGGACAGCCCTCGGAAAATCTTGATGGAATAACCACATGGTTTGGAAGCGAAAGGGTTTATTCTGTTAATTCACATTAACTCTACATAACTCAATCAAGACAAGACAGTGATCTGAGAAAGTCCCAAGAAGATGAGTCACTAAAGCTTCCGGATAAAGAATACGCCACATAGGATTAGCAAAACACCTATCTATCCTTTCTAATATCAAATTGAAATGGGTCTACGATTTGTCCACGTGAACTTCGGACCCGCAAAACCCAAATCCAACATATTACATTCATCTAGACAATCCTTAAATTCTAAGGCTCTATTCAAATTTACATGGTTGCCACCAAACTTATCATCATCACAAAAAAACTTCATTAAAGTCTCCTAGCATCAGCCAAGGTAAATTATGGAGATGAGAATAGTTTTCAAATTTTCCCATAAAATTCTTCTTTCAGCCAACCTAGGACTAGCATAAATAGCAGATAAAAGCCAGGTAAGGTTGGATGAACGCACCTTAACAGTAGCGTGTATTTCCTGCTCAGTGGATGATAAAGGAAGAATTTCCACCTCCTCTGATTTCCAAAGAATCCACATCCCCCCAGCATAGCCAATTGTATCTATTGTAATATACCCATCAAAAGGCAACCCTTCAATAATTTTTGCTACCCTGTCTCCTCCCACTCTCATTTCTGTCACCACAAAGATAGTGGCCCGATGATTAATTGCCATTTCGAAAATACTCCGCTTAAAATCCGAATTCAAAGCTCCTCTGCAATTCCAGAGTAACACATTCATTTTGACAAATTGACCTAACGATACCTCGATCTCCGGTGGATTAGTATTCATTGCAGCTGCTTCCACCATACTCCACCCCATCCTCCTCAGAAGATCCTTGGATGCCCCCCAATCCGGCTTCCAAATTATCATGTGCTTCAGAATGCCTAGGATATCCTCTCTGCAACTCAGAAGTACATCGCATTTCTTCACCGGAGCCATAATTTGGATCAATTTCAGCGTTGGATGATTTCCCATATGTGTCGTGGCCATCCCTCTAAAATCCACCAAATTCCTCTCTTGAATGATCCACCCGGTTTCGTCCTAATGGGGCACAACTGATGGCCTCCTTTGCCTACTCAACTCCTCCGACATTTCCACCGAAACCTCCGGAACATCCATAAGGAACTTCCACCACGGATTGGGTGTGAGAAATCACGCATTGTGCTCCAATGGAAGATTCCCCAGTCTGATGCTTTCCGGTGTTATGGGGAAAAGATGCTTCCAAGCCTACCCCAACTCTGTCTCGAACCATCCCAGAGTCTCCGTTGGTGCCACTCTTATTTGAGATATTATCTCGTCTGGAATGGCCACCACATGATTCTTGTACCAAATGGCCCATCCGGACTATGACAGAGGGGTTAGCCCTATCAGAATCCTCTCCATACTCAACTAGATTACCACTTCCCAGACCTCTTGTTGATAAAATCAACTCGCTCTTACCCTCCGTGCTGTGAGATAGTCGTTTATGGCATTTAGAATTTTTTTAACTCTTTGAATTTCTAATCCCCAGACCTTTACTTCCCTTGCCTTTATTTTTTGCTACAGCTTTTCTTTTGTTTCCTAAAGTTTGCTTCATATCTTGTTGGCACTCAGCATATGGATTCTCAATACAATCCTCCATCACACAATCCTTCCTCGTCTCAAGGTTAATCTTCGGGTTTTGGGCTACCACTACACGTGTAGTCTCTTCTCTAGAGTCTGCCGAATCACTTTGCAGGTTTTGGACTGCCACAGCACGAGTGGTCACTTCTCTAGAAGTAGCTGGATCACTTGAATTTAAATCACTTGGATTTGACTTGTCAAAATCCTTACCTGCTTCCACATGCGCTAAGACTTGAGAAAGGTCCGAATTGCCCCTAGCTCTTACGTGGGATGAGTTATCAAACTTAATTGGCCCACTAGCTTTTCCCATCCTAACCGACCCTCTCTTCCTCGTGACTACATCCAGGGCCCATAGTTGGGCTCGGGTTGAGCTTCCTCACTAATCTCGTTGGTTTTCAACAAGACTTGAGCTACATCTTCTCCACTTGGTTTCCTTACTTTCAGTCCACAACTTTCCTGTTTATGTCCAAGCTTACCACAACAAAACAGAGAGAAGAAATGCCCTCATATAAAACTTTTTTAACTAACCTTCCCACTCGAATAGAGCTAATAAGAGGTTTGTCTAAGTCAATCTGAACGCACAACCTTGCATAACCTCCTCTAGTCTCTGAGGCCGTGTAAGAGTCAATGCGTAATACAGGACCAATGACACTCCCAATTTCCTTCAGCACAGAAGCATCGTAGAACTCAATTGGCAATTCAAGAAATCTAACCCAAATTGCCACTGATGTAAGCTTTGCCTCAGAAGCTTTAAAATAAGGTTCCCAATTGTCTCAATTGGCAATTCAATTAGGTATTGGATGTTTGAAAGTGGAGCTTGATGCTAAGGTTATTGTGGAGATGTTAAAAAATACTAACATCTCCATTGCTTTTTGATTGCAAATCCCTTATAGCAAGATTCACACAGGTTTGGGTAGCTCACGTGTATAGAGAAGTGAACAGGTGTGCTGATCTTTTGGCCAAGAAAGGTTGCTGTATGAGGGAGGATTTTGTTATTTTTGAAGTTTCCCCCTCTATTGAATTAGATAGACTTCTTATATCTAATGTGAATGGGCTATACTATTATAGGCAGGTAGCCACTACTTTGGCCTCTGTGGTCAATTTGTAAGTTCTTTTGTTGTTAATATATCTAGCCTTCTAACCCAAAAATAAAAAAATAAAAAATAATAGTATTTAAAAAAAAAAAATTGGCTAAACTTTACATAACTGAATGTACATACTATTTAACTTAATTCGTTTGTTTTACTGATATAATTTTTTTCCTTTTTCTTTTTTCTTTTTAAGTTGTGTTAAGAAACTAGCGTGGATTTTATATTTTCATTGATAGTTTCTTTATGTAAATCAAACTTAAATGGATGGATTAGAATTTACTATCTAAGATATGGTAGTCAGTAGATATTAGTTAGCTCAATTGATAAAAAATTTTGTCGTCAAATAAAATATTTGAGGTTTGAATCCCTTCTGCAAGAAAAACTAATTGGTATTTTGACCTGATGATAAAAAGTAATCATCATTAAACTAAAGAGTAATCATCATGGATCGAACACTATAAATCAATTGAAAATCTATCCAATTTATAACAAATATATATATGGTAGTTGGTTAAAACTTAAAAGTCATTAAAAAATAAACATTTTTTATTCATTTGATCATTTTATTTACCTTTTGAGATGTGGCATCACAATTCACAATAGAACATTATTGGAGAAACACAATGATCATAGAAGAAGTTTCTTTTCACTTGCAGTCAGTTGTGAGTTCTACGCAATTCATTCAAGATAGAGTTCTCTTCAATGTTTACCCAAAAAAAAAAAGATTTCTCTTCAATGAGAGCATTAACTGTGTTTTAAAGTCTATTTAAATGTAGATTGGGATAGATTTCGATAACTAAATTTTTGATGAGTTGGTCTAACTTTTTTTTATTGACATGATGAAATGATTTAAATATATGACGGTCACTCAATGATAACTACTGTATTATTTATCATAAAATTAAGATTTTTTTTTAGACAATATTTGAATTTAATTCTTCTTCTTTTTTTGCGAGAAGAAAGTCCATTATTCAATAATATAAAACTTGATTAATTGATTAGAACCGACGTATCTTATTGATATATGATATCATAACAATGTGTTCTTCCTATCAAATATATAAAAATGTACATTACATGCCTCATTTGGTATGGTAACTCAAACACATGTTTTCAGTTTTTAAACGATATTACACATATTTTTACACACTTTTTCACCCACACGTATTTTCACACCTATCTTCAAACAACAAAACACGTGTTTTTAATTCTATGTACCAAACACCCCATATATTTATTGAACGTTAACTTTACAACACATGTTGCCTCAACCGTTGAGATGGCTGCCTAAAATCAATCCAACGATCAAAATTAACTGACCTCTACATATAATTTCCACTACGAAGTACGAACTCCATCGGAGTTCAATTCTTAATTAGACGAGGCTGGCATTTTTAAAGACTTCAACCGCTTTTAGCCGTTGGATCGGTTGTCAATGGTCATCAATGTAATCTACATAAAAGAGACGTACCTTTTGTTCTAAAAAAAAAAAAAAAAAAGTCAAAAGTTTAATGAGAAACTGACACAATTTCAGCCATGCATTAACCATGGATTAAACATGCCAACTACCATTGAATATAAGGCCGGTCTATATCAAGTATTTATTGTTTTGACTTTCGATAAGTAATGGTTGATTATCATAGATAGAGTATTCACATCTGCAATCTTTAAACTATTCTATTTTACCATTTTAAAAATTATTTTATCTATTATATCATATCATTTTATAACATATCCAACATCTCAACTTTTATTTTTTCATACAACACATTAAAATAATATAAATAATAAAATAAAAATAATATAAAAATATATCTCACTTCTCTCTCTAACCTCTGTTTCTTTTACTCTCTCTCTCTCAACCACCCACCACCACCACCACCGAGCTTCCCAGTCATACCACCTACCATTGAAAGCACCACAAAGAGCTAACATTTGGTTATCTCAACCACCCGATCACGCCACCCACCACGACCCACAGCAGCCCACCAATCAACCACAACTCAACAAACCCAACCCAATAGAACCTACTGCTCATTCAAACTCAAACACACAGACCCATGCCGCCAAACCCATCAAACTTGAAACCCAGCTAAACCGACGAACAACCCATAACCAAACTCATCAACCACCGATTGAACCCGAAACCCATCAAACCCACATCACCACCAGACCACGCCGTCACCAACAAACCATAACCAAACCCATCAAACCCGAAACCCAGCAAAACCCACAAACAACCCATAAGCAAACCCATCAACCACTGATCAACCCATCAACAACCCAAAACAACATGATCCCAAAACCCATCATAGGACCCACCAAATTGCGCCACGCCACGCCATGTTGCCACTAGACCCACGCCGGACCCACAACCCATGCCAAAAAAAAACCACCACCGAGAGAGAGAGAGAGGGAGATGACAATTGCAAATTTTTTTAGAATTGCAAGTCTGGGTAACATGAGTTCTAAGGGGTTTAATGCTAAAATTCATCAACACATTTACAAGACCCAATGTGAATACTCTTATAACTTATAATTATGTATTGTGTTCCACCCAAAACAGCCGAAATTTTCTATTTCAAAATTAGTTATTCAGTACAAATTACTCTCTTTGTTTCATTTTGTTCCAAATTTTAACTCATTTCGCTCTATTTCACCCTATATGGTGATTTTTGAAGGTACGTAAACAAATCATTATTTTTTCTTAAAACTTTTTTTTTAATTACTTCCCTTGCATATGGCATTTTCTTTTAATAATTTTTGTTCTTGTTTACTTTGTTCACATATGACATGGTTTTTTTCTTCATTAATATTTTTTTCTTTCTACATATATATGACATGTAATATATTTATATTTTGTAATGATTATGTTTTTTTTTAGAGAGTTTTAACCTATGACGTCCGCTCATAATGATAGTTTTTTATCATCAAACCAAGATACCAATCTGTTTTTGGTGTAGGCATGGATTAAACTCCAGATCTCTTATTCAACTATTAAAGACTTTACCAGTTGAGTTAACTGAAACTCACTTGTAATGATTATGTTAAGAATGCACATTATTTAATTTTGAATTAATAATTTGATTGGTATAATATCATATATATATATATATATATATAAAGTTTTAGTGGTAATCTTGAAAGGGTTTTACTAATGAAAAAAAATTTGAAAACTTTTTATGAAAAAATGAAAAAATAATTAACTGTTTTGTCAGTTTTTTTAGTTCTCTATAAAAACTTTCTTAAAATAGATGCTTAATATATGTTCTAAGGGCATACATTAATCCGACCTATCTTGAAATGGTAAGTTGAAATAACTCTATATCAAAATGTTTCCAATAAACAAACTAAAACGGATCGGAAATGATATTCAGAACATGGCCGATTATTATGCATTTGTTTTGTGAGGATACACGAGTTTTCTCGCTATGGTCCACTGGAACAAGTAATCATTATCTTCAGCCAAGTAAAAACTCAGTAATAATAAGTCTAATAACTGTGTTGGCATTTTGTTGTAATGTCGCTATTATATAACTTAAAAGGTTGTAATAAGGACCCCCACCACTCAACCTCTTCTCTCTCTCTCACACACACATAATGAGCAATGATGCTTACTGCATGCTTGAATATATCCAACCACTCCTAATAAACTTTGAATTACTAAATTTTAAGCAATACTTTAAGTCTCTGTCGGCAAATACTGTGATGATGTAAGGCTATCTGTTTGATTGGGCTGTACTACTAGCAATCATTTTTTATTTTTTTTTAACTGGGAAAAAAATCAACTTCTATTCCAGCAAATTCTGATGATGTATTCACTCTATTTATTGGTCAAAGATGATAATTCCATAAGAACTTACGGTGTGCTTAGATTAGTTTTTATTTATTTATTTAGTATTTTAGTTTATTTGGAGTTTTTTTAAAACTTTATTAAAAAAAAAGCTGTGATTTCTTAGATATTAAAATAGAACTAATTGACCGAAACAAAATTTTAATTGAATTTTGCATGTCACGGATGCCTGGCTAAGGTGGCGGCGGCTGGGTGTATCCTCATAACTAAAAACAACAAGTATTTTGTTATATAAAAGTAGCAGAGTGAGATTTGCCAATGTGATTCTTATTAGTAAATTATTAGTATAAGAAATGTTTATTAAAAACATAACTGGAATGTATGAAATTAATACCTACTAGTGGAGAAGCAGGACGATGATTGCCACCTAAATAGCATGCTTTTCATATATGGTCAATTGGTCACGGATGGTGATGGATGTTAGGTCATTGACCAAGAAGAAACCTCTCTATATCTCTCTCATCAAATATTATACATTTTGAGAGGGGTTGGGGGACTGAAATATTGAGGATTTTTTTTTTTTGGGTCAAGTATTGGTGAGGATGGTTGTTAAGCATGGTTAATTTTGTGACAGCAACTAATGAATTAGTGCGGAAAAGGGTTAATATTTTGAGACTAAATATATATATATATATATTTTATTTGTTGCAAGTATGTTACAGAGGGTTTCATTTATACTATAATGTTTTGTAGGGACCGCATTTTTGGTGCCCCGGGCCCAACGGATCTGGGTCAAGGGCCCAACGAACCCCGAACAATGAATTTGTAGAGAGTGGATCGAAGGTCTAAGCGCCGGCCGGCGTTCACGGGGCGCGGGCTCCGTTCTCTTTTTATTTAATGAATGGCTTAGAGCGATTTACAATTGGGGGATGCTCCTCGGACCGTGGCCGAGGAGGCTTTTTTCCCTTTTGGCCTCCATCTTTTCCTTCTCCCCTTTTCTCCCAGAGGAACCCCCCTTTCTGAGGGATTCCCTTACATTATATATCCTTTACCCAACTAATCCTAGCCCTACACTTGTTGAGCGATCAGGACATTTGCTCAGGTGCTTGTCCCATCAGCCGCCTTCTCAGTCTCTTTGAGAGTCGCGGCAACCAAGGCGACGCTAGTGTGAAGTCCCCTCTTCATTAATGCGGCCAAGGCAGTTGTCAGGTACATTTAATGTGGAGGTGACTGCTCGTTAAGGGCCTGTTCCTCAAGTTCTCGGACGCCCGATGATGGGGTCGTCCTCGGCCCGTTCTGTTTGCGCCTGGGCTTCTTCTTTTCCTCCTCGGATTTCAGATGCCTCCTTGGCTTGGGCCTTCGGCCCAGGAACGAAGTAGGCTGGGTCGAAGGATTTCTTGGCCCCACATGTTTAAAATTGAAAGAGATGTTTCAAGTTTCAACTCTAAATTATCGCTTTAATACCCCTAATTATGTGATGCAAGTGCAACCTCATTAATAATGGACGTTGAAGCAAAAAAAAAAAAAAAAAATTGGGTCATCATATTAATCTCACCCCAATTAATAAGTAACAAAGGTGGATAAACCCAAAAATAAATAAAAGAGAATAGAAAGGAACGGAGATGCTTCTGGCTCGTATTTCATATTTTTAATTAGGCCTATACACATACACATGGTTTATTAGATTCCAACTGATTGGAAAGAAAACAAAAAAACAAAAAATAAAAGGCAAAAGTATCCACGACAAAAGGAATCCTTTAGTTACAATGAGTGGTTGGTGGACAGCTTTCTCCTTCGGTGGGAGTAGAGTAGACAGAGCAATATGCTGGAAAGTTTACCTAGAAACCCATAAAGAACTCGAGAGAGATAGAGAATTTTGTGACCTCTCGCAGCATGGAACTTCTGTGGCAATAAAGTCAAATCCTGAGACATTCCGTTTTAGATTGTTGTAGGAAATAAAGATCTAATAAATAGTTTAGTTTTTTCAATGAATAACTTTAATTGAAAGGACATTTAATATTTGAAACTTTTTAAATTAAACTAAAGTAAAAAAATTACTTTGAACTTCTTAAAAAAATTACTTTAAACTTCTTAAAAAAATTAGTTTGGTAACTAAATTGGAAAAAATAAATAGATGTAAAAAATGATAAATGAAGATATAATAAAAATGCTTTGTACTTTTTTTTTCCCTAAATCTGTTTAATTCAATTAATTATCAATATATTAGTTTAATTATTATTATTGTTGTTGTGATAAAATATAATTTACATAAGGTCCATGTCATCTACTGTCAGCTCGGATAAACAATAGTTGTAGACAACATATTTTGTACATAGAGATGACAAAATCACTTTGCCTCGCCTAACTTGCTCTGTCTCGTAAGGGTCAAAGTTGATACGTGCATTTATTACAAGGTGACAACTCATTTCTTTGCCCTAACATTGAATTAGTGGCGTATTTTCGAGCCCATGTTTATGTTGGTAGACATGGTGGCATTCATGAGCCACGTCTTGGGATGCTATTACTTGCTTCTTACTTTCCTTAATGATAACTTAATATTTTTCTGCTTATAAATTTTTTAACTGAATCTTGTTGTCTCTCTTACCCTAAATGATCTATAATTTGAAACCTTCATCGTGGTCAGTTTGTTTTTAATACTTTAATGTTCTTGCTTTTTTATTTGACATATAAACACACAAATGATAATAATAAAATTATTGTTGTTATTACTTATTAGTGTTTTTACTCTTTTTTTTTTTCCTTTCTTTCTTTTAAGAGGGGATATAATAGTAATATTAGTATAAAATAATTTATTTTCATAGTACTCCTAAACAAGGCCACTTACGTTTTGTTTTTTCATTTTCTTTTCTTTTCTTTTAGGACATCCAAACAAAATATTTTGGTCCCATTCCATTCCATTTATTAATTTTTGGATAAATAACCCAATTTAATAAGAAAAAAATGGATCTAAATACACAGGCGGCATTATATGGGTTCATCAAAATCAAACTCTTAAAGTAAAAAGATCAATAAAATCTAATAGGGAAGAAAAGTAAAATGAGCCCAATGTTGACATACAATCAAACAAAAATTTGAAAAATAGCAACTTTAAATTGAGAATAGTCCATTCATGACATCACTCAAAACTTCAAGCATTTAGTTCCCACCAAATAAACCATATAAAAAAAATGAGGGATAACTTTCCAAATTTCTATATTTTGATAACGACCAAACCGATCTTACCAACAAGCTAACATATCCATAACACTCTTCGACATAACTTCTTTAACTTTGGTTATACTAAAGATACCACAAAAAAGATGTCCACACTAGCCTTATTAATTTTTATAAACTAATGCCATATAGGCCGTGCACAACATTGGTACCCCAATTGCTTCATGCCTTCATGCACTCTCATACTTCACCTTCATTACCCTTCTCCATCGCATCTATAACTCTTTGTTTGTTTTGAAATTAATGTTTTTCAAATGAGTCATTTTCAAAAAATAATTTTTGGAAAACTATCTCATTATTTTATGTTTGGTAATATTTTTTGAAAAAAATTAGGGCAAAGTTTAGCTATAAATTTGGTTGTAACCTAAGGCTATAACATTAATCAATATCTTTTTATTGGAGGTGAATTTTGACAAATCCACTATTGGATTACATCTTCTTTTTATATCATCCATGCTTGCAAAAATTTCTAAAAAATTAAATATCAATAGCCATGTCATCAATAAATTGTTTAAATTGCAAATTTTTGTAGTTTAAAATTATGCATAAAATATAAGCTTATAGATCATATAGTAAATAATATCTGATTGACACAAAATTTGACATGTGTATTATAAGCGTAAAGAACATGCAATTCAATGATTAGATGTTCAAAATATGTAGTAATATTTATTTTATTGAGTAAGGTTGTAGCTAAATTTTGTTCAAAAAATTATCTTATTTTCCTATATTTGGTAGTATTTTTTTAAAAAACAATCTCATTTTCCTATATTTGATAGCATCTTTAAAAATAAGATTGTGTTGTTTTCAATAGTTTCTAAATTATCCCTTAATTTCATTTATTTTACGTGGTATGAAATAGAGTTGTTTCTAGAAATTTTTTGCGAGAAAACAATCTTTTAAAAATAAGTTTTTTTTAATAGGATTTTTTGTTGACCAAATATAATTTTCCTCTGACATTTGTTCTGATGCTAACAAACATAGAAAAATGCAAAAACTATCTTTACAAAATGTTTTCTATCGAAACAACAAAGCATTTGTACCAAACCTCCACAATGACTTCACTAATGGAGCTTGATTAAATCACCTCAGATTTTGATTGACAACCCCTCATTTTGAAGAGGTGCACAAATCTTGGTCCAATTGATCGAATGGAATTTGGACTTCTCACCTAATCTACTCAACAAAAACTCTCTATGTAACTTTTCGATATGTTTTGCCACATTAGCTAGAATAGGAAAAAGAAAGAAAGAAAGAAAATAGATAGGCAAATTTAATAGAGTAATTTTAATTAGGTCAAAATGCAAAACTAACCCTTTAAATTTCACATTTTATCATTTCAGTCATTTAAGTTTGACTTTTATCATTTCAGTCTTCTAAGTTTCAATTATGTTCAATTCAGTCCTTCATTTACTATTTTTTTAAATTACACGTTAACTTACACAAAAAACATTGTTTTACAGTTTAGTTAATATATATTTTTAAAATTTAAAATCTTAGAAAAAAACGTGAATTAAAAAAAAAAAACATAAACTAAACCCAAAAGTCTGAAACTCGTGAAGGACAAAGTCGAAATAGCGCCAATTCCATTTTGATGATAGCACCTAGATTTCGAAAATGATGAACACTACCTTGTTCGGATCGAAAATGGAATCGTATTCAAATTTGGAAGAGCGTGGTTTTGGTGGCGTTGGGATCACCAATGAGGTTCTGGGCAAGGAATATTGGTATGCATCTAGAGACATTGTTGGATTTTCCGATTGATGAGGAAGAGGACTTGGATAGTATGTGCGTTTTTTTATCTTATTCTTTGTATTCAAATCAACAACCAAAAAGTCAATGCTTATCTTTTGTAATTTTCAAGGCTTTTTAGTTTTTATGATATAGATCTCCCTTTCTCCCTCTCAATCTCTCTTTTTCTCTCTTTCCCCCTCTTGTTCTTCACGGGTTTCAGCTTTGGGTTTTTTTTTTTTTTTTTTTTTTTGAAATTCATAAATTTTTTTTTGAATATTAATTAAACTATAAAATGACGTCGTTTTGTATAAGTTAACAGTGCAATTTAACGGATAGTAAACAATGGACTGAATTGAGTATAATTGAAATTTAGAGGACTGAAAATCACAAAAGTCAAATTTAGAAGACTGAAATAAAAAAAATGTGAAACTTAGAGGGTGTGTTTTACATTTAGGCCTATTAATTAACATAACTTTATCTCATTTGGATGAATAAAGATGTTTCTATCTGCAATTTTCTTTCTATCTTCTTCATAATTGTGTTTTAGATTGTCTTCCCGGTGAATTTGCAAGTCTTCTTTCCATCTTCTCCATAAATAAGGTGTGAATGTGAAGTCATTTTGCGATGGTTAAATGGTGACCCTAATCGATGGAAGATGGGATTTAGTCATTTACTCGTTGGTGAGGCAATGACTTTGGGTTTCTAAGGCAAGCCAAATTGTCTTTGTTTGGCTTTGACCTTCTGCCGTTTTAAACAATTATGAAAAAATAGGTATATATATATATATATATATATATATATATTAAAGCTAAGGGAAAATCAAATTAGAATCCAAATTGAATTAGATTTGGATTATTGAGTGTAAAAATCGAATAGTCTAAATTCAATTAGATTTTAAATTGGTTTTCAATTAGAATCTAATTTTGCGTCACATGTCTATCTAATTTTTATTTTATGGCAAGTGAATTATTGAGTATAAAAACCGAAGAGTCTAAATCCAATATACAAATAAATAATGAGAGTGTATTACATATTTTAGAAATCTATGGTTTAAAAAATGTGTAAGCTAATATCATATATAATTTCAACATCTTCTAAAAAAAAATGTATAATTTGAACCGTGTAATTGTGATTGTTTTTAATTATATATGTGTATGCATATGGTTACACACTAGTAATTGTATAATGGAATTGGTAAACTTTTTTTTTTTTGAGAAATAATTACAACATGCTACTAACCCTGCAGCTCGAACCCTTTCCCCCCTAAACCCCCATGCACTTATTTTTGATTTAGAAAATTGGTCAGTTTAACAGTGGTCCAAGCGATTCTCAACATGACTTTGTTTTTCACAATTTGTGGGTTTTAAAAATCAAATCGATAGTATCACCATGCACCCTTAGAGTGATGATTACTCCACAAATACGAAGTTCTTACGAGGTGGGAGAGCAATGGTTAGATTTCAAGTCTCTAAGATGGAGCTTCACACATATATACATTTAGATTAGGTTAGAATAAAATTTTTATTTTCTATTAAAAAAAAAACCAAATCAATGGTTGGTTTATAATTAATCCATAGTTTTAAAAACCGGTACGGTCAAAGAACTGATTTGTGCCATGATTTTTGATCCGACTAGGTTTTTAACCTATTTTTGATCATTTTTGAGTGATTTTACCGGTCTAGATTGGTGCCGGTTCAACTCGGTTACAAGTTGAACCGACTGGTCTGGTCAAAATTAAAAACAATGAATTAATCCCATCTGATGACTGGTTCGGTTCAATATTAAAAACCATGAGGACAATTATATTTCTTATATATATATATATATATATTATATTTTTAAAATAAAAGTAGTCAATTAAAATAAAGAATACCCCATCCCCACTCACTTCAAAATAGTAATGCACTCCCCGTTTACACGTTTGAGATGATGATGATGGATCTACTATCATGATGATTGATCCCACGAATACATAAAAGAATGAAGATAGAGCGTGACAGCCGTCAAAACCCGTACGCATCATCCGTTATCAACTTGTTTACCGGGTCCAAAATCAACAGCTAGACGTTAAAGTAAATTTCTGACCTCCTTCGTAGGATACTTTTTTTTTTTCCGTCGCTGTCTCTTTCCCTTTTTCTTTTTCTAAAATTTGACCATGAACTTTCGCTAAAAAATTATCATATCCTATTGTGGACACGTAGCACATTTGCCTTGCCCCTCTAGTTACTAGTTAGTGTCTTCTACCTCATCACACGCAACTCCTGTGACTTTGCCCCCTCAGTATCACGACTCTGAAGTCTATGCTTGCTCGTTACAATAGCCATCATTTTATTTTTTCGCAACAAATTTTACAAAATTTGACCATGTATTTTCGCTAAAAAATTATCATATCCTATGTGGACACGTAGCACATTTGCCTTGCCCCTCTAGTTAGTGTCTTCTTCTACCTCATCACACGCAACTCCTGTGACTTTGCCCACTCAGTAGTCAGTATCACGACTCTGAAGTCTCTGCTTGCTCGTTACAATAGCCATCATTTTATTTTTTCGTAACAAATTTTACAATAATTTTCTCATCTTTGAAAAATTTTACCCATCATTTAAATAGTTAATTTTTTTTTTGAGAAACAAATAATTAAATTTATTGTTTTTGAAAAATTTTACCCACCACTACTTGGGCCTGTCTGATATGTCAATAGTTGACTACAGTATTTGAATTCTAAGGTTGTTCTTGGAATTTGAGAAATAACAAAATTTAACTACAAAATTAGTTGTAATTTTAGACTACAATCTTACTTAATATATTTTTATTGGAAGTGAATTTTGATAAATTAATCATTGGATTACATCTTTCTTCTTTTTATATCCTCCATACTTGCAAAATTTTTATAAAATTAAAAATTAATAGTTATATCATTAATAAATTGTTTGAATTGTAAGTTTTTGTAATTTAAAATTATGCATAATAATAAAATTCTAAATTATATAATAAATAATATTCAATTGACACAAAATTTGACATGTGCATTAAGCGCGTAAAGAACATGTAATTCAACGGTTAGATTTTCAAAATATGTATTGATGTTTATTTTATTGAATAAGATTGTAGTCTTAAGTTACAATTAATTTTGTTGCTAAACTTTGTCATTTGAAAAAAAATTTACTTTTTAGCTTATTTTTTCTCTTAAAGTGGGTCCTATTGCTTCAAAAGTCAGCTTTTAGTTTTTATTTTTATTTTTTATTTTTTTTATATACTTTCCGCAAAATATTTCCTGTTTCAGTAAAATAAGTGATTTTCAAATGGACCATGAGTACTCGTTTCACATGAACTTATTTTTTATTATTATTATTACTTTTTATTAAAAATATGTTAAAATATATTTATACTTGAATAAGTTGTACGTATACAGTTACAGACGCTGAAGATGAACACAAAATGTCTCTTTTGCAAGAAAGTGTCCAATTGAATTACCAAACTATTGATGACTGCTGCTACAATAGTTATAAAATTTGTTGTAAAAAAAGAGTTGGGTATTTAGTATTTGGTATTTACCTCAAAAAAACAGAAAAAGTAGAAGTAAAAGTAAAAGCAAGCGTAGTGGGAAAATTTACACATTCCCAACCTTTGAAGCAGCATCTTGTAGTAATTGTTTATGTATGCACTGCAATACGCACTTTTCTGTACATAATAATGTATCATGTATGTATGCGCTTTCTAATAAAGGTAGGATTGAAAATGCGGTTAGCCTTTGTGCCCTTTGAAAGAGGGCAGCATCGCATCGCTTCCAATGCAAGCAAGAAAAGCGAACTCAGTTAAAAACAATTAAAAATTTGCCTCTTCCTCCTCCTAATCTCTCTCTTTTTCTGACTAATTAGCACACTCGCTTTGCTGACTCTTTAGATCTGTCTCTCCAAGCTCGAAGAAGATCTCTGTGTTCTATTTCTATACTGTACATAAAAACCTCACTCTCTCTACACCATTACGTAATGCTCGCTCCATTTATTTAAGGTAATCTTCATTTTTCTCTCTCTCTCTCTGTTTGGTTCCCGAGAAAATGTAGGAGGAAAAAGAAAGAAAATAAAAGGGAAGTGGATTCTGGATTCTTGTTTACTGTTGCTTGCATGTTTCAAACTCTCTGTTTACAAGTATCAAGCTCTGTTGAATGCAATTTTGGTCGTAATTTAACACATCTTAAAAGAAGGTATTATAGTTTGAATTTTTTTTCTTCTTCTTCTGATTCAGACACCTTTTCTCCTTCTGACTCTTGTTGGTTTCCTGCTTGATTCCAGAATTATTTTGCCTTTACTTTCTGTTTGGGTGCTGAGAAAATTGAGGAAAAAGAAAGCAGAATTTTAAGTTTTGTGTTTTCAAATTTCTAATGGTCACAACTTTATAAAGAATTGGAAAAGGTCAACTCTGAGTTTTATATATATAGTGTTTTCTCTTATTGGATTCTAAACAATGAAAACTTAAACTTTAAGAATAAAAAGGGTATGGATAAATTCTATACTATTTTTATCCTACATTTTCTTGGTAAACAAACAAGGAAGTAGATGATGCTATATATATAATACATGATGAACTCAAACTTCAAAAATGATAATATTTGGAAGAACTGAAATTTGGGCTTGTTACTGATTGAATTCAAATTTTTTTTTTTGGAGTTCCGTTTAAAGATTGACCTAAAGTGGCAATGGCGTCAAAACAAAAATCAAAATTGAAAAAATTGGGTTTGAGCAGCTCCAAAGCTGCTACTCCTTCATCTTCAACTACGTCATCTTCCAAACAGTATCTGGATACATCTATTGATGGTCAGAGCTCTCCTGCATCTTCATCCGCTCGAAGTAAGCCTCAGTACTTCTACTCAGAGAGCTTACCTGTGGAGGGAGAGAGATCCAAAGAAAATGTCACAGTTACAGTTCGGTTTCGTCCACTAAGGTGCATTTCACTTTTCCAAACTGTATTCTATTGGTAATTTTCATTGATGAGTGCTTTAAGTTGATTTTGGTCTGTGTATGGACTAGTCAAAGGGAAATCCGTCAAGGAGAGGAAATTGCATGGTATGCAGATGGTGAAACTATTGTGCGGAGTGAGCATAACCCAACAATAGCTTATGCATATGGTAAAGTATCACATTTTTTTTGGCTATTTATAGATTTTGTACGGTGGGTGAAATTGATAACGTAAATTCCATTCTCTTAGGGTTTAATGTGTAGACATTTGAAAAAAACTTAAATGATCCTTGATAATTTTATTGCCTCATATTTAACTTCAGAAACATCCAATGCGGATGAAATTATATAGACAAAAGAAAATACCAAAGAAATGCAATGCTGCATGTGGGAATAAGTACACGTTTTTAAACTTCCTTATGTCATGAAATTGTGAAATACATTTCCAATTTTTCTATTTCTTATTTTTTCTCCGATCATAGTGGTGAACAGCTAAATAAAATGTGTACGTGTGAAAATTCTAGGATTGTTTAGTTTTGGATTAATCAGCTATAGCATTTTAAACTTTGCTTTGTAATATTACATCCTACGTAATGATTCAACAGTTTGAGTTTGAAGAACTACAGGTTTTTTGGGCTGACTTTGTTTCAAGTTTATATGTTGGAAAAAAACAATTATTTGTAGTCAGTCAAAAACATAATTTTATACTTATTTTCCTATCCGTATTTTAATAATTTAGTACAACATGTTCTCTCTCTTTTCCTATCTGTATTTTTTTTTAATATTATTTTTGGTCAATTATAATTATATAGTTCTTATTCAAGTTAATACTTGATATAGTATTCTGTGTCTCAGTTCGTGGGTTTTTTTTTTTATTTCATGCTTCTAGATCGAGTCTTTGGCCCTACAACCACAACTCGTCATGTCTATGATGTTGCTGCACAGCATGTTATTAGTGGTGCTATGGAAGGCATCAATGGTAAATTGTTTAAATCCCTTGTAACAAAATTTTCATTATTTTCAGCTTGTCACAAATGTTCTAATATTTTATCCTAAATGTTATCATCATTATTGTTGCTATTGTTTTCTCAGTAGTGTCGTGGAGTGAGCATGGCCTTTTTACAATTATACAGACTGGCCTTCACAAATACAGTTTTGAACTAATACTAGAAGTCTAGAACCCAAAAGATATTACAACTATGTGGGGTTAGCTTTGTGAAATACTGAAATACCTTCTGAAGTATGATTTATCAATATATGGATTAATCCATTATGAGCTATCAGCCTGATCTAGATGCAGTTTAAAATGTAGTTTTGATTATTTTGAGGTACCTTTGATAAGCAACTCACACATACAACCATATTTCAATTATTTTCATTCATGGTTCTTTTCCAACTAGATGAAATGAACGATCAAACATTTTTTTTGTATTTATTTCGTTGCTTCTCCATTCTCAATATTATTAGTGCTTGTTTGGTACAACTTATTTCTTAGCTTTTGAAAATGGATTGTTCTAAAAGGTTGTACCTAGAGAAAATGGGGTTTTGAAAAGCTTTGAAAAAGTACAGTTTCAAACCGTTGAAAAAAATGGTTCTAAGTTGTGATATGAATTATATATGAAAAATTGAAGATCCTTGTCAGTTGTATTGGTCATGATAATTTCCATCCCTAGAGATGGCGTGTCAAAATAGGATGAGGCAATTTTAAGTTTTTCGTAAGATTTATTGTTAAAGAAGAGGATGTGTGATGTAACCCTGGAAGATTGATTCGTCAATTCAAAGCATCCACATAAATACAAAGGAACTGCACTCCAAACAGCACCATTACCGTGATGACCAAAGCTCCCCTTCCAACAAGCCAACACATCACGATACTTCGAGGCATAACCCACTGCACTCGAAATAAACTGAACCAGGGACCAAAGCTCATTAACATACTCACGATGGAGAAATAAATGATCAGCCGTCTCACCAGCTTTCTTGCACATATAACACCAGTCAAATACACATACCCCTCCGGCTATGAAGATTATCAATCATGAGGATCTTACCCAATGCAGTGGACCAAGTAAAAAAAACTTAAAAGAGGAACCTTAACTCTTCAAATTCTCTTCCAAGATAAAGCACTGTAAAAAGATTTTACATCAAACAGACCACTCTTATTTGGCTACCAACACAACTGGTCTTCAACATCTCTTTTAATCTTAGTGGAATAGAGAAGGTCCAGAAACATGATCATCTCCTCCAACTCCCAATCATGCAAAGGTTGTATAAGGTGGACATCCCAAAACATGGAACCATCATGCCAACAAAAATAATTAGCCATCATATTCCCCTTGTCATGTGCAATGCTAAACATAGCAGGGAAGAGATCCTTTAGAACCCCAGTACTGCACCACCTATCAAGCAAAAAGCAAAAAATGGGTTCCTTTTCTGACTGAAAAATAAATAACTTGGTTAACCAATTCCAACCTGCTCAGATATACTTCCATAAACAAACACCATACCCTCCTCTAACCTCCTTTGAACACCACCCACCCCAATCATAACCATATTTGCTTCCCACAACCTGCCTCCATAAAGTGTCGTTCTTTGTAGTAAAATGGCATAGCCGCTTACCCAATAGAGCTTGGTTAAACTGCCCCATCTGCCTGATACCTAAACCTCCCTTAACATTATCTTCTACAAATCTACACCCTAAATCTACAAATCCTCCTAAACCTTAACCCACCACAAACACACATAGACAAATCCTCAATTTTTCCTACGTCAATTTGGTATCAGAGCCAAAATCCTACTACAAGTTCTTTAATGAATTTACTCCACCAACTGCTTGCTGAAATTTCTCATTCAAGATGGTGGTCACCACTACGGAACTTAGTTCAAAGTTTTAAGCTTAGAAAAATTTGCAACAATTGACTTTAGCTTTGTAAGGGTGTGTTCCTAGAAGCAAAGCTAAAAGATTTGTCTACCATGCATGACACTTTGGATAAGCTGGCAGTTGTTATTTTGGAAAAATATCATGATAGAATGGCAGCTGATGAAGAACTTAGATATTCCTAGTTAGACCCAAGTTTTTTCCCACCTTTGTTGGAAAACATTGCACTCGTTAGCAAGGTGAGTATAAGGCTAATCATGGAAAAGTCAAGACCAAGGAAGATATTGATGGTACTGCTATGGATCAATTCAAGAAGGATTATTATTTGAAAAGCCTTCCAAGCATTTTTTTTATCATTCCAAACAAATTTTATGATATGGTGGAAAAGAAAAATTTATTATCCTTAATGTTTCTAAGGTGATTGAAGAATTGGTACAAGGTTCAAGTTCAAAGGCTCTTATGCTTCAACACTTCAAAACTCAAGGCTGAGGTTTTCGCAATTGGGGGAGGATGCTGCAACCATGAAAGATTGATTTGTTGTTACTTTGCAAATTCACCCATCCAAGATTTATTTTATGGTTCCACATGTGAAGTCTAATTGAAGTTAAAGTCTTGTGGTTTTAAAGGTCTACATATGTGTGTCCTAAGGTTGAATTGGGTTTTTATTCAATAAGTTATGTTCAATTTGTGTTTAAGGGAGAATCTGTAATTTCTGAAACCTCTTCGAATTAAGGGTGTTTTGTTAGTTGAGTTGAGTCTAGAATTTCTTAAGAGATCCTAAGTTTCTTAGGTTTTATTTTCTTTGAATCCAAGCTAGTCTTTTATTAGCAGTTACCTTATTAGGTTTTTAGTTTACTAGGCAAACTTGGAGTCTATTTATTACTAGCTAGTACAAGAATGAGTCCTTATTTCCTATCAAAACCCTAAATCACCACAACCAAACGTAGACAAATTCCCCTATTTGTCCTATGGCAATGAGGCAGTTCAACTCTTGCATGCTGAGATCCATGAGAAATTATGCAAACTAATGTGATTTAATGCATTTATGATTTATTCTTGGTGAAGCCATGCAAGGGCTTTTGTCTTAGTCATTCATTGGTCCTTTGAAGATTTATAATCTATGAGGACTTGAAAATTCTCAGGGATTCCTGCTTCCCTATGAAGCTTTATTGTGTGCCTATTGGTTTTTTTTGGAAGCACATGTGCCTATTGGTTTTAATTTAATGAGTAAGGCTTATGGACCATGCTAATTTCAAGATGTTTGTTGGTGCTTGTCTAATGCTCCTTGGTGAATGTAGCTGTGTTTTCTACATGTCAGAAGTAGAATATTAGAAGCTAATAGTTTGATACAAGGGTAAAAGCAGGGATATTGAGTTTCTTTGACCATTTAAGCTTTTGTTGCATTGAGGGATCCACTAGTCTTTGGAAAATTATTCAAATTAGAGACTGACTTTATCCAATAATTGTTGATTCTTGATCTATGTAGTTTCCTTTTAAATTAGTCTTGTCTTGCATCTATTTTTAAAAAAAAAATGAGCCATGCTAATACAAATTGCAGTGCTTGAGGACCTATGTAGCTAAACAATACATTGTTTGCTTCTGGGTACCTGTTGTGTTGTTGCTTAGGAACCCAGGGCTTTGCCTTGTCGACGCTGGACTACTACTACCTGCCAAGGTTTTAACGTGGGTGTTAGGGGGTCTGTTTAGGTAGGGTGACAAGTTGAGCACTCCAATCAAAATTATTAGGAGTTGCATTAAAAGCTAATGGATCAATACTATTCTGGTTGGCATTTTTATTGTTATCTACATTGTTGCTGTTGTGTAGCACACACTACAGTTTAATTGTTTATTATGTTCTCTTTTTTATCGCAGGTACAATTTTTGCTTATGGGGTGACAAGCAGTGGGAAGACCCACACCATGCATGTGAGATGATAGATTTGTGCCCCTCCTTCCTTACACATTTGATATCTGAAATGCATTTGAAAATTTGTATTTCTTAAAGTGTTGATAATTGCAAGTGCTATTCAATGATATGCTGCTAGGTTAGACAATGTTGACTTGGTGCACTGTTATTCTTATTGTAGAACTGATTCATGAGCTTCTCTATATAACACAAGAGTGAAAGTTGACTCCTCAATAGCTTTAGCTTGTCATGTTGAAATGCTCTGTGATTTATTAATCTTCATATAGAGTGGTGTTTGTGTAGAAAATGCAAAATATCTTGTGATAACTTTATAATTTCAAGATGCATTGTGGAGTTTCACCTTTGAAATTGCTATTCTATCATTCTATGTGCAAGGCATTTCTAATTCTTCTTATATATCATACGATATTGCTGACAAGAAATTACTTATGGCTATTACCTTGATACTTCCAAAGACACCCATACACACAGTTGGCTAAACAACAAAATTCGAATTTTCTTTTGGAAAAAAAAGAAGAAAAGAAAAAGTAATTCCTTATGGCCATTACCCTTTCTTGATCTCTTCCACATTGGCAACCCTACATTGACGTGTTGGCTATCATCTTGATGCTTCCAAACATAACCATATGCATAGCATGAACTGGACAGGTTAATTTCTTCCAGTTTTTCACGTTATATTCTGTATGATATTGGTGATGGGTCAAGGGTGAAGTTTTGGCAAGACCGATGGTGCGGGAAGACATCTCTTGCAGTCACCTATCCTGAATTGTTTAGATTTTGCCGAGATAAGGAAGCAAGTGTGGTGGAGCTTATGAAGTCCACTAATGGAGTCATTTTCTGGGATGTAAGTTTCTTTAGGGGTGTTCATGCTCGGGAATTATAGGCTGTGTCAAGCTTCTTGGATACCATATATAGCGCTATAGTAAAGGGGTTTGGTGAGGATAAGATGTGTTGGAAACCGGATAGAAATAAGGGGTTCATGGTTAATAATTATTATTGTCTTTTAGTGGGCTCTAATGATTGTTGTTTTGCATGGAAAAGTATTTGGAAGCAGAAGATCCCTTCTCGAGTGGCATTCTTTGTTTGGACTGCTGCTTTAGGGAAATGCTTGACGATTGACAATTTAGGTAAAAGGATGGTTTAGATATTGGATTGGTGTTATACGTGCAAGAGTAATGGTGAATCGGTTGACCATTTATTTCTTCACTGTTCGGTTGCTATGGATTTCTGGTCTATGGTTTTGGGTTTATTTGGAGTAAGCTGGGTTATGCTGCAGTCTGTTTTGGGGCTCCTAGCTTGCTGGCAAGACAGACTTGGTCGTCATAGAAATGGTCATATATGGTTAATTGTTCCCCATTGCTTAATGTGGTATCTTTGGAAGGAAATGAATAGTAGGTGTTTTGAAGATAAAGAAAGATCTATACCATACCTCAAGCTTTTTTCTTTAGAACTTTATTAGATTGGTTGGCCACTTTATGAAACCAATCATTCTCTTCCTTTCTTGATTCTTGTAATTTTTGTTGACCCCCTGTACACTCCCTGTGTAATAGGGTGTCCCTTTTATGATATTAATAAAACTTATTACTTATCCAAAAAAAAAAAAATATCGTCTGAAAAGATAAGTAGATACAATATGAGATTCTAGCATCATTGAGGTTGGGGCACCTTCATGTCAGGGTATTACAAGTTTTATTTTTCCATTAATTATACCTAATCAAGGCCAACCTAAGGTATTGAATTTGACTTCTGGAGTAATAATTCTTGCTCTCAAGTAGTCAAGTTATATGGCTATTTATTTATTTTTGATTGGTAAGTTAGACACATACGGAGTGGGTCTTAAACCCACAACCTCACCTTTCACCTAAAATAAGATTATTTTTTAGTTTTCCATTTAAAAATGTCAATAATTTTGGTCATGTGTCTCTGGAAGGATATAAGTTCCAGTATGTATGTAAATAAAGTTGACATCGGAGGAAAGAAAAATCCGTGATATCATATTCTCCTAGATAATGAACTCATGTTGCTTTTAGGCCTTGGATTTAAGTGTGTTTAGTACCTCTATGTGCATATCTAAAGAATGTTAGCTAATTTCATGCCTCATGACTTTAGCCATTATAAATTTTTAATACCATTTGCTAAGAATTTCTATTTTAGCCATATACAAAGGTTAGTTAGTGATTCCCTTCCCTTGTTCCTTAGTTCTCTCCCTGTTTGTAATTAAGTTCTCTGTTCTTTGTTCTCTTTTTATTTATTTATTTATTTATTTTTTCTTCTCTTCCTTGTAATTTTTTGGACTGCTTTGTGGTCATTTTGCATAAGGTAGCCTTTTCTATATACATCTTTCTTACTTGTCCATATCCCCCCAAAAAAAAAAAAAAAAAAAAATTCAAATACATTCCAAACTCCATACTTCTGCATGTCCATGTTGCATATGCATTTAGAAATTGTGAACAACATGCTTTTCTTGATCAAGTTGCCCATCCTTTTGTTAAAACCTTCTAATTTGTGTATGTTGCGCATTAACATGTATTCGCTGTATTGTGGTAGAATATATTAATAAGGAAAAATGAAGCAATGAGTTTCGATTTACAAATTTTATTTGTATGCTAATATGGTATATATACCACTTGCAGGGTGATCAGAGGTCCCCTGGAATTATACCACTGGCTGTGAAGGATACTTTTAGCATTATCCAAGAGGTACTATGAAGGGGATATAGCCTCTCTGTAACTTCCACCTATACATTTTATTATTACAGAAACTAAAGATTCTGACATTTATATATGCCCTAGACTCCAAACCGAGAGTTTCTTCTTCGGGTGTCGTACTTGGAGATCTATAACGAGGTGAGCGTCTTGACATTTTTTTTTTCTAGATTAAATGGTCCTTGTTATTCATAAAACCTAGCCTGAATTATACTTTTCTAAGATGCATATATTTGATATACTTTAGCTTGGATTCTGTTTTTATTTTTCCAGTGACTTCACTATCCTTTAAGGTTTCTTTTATTTCAGGTTGTAAACGACTTGTTGAACCCAGCAGGGCAGAATTTAAGAATTAGAGAGGATGCTCAGGTACTTGTTAGTCATATTCTAATCCATTTTCTTGATGTTGTCTCCTTTGTTGATAACACTCACCAAGTAAAAGTGGTTATTGTCATTTTTTGATTGCTTCTATTGCTTAACTAATGTAGCAAAACAAGGCTTGATAAAATTCATCTGTCATTGTAAAATAGAGATGGAAACCACATGGTATTTTTCATCTTCAGCTTTAGGTACTGCTATAAAGTAGTATGGACAAAACATTGTTTACCAAAATATGTTACTCTTTTATGTTGCAACATGGATGCCTTAACACTTGCCGGGGTCTTGTGGTAGGTGTACATAGATAAACACTTGTATGGTTGTCTCTTGTCACAGCCATCCTTTCTTTGTTTTTTCTTTTGGTGTTTAACCGCTGAACTGTTTTGCATCCATTAATCTAAGGGAAAGGAAAACGAGAGACTTGAATTTAATCAAGTGTATTAAAGATGAAGATCAAAGAGTTAGTAAAGGAAGAGGAGATCAAGAGAGATGGAAGATTTGTTTTGATAAAGTTTTTAATGAAAGCCATACAAGAAATTGGAGCAAATTGAGCAATCCAACAGAGTATAGAAACTGCAGGTTAGTTTGAAGAATTAGGATGACAGAGGTAAACAGTGCTTTGAGGAGGAAAATGGGAAAAATTGTGGGACATGATGAAATTCCCATTGGATATTGGAAGTACTTGGTGAAGTGGGTGTAGGATCGTTGACAAATCTTTTCTATAAGATCTTCACTATTAACAAAATGCCTAGTGAATGGGGGAAAATAACTTTAATTCATAAATACAAGAACTAAGGAGACATTCAAAAATATACAAAAAACTGTTGAATTAAGCTTATGAGTCATTTACATTGGGAGGGAGTGACTGAAGATGGTAAACAACAATACCGAAGAATCAATTTAGTTTATGCTAGTGCAGCCTACCATGAAAGCTCTTTTCTAACATAAATTTCTCATGGGTAAATATAGAGAAGCCCATAAAATCTCCATGTGATTTTATTAACCTAGAGAAAGAGTACAATAAATACCTAGAAAGGTTATATGGTGAGTTATTAGAAAGAAAGGAGTTCAATCTAAAGTATATTGAGGTGATTTAGGATATTTATGCTGGAGATGTAAGTAGGGTGTGAACAAGTGGAAGCATCAAAAGTGAGTTTCCTATCACAATTGGTTTGAATCAACATTAAGTCCATATCTCTTCGCATTGGTTATGGATGAGTTTACTAGATTGGTTGAAGATGAATTCACTTGGTGTATGTTTTTTGTAGACAATATAGTTTTAGTGGATGAAACTAGACATCAAGTCAACACCAAGTTTCCTACCAAAAATAATAGTCAACACCAAGTTGGAAATTTGGATGGATGCTTTAGAATGTAAAGGCTATAGGTGAAACAAGACTAAAATAGAGAATATGGAGTGTAAGTTTAGTAAAAATATTAACAAAGACAAACTGGTTGTACAGCAATGGAAGATTAATTTGTTACTACTTCATAAATTCATTTATTCAAGACTTATTTTATGGGGCTCACGCATGAAGTCCAATTGAAGTGCAAGTTGTGTGGTTTAAAGGTATTATTATGTGTCATAGGGTTATTTGGATTTTTATTTAATAAGTTATGGTCAATTTTATATTCAAGGGAAAATTTTTAAATTTCTAAAATTCTTACGAATTAAGGGTACTTTGGTTGTTTAGTTGAGTCTAGAATATTCTAGGAGATCCTAAGTATCTTAGGCTTTATTTTCTTTGAGTCCAATTAAGTCTTTCATTCGGTTCTTAATTTTCTAGTTAGGCTAAGAATCCTAATACTACTAGTACAAGAAAGTGTCCTTATATATAATTGGGCCCAATGTATTCAAAGAGGAGATGGAGTTGATTAATGAAAATATTTGAGTATTTTGAGCATTGAAGCAGTTGGCCTTTGTCCTTTATGTGTTCTGTTCTTCCTTTCTCGTCTCTTTTCTTCCTCTCTTTCTTGTGGTACTGTTCATGGGTATTTCCTACAGCCCTTAGACACCATAAAATTCTCTCTTTCCTTACAACTCCATATTAAGCCATTTATTTTACCTATCAAAATGCTAAAACCCCACATACAAGTACCAAATAGCAATCAAAAACTGATCAAACCACCTTTGAATTCCTTTCACAATCTCATAACCCTTTCTTCAATAGTTTCTAAACCATAGATCCACAAATATTCTTAACCCTAAATCCACCACAAGCACACGTAAACAAATTCCCTAATTTGTCCAATGTCAATTTTGTGTCAAAACCAATCCTACTACAAGTTCTTTGCTAAAATCTTCTTTCACCAATTGCTTTGACAAAATTTCTCATCCAAGATAGTGGTGACTAACACAGAATTAGAGTTCAATTCTGAGACTTTTTCTCAAGACTACAAAGGAGAAAAGAAGATTTTGAACTAGTAGAAGCATAGCTAGATGATTTGTCTACTATGTGAGATACTTTGAATAAGCTGAAAATAGCTATCTTGGCAAAATATCCTGCTAAAATGGCAGCTGATCAAGAACTTAAATATTCTAAATTAGACCAAAGTTTTTCTCCATCCTTGTTGGCAAACATTGCACCCTTTACCTCTTCAAAACTAATGGATGCAGCCCTGCCAATTTGCTGCCATGACACAGCCTCAGTTGGGTGTTGGTTCAACGCGTTAAAGTATTACATTTTAAGAGATAATTCAATCTTACAATTCCTTACATGTCCGCTTTCAAGAACAGCCAAATGTTTTTGTTAGAAATATGTGGTTAAATGATTAAATTTACCATATCTCAATAGCTTAAGTTTTTGGGACAATCGGTAATTTAACATGGTATCAGAGCATGAGATCCTAAGTTCGATCCTTGTCTCCTCCACTCTACCTTCCATTTAAATTCCCACGTGTTGGGCCTCACCTATTAAAAGGTAGTTTCGGCCCACACGTGAGGGGGAGTGTTAGAAATATGTGGTTAAATGATTAAATTTATCATATCCCAATAGCTTAAGCTTTTAGGAAAATCGGTAATTTAACAGTTTTAATCTCAATAGGATGTCTATAGAGTAAAATTTGCTATTTTAGTTGAAAGGAACATTACATTTGCAAGAATTACGTTATAAGATATAGAAAGCTTAGTTGAGATGCTTCCCTTAGAGCATCAGCAGTGGGTCTTGTATATGCCAAATGTTAGGAACATTTGGCATTTAAGCCCCAAAACTGCTCAACAATGGGAAGGCCATATCGCATATGCCAAATTTTTTTTGAGATTTAGCTACAGTACCATCTCAAATGTAAGATGGTACTGTACCTGAATGGTATAAAAAAAATAATTTTTTAATGCTTTTTACCTGGCAATTTCTCTCTCCTCTCTCATTTTTTATCTTTCTTTTCTCTCTCTTCCTTCTCTCTTTCTCATCCCCTCTCTCTCTCGCCATTGTCAAGCTTCTCTCAGTTGTCTGTGCCAGATCGGAGCTCATGCCGGATTGGATTTCTAGATCGGCGTGGTGGCGAGGCTGGTGGCGCAGTTGAGATGGGCGTGGTGGCTGGAGGTCAGCGTGGTGGAGATCGGCGTTTGGTGGTGTTGACATGGTGACCGAGTCGTGCGTGGAGATCGGTGTGGCGAGGTGGGTTTTGATTTTGGGTGGGTTTAGATGGGGTTTTGATCGGCGGAAGGAGATCGCGTGGGTTCCATTCCGATGGGGTTTTGATCGCGTGGGTTCTGTGGAGATCGGATTTTGATCGCATGGGTGCCGAAATAATGGGTTTGTTGGTTTTCTGATTTAATGGGTTTGTTGGTTTATGATTTAATGGATTTTTCCGGTGGGCGTGTGGCGTGGTGGTGGTGATTGGTGGTTTGTTGGGGTTCGGCGGCAGTGGCAAGTCCGATCACTTTAAAGATCGGCATGGATTGTTGATGGTGGGTTTTTCTTCAAATTTTTGTTTTGGGATTGTTGTTGTGATTTGCTGGGGTGGCTGGTGGTGTAGCAGTGATTTGGGTCCGTGTTGTGAGTGATTGTTGCTGGGCAGAGGACTGGGTAAGTGATTGTTGCTGGGCAGAGGAGGTACTGATCTGGGTTTGTTCACGGTGAAGAGAGAAGAGAGAAGAGAGAAGAGAGAGATTTTTTTTATTATTTTATTTTGTAATTTATATTATTTTAATATGTAGAATGAAAAAATAAAATATGGGATGGAGGGTATATTGTAAAATGGTATGGTATAATTGATAAAATAACTTTTTGGAATGGTAAAATAGGATGAGATGACAAAACCAGATGCTGATGCTCACTCTTGAGGTTGTTTTTTTTTTTTTGGTAAAATGGGTTTGTTATTCTTAGTGATGCAGACACATGTCCTACGTCACTTAGTGATTGACAAAATCCAATAGTTGTACAAAGTCAAGTGTGACATTGGGGATAAGTTGGTTGCAGCAGGAAGTCAGGAACCAACAAGGTTTTTGGCTAAGGATGTATTATACATTTTAATAGGTCATGGTAATTCTGTTAGTTAAGATGACCTCAGCTTAGGGTGTTAGGATCAATTGGGTGCTACATGGTCATTTTCTTTTTGAGAAGTTGCTAATATGTATTAGGTCACCTGTACATATGCTTATTTCGTCAGTTCTACAATAAATTAGTCATGTGAGTATTATGGAATTGAATGTTTTGAAACGGAATTCATGCTAAGTGTAATTTCTAATTGGAGCTTAAGGTTGCCTCTGGTCAACAGGAAAGTTATAGATTTCTAGGGTTCTAAAATAATTACTTGGGCATTTTACTTGGGCAATCAACTCAAAGAAGACAGATTTTTCATCTAGAAATTTATTAACCTATATTAGTATTCAGTTTATTTATTTATTATTCTTTTAATTTTTTATTTATTTATTTTTTTTAATTTTTATCTGCATAAGAAACAATTCTTCTCTGATTCTCTTATATCAACTCACCTTGCTGCCACTACAGTATTAATTTTGTTTGGCAATTTCATTGCACAATCAAAGATACAACACATGCTCTTCTTTCTAACTCTTTTGTATGCTGGAGCCCTGGTGAAATTCAAAATCATTGTTTAGGATTCTTTATATGGCTAGCTATTTTGTCTAAAACTTTGTGTCCTAAATGTTAAAAGCTGGTGTTATTATTATTTGTTTGTTGGTTGTAGGGTACCTTTGTTGAAGGAATAAAAGAAGAAGTTGTATTATCACCTGCTCATGCACTTTCCCTTATAGCAGCTGGAGAAGGTACAAATGTGATGTTATTTTTTATTATTTTTTTATTTTTATAAATTTTTTTATTTTTATTTTTTAATAATACAATAAATTCAAAAGAAAATAGGGTCTTTAAAACTAGAGTTGGATAATATATATATTTTGATAAGTAGAGCTGTATAATTTATTGGGAAAAGTTAATGGATGCTCGGAGAGATTTGGTTTAGAAAATATTTTTAGTAACTTTTTATGGGAAAATAAAAAGTAATTGATTTTTTTGATAGCTTTTTATATTTATCATGAAAGTGGTATAAAAACTTTCCTAAAATGGTCCATTAACAAATGCCCTAAGGGCAACCCGTTAACTGGACCCTAATTTATTTATGATCTGTTATAAAAAAATATTTTACAGTAGCAAAAAAATGAATGAATATTTTATTGTCACATGTGAACTCATGCTTTAGAATGCTTCCATTGCCAAAAGAAAAAAATAGTATTATATATTATGATTATGTTACAGTTGTTTGCGAAACTGAAATTTTAAGATTGCCTGTCTTGTCAATTTTGAGTGTTGTCCCACTGTATCCCTTTTTTGTTACAATTTGAAATTCTTTTCATGATTTTTGATATGATTTAAATTGTTAATGACAGAGCACAGACATGTGGGTTCCACAAATTTTAATTTACTCAGCAGCAGGAGTCATACAATATTCACTCTGGTATTTTTTCACTATCTTAGAACCTATCAAAAAAAAAAAAATATATATATATATATATATATTCACTATCTTAGTGGAAGCAAATGTCCTTTAGTTGACTGTTGCATTTCAATATTTCAGTACTGTTTCTTATAGGTCATTCTTACTTTTTTCTTGGCTTTTATATTAGATTGACTTTTCACATTTTCTTGACGCAGAAAACACAATCAATCTTTTCAAACATGCACACACACTCACAAACTCAAACACAACATAAACACCCACACACACCCTCACTCACACTCTTGCATGGAGAACAGTAACAGAGGAATGATTATAATTATAAATGTAAAATTGTCTATCATGCATATGGTCTACCAATTTACTGGCCTTTAGATGATGCAGCTATCTATTGTTTGATGTAGTTGAACTCTGGTGTGTTTAGTCTTAGTTGAAAGGCCTTGACCTTGCTATCTGGGTAAAAAATCAGCTTTTTAATTATTTTTTATTTCTTAGTTATTGAGATTTGGTCCTGGAACACTTTCTTCATCCATATGTACCCCCAAAAATGGAAAATGGGGGGACTTGTAGTTGTAATGCTCTCTCTTTAGGTAACTAAACTCTTAATACTAGCCCAAAAAGTAAAAAAAAACAACTCTTAAGACAATATTCATACCATTTTTATATGAAAGTTTAAATTCAATTGTTCTTATCCAAGTTATGATTGAGATCCTTGATCACCTCTAAGTTAACCTCTTTGCTTCCTTTACTGATTTGTTGCCCCTTTAAGTTCCTCATTTGATCCTATGATTATCAGTTTATATCATAATTACATCACCAGGTTTCCCCTAATGGTGGTTATTCTTTAAATGTTTTTAAAAAATTTAAATGGATGAATATTTATTAAAAGAACATAGTTATATAATATAGGTAGAACTTCAACTCCAAAACCTCAAGATTCCTAAGTAAGCTTCATCTAGGAACCATACAAGAGAAAGGGCTTTGAGGTTGGTACTAGGGGTGTCCACGGGATGGGTCGTGTCGGTTTGGGTTTGAGCTCAACCTGGAACCGACCCAACCCTGTTGGGTGGAAGGATGGCGGACTCGCCGCCGACCACGAAAAACTATGGGTCGAGTCGGATTGGGCTCGGGTGGACGGCTGTTGGACCCGACTCGACCGAAAGACAGAAAGCAAAGACAAAACTAGGTACAAATTTCACAAATCTGAAGAACAAATCTACAAACTCAAATACCAGTAACCCACAAATCCAAAGAACCCAGACAGAAATAGAGAGAAATAATAGCAAATCTGAACTTGTATGAGACTACAACGAAGAAATGAAGAGTGAAAATGACTGATAATCAAACCTGAGAGTGGTACTTGCATATCGGCAATGGTGCGATGATGGAGAATCGTAGATCGGCAATGGTGGAGGTTCGAAGATCTAAAGATTCAGATTGGCGATGGTGTTGGTTGTTGAGAGATCGAGAGCGTGAGAGAGATCTAGAGACTGAGACTTTGAGGCGAGACTGAAAGAGAGCGAGTGGACGGAGAAACTGAGGGTGAGTGAGTTGGTAAGGGTCTGAAATGGAGTGGAGATTATAAACTAACTAAGAACTAGGTTATATACACGGTCAGGTCGGGTGGATTGGGTTTTGGAAGGGAAGACCCGCCACTCGACCTGCCGGAATCAGTTTGGGATGGCAGGGACCCGCCGCTGGCCACCAGGTAGTCAGGTCGGGCGGCCGCCGGTTCGGATTCGGTCAGTTTGGCTGGGTGGGTCGGGTCTGCAGTTTTGTTGGACAGGCCTAGTTGGTACTTATTACCAACTTCTGGGTGCCACTGCAATCACCAGTGTTCATTCTTTCCCTTGGAAAATCATATGGAGATCAAAAGCCCCTCTGAGAGTAGCCTTCTTTGTATGGACTGCAGTTTTGGGTAAAATTTTGACAATTGACAACTTAAGGAAGAGAAAGATAAGGATAACATATTGGTGTTATATGTGCAAATGCAATGGTGAATCTGTTGATCACCTTTTGCTACATTGCTCTATTGCTTCAGACTTATGGTTCATATTTTTGGGCTTGTTTGGAGTTTATTGGGTGATGCCAAAATTTGTTTTTGAGCTTTTAGCTTGCTGGGAAGGTCTGTTTGGTCATCTTCAGAATGGTCATATTTGGATGGTTATCCCCCATTGTTTGATGTGGTGCATTTGGAGGGAAAGGAATGGCAGGAGTTTTGAAGACATGGAAAGTTCTATGCCTGATCTCAAGTTCCTTTTTAGAACATTATTGGATTGGCTGTCACACGTGGAACCTTTACTTTTTTTTTTTTTTGCCCTATTGTTGATTTATTAGATTTATGCAATTTTTTAACTGATTGTTTACCCCGGTATACTTCTTGTATACTTGGGTGATTTGTTTTCCTGATTTACATAATTTTATTACTTATAAAAAAAAAATGTAAGCTTCATCTGGGAGAATGCAAAAAAAGAAAAAAAGCACACCAAATCATCTTCTTGTTTCCTTAGATTTCTTGAGGTACCTCTACAGTTTTTGGCTTGATCAGCTGAATAACTCTAAATTCCTATTCCATCGGTCTTTTATCTGAGAGAGATATGTATATATATATATATATATATATATATATACTGGTAGCATTGTATCATTAGATTGTTTTTGTTATTCTCCTTTTGGATTCTACACCTAATTCATAGTTCAGAACTCCCTTTCATACTTACTTTTAATAGCAATGCCACTAACATATGTTTAGTGGTTGAGATTTTTCTTCTGACTTTTTCATTAGTGCATGTTATTTGTTTAACCCTTCTAGTGAGGAGGTGCTCGTATGACTTTTGGTTTTTAAATTTTTTTTTTTTTACAATTATCATAAGAGATGTACCTCCCTCATTTGAAGCATGAGATACTCTTATACATCAGACATGGCATCCGTTTTATTTTCTTTTTTATTGCATACAAACCAACTCATTTTCCAGTTATCATTCACTTGTTTACATATTCAGTTTTGGTTTTTATACTCTCTAACTTAATATTTCTTAATATCCACTTGGATGTCACTGAGTGTTGTCCTCCGAATGTTTGTATTTTTTGATTCATTGTATTGCTGAATCCTCCATAGGAGCAGTTGAGTATATTTCCTGTATACTTGAACTGCAATCCTGTTTTGTTGTAGAATCTTTATTTTTATTTAATACAATTCATTCTACTTATAAAAAAAAATCTTTTACTACTTGTAAACAGACAGTAGAGAGCAGCCCATGTGGTGCAAATCATGAAGGGGAAGCTGTAAACCTGTCACAACTGGTAATTATTCAACATTACTTAAACTACTTATTTCATATTCATGTTTCAGTAGGAATATATTCAACCTCCTTTAGTTCGACATTTTACTCTAAAAAATGGTTTTTTAGTGTTGTATTGCAAATTTATGTAACTTCTTTATATTTACTTATATCTGCAGAACCTCATCGATCTGGCAGGTTCAGAGAGCTCAAAAGCTGAAACCACTGGTGTGAGACGAAAAGAAGGATCCTATATTAATAAGAGCCTCCTAACTCTTGGAACTGTGAGGCTTCAAACATTGTGTTGGTCAAGCATTATTGGAATTCAGAATGCTATGCATTTGCTTATAATTTTGTTATCATTATCATAAATATTGGTTTGAATATTTTTTCTTTTATTATCTTCTATATGAACTATAATGAAAGTTTGCAATTGAATTTACATAAACATAGTCTTGAAAAAATAGACTATTTTTTGTAAGATTTTTTAGTCGTAACTAATTTCTGAAATATGAGACTTATTTGATTAATTCTTAAAATATAGCTTGTGGGACTTTATGGATTCATTGTACTCTTCATCTTTTAGGGAAACTTTTTGGTATATAGCCTGTATACTTGAATTGCTCTCTTTGTATCATTGTATAATGTTTCTCTAATATAATTACTTTTACTTATCCACACAAAAATTTATCAATGCTTAGAACATTAATATTTTTAAGAGGAAAGATTCGCTTGAGAATGTCAATTACTCTGCTGTGTGAAATTGCAAAATTGTTTACAATCAGCCTACTTTTTAAATTTTGCAATAGTATTGAAATTAATAAGGAAAAATTATAATATTTTTTAGCTTCTGTTGTGCTTTAAAAACTGTATAAATTTTAGTAAATGTTAGTCAAAGATGCTATTGAGCTAATTCCATCAGACGTTTAAAAGTTGTTTTGTTTTACAATAAACCAAGAAATAGGTCTTCAGTTCCAGTCTTATATTGGAATCACTTAAGGAAGAGCTTAGCAATACATCTTGGATGCCAAATTTTTATGCTTTGGATTGCAAACCCATTGCACAAAACAAGTCTATTTCTCTTTTTATTTGCTCCCAGAAACCCAGACAACAATCTTGATTGGTGAGTTTTACCTGGGTCAAATGCTGTTTAGACAGATGGATAGAGAATGGAACTGATCCCTTGTCCTCTCTTTCTCATTTACACACATTGACCCAAAAGATGCAATCTCTCTTTTCTTATTTGATTCTTGGCGAGTTTCTGTTTTTCTTACCAAATTATTTTAGTAAGTTCTTATCTGATAATGTCTGAAATATCTTTTCTTGCTGTTATATCTATTTTTACTTTTTTTTTTTTCAATTTTGTAGTTTTTTTTATTGGTCCTTTGTGTACTTTCCCTCCTAATTATGTAGTGTATCCTTATCTGGAAATATGATGATTTGTGGTTGTCATAGGTTATATCCAAGTTAACAGATGGAATGGCTACTCATATACCATACAGAGACTCTAAATTGACTAGACTTCTTCAGTCTTCACTAAGTGGTCATGGACGTGTATCTGTAAGGCTTCTCATATATATATATATATATATAGACATACCATACATCTGGGTATATGTTTAATATAGAAATTTGGCTGCTTATTCCCTCAATATACAAATACTACTTGCAAATTAGAGTTTTAATATTTGTTGTCTGGAATTGCAGCTTATTTGTACTGTCACTCCTTCGTCAAGCAGTTCAGAAGAGACACATAATACATTGAAGTTTGCACACCGTGCGAAACACATTGAAATCCAAGCAGCACAAAATAAGGTTTGTTTTTTAAATTCATGTGTTTTTCAGTGTCTCTTCTCTGGCAAGTATAAGACCTAATTTCTTAACCTGCAGATTATTGATGAGAAATCGCTTATCAAAAAATACCAAAATGAGATTCGTTCTTTAAAGGAAGAGTTGGAGCATTTGAAGAGGGGGATTGTTACAGTTCCTCAACTGAAAGATACTGGACGAGATGACCTTGTTCTCTTAAGACAAAAGGTAGAGTTGTACCATGGAGTTTATTTGGGGGGTAATTCTAGGGATTGAGCCTTTTCGTTGTCCCTTATATACTTGAATCTTTTCCTTTGATGTTTGATCTCACTGCTAGTTTTGACTTGCATACATTACTGACTCCATTATCTGTAGTTTAATGTTAATTGAAGTTAGTCTATGTGTGTGCACGGATACGTGCATTCGTGCATTATTTTTCTAGCTTTGTAGACGTTCTATGATTGAAGAAAGCACCATCATTCATGTACCTGAACAAGAATAAATAAAAATATGATAGTGGACAGTTTTGTTTAGTTCTACTGGCAAATTTACCATCACTAAACAGGAAATTTTAAATGACTTGAACCATTTCTTTTTGGTGTGATGTGGTGTATAAAGCTAGAAGATGGTCAAGTCAAGCTGCAATCAAGATTGGAACAAGAAGAAGAAGCAAAAGCTGCTTTATTGAGCAGAATTCAACGGTTGACAAAATTAATTTTGGTCTCCACAAAATCGTCACAATCATCAAGATTTCCTCATCGACCTGGTCCTAGAAGAAGACATTCTTTTGGGGAAGAGGAGGTATGACTGACTTCTCCCAAGCGTTTTTAACCCCCCTATTTTTTCTTCTTTTTTTGATAGGTATCGGGCCTCTGTCTTTGATAACCTTAATACGTCTCACAATTTAGCATTCAGCTTGATAGTTGCCATTCTTTCTATCTTGTTCATTTATTTTGTATTTTCAATTCTATTTGATCTGATAGTTAAAAAAAAAAAAAACCCAACTCTATTTGCTCTGATGGTGGTTACTTATATAAATTGCACAGCTTGCATATCTACCACACAAAAGGCGGGACTTGATTTTAGATGATGAAAACATTGACTTGTATGTTTCTGTTGAGGGAAATTCTGAAACCACTGATGATACACTTAAGGAGGAGAAAAAGACCCGGAAGCATGGACTTCTAAACTGGTTAAAGCTACGGGTATGTACTGTATGGATCTATGTTTATTTTTCTTCCTTCTTTTTTCAAGGTTGGTTCATGTCAGTTTTTTGATACCAAAAAAAATGCTTATAAGCTTAGAGTTATGTTTGTTAATCAAACAAGTGAGGAGGATTGATATAGTAACTTTGGAATTGATCCAAATTTCACCCCTTTCTTGTGCTGCTAATGTATATTAGAAGTGAGAGTTTTTCATCATTCACTCTTTTCATTCTTCCCTCTCCGAGAATAATTGTAATTATGTAACTCAAAATCTGTAGAAAGCATCTTAATTTAATTTTTTTTTGATAGGTAATTAGAAGAAGTATTATTAATGAAAAAAGTAGGAAAAATATAGGCTGTTCATCTCATGAACAACAGGAAACGGGAAAAAAAAAAGAAAGAAAAGAAAGAAATCAGGAAATAATTCTAAGTGAAAGCATAAACTCAAGTAGAGAGGAACAATCAGTAAAACCCCAGCAACAAGACCAATCAAAAAGACCACACTGGCAGAGCACAAATAACTCTTCCAACGTCTTCTCAGTGTCCTCAAAAGAGCGGCGGTTCCGTTCCAACCATAAAATCCACATCAAAAAACCCGGGATCAAATTCCAAACATTTGAAGTATGATTCCCAAGCTATTGATGCCAGCACAAAAGTAAACCTGCCATTGAGTCTGGCATGACCCAAAACATGCCGAAGACCTGAAGCATATAAATCCATAATGTATATGTAATAGGACAACGTAGAAGTAAGTGGTCCACCGATTCCCCATCACAACGACACAAACAACATCGATTTGCCAAAGAACGTCTCCTAAGCATGAGATTATCCAGAGTAAGAATCCTACCATGAGCAGCCATCCACAAAAAGAAAGCCACTCACTTAGGAACCTCAGATTTCCAAATACCCTTCCAAGGGAACAAAGAACTCTGAGCAAACTGAATCTTATGGTAGAAAAACCAAATGTCAAACCTACCATGATATCTCTTAATTTTAAGATATGATATCTAATATTTTTATTATGGAGTTGTCATCAGTATTGGTCATTAAGGCATTTGTTGGTACAATAAGGTTTTACAAAAGTATCATTAGAATCTAAATTCCTTTTGTTGTATACAATTTCCTTGGAGAGGTAATTTAGGGTAGTGAAGTCCCCAAGAAAGTTGCTTTCTTCATTTGGACAATTGATTTGGGGAGGATTCCAACTAGGGATAACCTAATTACAAGAAATACCAGCTTCGTGTATTAGTGTCACATTTGCAAGTGTAATGGTGAGTCTATTGATCACTTGTTACTTCATTGTTCTATAGCGAGTGAGCCTTTGTGCTTGTTTGGTACAACATATTTTTCAGCCTTTTGAAAATGGTGTTATTTGAAAAAAATGTTCCTAAAAAAAGTAATTTAAAAAAAGCCATATCCGCATTATCGCCAGATATCATTGGAAAAACCAACGAATCCGGAAACGGTCGATCAACCTGCTGCTCGGAGTACAAATTCATGAAGAAATGAGTAATGCAGTCTGCAATTAACCTGGGCAAGTCCGAATTGGTTCCGGTTGGGGTTGTCCATATTATTTTGACCTTTTGTTCTTGGCTGCAAGCAGGGTTCTCTCCCAATGAAATATCTGGGTCTTCTTTGGGTGCTAAATTTAAGGATAAGACTATTTGGAATCCAAGTCTAGAGAAAATGGAGAGGAGATTGGCGGGTTGGAAGCGCTTATATTTATCCAAGGGAGGTAGAGTCACCCTAATCAAAAGCACCCTTTCTAATTTACCCACTTATTTTTTATCTTTATTTCCTATACCTGCTAGTGTGGCTAAACGAATTGAGAGGCTCCAGCGGAATTTCTTATGGGGCAGTTTTGGAGATGATCCTAAAATTCATTTGGTTAAATGGACTACTGTTTGTGCTCCTATTTCTTCAGGTGGCGTAGGGATAAGGAAGATAAGACTTTTCAATGAAGCTTTACTTGGGAAGTGGCTTTGGAGATTTGGGATTGAGAAAGATGCCCTTTGAAGACAAGTGATAGAGATGAAGTATGGTTGTGTGTGGGGGGGCTGGTGTACCAGGTCTGTGATTGGCCCTTACAGTGTTGGCTTATGGAAAAATATCAGTCAGGGATGGCCTTCTTTCTCGCGCCATATTCTGTATGATATTGGTGATGGGTCTAGAGTGAAGTTTTGGCAAGACTGGTGGTGTGGAGAGACTTCTCTTGCTGTTAGATATCCTGACTTGTTCAGATTTTGCAGAAATAAGGATGCTAGTGTGGCTGAGCTTATGAAGTCCACCAATGGTGTCTTCTTTTGAGATGTGAGATTCTTTAGGGGAGTGCATGATCGGGATGAAGAGGCTATGTCAGACTTCATGGAATCCATATATGGTTCTCCTTTAAGGGGGATAGGTGAGGATAAAATGTGTTGGATACCTAACAAAGATAAGGGCTTCATGGTTAGAGACTATTATAGAATTTTAGTTGGCAACACTTCCTTTGGTTTTCCTTGGAAAAGTATTTGGAAGCAGAAGATTCCCTCTAGAGTAGCTTTCTTTGTTTGGATTGCTGCCTTAGGGAAATGCTTGATGATTGATAATTTACGAAAAAGGAAGGTGTTGATATTGGATTGGTGCTACATGTGTAAGAGAAATGGTGAATCGGTTGACCATCTATTCCTTCATTGTCCTTTTGCTATGGATCTATGGTCTATGGTTTTGGGTCTATTTGGAGTAACTTGGGTTATGCTGCACACTGTTTTGGGGCTGTTAGGGTGTTGGCAAGGCAGCTTTGGTCGTCATCGAAATGGTTACATTTGGTCCATCATTCCTCATTGCTTGATGTGGTGTCTGTGGAGTGAGAGAAATAGTAGATGTTTTGAAGATATTGAGAGATCTATTCCGGTCCTCAAGCTTCTCTTTTTTAGAACTTTAAGGGATTGGTTGTTTGCTTTGCAACAACAATCATTCCCTTCTTTTATTGATTTCCTAGACTCTTGCAATTTTTGTATTTGATTTCTTTTCCCTTGTTCACTCCCTGTGTACTAGGGTGTTCCTTTTTTTTTATCAATATATCTTATTACTTATCAAAAATAAAATAAAATTATACCCTGATCTGAAGACAAGGTACCATTAACCATTAGGCTTTCAATACCATTATTTTTTTTGGTTAGAATTAGCCATTCTATGAAAGAATTTGGTATTGGCGTCCCCTTCCTTCAAGTGCAACACCCTAGACTTTTGTCTCCAACTAATCTCTTCCATAAGAGTCAACTTTTCAATATCTGTACGAAGATTAGTTTGTTCTAACTTCTCCTCAGCTGTCAATCTATGAGTCTCCTCTTAAGCATCCAAAACATTCAGCTTGCTCCAAAGGTCCTGATTCTTAAATGTGACATTGCCAAACTCAGTCTCATTCCACTTTTTAAAATCTAACTTCAAGGCAGCCAACTTCTTAGCTAGTATAAAACTTGGGGTTCCTTGGAACAAATAGGATGCCCACCACTTCTTCACTTTGTTGACAAAATTATCCACCCTCAACCACATATTTTCAAAATGGAAAGGAGTTCTACCTCTTCGCTGACACCCACCCTCCAACAAAATAGGAAAGTGGTTAGAAAGTACTCTAGACATCCTTTTTTGGGTGAATTGTGTGAAGTGGTCTACCAAAAGAGGGGAGAAAAGGAACCAATCTAGCCGAGAAGCTGAGGATGTGTTGGACCAGGTGTAAAGGCCCCCTTCCATATGAATATCCATCAACCCATGCAAAGAAATAAAGTAAGAAAATCCATACATAGCCCGAGAGTAGCTAGTAGCCCCCAGTCGCTCTGATGGGAAACAGATTATATTTAAGTCCCCTCCAAGGCACCAAGGCAAATCCCACCAATTGATCAGCCCGGTTAGTTCCTCCCACATCAACCTACGCCTTTTGTTCAAATTTGGCCCATATACACCTGTAAAAGCCCACTCAAATTGGTTGCTTACATTTTTAAACTTGCATGAAACCGAAAAATGCCCCATCGCTTCCTCCACCTTTTCCACAACCCGCCTATCCCACACCAATAAAATACCTCCAGAAGCACCATCTGAACCCAGGTACAACCAATCTACATATAGACAACTCCATATACTTCGAACAATATCTCTAGTAATCCACTCTAGTTTGGTCTCTTGCAAATACACAATATCAGCCTTCCAGACCGCAACAAGTTGCGAATCTGGAGCCTCTTGTCAACTTCATTCAGCCCTCTGACATTCCAGGAAAGAAGCTTCAAATTCATTGGGCAACAGAAAGAACCTGATTCCTATTAATACCACTTCGCCTAGCAGAAGTAAAGCCATAATTAATAGAACTAAACAACCCTTTCAGCTCTCTTAAACCTTTCACCCCTGAACCTTTTAAACCACATGTTTTCTTGTTCACCTCCGCCCTCCGATTTAATTCAGCTTCAACAGCCAATAAAAATTCAGTTGCTTGATCTTCCAAACCCTCAAGGGACGTGCCAAGGAAGCTATCGAAATTATTGAATCTCTTTTGAAACCAATCGGAATAAGTATGGCCATCTATTCCTTCATTGTCCTTTTGCTATGGATCTATGGTCTATGGTTTTGGGTCTATTTGGAGTAACTTGGGTTATGCCGCACACTGTTTTGGGGCTGTTAGGGTGTTGGCAAGGCAGCTTTGGTCGTCATCGAAATGGTTACATTTCGTCCATCATTCCTCATTGCTTAATGTGGTGTCTTTGGAGGGAGAGAAATAGTAGATGTTTTGAAGATATTGAGAGATCTATTCCGGACCTCAAGCTTCTCTTTTTTAGAACTTTAAGGGATTGGTTGTTTGCTTTGCAAAAACAATCATTCCCTTCTTTTATTGATTTCCTAGACTCTTGCAATTTTTGTATTTGATTTCTTTTCCCTTGTTCACTCCCTGTGTACTAGGGTGTTCCTTTTTTTATCAATATAACTTATTACTTATCAAAATTTTTTTTTGGGGTTTAATGGGTGATGCTTCAGAAAGTGATTAATGTGTATTTTTGTTGGAAATGATTATTTTGAAGGCAAATGAGTAGTGTAATTTGAAATGCAGGCCTGCTTTGCCTCACGTTAATGGTGTGAGAGAGAGAAATAATCACACTTAACATATTGTTGAGTTGTCTATGCTTGGTGGTGCACCCACGGCATGGTTAAAGAAAGAAATCCTCTTTGGAAGCCTAAGTTTTTATTTTGAAAGGGGGTGGGGGGTGTTAAGGCTGCCTACCATGGGCTCTTCCATACCTTGCAAAAGTGGCACCTTTGTGCATTGGGTACGACCTTATTTATAGAGTCGAGCATTTTGTAATTCTACAATTGTTGGGTATGGGCCATAGCTATGAGCCATGGGTTTTCTTTTATTAAAAAGTCTTATTTAGTTTATGAGTTTTTAGTTTCTCAAAAAAAAAAAAAAATGTTATGAGTTTTTATGTGTGGGTTTTAGTTTCGAGTCAAAGTAGAAGCCCTAGTTCTATAAGGAGAACTGGAGAAGTTAAGAGTAGGGTCTATGTAAATGTCTTATTGTACTCCCAACATGTTAGAGTTGATTAATAAAATTAATGAGTGTTTTGAGTAGTGAGACTCGTTGGCCTTAGGGTTCTTTTTCCTCCCTTTCTCTTCTTTCCTTTTTCTTTTCTTTCATTTCTCGGGTACTTTTCATGGTACTGTTCAAAGTGTTCGTTAGAAGATTGGGATGTATTGGTAACATTACCTGATTTGGTTAATGCAACAGTGGAGGAAGAAGGGAGAGCATTACTTAATTTCTGAATGAGCTTGCTAAGTTGGGGAGTGAGCAAGAACTAATATTAGCAGTCATATGTCCAGCTGGAACAGAAATAGAATGTGATAATGTCGTACGATACATAACCTGATGCATGTAATCTAGCTTGCCATATTTGACCCAACAATAAGATTCAGTACGATTGGTACCACTAGAATGATAATACTTCCTGTCACGTTGTCTACCATTACAACCATTACCATGAGAACCACCATGGGAACTACAGCCTCCATGACCTCCATGAAAGCCACCACGACTACTACCATGGTCCCACCACTAGAAACTAAAGTAGAAGACTCTAAAGTTGTGTCAATAGAGCCTTGGCCTAAGGATGAGTGTAATAAACGAGAATAAACATCGGCAGCTGAAGGTAGGGTTTCACTAGCAAGAATAAGACCTTTGAAATCATGTAGGTTAGAGTCTAAACCAAATAGTAACATAGCAATCATAAATTCCTCCTAATGTTGTTTATGTATCTCCAAATTAGTAGTAAAGGGTTGCTACAAGGTTGAAATTGTCCCTCCATTGTAATTATAAAATTAGTAGTAAAGGGTCAATACTGTAGTAATTGATTCCATAAATTCTTAAGACTACTGTAGCACTCAGACAATGATTTTCCAAACTGCTAAATAGAAAAATTTACTCATGTCTTATAAACTTGAGAAATATTACACTGATGTGAAAAGATTTTGCAATAGAATCCCAAATTTTCTTTGAAGATTCACAAAATTTCGATTGTTATAGCAATATTGGGTTCTATACCATGCCATAATCATCTTATAACAACATAATCCTCACTTGTTCAATCCTCATAAGTTGGATCCTCCTGTATTAGGAGGATCATCTGTTAAATATTTCAATTTTCATTTTTCACGTAGAAAAACTTCAATGAGGTGATTGATTTAGGCATGCCATCATCCTTAGGCAAGGATTGTTTTTCCTCAAGCATCATAATAGACTCTTCTAGAGCCATATTAAATACAACCAAACAAGAGTACAATCCAACAAATCAAGAAGATAAACTAGCTAGACTCAATCCCATGGAAGAGAAAAATCCAAAAAGCTGCGACACAAGCACAAACCCAAGCCAGAATACTTACTAGATGCACCAATCAGTCAATGCTTAATTCATAGAGTGAAAACCAGCAATGTTTCGTCAGAAAACAGACTCCTGTGATAGCCCAAGAACCCAAAATTCATAAAACATAGCAAAAACCCACGTTAAGGCAACCAACAACTAAGAGGTAAGTGTTTTTATAGGCAAAAGATCCCCAAAATTGCAGATAAAAAAATAGGGGTTGATATTTGAAAAAAAAAAAAACTCACATTCTGTGGTGAGGTTTTTTGGTTATGGAGCTTTGCCCTTAGATCTTTTGATGTTTCTTGGGTTCTACCTAAAAGGGTTATTGACTTGCTAGCTGGTTAGAGGAATTGGTTGGGGAAGCATTCTTCAAATGTTTGGAATTTGGTACCACATTGTGTGATGTGGATTATTTGGAGGGAGAGAAATAATCGCATATTTGAAGATTCGGTGCTTTCTGGGGATAAGCTTTTAGAGTTGTTTGCGACCACTTTGTTTGATTGGTCTCGTGCGTGGGGTTTTACTTCTTCAAAATCCATTCCATTGTTTTTAGATTCACATTTTTATTGTACATAAGTTGTTTTGTTTTCCTTTGTTGCTTGTAAATATTTCCTTCATTTACTTCATTTTTTTGATGGAGTAGTTTCTTTTTAATACAAAATTTTCTTACCTATCAAAAAAAAAAAAAAAAAAAACTCACATTCTAGGCTTCAAAAGTTTTTGAAAAAATTACCACAATAATTAAGAGAGAGAGAGAGAGAGAGAGAGATGAGTCGATCTGTGTAATTGCTGGACCTGGGTGACTGTATTGGTGTGTATGTTAGCATGCCTTTGTCATCCAAAAAAGAGCCCTAAAATGTTTTTAGACTTTATTGGTTGCCCTGATACCAGTTGAGTGGTAAACTTTGGAAAGTAGAGGTTAGATGAGGAGAGAGAAGATTGAAAGAGAAGAAAAATAAAAAATTAGAAAGTTGGTTTAGGGCTTAAATTTTTGGTCCCTTCACTGTAGCATATATTTATATTAGAAGGTTATATCATAATTATAATAATACCCTTAAGCTAATATACAAGATTGACAAGCCAATTATTAAATAACTACCTAACCACCAACGGTCACAATAAATGACTACAATAAGGCCTTTATATAGGCTATTGATAAATCATTTCCTAGAAGGACTAGAACTTCAGAATATTTATTCCAAAAAAGACTAATAACAAAGAAAAGTACTTAAGAACTTCTAAACCAAATATAACAAAGGACATAAAATATAAAATAAAACTCATGGGCCTTTGGTATAGCCCATTACAGCCCATTCTGGAAAATATGAAATCTCCAAATTACCCCTATTTTAGTAGAGCTTTATTATAAATGGACCAAAAACTTTCTAACTATAGAAATGTAATACTTGGACTCAATAATAACTAAATCAGCTTATGAAAGGTGGCAAGAAGGCCCCACCTCAAAACTAAACTACGTGTTTGTTTGGCAAAGATCATTTTTGCCAACTTATTTTACTATTCAGCTTATTTTTGCTTCTATTTATGGGTCTCACTGCATTTCTTGGTATTATTCATGAATCTCACTGTACTATTTCAGCTAACTTTTACTTTTATCTACAGTACTTTTAGCAAAAAATTTTAGTTTCAGCAAAATAAGCAGATCTCAAACGGACCCTACAATTCTTGAATATTTTGGAATTTAATCTTATTTTTCCTTGAACTCTTTATTGTCTGCTTCAATAGATTATTTATTATATTGATACTAATTATCATTAGCTCAAATGACATCATCTCTCTTTGTAAGAACAAGTTTGAGGGTTAGATTGTGGGTTCAAGACCCACTAGGTGTGTGTGTAATTACTCATTAGGAAAAAAAACTGTTATATTGATATAGTCATACATTACACACTAATATACATGCTTTAAATTGATAATGATTTGCTTCTAATAAAAAAAATTGATTGTGATTTACCCCGCAGTGGATCATGATGTGGTGATTGTTTTTCTACCTTTTCTCTTATGTATTCAAGTCCCCTTGGATTTATCATTCTGAATAAAGTGGAATTTACTCTCTCTCTCTCTCTCTCTAAATAAGTTTTGTTGTTGAAAGTTGTTTTTCCACGTCCATTAATGCAGCTCATTGAATCCTCTGTTGAACTCCTTGACAGCAAGAACCATAAAAATTTCAGGAAAATTTATGTATTGCTTTGAAAGTATCATTTGAAATATTGTTTACATTAATTCCAGCAAAACAGCAGAGCTTCAAAATATTTTCCTATGATAAGTTGAAGACATTGTATCAATAAATGCTATAAAACTTGCTCTATGCCAGTTTTTGATGATCTATTTTCTACTTCATTTGATGTTCTTATTATCTGGAAGCTTAATAATCATCTATGTTAATGCAAAGCTTTAAGGTGCATGCTATCTGTTGAATTAGTGATTCCCCCAAAAGCTTTTAGCATAGTATCAGACTATGAAGCACGGGTGCGTTTCCGGATTTGGGTGCGGGTGCGTGTGCGGATACGGGTGCAGGACTCGGAAATTTTTGAAAAAGTAGGGTGCGGGTGCGGCGGGGTGCGGTGATTAAAAAATTATTAAAAGTATTATTATTTATATTTTCTATATATTGCTAAGCATATTTTTTCACATTATATAAACATATACCAAATTTAAGAGCAATAGTAGATGATAACTAAAACATGATGTTCATAAATTAAATACAAGCCACAAGTTTGAAACTAGAACATTGAAATTAGAATATAGGGAGGGAGGCAAAGAGCAGAGAGCTAGGAGGCAGTGATGGTTTTAGGGTTTTTTTTTGTTTAAAGATGTTTTTGCACTTTTTTTATTAAAAAAAAAAAAAAAAATTCTTACTTGAATTTCGGCCTGATTCAAAGCCAGTATCAGCCTGAATCGGCCGGTACAGCTTGAATCGGCCAGTTTCGGCCAGCCGATACAAACTGATTCGACCCAAATCGGTGCAAATTGGCCCGAGTCAGCGCCGAGTTAGCGCGAATCGGCGCGAATCCGGAAACGAAAAAAAAAAAAGCACCGACTCAGGGGCAGCGGCGTTGCCCACCGCACCCCGCGTTGGGCTGCGTCGAATGCCGGTGCAGTACCCTTGTAGCCGCGTTGGTGCTTTCCTGGTATCAGAGCAAGAAATCCTAAGTTCAATATTTGTCTCCTCCACTCTACCTCCCATTTAAAATCCCACTTGTTGGGCCTCACCTATTAAAAGGGAGTTTGAGTCCACACGTGAGGGAGAGTGTTAAAATTATGTGGTTAAATGATTAAATCCACCATCTTCTAATAACTTAAGCGTTTTGGACAATCAGTAATTTAATACTATCAAATACAGATGAAACTTCTAGTCTGGTCATATTCAAATAGTATAAGATTTTTCTTTCTCACCCCCTCTCCTTTTCTTGCTTTATTTCTTATTTTCAAAATTTGGAGCTTCTGCAATTTACCATATTTATTTTTTTCAGAAACGAGATAGTGGCTTGGGGGCTTTGACAAGCTCAAGTGAAAAATTAAGTGGAATAAAGTCTATGAGTACGCCTTCAACACCTCAAGCAGAAAGTAATCATTTTCATACAGAATCCAGACTTTCCCATTCTCTACTTACAGAAAGCTCTCCATCAGTGGATCCGTTATCTGAGGCCAGAGATGACAGAGAAATTCATGAGGATAATTTCTTGGGACAAGAGACACCTCTGGTATGCAATTGATTGATTATCATCATGTAAAATATTTTGTACATATGCCACATCTTAACTTTCTCCATGCTGTGTGCACAATTTTGTCTTATCTTTAAAATAGTCAACCACAATATATTGGCTTGAAAAATATGAACATGGCACTTTCATTATTATAAAGTATTAAATATGGGTTGATACTTTCACCCACCCCCACAACAACCCCCCCCCCCCCCCCCTCCAAAAAAAAAAAGGTCACATGCAAACCAGGCGAAAGAGAGGGCTTTGTTGCTGAAACATTTCTGATGGTCAAATGAACAGAACACTTAATGCTACTAAAATTCTCTTTTCATACTCTGTTGGATAATTAGCAAAACTGCCTTCCCTTTCCATTCTTTTCTGTTCCTCACCAAATACTTTGTTGTTTCCAGCTATAGGCCTCTAGCATTCTGCATAACTGCATTGCCAATCTATTGCCTTTATGAAACTTCTAATTTCTTTATATATTCCTTTAAGTGCATGCTAGTGTTGTTGCCAGCTCTAGGCCTCTAGCCCAAGCATTCATCACAGCAAGTGGACAAATATTGTAGTCAATTAAGAGACTATGCTTGCGTTTTGAAATTAATAGGTAGTACAAAATTGGAAATTATGGATTTTTTATTTTTTATCCTTCAATCCTGCTTGTATATACGATCAGTAATTATTGTTTGTGATTTGTCGTTAGTCTCTCCATTCCAACTTTTTTTGTTGTCCCCAGTAAAGCCTTAAGTTCCATGCTTCTCTGAGTTTGTGATTATTCTTTCCTATAAAGATCCTGTAAACACCATTTTAGCCTCTTTTTGGATAGCTTTGGGCTGTGTTTGCGCTTGTGTTTTCCTCACAGTTTATGATTTGAAGCATGTACGTTCTAAATTTAGGGGCTTTTTAAGATGTTGCCAATTTTTTCAAGGATACTTTGCACAGGTATAAACTTGCATGTACTTGATATATTTTTTTAATTTAAAATTTTTATTTTTCTTTATATTTTGTCAGACTAGCACAAAATCAATTGATCAGATTGAGCTTTTAAGGGAGCAGCAAAAAATTTTGTCTGGAGAGGTGGCACTTCATTCAAGTGCTTTGAAGCGGTTGTCTGAGGAGGCTGCAAGAAACCCCCAGAAGGATCAGATTTATGTAATATCTTTTTACCTTGCATCTGTCTTCAACTGCTGTTATTGTGCCTAAGAACTTGAATCTTATAGTTCCTTTTCAATGTAGCTGGAGATGAGAAAGTTGAAAGATGAAATCAATGTGAAGAATGAACAAATAACTTTGCTGGAAAAGCAAATTGCTGATTCCATTAATGTTGTACACAATAGGATGGATAATTTGGAATTATCACAAGTAAGTATACCTCTACTTGTGGCTGCTTTCCTTGTGTCAGAAGTCCAAGCTTATGCTGTATGTTGTTTTATGCTGCAGTCTGTTACTGAATTGATGACACAATTGAACGAGAAGTCCTTTGAACTTGAGGTGATGAAATTTTGTAGTTCTTTATTCAAGAAAATATTTTTATCATTTGTTAAAGTATATCCTAGGAGCTTGTTTGGTACCCATTTGCAAATAGGTCACTTGATTTCTGATTTTTATGATTTTTATTTTTATTTATTTTTATTTATTTATTTATTTTTATTTATCCATATTTTAGTTTCAGGGTTATTAGCAAAACTAATTGGAGTGCTTGCCAATAAATTAAGTCATGAACTGAAATGATGAGATTTATGCAATGATGTCATTTTCTGAAATAAAGAGAGCATTTTATCGTTATTTTTATTTTCAGGTTAAAGCTGCAGATAATCGTATAATTCAAGAGCAGCTCAACCAAAAGGTACGGAAACCACTTGATCCAAATTATATATGAAATTTTATTTGTTTCGTTAGTCATGTTATTGCTCAAGTCCTGTTCTGATTTCATGTTACCTTCTTTCAGATATGTGAATGCGAAGAATTGCAGGAAACAGTTGCCTCCTTAAAGCAGCAGCTCTCCAATGCACTAGAGTTGAGAACTTTTAGTCCTGTAGTAAGTTATTCACAGCGATTTAGTGAAACAAAAAGCTCCCATGGAGAACTTGGCTCAGACAATGGGAATGGGATATTGAGTGATCCAAGTGAAGGGTTGCTTCGACAAGCACAGGTTTCTTTGTCCTCCCCTTGTGTAGTGTTACCTTAGTTCTTAAAGCCATGTAGAAACCTGGCCACTTTCTACCATATCCAGCTACTAAAATATTATTCTAACTCCACTTTCCACAAAATAATTTTACTGTGATATGTAACTGAACCTACCACAACTCCTTTTAATAACAATGTGCAGCAAACTGGTTTCCAATGTACATTTGGTTCTAAGTAAAATGGAAGGCACCCATTCTCTTAACATGTACCCCTCAACTCCCAGCACTCTTCCCCCCTCCACCCAAAAAAAAGAAAAAGAAAGAAAGGATGAAAAATTGTGCCTGGTCATATTTTCATGTAATGTGGCTTTACCTTGAAGTTGCAACCTGCAACTCCAATGATTATATATTTATCTTCCTTCTGTTAATATTAAAATTGTTTTTACTGGATACAGTTTATCCAGAGAAACTCATAAAAGGTGCAAGCTGAAAAGTTTATTTACTCAAAATTAGCTTGTTTCTGGAGCTAGAAATTTCTATTTAGCAATGACTCTTCTCTTGTTTTTTGTTTTTTTTTTACCATTTTCTTCTCACTGATGAAAAATTATATAGTAATAGTTCATCATCATTTGATGGCTGTTAGTAGTTTCATTTGTCAAGTAGATCAAAATTTCAACTGAATCCTTGCATTTATTCATTAATTAGGCAGCTGAGATTGAAGAACTGAAGCAGAAAGTGTCAGAACTAACAGAATCAAAAGAACAGCTCGAACTCCGGAACCAGAAACTAGCGGAGGAGAGTACATATGCCAAAGGGTTAGCCTCAGCAGCTGCTGTTGAGCTCAAGGCATTATCAGAAGAGGTTGCCAAGCTAATGAACCATAATGAGAGACTAGCTGCAGAGCTAGCCACATCTAAGAACTCGCCCACTCAGCGTAGAACTGGTACTCCAGTTAGAAATGGCCGTAGAGATAGTCACATTAAGCGCAATGATCAAGGTGGGTCAGTTTCAGATATCAAGAGAGAACTAGCCATAAGCCGGGAGAGAGAGCTTTCATATGAAACAGTTATTTTAGAAAAAGATCAAAGAGAGGCTGAGCTTCAAAGAAAGGTTGAGGAATCAAAGCAAAGAGAAGCTTATCTGGAGAACGAACTTGCCAACATGTGGGTTCTCGTGGCAAAGTTGAAAAAATCCAATGGTGCTGAAACTGATGTTTCTTTGTCCACAAGAGAGACTCAGCGAGTCGATGGTAACAGTTTTGGGATTTAAAATGATCCCATAGTAAATTTGGGCTTTCAATGGGATTGGTGTTGAGAGAGAGAGAGAGAGAGAGAGAGAGAGATTGTGTTGTGCTTGTGCATGGGTAGGAAATTTCTGATTGTGTATATAACAAATGAGAGCTTTTTCCTCGTTGGTTTCCCCATTTCCCCCATTTATATTGTATCTAATGTGGTTTTTTTTTTCCTAGGATAAAATTACACTATGCTCCAATGCTATCGAGCGAGTTTGGTTTATAAACCTATAGCTTAAAAAGTGACTTTTATTAACACCAAAACCACCTCTTTATTCCCAGCTTACCAATCCATCTTTAGTAGTCAGATCCCCCAATTGGAACAAGAGGCAGTTTGCATTGAAAGAACTCGTAGCCATACCTTCTTTTATTTTATTTTGTAATTTGATAGTTATAACAATGAGAGAAAGGAAAATTGAACCCTATACCCATACGAGAAACAAAATATTATGTAGGCCGGTAGGTGCCAATTATCATGCCATAAAAAAATATTGATAGGCATTTCCAATTTTCCACTTATATTTTTCATAATTATTAGATATTGTTTGATAAATGATGCTAATTTAAAAGTTATTAAATATTTCTTAATAGAAAAAAAAGTTACTAAATATTGGGGGTGTCCACAATTCAGTTCGAGTTTGGTTTGTTCCCAACCAAGGCTTGACCCGGCTAACTTCGGGTGAGGAAGAACGGAACCCGCCACCAACCCACTAGGCATGTCGAATTGATATATATATATATATATATTTTAATGGACAAAATTTAGCTACAAAATTGGTTGTAACCTTAAGGTTACAACTTTACTTAATATCTTTTTATTGGGGGGTGAACTTTGATAAATCCGTCGTTAGATTACATTTTCTTTTTATATCTTTCATATTTGCAGAATTTCAAAAAAATTAGAGATCAATAGTCATGTCATCAATAAATTGTTTAAATTGCAAGTTTTTGTAATTTAAAATTATTCATAAAATATAAGGTCATAAATCATGTAGTAAATAATATTCGATTGGTACAAAATTTGACATGTGTATTAAGAGCATAAAGAACATGTAATTCAACGGTTAGATTTTCAAAGTATGTAGTAATTTTAATGATATTAAGTAAGGTTGTAACCTTAAGTTACAATCAATTTTGTAGCTAAACTTTGTCATTTTTAAATTATATACAAATTAATATATTCTTTAATTAAAGTCATGATAATGACACATTTGACCTATTGATTGGAAAAAAATTGTCAAATTATGTAAGTGCATTAGGAGTTAGGGTTTGTCTTGTGTTCAATTGACAATTTGATTACTTAATTAACATATCTACTAACGTATCTTGTCTTCTAACTCATAAATGGTAAAGATGTCACAAGTTGCAACTAGATATTTTGTAGGATGCTCAAAAACAAATATAGAATTGTAGCATATATATATATATATATAGTTTTTTTTTTTAATTTGAGAAACAAGACTTTGCATTTCATTCAACTAGGCCATGAAAATCAGCCTGTAAAACATAGATAATATCTGGTGGTACATCTTCCATCCAGACTTGATTGTGAAAAATAGAGTTTGCTCGTTTAGCTAAAACATGAGCTACAGTGTTACAATGCCTATGAACATGGAAATAATGTATTTATGAGAAACAAGATTGTAGCATATATATAATGTTGAATGTTAAAGTTTGTTATTTTTTAACTATTATTTCTCATTTTTTTTCTCTAAATTTAGTTTGACATGTAGTTTATTGTTCTATTTATATGATGATATGTGCTTTATAATGAGGTATGTGTGGTAGGTGTATGTCCAATGTTTAACATTCAACACTAACAATACATTATGATTAAAAAAAAAAAACACAAACAATACATTAAATCCCCAAGTTATCATTAGATCAATTTGATATGGTTAGTTAATCAACTTAAACAAATGTTATAATTGATAAATAGTAAAGTCAAGGACTCAAGATGATAGCAGATGTCTACGTCGATCAAAGAAATTTGTCAAATGTTATAGAATGTATATTTATCGTTAAGATTTTTCCCTTTGCTCAACCTACAATTTAACTAGGTCTTTAATGAAAAAATATTTCGAGTTATCTCTAAATTTGTCGTCAGTTGTAATCTCTTTGTCTATTATCATGTGTTCTTTTGGTTAATGATGTCATAAATCGTGGTTGGATATTTTGTAAGATTATGTAAGGGTGATGCATAGTTGCCACATATATTAAATTTGATAGCCGATTTTTTTTTTTTTTAACTGTCAAATATCATTTCAAATAACTAAATTTGTTTTCACTTGTACTCTAGATCTTTGTCCCAACCAGAATGACAATACAATTTTGCGGGGTTGAAGGAAAAGATCCAAACGCGCTGTATTTCAATCCCTTCTTTCTACCTGGGAGAGAGTTGTAGGGTCTTTGAATCAAGCGCCCCACCCCCCAACACACACAAAAAAGGCACGAGCCAGCTTTATTTTAAAAGTCAAGCTTTGGCTCCAAGCTAAAGAAATTCGATTCAATTGTCAATTGTTCCTATCGGAAATAGGATACAAACTCATAGATATATATCCAATCCAAAGAGGCTCGCAGCTTCGCCAGAAGCGACTAGTCGCCTCCTTTCCTCCGCCGAAAGATGCTTATTAGCCAGAAGTGACGAAGGGGGGGGCTGGGGAAGGCCGACGGCTACATGAGGGGGAAGCTGCCGTAGAAGCTTTGCCCCTTGCTTTACAGAGATTGTTATGAACTGACTAAATTAGACTTTATACCTCTGGATCCTTATATGAATCTAGATGGATCATTAGCAAACAAGATCGGAATTTGTGGAAAAAAATAAATAGAGCAAAGGTGCAGGTAGCTTGATCGCCTTACCCGTCATTGAAACACAAGCTCGGGCCTTCTCAATATTTTATTGGAGCTTTGTAACTAGTGGCCGGGTCGGTCAACTTGATGCAGGAGAGGCATGAGTGCAATTTGATGTTGTGGTCTACTCGTTTTAGTGTGTCTCTAGCTTGTGTTTCAATGACGGGTAAGGCAGTCAAGCTACCTACACTTGTCTGGTTCGATCGTATTTTACGATTTTGTCGTGTAAAAGGAATGTGTAGTTGCCATGTACATCAAATTTAACAGACGATGTTTTATCTTTTTGAATCACATGCTCTCTAAATCATTGACTCTATCACTAATCATTAAAGAAGCCTCAAATTCTGTATAGATATTTTTGTTAATAGTATATTTACCATTAATATTTTTCCTTTGCTCAACTTACAATTTAACTGATTCTTTATTAACAAATCTTTTGAGTTATTTTTAAATTTGTTGTCAGTTATAATTTCTTTGTCAATTAACACATGCTCCTTCAAGTTTTTTTTTTACTAATAATGATGTCATAGGTCGTGGCTAGATATTTTGTAAAATGGTGTAAAAGATATGTATAGTTGCCATGTACATTAAATTTAATGGTCTATTTATGAGCGTTTTAACTATCCAATATCATTTTGTATATGGTATAACTAAATATGTCGTGACTTGTATTCTCTGTCCCAACCATAATGACATGTGCTTTATGTTTATGTCATATAAAAGTATCAATAGTTGCCACGCACATGAAATTTAACGGTTGATATTTTAGATTTTTAACCGTAAGATATCATTTTGTATATGTATTTGTCGTGACTTGCACTTTCTTTGTCCCAACCATAATGGCATGTGCTTTACAAATATTTTCAAATTCATTATACGCTAAAAATAATATTATAAAAATTATGTGCTTTCTAAATCATTGATTCTGTCATTAATCATTAAAGAAGCCTCAAATTGTATATGAATTTTTTTTTTCAGTGTTTCAAAATGTTTATGTGATATCATGCACTTTTTTCTTTTCCAAAGTTTTTTCCTATGAGTTTTCTCATATCTCTTAAGGTGATTTTGACCGATTTAAACAGCAAGGAGTGCATCAATTGACATGTGCTCTATGATTATCTTCAAATTTATTAAATATTGTGTCAAGATATTGCATACAAAATTCCTCTCCCTACCATTGAAGCTTTTTATATATTTAATAGTAGATATATATATATATATATATATATTTTTTGAATTGTATTAAAGGTTTGTGTGATGGGTTTACGCTCTATTCAACATTAAATATTGACAAATACTATAAATTTCTAAACTATCATTAGATCGAATATGTTATTATGAGTTAATCCGACTTAAAATTTATGTAGAATTATATTATAAAATAAAATACAAACCACATGAGCACATACTCAATAAAACATTTAGTTTTATGATTGTTTTTAAATGTCGTAAAATGCTTTATATAAATTTTTTGGATATTTTTAAAGGCATGTTTTAAGTGGATTTTAAAAAAAAAATTTGGAGGAACAAGTGGCCTTTAATAAGTGACATGTTTAATTGGCAAATCCTTGTGTTTACTTATGGTTTTAATTGGTTGTAATGGGTTTGTCATCCTCTATTTCTAATCTATTTCACTCCTGCAACTAATCAAATTATTCAAAATACATATAATTTCTTACGAGCAAATGTTGGTTATACCAATTGTTATTCCTGCCAAAGATATACTAAATGTAATGTTACCAAGGGAATCAACTAATAATAGTTTTAGAATGCTACAAATGATTATACAGCAAGCATAAAAAGTTATGACTGAGTGTGTTGTGAATGTAAGGCTTTGGGTTACTACAATGTCCTATGACATCAGTTGGTAAATTTGCTGCAAATTTAATTAAGTTGTTTTATTTGGAATCCTTTTTCTTTGTTGGATTTGAAAGAAATATTGAAGCTATATATTTATTGTTTTAGGAATTAAATAAAATTTGGCATCATAATTTTTTTGCTTCAAATGTGATACTAATCTTTGCAAGTTGAGTTACATGAATATCAAGCCATCAACTTAATACAATAAAAGTAGGTTTCAATTGGCTCAATTTATAAAGTCTATTGTAGTCAAATATGAGATCTGGGTTTGAATCTCATCTATACTAAACTAAAGCTAATTGATGTATTGACCTAACAATAAAATACAATTGTTATGCAACAGACATTATAGGTGCAAATTCTATGATACTTATTTTTAAAAAAATAAAAAATTAAAACAAAAGGATTTCAAGAGGTTTCAATTGGTTCAACTAAACACCATTACATATATTTTATATTTCTTTGAAAATTAAGCAACCACACATATATTCTTAAAAGTAATGATATAAAACTACTAGACAAACATTAATTCCCAGGAAAACGACTCTAGTCTAGACCAAACATATAGAACCTGCATCCAACCTTATTCATATATGGATATCTAAAAGATATGGAATCTCTTAGAATTAAGGTTCAGACAACAAGAGACCTTCCCAAAAGCTTACATCCCTAGCTTCAAGTCCAAGTCCAAATCCTCCTTTTTCTCTGAATTAGTCTCATCAGCTTGCTCATCTCCCTTTGAAACCCTAGCAACAGGGTCAAACACAATTCCATGAACATTTGAACCTTCTCCACCTTCACCTCTCCCAGTAGAATATATTGGCAGCACCCATTCCCTAAAAAGGTCCCTGGTGACAATCTCCTTAGACCCGGTAGGATTCTCATATGGCATCCCTCCCAAAAAAGGGTCCTTGGTGGCACTCTGGAGAACCCCGTCTCCTATCACATCAGTGGACACAACTGGTCCTTGTTGGTAAAGTCCTGGTTCAATAGTAAGTTCCTCTGGGACAGGTGCAATGGGGCGGTTTTGACTTTCAACTATACCATTGTTGAACCTTATTTCTTCTCTGTGAGCAGTTTGGTGGCCACCGAAAGCCTGACCAGACTCAAATGATTTGAAACAGTATTGGCAGGTATAGGGAAGCTGGCAATGGCCAGAGGCAGTTGTACGGTCATTAGAGCTGGTATGGCTATCCATGGTGTTGAATCTCAAAGGAGATGGATACATGGGGAGGGGGGTGGGGGAAAGGAACAAGAATAGAGGAAAGGGATATTGATGACTAAGACAAGTTGATAAAAACAAGGAAAATGCACAAAAAGTCTAAAGGGAATGCGTTAGAGGAGTCTTAGAAGAGTGCTATTTATGGACTGGAAAGTGAGCTATACACTGATAGTTGAAAAAGTGTGTCACAGATATTGTTTTTAAGTACCTCATTTGAGTGAATTAAAACTCTTGAAATGGGAATTCAATTTAAACAAAGGAAAATTTTAATTGAAGCGTAGTAAAAGAGTTCATAGTTAGGGTTTCATAAACATGGACTAGCTAGCTCCTTTGTTGTCTTACCAATTCAGCCACTTTTTTTCCATCAAATAAATAAATAAATAAATTCAGCAACTTCAGGCCCATTGAAACGTGAAACATTAAATAACTACTATATTTAAAGACTTTAATGTGACAAATTGGATGAACATTTTTGTGCTTTGGTATTTTAACTACCGATTTTTGGATCGGAGTATGAACCAAGTAACACCTTGTGCGTCAATTGCTTTAATCCCCAAATTTGATAATAGAGAACAAATATTTTTTGAGTATACTGACAAAAAATTCAAATGTAATAATCTTCTTTTGTGGAACATGATCCTATTGGGCTTAATAAACCTTGAGAGAATACATGTCATGATTCAAAATTTTATTTTATGGATCTAATAGTGTACATAGTGCCGTGTCATTTAAAATTTTAAACAACGTGGTACTTTGTAGATGCATAAATTTATAATATTTAATCTGAATCATGAAATGTACTTTAGTTATGTAATGTATTATAAATCCGATTTTTTTTTGATACAAGATAGAATTTCTACTCTAACCTAATCTAAGTGTATATGTGTGTGAAGCTCCCTCCTGGAGACTTGAATTCCGGCCTTTGCCCCCCACCTCTCACAAACACTTATACTTGTGGAGTGATCACCACACCAAGGGTGCGCGGTGGTAATTCGGTTTAAAACACTAATATTACTATTTTTGTATATGTTCTAATAAGTATTATTATTTACTCAAAAAAAAATTTCTTTTTCACTTTTCACTTTTTATTTGGTAAGTATAGCTATAATGACCATGATGAGACTTATATTAATGGCTCTTTGTATCCTTTAGTTACTCTGAAATTATTACTTGCATGAGTGTAACTTTCTACAAGATTATTATTTGGTAACTTAATTATATTTATATTAAATATGTTCTCTTGTGCAGGGTGTGTTATATTATCATACTCACCCGCTATAGTATATAGTACTATATGCCATGTTAGAAAGTTTCACCGATCCATAAATCACAATATTTTTATTTTAAGCAACGATATGAATCTTGAGTGGAGTTTGTGGTGTGCTTTTGTGTTAGAATTTTATTTTCTCTTTTTTGTGTGTGCTATTATTTCTTAAAAAAAAAAAAAAAAAACCCCAATGATATGAATTTTACTTAAATGCAACATATCTTATATTGGTGTGCTTCGTAAGAATTGTTGGTTTATAGTCATACCACATTGAAAATTTTTCATAATTAATGAAATTTAAGAATAAAGAAAAATATAGCATTAATTATATCTCTTTAGTTATCCATCATTTTTTCAAGCACCTACTTTGCTATTTGGTCCACAAAGCGTAAGTCATCTTTAATGTGGACGATAGCACATCAGCTCAGCAACAATATTGCAACACAAACAGCCAAGCGTATTATGGCAATAGTGTAGTAGCTTGGTTGTTTAGCACTTTCTCTGCTATATATCAGCCTGCTTTGTTATTAGTCCTTTATGTTGCGTTATTTCTTCTTTGCTATCAGTCGTGTCTATTATTTGGGGGGTTTTTGCATGATCTCAAAAAGAATTGAGATTGTATTTTTAACGCGCGGTTATAGATATTTTTGTCAGCTAGGGGAGTAAACTCATAATTTTCAAAAAAGTTGGTAGGGCAAAATCATCGCTTTGGCAAGTAGGAGATGTCGAGGTACATTTTTGGAAGGGCCAAATAAAGGAAAAGTGAGCCCAAGTATTCAGGTTCAATAAATGTAATAAATAAGAAGAGTCAAAAGTTCAAAATTTGCACTCGAAGAGTCAAGGTGCACCACAAACACATTTCCCCCCAACACAATTAAATTCAACTATAGAACTCATTGGCTAATGTAACAATATGATTGAATATAATTAGGAAATCTAAGTAATTGTACCTATAATTTTTTTCCCTGATTAAAAAGTTACTAAATATTAAAAATATTACTCCAAGTATGTATGTAGTGTGTGTGCGTGCGTTCAAGCACACGCTCGTGCTTACATGTGTAGTGATTTATTGTTATAATTTCTTTATTTAGTAGATATGTCAAGGTATATTTAAATATGTTTATTAATATGTGTTCTTTTGAGTTTTGTTTTATAGACAAAATTGGTAAATAATAATGTTGTCATAGATTGCGGCAAGATATATTTTGTAGGATGCTTGGAAATGTGTGTATAGTGACAGGTATATTATAGTGAATATTAGATTTTATTAATTTTTAACCTATTATATTTTATTTCTCATTCTATATCTTTAAATTTATTGTGATATATACTCTGTTTATCCCAATTATGTTGCCACATGCTTTATATTTATCTTTGAATTATTATGCTTTGAATTCAATTTTATAAAAGATGTACTTTCTAAATTAATGGCTCTATGATCAATCATTTAAAAAGTCACAAATTGTGTTGGGATACTTTTGTAGACACCATTTGTATTTTGTTCAATATTTTGTTCTTCATGTTCTGCCACATCACTAGATGTGTCTTTGATTTATTATTAACCATAAAATTCATCAATTGACATACATGCACTACAATTATCTTGCGTTTTATTTTTTATTTTTTTTTACCATGGCTTTTGAGTGGAGTTGTGGTGTGCCTTTGTGTTAGAACCCCTTTCCCTCTCCCTTGTGTGTGTGTATGTTTGTTTCTCAAAAAAAAAAAAAAAAATCTTGCGGTTTTTTAGTGTTGTGTTAAGAAATTACACACAAACACTTCATTTCGCAATCATTAATATTACACTTTTTATTAGTTGATAATAGTTTTAAATGTTGATATATCATATAAGATATGTGTGGTAAGTGTGAGTCCAATGTTTGACATTTAACATTAACAATACAATAAATCCTCAAGTAATCACTAGGTCAATTTGATATTGTTAGTTTCTCAACTCAAACAATTGTAATAATTACCACCGCACACTCTTGGTGCGATGGTCACTTCACAAGTATAAATGCTTGTGGGGTGCGGGGGGGCAAGGGCCGGAGTTCAAGTCTCCAGGAGGGAGCTTCACACACATATACACTTAGATTAGGCTATAGTAGAATTCTATCTTGTATAAAAAAAAAAAAAAACAATTGTAATAATTGATAAATAATAAAGCTAAGATGATAAAATATCTCGTTATTTATTGGAAAAGTTTGTCTAATGCCATAGAAAGTATTTTTATCATTAATATTTGACCCAAAATGCATAAACACTCCTTGGGGTTTGGTCAGTTAAAAACTGAACTCTTGGGTTTTCAAATTTTTTTTTTTTTTTTTTAACTTCCTGTGGCTTCCATATTCATGAATTTGACCTTTAGGATTAGCTTCTGGTTGATCTTATTGATAGAGAAGAATCACATGACCATCAAATGATATCCCACAACCATAATTGGCGACAAATAAAACACGTATAACAAAAAAATAAAAGAAAGTTGTTTTTTTTTTTTTTTAATATCAAATTCGGTAAAGCAAATTTATTCTATTTTATTATCATTTGTGTTTCATTTGGTATGAATGTCATTGATGGCCGCATAAATCTTTTCCGTCGCTGAGAACAAACAGAAGTTAGTCGTAAAGATCAATTTTACAAATATAGAAGTCTTAGGGACTTATAAGAAAAAATTGAAAGCTTTGGGGTTAGTTTGCAACTGATCTAAGCCCCAAGGCATGTTTATGCATTTGGCCTAAAATTTTTTCTTTGCTCAACTTACAATTAACCGAATCTATAATTAATAGATATTTTGAAGAATCTTTGAATTTGTCATCAGTTATAATTTTTGTCTATTAACAAATTTTTTTTTTAGAGAGTTTTAACCTATGACATCCACTCTTAATGATAACTCTTTATCATCAGACTAAGACACCAATAACTCTTAATAGATATTTTCTTTTACAGGCTATAATAGATATTGATTTATAGATTGTAGTTAGATATTTATAGATTGTGGTTAGTATGTATAGTTCCATCTACATTAAATTTAACGGTCAATTTATTATTCTTTTATTTGTCAGATATCGTTTCGTATGCATATCATTTCATATGCCTAAATTTATCGTGACTTGTACTTTCTTTGTTCAAACCATAATGACATGTGCTTAACAATTATCTTGTGTAAAAAGTATGTACAATTGCCACATTTATTAAATTTAGGTCGTTACATTAGTTATTTAACTGTCAAATATTATTTTGTATATCAAAATTTGTCGTGACTTGTATTCTCTTTATCCTACGTATATAATTTAAATACTATTATAGTCATTCTTATATTTTGTTAACTCTTTAAAAATTCTTATAATAATATATTATGTACAAAATGTAAACTGTCCATATTTTTATTATTATTTATTCTTAATTTTTGATGAAGCACTTTTTTTTTTTTTTTTAACGGTTCATTAATTTTAGACTCTTTGGTTTTTGTACTCAATAACCCACTTGGATGAATATTTATGATGTGATCCAATATTTAACTCCAAAATTAAGAAATAAAACTTTCTAAAAATAAATAATTTAGGATACATGACACAAAATTTGACTTTAATTATAGAATCTAATTGAATTTTCTCTAAATTTTGTCTATATATATATATATAGTCGATGTATTAGTTATTTAACTATCAAATATCATTTTGTATATCTAAATTTGTTGGGATTTATACTCTCTTTGTCTCAATTATAATGACACGTGTTTTACAGTTATCTTTAAATTCAATATAAAAAGCATTTGCTCTCAAAATTATTGACTCTACCATTAACCATTAATCATTAACGATGCCTCAAATTGTATATTGATACTTTTATGAGTGTAGCAAAATGGTTTGGTAGATATCATGTGCATTTTTGTTCCCCTCAAAATTTGTTCCTATGAGTTCTCTCAGATTTCTTAAGATGAATTTGACTGTTATAAATTGTAAAGAGTTCAATTATCTACAAATGTATTAAATATTGTGTCAAGATATTACATACAAACTTCCTCTCCCAATCATTGAAACTTTTTTATTAGTTACTGAAAAATATTGTTGAATTGCATAAAAGGTTTGTTTGATGAGGGTAAGCCCATTCAACTTTCAACACCAACATTAATAGTATAACTTTCTAATTATCAGTTTAAAAATTTGTTATTATGAGTTAACTCAAATTAAAATTCACCTTGAATTATATTTTGAAGTTAAAACACAATTACATGAGTACATATAGTCAATAAAACATTTTTTATGTTTTTTTTTTTTAAATGTCAATAAATGCATTTAATAATTTTTCTTGAATGTTTTAAATGCATGTTTAAGTAGCCTTATTTTTAAGTGACATGTTCAATTGGCCAATCCCTTGTGTTAACTTATGGTTTTGATTATTTGTAATGAGTTTATCATCCTCATGTCTAATCTATTCTATCGTTGCAGCTGATCAAATTATTCAAAATATAACTTTAATTATTTTCCCCTAACTATTGGTTCTTATGCCAATTGTTGTTTCTGCTCTACATTAATCATTTATGCGAAACATATTATAAATATTACCATGGTAATCAACTAATAACAGTATTAATATACTTCAAAGGATTATACAACTAGCATAAAAGTTATGAGTGAGTGTGTCTATGCATATATAGCTTTGGGTTACGACAATGTCCTATGACATTAGTTGGTAAATTTTCTGCAAATTAAATTGTTTCATAATAATCCTTTCTCTTTGTTGGATTAGTAAGAAATATTGAAATTGCATGTCTAATGTTTTAGGAATTAAATAAAATTTAGCGTCATAATTTTCTTACTTCTAATATTATACTAGTCTTGGTGGGTTGAGTGGCATGAACATCAAGTCATCAACTAACCACAGAAAAGTAGGTTTTATTTAACTCAATTAATAAAGTATCTTATTGTCAAATAAGGGGTATGCATTCAAATCAGGTCTATGCCAAAATTAATTGATGTTTTGGTCTAATGATAAAATGATAGAAGATAATCATCATGAAACAAATGTTATAGGCCGGTCAAATTTTATGGCATTTATTAAAAAAAATTAAAAAAAAAAAAAACTTTCAAAAGAAGAATTCAAGAGGTCTCAACTAGTACACCTTTTAAGAAAATGAAAAAAAAAAAAAAAAAAGGAATAAGAAGAAAGTATAAATACTATTATTATTGAAACTCATCACCATTTCATATATATATTTTTAATTCTGTTGAAAATTAAGCCACCACACACATTTTTAAGCTAATGATATAAAATTACCAAACAAACATTTCCCATGGAAACAACTATAGTCTAGATCAAATTTAGATAACCCTAGATCCAACTTATTCATACATGGATAATCGCGAGATATGGAATTCTGTTGGATAAATTAAGACTCAAACAACAAGAGACTTTCCCAAAAACTTAAAACCCTAGCTTCAGATCCAAGTTCAAATCCTCATTTTTCTCTGAATTAGCCTCATCAGCATGCTCACCTCCTCCTGAAACCCTACCACCAGCGTCAGACACAGTTCCATGAACGTTTGAGCTTTCTCCACCTTCACCTTTCCCAACAGAAAATAATGGCACCCATTCCCTAAAATAGTCCTTGGTGACATGCTCCTCAGGATCCTCCTCCTGAGGTCCTCTAGGCAGCACGTATGGCAACCATTCCACAAAAGGGTCATTGGTGACACCCTGAGGAGGATTCTCAGGGGCAATAGGTTTCACATGAGATTCATTACCATCCATTATCTGGAGTTGGTGGTGTACCCAATCACCTATCACAACAGTGGGCAAAAGTGGTGCTTGTTGGTAAAGCCCTGGTTCAATAGCACATGCAGGAAAGTTAATTGGGGCAGGTAGTACAATGGGGTGGTTTCGGTTTTCAAGCACACACTGTTTGAGCCTTCTGGCATTAGTTTCTCTGTGAGCATTTTTGTGGCCACCCAAAGCCTGACCAGACTCAAATTTTCTGAAACAGTGTGTGCAGGTATAGGTAAAGCCAGAGACAGAAGTACTGCTTTCATCAGAGCTGGAGTAGCTATCCATGGTGAGGGGAGGGAATGGAGGGAATGAAAGTAACAATGAGAATAGAGGAAAAGGAATATTGATGAATAAGACAGGATGATAAAACCAAGGAAAATGCTCCAAGAGTCTGAGGGAATGGGTTAGAGGAGTCTTAGTAGGGTGCTATTTAAAGAGCATTTGGACTCACTTTTTTTTAATTATTTTTTATTTCTTAATATTAGAAGAGGATTTGAACTTGAAAGTGAGCTAAATTGTAATAACACAGTGATTTGAAAAGTGGGGTCCTAGATTTTGCTTTTAAGTACTTCATATGAGTGAATTAAATAATGCTTTAAATGGGATTTTAGTCTAAACAAAGGAAAAATTAATGAAAGGGTACTAAAAAAGTTCATGCATGTTTAGAGTTTCATAATATGGACTAGGTAGCTCCTTTGTTGCAAAGGTAATTCATCAAATTTAGCCCCAGTGAAACATTAATTAACTAGTATATTTAAAGTCTTTAATTTGAAAGATTGGATGAATATTTTTGTGCATAGGTCTTCTACTTAGTTTTTAGATCGGGGTATGGAACCAAGAACACCTTGTGTACGCTGCCTCAATTATTTTTAATCCCAAAAATTTGATAAAAGAGAACAAATATTGTTCGAGTTTTACTGCCAAATTAACAATTCAAATTTAATAACTTTTCTTTGTGGAACATGATACTTATCTTTCATTGAAAATGAATATAATGCATTTCATAATTTAGATTAAATATTACAAATTTATGAAGGTATATAGTGCCAGCTCATTACTATTTTCATGAAATAATATCTTCCTTTTATTTATTTATTTATTTTTACAAGATAGAAATTATATTATAGCATATCTAAGTATATATATGCGTGAAGCTCTCTCCAGAAAACTTGAATCTCAGCCTTGCTCCTCCTCCCACCCTATGAGAATTTTGTACTTGTAGAGTGACCATCAATCACGCCAAGGATGCGCAGTGATCATGAAATAATATCTAAACCATGAAAGTGACTCTCAAATGAAGATGATCATTTTTCCACTTTTCTCTTCCCTTTTTGTTTGGTAAGTACAGATATAATGACTCTTGATGAGACTTATATTAATGGCTCTTTATATCCTTCCTAAGAAATTATTACTTGCATGAGTGTAACGCTTTGCAAGATAACTTTAATTGGTAACTTCATTATACTGAGTTTTTTTCTCCTGTACATGGATTCTTATCACATTCACCCACTATTTCGATATGAACCAATGATGCGAATTTTACTTACATGCAACACATCTTATTGGCCTGCTTTGTAAGTATTTTTGGTTCATATCGAATTTCCTTAATTGATGAAATTTAAGAATTATCAGCACCATTTCTCTTTTTTTTTTTTTTTTTTTTTAATCTGAAATATTTGCAAAACAAAGTTTGTTCCACTTGGCCAGAAGACTCTTCACATGTGAGAGAGGTGTGATATATTTTAGCGACGCCAAATTCCTTCTCTAGTAACATAAGCTTGAGTGTACTTTTCGGGCCAACAATTTTTAAATATTGTTTGTAAAGTATACTCATCTTTAAATTGTAAACTAGTCAATAATTTGTACAATAAAAATGAAATTTTAAGATAATATATATGCTCTTTCTCTCTTGTATTTTTTCGTCAAAATATAATTTTTGATAATTATATGTATAGTTATTAATAAACATTTAGTATGATTGTATCTATAGATGGTAGTCATTAATAGGCCATTTATTATGTATGGAAATATTTAAATTACTAAAAATTTGTGATTATGAAATTGGTTTTACCGAGGTAATTAAAAAATACATATGACATGTAAAATTGTGAGGATTTCAAAGTTTACTTAACATAATATGGTGTATATATAGGTATGTACAATATAAATTGTAATATGTGGAAGTAAATTTACTTTGATAAGTAAAAGAAATTGAGAGAGCCTTGTGTTGTTTCATTCTAACCGCACTTTGGGAAGTGCCACTCAGTAAACAGAAAGTTGTCTTTTACTTGATTCAACCAGCTTGACAAGTAAGTTCAAGCAGAAGCATTTGGGCATCGGCTCAAGGGGCTCATTAGAGCCTACTTCAGAGAGCATTGGTAGAATTAGTTTCTACATGAATTTGCATAATTTCAAAGAAAACTTGTCTCAAACAGCTAGTAATAATTATGAAACGAATTTTAAAACTTGAATCAACTGAGGTAACTCTCTAAAGGTATCAATGAAAGAACCAAACCCATTGTCTATAAAGAATGCTTCCATATTCAAATTCTTTTTATATATAAATATAATTATTCCACAATTACAGAAATTCACAAGAATTCTTTAATATTACTACTTGTAGAATTCTTGGATTAGTTGTATCATGGAGACAAATTAGTTATAACCCTCACTTTATGTGAGAAAAAAAATATTATCTTAAAGAAAATGATTTCATTGTGCATTGGTCTAAGCCATAAAATATTGCTTCATTATTATTCTCATTGTTTTTCAATACAAGAATACAAAAATCGCTTTTCCACTTTTTGTGTTCTTTTTTATGCTCTACTAATTGTGTTATACCACGTCTATTATTTTTTCATTTTTTTTTATTTTAGTTAATTTTTAAGGAAAGTAAAAATAAATAAATGCATAGTAAGTTGTGATTGGTTGAGTGTAAAATGGAATAGTAATAATGATGTAGTTTTTTGTTAATCTTGAATTTTTATTAATTTCTATTGAATATTTAGAGTATAGTCGAATAAATTATCTCACATATATGTGCATCATATTGTAAAGAGGCATTTTTAACATTTTATTGAATAAAAGTAAAATAAATAAATAAAATACATTATACACCCTGACATTAAATTTGGTCCAAGGCTTAGCGTAAGGCTCCCACTACAAATAGGTCACACCCCTTCATTAAAAAAAAAAAAAAAAAAAAAAAAGCCTCATCCCTATTGTAAAAATAACCAAAATTGTATGATATTAATTATTATTTTTAAATGGTTGTGTACAATTTTTCTTACAGGTGATACTAGGAATACTATATATTTTACTGTAAGCTTACAAATTGATCTTCCACCAACCACATTAGTTTATAAACATTTTATAATAAAGATTTTTGTGGTTTTAGTATTTTTTATTTTTTCTTCCTCGTATCTAATAGCACCTCTAAAATACTAGACCAATAGAAACCTAACCCAAATTTTTTTTTTGAGAGAATTTTAACCTATGACGTCCGTTTTTGATGATAACTCTTTATTAACAGACTAAGACACCAATCTGTTTTTGGTGTAGGCGAGGATTGAACCCCAGATCTCTTATTCAATCATTAGAGACTTTACTAATTAAGCTAATTAGAACCCACGAAAAACCTAATCCAATTGAAACACTAAATTGCTGAGAAAAATAATGTTGTAAATGTGCTAAATCATTTGAGACTATAATTTTTGTAAACCGATATCCTACACCATAAATTATCATCTATTAGCCATCTAATATCGCATATAGCCACACATCAAATAATCTTTATCTCTCTCTTAGCACCAAAATATAAATTTGAAAAGTAGATTATAACTTTATTTAACCATGCTTCTCCTTATATCCAAGACAAAGTAAACATGTTTTAAAAAATAATAATAAATTTTCATCTCTTTTGTTAAATTTTATACTTTTATTTTGAGAAGATGTTAAATTTTATACTTGAGTTATGATATTTAGTTCATATATGAAATTAATATTTGTTCAGTTACTATTAATCCATCAAAATTATGGATTTAATTCATCAAATTAATTTTGATTTAATTAGTATTAAATAGATTTATTTAATTAATATTTAAATATAAAATGCCTAACTTAAATTTTTCGTGCCTTAGGCCCTAAACTATATTGATCAAGTCGGTCCTGCTTGATGTGCATCACAGTCTCACTGGTATGTGACTTAATGTACGTATCATATCAACATTATAGGAGCATGTTATACAAAAAACGTTTTTCACATCAATAATTACTGTGGGGGGTGAAAAGCCCAACCTAACGGATTGGGCCCAAGGCCATATTTGAAGACCACTGTTGGTCCGAAGAGATGAAAATACTAAAGCATAAGCCCATGCAAAAGGAGCATGTCTGGAGAGGAGCATGGTCATAATCCGAGGAGACGTTCAATTGTCCGAGGAGTCCAATATCCTCGGTTCCGAAGAAGCTTGGTCCGACAGGCATCTGGGAAGCTCAAATGATCCCTCTGACAAGTGTAATGATGGAAATGAACCTCAGGCACGCATGAGGATAGCAGGAATGGAGAAATATCTAAGAGACAAACTTCAACCACCACATTAAATGCACGACACCTACTTTCCTGGCCGCATTTATGTGGAGAAGACCCCTGAACAGCGCACTCTCAGCTACCGCCACTCACACAAGGCTAAATAGGGTACATGATGGGACATGCACTCAAGTGGGCATCTGGATGATGAACAAGTGGACGATGAAGATGAAGGGAGGGGGTACTATATAAGAGGGAAAGCCCTTTGATGAGAGGGGATCGAAAAACAAAAGTGAGAAAGGAGAGAATTCCATTATTGTAGCTCTAAGAATTGTAACCCAAGATCATTCAATACTATTTTCCTCTTCGGACGATCATGTTTGCACTTGTCCGAGCACGATTGAATGCCAATTTATTCACAAACACTACGATCCAATACTGTTTAATTCGTTACTAGCCTAGCTCTTTCACCCACTCTCTACAAATTTATTGTCTTGGGTTCATTGGGCTCACAATTCATACCTTTTTAGGCTTGGGCCACAAAAATTGACCCTACAATTGGCGCCGTCTGTGGGAAGAGCTTGTGCAAGGGTAAAAACAACAGTTGATAATGGCAGGACAAGGTGAACAACAAGCAGAATCCAGGGCATAATACTGTTTAATTCGTTACTAGCCTAGCTCTTTCACCCACTCTCTACAAATTTATTGTCTTGGGTTCATTGGGCTCACAATTCATACCTTTTTAGGCTTGGGCCACAAAAATTGACCCTACAATTGGCGCCGTCTGTGGGAAGAGCTTGTGCAAGGGTGAAAACAACAGTTGATGATGGCAGGACAAGGTGAACAACAAGCAGAATCCAGGGCATCCCAACACGTGGACCCTTTTGTTAACTTAGAGAGGAGACAAAATTGCAAGGGCAGTGTACACACTGTGCGCGTCAGCCAAAGCCAGTCACAGGGCGGAAGTCACATGTCCCATGCAGAGAAGAACCGGGACTTGCAACTGGAAGTAGAAAAACTAAAAAGGGAGTTGCGCCATGCAAAGAGGAAACGGGCTTCCTCGTATTCTGATGAGGACCTTGATGACGAGCGGGATGTCACTTATCAACATAAATCTAGGACACCAGCCAGCGAGTCCTACACCTATGAAGAAGAGTCCCATCGTAAGAGGCAACGCAGAAGCCCATCACGTGGGGACATGGGAAACGATGCCATGAACAGGGCTCTGAATCAGATTTCTAGGTCACCCTTCACGCGCAGGATTGAGGAGGCGAGACTTCCTCGGCGCTTTAACCAACCAACGTTCACCGTCTACAATGGTAAAACAGACCCCGTGGAGCACGTGAGTCATTTTAACCAAAGGATGACTGTCTACTCCAGAGATGAAGCTCTGATGTGTAAGGTTTTCCTTTCCAGTCTTGGGCCAGTTGCCATGAGGTGGTTTGACGTTCTGAAGGCAGACTCCATCAACTCCTTCAAAGAGCTCACTCAAGCATTCGGCTCCCGTTTTGTCACATGCCGAAGAGTGGCCAAACCCTTCTCTTCACTGCTATCCTTGTCCATGCAGGAAGGCGAGTCCTTGAAGGCATATTCAGATAGATACTTGGAGATGTTCAATGATATGAAGGGCAACTCTGATGCAATGGCCCTCAGCACATTCAAGCTCGGCCTCCCTACTGACCACGGTTTGAGGACGTCTTTATCTGGCAAACCGGTCACAAACGTGCGTTAACTTATGGACTGCATAGAAAAGTATAAGAGAGTCGAAGAAGATCAGCAGCAAGGCAAGGGAAAGGACAAGGTTATCCCCCAGGAGAAGAGGGATTTCAGGTCGGACCGTTACAACCACAGTAAGCCGCGGAGAGATTTTGCTGGGCAATCAGGATCAACAAATCCTCAAGCGGTCAACACCGTGTTCAAAGAGCCAGTGCACCAGGTTTTGGAAAAAATCAAGAATGAGTCATTCTTCAGGTGGCCGAACAAGATGGTAGGAAACCCCGAGAGGCACAACCATAATCTCTACTGCCAGTACCATCAAGACCATGGGCATACCACGGAGGATTGTAGGAGCCTGTGGGATCACTTGGACCAACTGGTTCGTGATGGTAGACTAAAACACCTCTTACACCCCTCCAGCGGCCGAGGAGGTCAGACGGGCTCAGGGCCAGGAAGAGATGACCCTTCAAAGCCGCCACTAGGGATTATCAACATCGTCTTCGCCGCACCGGGGAGAACAGGATCCTGGCCATTGAAAGTTATGTTGGTAGGCCGACCATCGGCAGGGGAGTCAAGCCGAGGTCCGAGGAGAGTTAAGTCTGGTGCCCCGCTGGAGATAGGATTCTCGGACGAAGACATGATCGGCACCATCCAACCCCATGATGATGCATTAGTCATCACCCTCAGAATAGGAGGGTACGATGTGAAGAGGGTGATGGTGGACCAAGGGTAGTGCTGTGGAGATAATGTACCCGGATCTCTACAAGGGGCTAGGCTTAAAACCCCAAGACCTGACACCATACAATTCCCCCCTCATAAGCTTTGAAGGAAGGGCCGTCACCCCGAAAGGCCGGATACGTTTATCTGTGCAGGCCGGCTCCGAAGTGGTAGAGGTGGACTTTATAGTTGTGGACGTATATTCACCCTACACGGCACTCGTGGCCAGACCTTAGATTCATGCACTTGGGGTTGTTCCCTCCACTTTGCATCAGAAGGTCAAATACCCATCTGGAGGGCAAATTCATGAGATTCGAGGAGACCAGTCTGTGGCCCGATAGTGCCTAGTGGCTGCCATTCAACATGAGCCCCAAGCCGAGTCCTCGTCCAGAGCCGAAAGGGGTTTATAGCAGCTACAGTCTAGGGAATTGCCCGTCGAAGATTCAGACGAAGGCACTCGATGTGAAGATTTAACGAAAGTGGTTATTGGAGATGATCCTGATAGGTTCTTCCAAGTCGGATCTCAGCGGCCTCTTCAAGAGAGGGAAGAGCTAATAGAGTTCCTCAAGCGAAATCTTGACGTATTTGCCTGGAGTACTTACGAAGCCCCAGGGGTAGACCTGGAGCTCATATGTCACCACTTGAAGGTAAATCCACTGGTCACGCCCAAGAAACAGCCTCCTCGGCGCCCGTCCAAGGAACATGCTGATGCAGTGAGAGAAGAGGTAGCGAAACTCAAGCAAGCTGGGGCTATCAAGGAAGTTTTTTATCCTGAATGGCTGGCAAATACCGTGGTGGTAAAGAAGAAGAGTGGGAAATGGTGAGTGTGCGTAGACTTCACTGATTTGAATAGGGCTTGCCCCAAAGATCCATTCCTTATGCCGAAAATTGATCAGCTGGTGGATGCCACTGTCGGCCATCCTCGGATGAGCTTCCTAGACGCCTTCCAAGGCTACCACCAGATACCATTAGCCCTGGATGATCAGGAGAAAACTGCTTTTGTCACTCCTACTGGTAACTACCACTACAAAGTGATGCCATTTTGCTTGAAGAATGCGGGTGCTACCTACTAGAGGATGATGATGAGGATGTTCGAGCCATAGCTGGGCAAAAATATCGAGGTCTACATAGATGACATGGTGGTTAAGAGTAAGGTTGTCGCCGAGCATGTGAAGGACCTTGAAAGTACCTTTGAGGTTCTAAGAAAGTACAAACTGCGACTGAATGCTTCTAAGTGCTCATTTGGAGTGGGGTCCGGCAAGTTTTTGGGATACATGGTGACTCACAGAGGGATTGAGGTTAACCCCGACCAGATAAAGGCCATCAACGATCTACGAGCTCCTCGGAATCCCAAGGAGGTTCAGAAACTAACCGGAATGACTGTTGCCCTGAATCGATTCATCTCTAGATCAGTAGACAGGTGTCGGCCCTTCTTCTCTCTGCTCAACAAGTGGAAGGGATTCGAATGGACTGAAGAATGTGCTTTGGCCTTTCAGCAACTCAAGGATTATCTAGCTCGGCCACCAATCATGTCCAGTCTTGGGCCAGATGAGGTACTGTTCGCCTATATTGCTGTAGCTTCCTGTGCGGTGAGCCTGGTGTTGATATGATCAGACTGTGGTGTACAAAGACCAGTTTATTACGTAAGCAAGTCGCTGCATGAGGCCGAGATCCGTTACTTGCCTCTGGAGAAGGCTATCCTAGCAGTAGTGCTCGGCACACGGAAGCTACCTCACTACTTCTAGGCCCACACGGTCATTGTTCTCACTCAACTCCCACTCAAGGCTATACTCCGGAGCGCTGATTACACTGGGAGGATTGCCAAATGGGGTACAATCTTAGAGGCTTTCGATATAAGATATATGCCTCGCACCTCGGTCAAGGGCCAGGTCCTTGCGGATTTGGTAGCTGAGTTCACGGAGCCCCAACTAGAAGAAGTGAAGCCCACGTCAGACATGGATGAAAAATCAGTTGGCATGATCTCCCAACAGAATCCCTCCCATTGGGAAGTGTACGTTGATGGCGCGGCAAACCAAAGAGGTTCTGGAGTTGGGCTGGTGTTGATATCCCCCGAGAGGATCATTCTCGAGAAGTCGTTAAGGCTGGACTTCTCGGCAACGAATAATGAGGCGGAGTATGAGGCCCTATTGATGGGAATGGCTATGGTCCGAAGAATGGGAGGAAAGTCCGTAGAGTTGTTCTCGGACTCAAGATTGGTCGTAGGTCAAGTACAAGGCGAGTTTGAGGCGAAGGACGAAAGAATGCAGGGGTACTTGAGCCGAGTTAAATATCTGCAATCAGAGTTCGACTCTTTCAGTTTGCTGCACATCCCCAGAAGTGGTAACTCACATGCTGACTCCTTGGCCACGCTTGCTACCTCCTCGGCGCAAAGCCTGCCGAGAATCATCCTCGTCGAGGACTTGCACAGGCCTACAGAGGCGAAAGGAGAGGCAATCCAGGTTCACCAAGTCAGGGCCGGGCCCTGCTGGATGGACCCTATAATTAAATTCCTCAAAGAAGACATATTGCCAGAAGAGAAGGGGGAGGCTGACAAAGTTCGGAGGAAGGTGACCAGGTTCTGGTTATCCGAGGACCAGAAATTATACAGACGCTCCTATTCGGGACCATACTTGTAATGCATACATCCTGAAGCGTCCGAGCTATTACTCGAAGAGCTGCACGAAGGAATTTGCGGGAGCCACACTGGGGGCAGATCCTTGGCTCACCGGGCCCTCACCCAAGGTTATTGGTGGCCTAACATGCAAAATGAAGCCCACGAGTATGTCAAAAAGTGTGATCAATGTCAGCGCTTTGCTCCAAACATTCACCAGCCAGGGGGAACTCTTAATCCGCTATCTAGCCCATGGCCTTTCGCCCAATGGGGCTTGGATATCGTGGGACCCTTCCCTAAAGCTGCAGGAAACAAGAAGTACCTTCTGGTCGGCACAGACTATTTCACCAAGTGGGTTGAAGCCGAGCCGCTAGCCAATATCAGGGACGTTGATGTGCAAAAGTTTGTGTGGAAGAATATTGTCACTCGGTTTGGAGTTCCTCACACTCTCATCTCGGACAATGGCCTACAGTTCGATAGCAAGGCATTCAGGAATTATTGCAGCGAGCTGGGAATTATAAACAGATACTCCACTCCCGCCTATCCCAGGGTAATGGACAAGCGGTAGCTGTCAACAAGGTCATACTGAATGGCTTGAAGAAGAGGCTGGATGATGCAAAGGGCAAATGGGTAGAAGAGTTACCACATGTGCTTTGGGCTTACAGAACTACCCCTCGCAGGTCTACTGGAGAAACCCCCTTCTCAATGACCTATGGGGCTAAAGCTGTCATCCCTTTGGAAACCGGGTTCCCAACATTAAGAACTAGCTCATTTAGTCCGACCAGAAACAATGAGCAACTAGAGAAGATTTTGGACCTGATTGAGGAAAGGAGGGATAGTGCAATGGTTCGGCTGGCACACTACCAACAAAAGCTCAGACAGGGCTATGATGCTAACGTGAGGCTACGGCCCCTAGAGCCTGGTGATCTGATGCTGAGGAAAGTTGTGGGCACTGCGAAGAACCCAGCTTGGGGAAAAATTAGGACCCAATTGGGAAGGGCCATATCGTATCACTTCAGGAGCTGGCATTGGGGCACATTTCTTAGAAGACCTAGATGGTCATGTAATACCACGTCCTTGGAATGTAAATAACCTCAAGAGGTACTTCTATTAATCGAATCTTTTCTTCAGCCGATATGTCAATTCGCTACGTAAAGTGTTCTCTCAAGTGTTTAAACTTAAATCCAATCATGCCTGTAGTCCTCGGACCAGATGATTCGGGTTAGTTAGCACTCATTCACCGTTTTCTCAAGTGTTTAAACTTAAATCCAATCATGCCTGTAGTCCTCGGACCAGATGATTAGGGTTGGTTAACACGCTCACGGTTCTCTTTAGTGTTTAAACTTAAATCCAATCATGCCTGTAGTCCTCGGACCAGATGATTAGGGTTAGTTAACACTCCGTTACAGTTCTCAAGTGTTTAAACTTAAATCCAATCATGCCTGTAGTCCTCGGACCAGATGATTAGGGTTAGTTAACACTCCGTTACAGTTCTCAGGTGTTTAAACTTAAATCCAATCATGCTTGTAGTCCTCGGACCAGATGATTAGGGTTGGTTAACACGCTCACGGTTCTCTTTAGTGTTTAAACTTAAATCCAATCATGCCTGTAGTCCTCGGAGCAGATGATTAGGGTTAGTTAACACTCTGTTACAGTTCTCAAGTGTTTAAACTTAAATCCAATCATGCCTGTAGTCCTCGGACCAGATGATTAGGGTTAGTTAACACTCCGTTACAGTTCTCAAGTGTTTAAACTTAAATCCAATCATGCCTGTAGTCTTCGGACCAGATGATTAGGGTTAGTTAACACGTTCACGGTTCTCAAGTGTTTAAACTTAAATCCAATCATGCCTGTAGTCCTCGGACCAGATGATTAGGGTTAGTTAACACGTTCACGGTTCTCTTAAGTGTTTAAACTTAAATCCAATCATGCATGTAGTCCTCGGACCAGATGATTAGGGTTAGTTAACACTCCGTTACAGTTCTCAAGTGTTTAAACTTAAATCCAATCATGCCTGTAGTCCTCGGACCAGATGATTAGGGTTAGTTAACACTCTGTAACAGTTCTCTAAGTGTTTAAACTTAAATCCAGTCATGCCTGTAGTCCTCGGATCAGATGATTTGGGTTAGTTAACGCTCGAATACGATCGTTCTGCATGGTCCTTGAACCAAATGACACAGGTTAGTCAATGCCCCCCACACAGCTATTGTCACTAGGGCTTAGCACTAAAATTCTTAATTGCGTTTAAATTGATTCTAACTTATGGCTGTCTTCCTTGGTTATGTTTAATTCAAAGCCGAGGGGTAGCATCACTTTACATATTTGGAAAGACATGTGAAACTTACATAATTACTCGCTGCAATCATTACTTATTAATAACTCTTATATGGACTGTTCTCTTCAATATCAATTTCAATTACTCATACCATCAATATGATATACTAGTCAAGTTTATTCGCATTATTATGTTATAATTGCAATGTACAGTAATAAGTTAAGACATGTATCGAAAACATTAGAAACAAAAGGGAAGCCATTTCATTAATAAAGAGAAAGGGGTTTACAATTCCTTAGATAAAAACAAAAATAAGTACAGGTGCGAAATAAAAGCCCCTATATCTAAGTCTTCGGTTGAGGGGCCACAGGATCGGCAGCCTGTCCTGTCCGAGTAGCAGCAGCCTCTGGGGCCTGGTCCTTGGGCTCAGAGGAGGTATTCCCCTTTTCCAGCCCTATGCCTTTATCCTTGGTTGGCTCAGCTGGTTTACCCTTGTCACCTGGCTGGTCAGACTCCTTGGAGGCCTCAAGGCTGGCAGTAGGAACTTGGCTGGCCAGGGATTGGTCCGAGGCCTTGGGGAGCAGTGTGGGAGGAGGATCATCCACTGGGAGCTCTCGGATATCTGGATCGTAGTATATGCTCCCGGGCAGCCTCAGCTCTGAGTCAGCAGGGACTCCAGCAGCGTCCAGTGCCTTACTCCAAGTTATGTCGCAATAATCTCGACTGACCGAGGCAAATTGCTCCATAAGCTGGGACGAGGTCTCATCCACCCCCAACTGGTATGCCGCTTTCCGCTCAGCCTCAATTGCCTCCTTGGCTAATTGAGCATTCTGCTCGGCTACTTGGGCGCTCGCCTTGGCCTTTTGCAACTCAGCCCTGAGACCCTTCACCAGCTCCCTCTCGGTCGCCAGATTGATCTCTGCCATGTTTAGCTGTTTACGCTGCTCCTCAGCCTGTTTTTCAACATTCTTAATCCCAGCATCGAGGCTTCTCTTCTGATTGGTCATCTCTTTAAGGTCCTCGGACAGATGGGCATATTCCTCCTTCAGCTGGCCTAGAGATTTCTCCGCCTCGTTCCGAGAGCAAATCGCTGCCTGGGCCTCAAGGTGGTTCTTCTTATTCCACTCCTTGGCCACATATATCTGCTGGGTGACCTACATAATGGAAATTTCAAATATAAAGCACAGAAAAAGGGGAAAAGCAAAAGTTAGTGATTCAACTAATCGGACTGAGCTCGCTTACCATGGCCATATCCCTCTTAAGGGATTGAAAGAGCTCTTGTTGGTTAAAACGCCTGTAGGAGTCCATGTCGTGGGGAAGGAGGAGTGGCTGCAGCAGAGCCTCAGCAACATAGCCTGCCCTTCCTCCATCGTAGTTCCTGAGGGAGGTCTCCCAGAGGATTGGAGCGCCATTCAACTCCAACCTTGGAGACCAGATTCGTGGTCCTCCTCGGCGGACATCTGCCACAATGACCTTATTTCGGCTTTCAGTGGACGAGGCCCTTTGGGTCCGGTGATCTTTCACCACCTTCTGCTGCTTGGTCCCTTTGGCTGGCAGCACTTGCCTTTCCTCAGCATCAAGAAGGGGCCTTTTCTTCCTCAGGTCAGGAACGGGCTTTAAGCCGGGGTCAGGAACCTAGGATGGCATTGGAGGCAGATTCACCACCGGTTGGGAGGTCGCAGTACCTTTCTGCTCGGGCTTTTTGCCTCTACCCTTCATCAAACTCCTCAAATCCATGTCGTCGTCCAAGGAGTCTTCGGAATGAGCAGCTAGCAAAGTATGGTGAATGCTTGATTGTCTGTCGGTCTCTTCCTCGGCGTGTCGGTCTCTTCCTCGGCATTTGAGACCTCTATCACTCGATTTACTCCTGAAGCCTCTCCCCCGAACTGGAATTTGTCTATTTGCTCCTCTAGCGAGGAGGTGGAAGAGCCGACCCTCTCACCCTCAACCACCTGTCCGAGGGGAACTTGCTGGAGCGGCTGGACAAGAGGGGGTATAGCCCGAGGGTTTGGATGGGGTACGGGTGCAAGCTCATGTGGCGCCAAGAAACCCTTCCGAGCAACGTCAATGCGATTAAGGCGATGATCTCCCTGGGTAATCGCGTTGCCGACTGATTGGAAATTCTTTGGCTTTCCTGTGTATCCCAGAATCAGGGGAGCCGATCGGAGCTGCCTGTCCTCACTCACGAAAATCTCCGATCTTAACAGAAAATTAAGGGCGGCGGTGTTTGTAAGGCTGAGCCGAGGAGAAACTTGGTTTCTACCTATTACAAATCACAGCAGAACTTTGTTAGGCTCAAAAATAACAACACAAGAAGAATTAAAAACCATTAAAAGACGAGGATCCTAAGCCTATGGTTAGTGTGCCTAAACCTAACATATCCCACCTGGCTCTCCATGCTTGGTTGGGCAGTGATGGCCGTCATGCCATGCGCCCGAGACGATCACATAGTCGTCTTTCATCCCTTTGTTGGATTTGGGGAGGCAGGAAATGAGCCTAACAATGTCGGACCGGGATTTTAAATAATACCCCGCCTCTTGCTGGCTGTGGGCTGTGGCACTCGTACATATGCACCACGTCGAGCCAGGTGAGTCCCAATCCTAGGTGATGGTTAAGGTCCTCGATTGCTCCTAAGATCCTAAACATGTTAGGCGCGCACTGCCAAGGAGTAAGCCTATGGTTTCGAAGATAGCTAGTGGTGATGGGACCCATGGGGATTGTCATCCCCCCTTCTAGGAAGGCGATGAGGGGGATCACGACTTCTCCCGTTTTTCGATCAGTTAGTATTTTCTCCGGAGGGCAATACCTTACCCCCACGTTTGGAGGTATGCGATATGTGGCCCTAAATTTCTCCAACTAGGCAGGACTGTCCACCCGATACTGGAGTTTACCCATTACATTTAAACGGAAAAAAGGAAGCACTGTGTAGCAACCGGGGAGTAACCGTTCAAAGGGCGAGAAATTTGTCCGAAGAGAGGACTGAAGGCTCGAGAAGAGGAAAACTTACAAGAACTGAACTGGAAATCGATCTTCAAACGCGTAGAAGGATTCTTGATGATTTTGGGAAGGATTGAAATCGGCGACTGAAGGAGCTCGGAGCAGTTATGTGCTTGTTCTTGTTCTTGTTGGAGGGTCTGGGAGTTGCAAAGTAAGGAAGGAATGACGTCCTCTGAGGTTTTATACGGGGTCAAATGAAGGGTCAGGGGCATTCCCGCCCAAATTCTGAAGAAAAAACCACAGCCATTGGATCTGCAGCCCACCGTTGGATGCCAAAGACAGAACGTCGCCTGGAGTAAATGGCAGCGCCTCGAGAAGACTGAAACGACAACGACATTAATGAAGCGCCTACTTCTATGCCTACACACGTGCCAGTTCAAATTTTTATCTGTTCTCAAGGTCTTATTCCGTGACAGGTCAAAATCCTACTTTTTCTCTTCGGATGCGAGGGAAAAACTAAAATTTTGAGGGGCTATTGTGGGGGGTGAAAAGCCCAACCTAACGTATTGAGCCCAAGGCCTTATTTGAAGACCACTGTTGGTCCGAAGAGATGAAAATACTCAAGCATAAGCCCATGCAAAAGGAGCATGTCTGGAGAGGAGCATGGTCATAATCCGAGGAGACGTTCAATTGTCCGAGGAGTCCAATATCCTCGGTTCCGAAGAAGCTTGGTCCGACAGGCGTCTGGGAAGCTCAAATGATCCCCCTGACAAGTGTAATGATGGAAATGAACCTCAGGCACACATGAGGATAGCAGGAACGGAGAAATATCTAAGAAACAAACTTCAACCACCACATGAAATGCACGGCACCTACTTTCCTGGCCGCATTTATGTGGAGAAGACCCCTGAACAGTGCACTCTCAGCTACCGCCACTCACACAAGGCTAAATAGGGTACATGATGGGACATGCACTCAAGTGGGTATCTGGATGATGAACAAGTGGACGATGAAGATGAAGGGAGGGGGTACTATATAAGAGGGAAAGCCCTCTGATGAGAGGGGATCGAAAAACAAAAGTGAAAAAGGAGAGAACTCCATTACTGTAGCTCTAAGAATTGTAACCCAAGATCATTCAATACTATTTTCCTCTTCGGACGATCATGTTTGCACTTGTCCGAGCACGATTGAATGCCAATTTATTCACAAACACTACGATCCAATACTGTTTAATTCGTTACTAGCCTATCTCTTTCACCCACTCTCTACAAATTTATTGTCTTGGGTTCATTGGGCTCACAATCCATACCTTTTTGGGCTTGGGCCACAAAAATTGACCCTACAATTACCATTTGCATAAATAAGTTAAAGGTTACGCTTTGTTTGATTCGATAGAAACCTACTGTGAAGATAGTTTTTTTTTTTTTGTTTTTTTTTTTTGTTTGGTAATATCTGAAAAAATAAATAAAAGAAAACTATCTTTGGTCAACGAAAAACTCTATTAAGAATATGACTTATTTTTAGAAATTGTTTTCCATTAAATTTTTTGAAAACAATTTTATTTCACGTTACGTTAAAGCTCAATTTGATGACTGGGCAGGTTGCTAAAATAGCAACTAGGGGGGTTTTACACCCCTAATGCTAATGCTCTAAGTGAGAATTTAAGACCAACAAGGTGAAATTGAGATGCGATATTGGCTGAGGGAAATTGACACTTGCAAGACTCAATAAAGTGAAATATTGAAAATATATAAGAGAAGAAATTTCAAAAGTGAGATCAAAGAGATATATTTGATAGTGAAAAAAAAAAAGGTGATTTAAACAAATCTAGAACTAGATGTAAAAGAAGGGGGGGGGGGGGGGGGGGGGTGTTCTTCCTTATAAAAACGGATCAACTCACTTGACTTGTAGTTTAACTTGACCCAACCGTCAACAAATAAGGCATACTCGCCTTAACATTTAGATTTCGTTGAACTAGAAGTTTTGGGATTGGATCAAATACAATCAATCAAAAGTATACATTGAAGAGTAGTTTTTAGGTACTCCTAGAGTATGGAGAGAATGATGCTTCCTCTTCTCACATTTTTGGTAGGGTCCACTCATTAAATCCTAACCTGTACTACTTTTTATCCTTTAGGTTAAAGTGAGTTAATTGGTTGGGCCCAGTTTTACTAGGCCTATCAATGGTGTTGCTCTATTTTGACCCATGCTAACCGGTGTGCAAATGCTTTAACTAAACTAGGAGCACCTCAACTTTGTAGTTTTATTGTTCATAATAACACATCACCTATGATGGAGACATTGCTAACCTTTGATAAGGTTGAGTTTTTTTATATGCCCACATTTAATATATCCTTGTGTAAAAGGGGGGGAAAAATCCTTACGATGTTTGCTATAGTTCATCTTTCATTAAAATGGAATGTGTATTAGTTCGGGAGGGAAGGAGAGCACTAAACCATCAACAAATAAGGCATACTCGCCTTAACATTTAGATTTTGTTGAACCTGAAGTTTTGGGATTGGATCAAATACAATCAATCAAAGGTATACATTGATGAGTAATTCTTAGGTGCTCCCGGAGTATGGAGAATGGTGCTCCCTCCTCTCACATCTTTGGTGGAGTCCACTCATTAAATTTATCATGGGGTCTACCATGAATGTGAGAAGAGGGAGCACCATTTCTTCGTGCTCCGGGAGTACCTAAGAATTTTCCTACATTGATACTATAAATAATACCTATGGGAATTGTATCATAGGCCGCTCGGTCATTATTTGATTTTTTGTAGACACTTGAAATTATGTATCTACTGATTGTATTTTTTTTTTTCTCTAGCTTGGTAGTTTCTGTAGCAGGTTTTTTAGACAACATAAGATTGGAACTTGAAGACGAACGAAAGCCATATAAGGTATCCATAAATAAAGATTCTCTAGGGTTTTTTAGGTAATTCTCTCATAGATTTATTGAAATTCTAACAATTCATTTAAATTTTGTCAGATAATCAATATCTTAGATTAAATATCAAAATAGTAGTTGTAAACCCCACCTATTTATGAATAAATGATTAATATTAAAAAAAAAATCTACAATAAAATTTAGAAGATGCTAATCCAAAAAGGATGTGATCGAATCTAGATTTTGTGATGAATGAAATTTAATATTTGGTTAAGCAACAAATTTTTATATATGAATTGATTTTTTTTTTTTCATAAAATGTGCATATTGTGTGTAAGGACACAATTTGGTTCCTAAGCCGAAAAGGTAAAAGGATCTAGGCCCAAAGAGCCCAATATAATGAATTTGTAGAAAGTGGGTTAAAAAACTACGCTTTAATGAGTTGGGTAACAATTGTAATGGATCCAGATCACAATAAAGTAAAAATAGACTGATTTTATCTAAAGAAAATCGTCCTCGGCACAATCCGAGGAGATCAGTTCTTGTATATATTTCTTGAATTTGGTTACAAGCACAGTTCTTGTTGCTACAGTGTTTTTCTCTCAATTTCTTGATCCCTTTTCCTTAGGGTCTTCTCTCTATTTTATACTATTTTCCTTCTTTCATCTCTACCCTCCACGTGTAGATTGGATTGTTGGTGTTGATCTTTATCCCATCAGCACATTCCTGAAATCTTTGGGAGTAGCTGTAAGACTGAAAATTACCGTTCATGTATCACTTCTTCATTAATGCGGTCAGAGAGTTAGCTACAAAGCATTCAATATGGTGGTAGTCATTGTTATTAATACCGTTTCGGACCCCGTTTCGGTTTGTCCAGTGGAATGGAATATTTCGGTACCGGCCGATTTCGGCATACCGTTTCAGGGTGTTTCGGGGTTCTTAAAAAATAATTTATATATATCCTTGTTGAACATAAAATTGTCAATTCTAATAAATAAATAACTAAATATCAAATAATACAAATCATTTAGTCTTAACTCTTAAGTCTTAAACATCAATATAACATCAATTTAACATCACATAATAAGAAGATTTACAAGACAATAACTAAATATCAAAAAATACAAGATTTACTCCTCCTCCTCATCATCATCCATGAGAGAATGATCAAATTCATCATCAAAAGAACTCCCAAGAACTGCCAACACCCATTGGACCTTTACTCTTTTTCTTTTTCTTTTTTTTTTTCTTTTTTTTTTTAATAATAGGCCAAATCCGGTACCGGCCGGAATTTGCATCTCGGTCGGAATTGGCCGGAATTGACCGGAATGGCCGGAATGGCCCGGAATGGACCGGAATTTGACCCGAGGTGGAACGTGAGTATTCCGGTACCGGTTTGCATACCGGTACGAAAAATTCCGGCCGTTCCGGCCGGAACGAAACGGAATCAATAACAATGGTGGTAGTAGCTTTCTCTTAGATATTTCATAACTTTCCTTCGTCTGGTGCTTTCATGATGTACATCCTTATCAACAAAATCTCCTGAAACCCTGGATGGCAGACCGCACCTTCTGACCTTTGCTTTGCTCAGCTGAGGAAGTATCCCTCATTGGACCACCTTTTTGGACCATCATGACCAGACCCCTTTCTTTATTCATTAATGCCAACCTCTATAACAACGTTTACCCGTCCTTGGACTACTAGGCGTCCTTGGACTGGGCCCCCGGCCCAATATATACTACTGGGCCTATCATTCCTACACTGTGCATTTTGGAAATTAAATTTCTCAATAAAAAAATGGTTTAATTTTTTTTTATGTGACTTTAATTTCCATTTGCTTCTTTGATTTAAGAGAGTGACATTAAGAGGAGGATTATACTATTGTACCTATTATGTATAAGATACCCACTATGCTCCGAATTCTTTATTGTCAAGTATTTTAATTTTAATTTTTAATTTTGATATATACATAAAGATATGTTAGTGATTAAAACATTGAAATACAAGTTTATGACAATAGTCATTATGCTTTATTGGCATTGAGTACACAAATATATGGAAATAATGGAAAATGACACAGCTACAAATGTTTTTACCAATATTTTTACAAATTATTAATTTACTAAATGGTAATTGGTAAGTGAAAAAATGACGTCAATAGTAAATACAAATAAAAACCAATAAAAATTTACCACAATAACAGTTTGTAAAAATATTGTAAAATAGTTTGTATAAGTGGTATAACTCTAAAATTATCTTTGCGGTTATTTTGGACTTTTGAGTACAATGTGATCCTAGATTAATCCTATGTAATATTATGCTTGAGTCTTAATTAACGGTCATACCCTTTCTAAAGTATCAACTGCAGTACCAATCAAACTGTCAAGTATCGACCAATATTCAACTGAAAGTTGTTATTACAGTACGTACTTTAATTTTAAGGGAAAATGTTTGATAGCTAGGGATGTATTGGTATCAACCAACCATGATCAATTTTTATGTTCAGTATTAGTTAGGTTTGATACATTAAAGAAAACTAGTTTGTAGCCTCATGCATATGCATGTATACACTTAAAGATATACAATAAGAAATATAATATAATTCCTATATATATAATTTAAATATTATTAATAGTCATTTTTATATTTTGTTAACTCTTAAAAAAAAATTGTTAGGATATTATTAGGTATAAAAAGTAAATTGTCCATTTTTAAAAAAAAATTATTGTGAAACACATTTTTTTTTTTTACGATTCATTTATTCTAGACTTTTTGGTTTTTGTACTTAATAACTCACTTGAATGAATATTTATGATGTGGTCCCACATTTTATTCTAAAATTAAGAAATAAAACTCTTTAAGAATAAATAATTTAGGATACATTGTGTAAAATTGAAACTCTAATTTAGAATTATAATTTGGGTTCTTTTTAGTTTCACCTATTATTATATATATTGATTCATAAAACACACATATTGCTCTCTCTGGCTCTGCATGAACACATAGCCACGTACTAGAGCACACAAAACCCAAGTGTACAACAATTTCAAGGGCGTTTAATCTCCACTTCCACTCAAAATGTCTGGTTCTTTAATTGGTTGCAGAGACAAGAATGGCCACCCTATTGGCTGATTGATTGAATGAAAAAGTTAGTTTCAAATTTAGATAATGCAAATCTGATTGGATTCTCTCTTCAACACACTAGATATGTTTTTATTAGGCATCAATTTCCACCATAAATGCTATATCTGATAGAATGGTAAAACCATGTCCTGTAAATCTTATGGTGGTTTTGCCAACCTCAGGAAGAAGAAAAACTGAAAACCACCTATGGCGTCATAACAATCTTTTTGCATGGAAGGGTGATACCCAAGTGTGTGATCATCTAGGGCTCCAGTTTGCTACGTGTTCTACACTGCTACCCTAGTATCACTATGAGATACGTGGCCCACACAATGTTATGCAGATTGAATAATTTCATTTGTGCACATCTGAGTTCAAACTCAGCTTGTCCAAACTTCCTACAAAGGCATAGTTGAGGTTGGTTGGGTCGGGCTAGCCTCTAGGATCACAATGAAATTATGTGAAACTTGAATCACAAATACATACACACATCAACAACGTTTGTACATATATATAGTTATGTATGTGTTTATTATATTCCTTGAAAAGATTTGTAAATTTTTTCATATTTTGTGAGAGAGAACTAAACAAAAATTATAGAGAAATTCTTATTTCAATTTCTTTATTATATTTTTAACATCATAAACTTTACAAAGACTATCTTCCATATAAAATTTAATTATTCATTTATTATAGAGTGATTAAAAGATTTATAATTTTGATATAAAAAAAATGAATTCAAATTGAGCATTTATATGGTATCTGTAATATATTTGTACCTTTATTAAGTTATTATAAGATCCCTTTAAAAAAAAAAAGTTATTATGAAAATATATTTTTCTTTATTGAAACTTTTTAGTTTTACCTCTAAAAAAATTTTAATTTTATTTCGAAAAAATAACTTGAATTACCGCCCACAGGCCACAAAACTAACAAACTAATGTAATATACTAGATTCTTAGCAAACTATCATTGCAATAAATCTAAATAATAATAATAATTGATTCTCTTTTTAATTGAAATCTTATGTCACTTTGCACTCTTTCCTATCTTAAAAATTAACAAAATAAAAGAAAATAAAGAAATACAAATAAATAGAACGGAAAAAATATTTTTGAGTACTAAAAAAATATACAAATTAAGAAAACATTAAATGTGGTTTGAAAATTACATTGTAGGAACTTGGTTGAAAAAATCTAAAGGATCTTAGACAAAATTTTACTGCTCATACTAAAGAAGTATTTTATTTTGGATTAAATGAAAATATTTTTTAAATTTTGTGGAATTTTTTATAGTTGAGTTTAAAATCAAAGTAGCAATTTAACTTTTTTATTTTACTCTGGTAATATAATTTCACTTAAAGTAAACTATATTAATAAGTTTAATGTACATAAATAAATCATATAAACCCAAATTTTATTATTAAATTTTGTAATGATATAATAATAATTTTATAGGAATTTTTTTTTTACCATAACTAAATGACTAACTATTTGTAATTTCACAATTCTCATATAGTGTACCAAAGTTCTTCTAGTTTCATGTGGAATAATTTTTTGTACTAAGATAGATTTTAGCCACGACTTTCAGTTAATAAAGACTCATTGTGCTTGTGAATTGAAATAATTTTAAAGGTTTACAGTCTTAATTTTTTAACATAATTTTAAATTTAATGTTTAATTCGAAACCATCTCTAACTATGTAGAAATTACAAAATTTATGTGAGTCTTGAAAGAGTGACCACTTTATAAAATTAAAAAAAAAAAAAAAAAGAGTGTTACTTCTTGCCACACAGAGAAAATAAATACTTGATTATGGTTTTTTTAACCGTTCAATAGTTACAATAAGGAAGAGAATTTGAACCCTGAATAGATCTATTGAAAATATCAAGGGATACCTCTATCCACAAAGGTGGACAAGCCACTCTCGATTGGAAGGCTATTAGCATATCTTTGTACCATTGAAATTGTAGGTTTAAAAAAAATATATATCTAAAAATTGTACTAGTTTTAGTGATAGCTAAGTTTTAGAAATTAAAAAAAAAAAAAAAAAAAAAAATTTGTTCATAACAAATTATCATACAAGTTAGGTTATGGTTTGAACCTAATCCAGCCCGAAGTATAAGCCCAAGTCAATTGGGGTTCATTGCATGGGATCTACAAATGATTCCCAAGTCAAAATAACGGATTACATGGTACTAGAAATGCAAAATAATACAACGAAATTACACTACCCATTTAGCCAAATTTCACAACTACAAATGTCTCTAAGGGTCTGTTTGGTTGGAGGGGTGGAAAAGTAGAAGGATGGAAAAATGAGAGGATAGAAAAGATTTTAAATTTCCTTTTATTTTTTTGGTTGGGAGTGAAAAAGTGGAGGGATGGAAAAAATGAATTTGTATAAATTTACTCATACACCCTTATTAAAAATGATGCCTAATTAAAACCAAAAAAGTGACAAAAAAAAAAAAAACACAAAAGAAAGCTAATGAAGAAAAAAAATATATGAGCAACGTACACTAGATGAAGCCTGCCCAATAAATCAAAAGAAAAAAAAGGAAAGAAGAGGCAATGTCTAGGGGAAAAAAAAAAGAAAAAAAGAGAAGAGAAGAAGAAGAAGAAGAAAAAGAGGAGGCAACGACCAGGAAAAAAAAAAAAAAGGGTGAAGAAAAGCAATGTACGGACAAAGCCAATGTGCAAGTGCACAAGAGCATTTTCGTCCATTAAGTAGCCTCATTTTCAGTTTTCTCTCCATCTGGGCCCTACCTAACCAAACACATTTCAAAAAGTTTTCATTCCCATTTTCTCTCTAAAGTTTTCCATCCACCCTATTTCCTCCAAACAAACACACCCTAAGGGTCCATTTGGTTAAGATGATGGAAAAGTGAGAAAATAGAAAATGACGAGAGGATGAAAAAGTGAGAGAATAAAAAAGATTTAGTTTTCCCTCGATGTGTGTTTGGTTGGAAAGATAGAAAAATTGTGGGATATAAATTTTTTTTGTTTGGTTTTGGAGAAAAGTGGGAGGATAGAAAATGTAGTTTATATAAATTTACTATTATGACCTTAGTACATAATATGTAAAATATAATTTCTTTGTCATCCAAAAAAAATATATAATTTCTTTGTAATCATTAAATAAGAAGAAAATATTAATTATTATTAATTAAAATTAATAAAATAACATTCTATATAATATAATATATTAATTATTTTTTTACTCATTATATTATTATATATAATATAATATAATATAATATATATGATATATTAGTGGCTAGAAGAAAGAAAAAAAAAACTTGGCAAAGAACAAACCTGGACATGTTGTTGTTTAATTGTTTCATGTGGTTGCTTATGGCAATGCAGAAGAAACAAAAGAGAAGTAAGGAGAGAGATACTCATTAAATTGGGGCAATATGGTAACTAGGCAAGCAACAAGCTTTTCATGCTCGTTTTCTCTCCAATTTGGAGAAATAGATTTTTTGTGGGCCTTGGTGAAATTTCTTGGGCCCCACCATAAAAATTTTCTCCCTCTCTCTCCTTAACAAACAACACCAATTTCTATTCTCTCTCTTTTATTTTCCAATCACCATATTCCACCTCCAACCAAACATACCCTTATTGTAATTATTGAACAATTAAAAAAAAAAAAAGTGTATAAACATTAGAAAGGTCATGCTAGTTGATAACCTTGTCTTTGATTTTGAATTAATGGTAAGTTTTGTTTATTTAATGGTGATAGAGGGAATGAAAATTCTATTCTTAAATCTTAACCAAAAGTGGAGCTATAAATGAACTAAAATTTTTATAAACAATTTGGGCTCAGCTGACAAGCCATCAAAATTGCAGCAAAATGGTACCCTCCTAGACAGTAATGGTATAAAACAAATGTTGATGGGGCATTCTTCTCCGAAACTGATGAGGCTGACATTGGCATGGTGGTTTGTAACTCATAGGGACAAGTCATGGTGGCAATGTCAAAAATTATTCTTGTTAGATGTATTAAGTTTATGTGTGTAGCCTCAAGAAACTTAATTATATTACTCAGCCCATGTATACTTTACCTCATAATCCCTCTATATACCATATTTAGAGTTCATTGTAATCATAAAATTGAGATTATTGAAGTTGTAGCCGTAAAAAGCTTTCTCCATGAATGTAGGCCGTTAGGTCAAACCATTACAATGAACCCTAAATGGGGTATATATATAGATTAGAAGTTAATAGTTAGAGTTAAGTATAATTGAGCCTCTTGGTCCTATACACATAAACCTAATACCCTTAACAATTCCATTGCCATAATTTTTTAAGGAGGTAGAATCTTTAGCAGCTAGTCGAATGACCCCTTTTGCTGTTGCAATTGGAATTGATCAAATTGTTATTGAAGGAGATTCTATGATAGTGATGAATCAAGTCAAGAGTGATTTTCACTTCTCACAGTTTGGACACATCATTCAAGAGGCCCAAGCTTTAGCTTAGGGGTTAATAGCCCATAAATTCTCTCGTGTTCATAGAATAAGTAATTTTATGGCTTATGCTTTAGTTAGAGCATTCGCAGCAGTGGTGCTAAATAGCTATATTGCTATTTTTTAGCACCACTTATCACAAAATAAGGCCACAGCAGTGGAGTTAAAAGCCAAATTTTTTGCTTCTCCGCTACAGTGCACATCTATCTTTAGATGTGCACTGTAGCTCACAGGTAAAAAAAAAAAATATATATATATATATATATATATATTTTATTACGTGTTCACACTGTAATTAGATTTTTTTTTTCTTTTTTCTTTCTCCTCCTTCCCCATTTCTACCCGTTGCTCCTCTCTCCCCTCAGTCAGTCCTCACTCTTCATTTCTTCCCGTTGCAAGCTTCAACTCCTCCACTCGCCGTCGACCCAAGCCCCTACCCAGCGCCGACAACGCTGACCCAAGCCCCCAACCCAAGCCTCTGCCCAACGCCGACAACGTCGACCCAAGCCCCTGCCCAGCGCCGGCCCAAGCCCCTGCCCAGCGCCGACCCAAGTCGATTGATCTCTGCTATCTCATTTTTCTTTTACTCTGTCTCTCAATCTTTCTCCGTCTCAAACACCAAGACCCATGATTGCCGGTGCTGGGTTTTGATTTTGATGGGTTCTATTTTTATTTTGATGAATGGGTTTTGATTTTGTTGATGGTTGATGGATGGAGTTTGTTGATGGTTGATGAATGGTGGCTGGGTTTCTCTAGTTGATGAATGGCGGTGGTGGTGGTGGTGGTTGTGGGTGTGGTTGAGGCCGTGGCTGACGGTAGAGGTAGTTGTGGTTGGTGCTATGAATGTTTTTTTTTAGTGAGATATATTATTTTATTGTAATAGTTATATTATTTTATTGTAGTGTTTATATTATTTTATTCTGTTAAAAGTTAAAATAAATTCACTGTTGTAGCATGTGTGTAGGTAAAATAGATAAAGTGACTTTTTGTGTAGCTAAATAGCTAAAATTTTAGATGCATTGCTGTGAATGCTCTTAGGAGAGTCAGAAACTATCCAACATTTTTGTCTTGATGATTCCTATGTACTGTTATTTGCATCTTTTGGTAATTGAAAATTTGAAATGGTATGCAATGTTTTCCCTGTAGCACAAAAGTATCTCCTAAACATTAACATTCATATCATTTGACACCACAACCAGAGACATAATGCTTAAAAAGTGGATTTAAATCCAAACCACTGTCAGAGGTTTTTTTTTGACAAATCCAAACCATTTCTCCCTGAATTTGTTGACAAATGCTAATATATTATCCCCAAAATACAGCTGCAAACCAAGAAACCGTATTACAATTACATATTATCGACTGAAATGCCCTTATTAGGGGTAGGGAAGGAGGGATGGTGGGGTTGTGGTACCAAGATCACCCCTGAAATATGTAGAGATTCTTAAGAAATAATAATAATAAATATAGGAAACTGGTAAGAAGAATTTATTAATATAAATTAACTTTACAATTACTTTTCAAACCAAAGAGATTAATAAATTCTGAAACTTCTTCCACCCAAATTTCACAATGATCAACTCTCAATAGCTCTTGGGCTAACATAAACTTCAAATCCCTCTATTTTATTAAATAAATTTATCACCACTCTTATAAAGTGCCATACAGGTATAAACAAAAAAGAAATTCAACCATGAATGCCTGAAAGATTAAAGTTGGGCATGCAGGTTTCGAACTTTGAAAAGCATCATGGACAAAAAAAATAGGCAGCAAAAGTATTCTCACAACCAATTATTGGAATCAGCATCTATACACACGGGTAAACAATGATATCTTGATATATCTACATGGAATCACACAGGTCTAAAAGTGAAGGGCTGAAAAAATAATGCTTGGTGATCTTGGGAAAGAAGAAAAAAAGTTGGGGGGGGGGGGTGTGGGAGGGTGAGTACAGAGAGGGGGAGAAACCCCAACAATACAAATATGAAAGGATTTGTTAAAGATAAAAAAGACTCATGTAAGACTAAAATATGACCAAGTAATGGAAGAAACACAAGAAAAAGAGATGTCCCCTTATTTGAAGATGAGTACATTTTTACTTTTCTATATTATACATACCCCTCTTGTAAAACATTGCACATTATAGCTCCTTTTCCTTTTGAGCATCAAGAAGGGTTACTAAAAGGTGTAACAATAGAATTACAAGCCTAAATTTCTACTCAAATCTTCTTTTGTAAAGTAAATCAAAATGAGTCAAATGAGCATGAATGCTAAACTATATTTATATACAACTCTAATAAATCAAACCAGAGTTTGTCCATTTACTTTAGGGATGACAACGTGTAGTTTCTTTAACAACAACAACATAGCCTTATTCCCAAAATTTTGGGGTTTGCTATAGATTCTCAACAGATTACTAAGGACGGCTACATGTATTCTTTTCCTCCATTCTATTGACATATCCTTTTTTATTACCTCTACTAATGTTGTATTAGGTCTTCTTCTACCTTTTTGGTTCCCTCAACTTGGTGTGGTTTCTTTAAGTTGAGGACAATTTTTTGGGTTAAAACAATACTTTTTTAGAACTGGTTAATATGACATCATGTCAGCATTCACTTACTTCACTTTCACAAATAACTCTAAACTGATTGCAATAAAATATAATATTGGACCCAAACCATGTATCTATGTGCAATCTCAGACATGCCCAAAACAAACCCCGACTTAGCTAGATTCCAAACACAATTTCTGTGCACACATAGAAAACTGATTATTTATAATTACAACATCCAACAACTTTTTTAACTTCTTTACAAATCAATAGCCACGAATAATTAGTAGACCACAGCCAAGACATATTTTTGGGACTAAGGCTATTTTGTTTAAAAATCTAGTAGCAAAAGTCAGTAACATATATTTCATACTCATTTCTAAGTAAATAACACCCTCTATATACCATATTTAGAGTTCATTGTAATCATAAAATTGAGATTATTGAAGTTGTAGCCGTAAAAAGCTTTCTCCATGAATGTAGGCCGTTAGGTCAAACCATTACAATGAACCCTAAATGGGGTATATATATAGATTAGAAGTTAATAGTTAGAGTTAAGTATAATTGAGCCTCTTGGTCCTATACACATAAACCTAATACCCTTAACAATTCCATTGCCATAATTTTTTAAGGAGGTAGAATCTTTAGCAGCTAGTCGAATGACCCCTTTTGCTGTTGCAATTGGAATTGATCAAATTGTTATTGAAGGAGATTCTATGATAGTGATGAATCAAGTCAAGAGTGATTTTCACTTCTCACAGTTTGGACACATCATTCAAGAGGCCCAAGCTTTAGCTTAGGGGTTAATAGCCCATAAATTCTCTCGTGTTCATAGAATAAGTAATTTTATGGCTTATGCTTTAGTTAGAGCATTCGCAGCAGTGGTGCTAAATAGCTATATTGCTATTTTTTAGCACCACTTATCACAAAATAAGGCCACAGCAGTGGAGTTAAAAGCCAAATTTTTTGCTTCTCCGCTACAGTGCACATCTATCTTTAGATGTGCACTGTAGCTCACAGGTAAAAAAAAAAAATATATATATATATATATATATATATTTTATTACGTGTTCACACTGTAATTAGATTTTTTTTTTCTTTTTTCTTTCTCCTCCTTCCCCATTTCTACCCGTTGCTCCTCTCTCCCCTCAGTCAGTCCTCACTCTTCATTTCTTCCCGTTGCAAGCTTCAACTCCTCCACTCGCCGTCGACCCAAGCCCCTACCCAGCGCCGACAACGCTGACCCAAGCCCCCAACCCAAGCCTCTGCCCAGTGCCGACAACGTCGACCCAAGCCCCTGCCCAGCGCCGGCCCAAGCCCCTGCCCAGCGCCGACCCAAGTCGATTGATCTCTGCTATCTCATTTTTCTTTTACTCTGTCTCTCAATCTTTCTCCGTCTCAAACACCAAGACCCATGATTGCCGGTGCTGGGTTTTGATTTTGATGGGTTCTATTTTTATTTTGATGAATGGGTTTTGATTTTGTTGATGGTTGATGGATGGAGTTTGTTGATGGTTGATGAATGGTGGCTGGGTTTCTCTAGTTGATGAATGGCGGTGGTGGTGGTGGTGGTTGTGGGTGTGGTTGAGGCCGTGGCTGACGGTAGAGGTAGTTGTGGTTGGTGCTGTGAATGTTTTTTTTTAGTGAGATATATTATTTTATTGTAGTAGTTATATTATTTTATTGTAGTGTTTATATTATTTTATTCTGTTAAAAGTTAAAATAAATTCACTGTTGTAGCATGTGTGTAGGTAAAATAGATAAAGTGACTTTTTGTGTAGCTAAATAGCTAAAATTTTAGATGCATTGCTGTGAATGCTCTTAGGAGAGTCAGAAACTATCCAACATTTTTGTCTTGATGATTCCTATGTACTGTTATTTGCATCTTTTGGTAATTGAAAATTTGAAATGGTATGCAATGTTTTCCCTGTAGCACAAAAGTATCTCCTAAACATTAACATTCATATCATTTGACACCACAACCAGAGACATAATGCTTAAAAAGTGGATTTAAATCCAAACCACTGTCAGAGGTTTTTTTTTGACAAATCCAAACCATTTCTCCCTGAATTTGTTGACAAATGCTAATATATTATCCCCAAAATACAGCTGCAAACCAAGAAACCGTATTACAATTACATATTATCGACTGAAATGCCCTTATTAGGGGTAGGGAAGGAGGGATGGTGGGGTTGTGGTACCAAGATCACCCCTGAAATATGTAGAGATTCTTAAGAAATAATAATAATAAATATAGGAAACTGGTAAGAAGAATTTATTAATATAAATTAACTTTACAATTACTTTTCAAACCAAAGAGATTAATAAATTCTGAAACTTCTTCCACCCAAATTTCACAATGATCAACTCTCAATAGCTCTTGGGCTAACATAAACTTCAAATCCCTCTATTTTATTAAATAAATTTATCACCACTCTTATAAAGTGCCATACAGGTATAAACAAAAAAGAAATTCAACCATGAATGCCTGAAAGATTAAAGTTGGGCATGCAGGTTTCGAACTTTGAAAAGCATCATGGACAAAAAAAATAGGCAGCAAAAGTATTCTCACAACCAATTATTGGAATCAGCATCTATACACACGGGTAAACAATGATATCTTGATATATCTACATGGAATCACACAGGTCTAAAAGTGAAGGGCTGAAAAAATAATGCTTGGTGATCTTGGGAAAGAAGAAAAAAAGTTGGGGGGGGGGGGGTGTGGGAGGGTGAGTACAGAGAGGGGGAGAAACCCCAACAATACAAATATGAAAGGATTTGTTAAAGATAAAAAAGACTCATGTAAGACTAAAATATGACCAAGTAATGGAAGAAACACAAGAAAAAGAGATGTCCCCTTATTTGAAGATGAGTACATTTTTACTTTTCTATATTATACATACCCCTCTTGTAAAACATTGCAAATTATAGCTCCTTTTCCTTTTGAGCATCAAGAAGGGTTACTAAAAGGTGTAACAATAGAATTACAAGCCTAAATTTCTACTCAAATCTTCTTTTGTAAAGTAAATCAAAATGAGTCAAATGAGCATGAATGCTAAACTATATTTATATACAACTCTAATAAATCAAACCAGAGTTTGTCCATTTACTTTAGGGATGACAACGTGTAGTTTCTTTAACAACAACAACATAGCCTTATTCCCAAAATTTTGGGGTTTGCTATAGATTCTCAACAGATTACTAAGGACGGCTACATGTATTCTTTTCCTCCATTCTATTGACATATCCTTTTTTATTACCTCTACTAATGTTGTATTAGGTCTTCTTCTACCTTTTTGGTTCCCTCAACTTGGTGTGGTTTCTTTAAGTTGAGGACAATTTTTTGGGTTAAAACAATACTTTTTTAGAACTGGTTAATATGACATCATGTCAGCATTCACTTACTTCACTTTCACAAATAACTCTAAACTGATTGCAATAAAATATAATATTGGACCCAAACCATGTATCTATGTGCAATCTCAGACATGCCCAAAACAAACCCCAACTTAGCTAGATTCCAAACACAATTTCTGTGCACACATAGAAAACTGATTATTTATAATTACAACATCCAACAACTTTTTTAACTTCTTTACAAATCAATAGCCACGAATAATTAGTAGACCACAGCCAAGACATATTTTTGGGACTAAGGCTATTTTGTTTAAAAATCTAGTAGCAAAAGTCAGTAACATATATTTCATACTCATTTCTAAGTAAATAACACCCTCTATATACCATATTTAGAGTTCATTGTAATCATAAAATTGAGATTATTGAAGTTGTAGCCGTAAAAAGCTTTCTCCATGAATATAGGCCGTTAGGTCAAACCATTACAATAAACCCTAAATGGGGTATATATATAGATTAGAAGTTAATAGTTAGAGTTAAGTATAATTGAGCCTCTTGGTCCTATACACATAAACCTAATACCCTTAACAATTCCATTGCCATAATTTTTTAAGGAGGTAGAATCTTTAGCAGCTAGTCGAATGACCCCTTTTGCTGTTGCAATTGGAATTGATCAAATTGTTATTGAAGGAGATTCTATGATAGTGATGAATCAAGTCAAGAGTGATTTTCACTTCTCACAGTTTGGACACATCATTCAAGAGGCCCAAGCTTTAGCTTAGGGGTTAATAGCCCATAAATTCTCTCGTGTTCATAGAATAAGTAATTTTATGGCTTATGCTTTAGTTAGAGCATTCGCAGCAGTGGTGCTAAATAGCTATATTGCTATTTTTTAGCACCACTTATCACAAAATAAGGCCACAGCAGTGGAGTTAAAAGCCAAATTTTTTGCTTCTCCGCTACAGTGCACATCTATCTTTAGATGTGCACTGTAGCTCACAGGTAAAAAAAAAATATATATATATATATATATATATATATTTTATTACGTGTTCACACTGTGATTAGAATTTTTTTTTTCTTTTTTCTTTCTCCTCCTTCCCCATTTCTACCCGTTGCTCCTCTCTCCCCTCAGTCAGTCCTCACTCTTCATTTCTTCCCGTTGCAAGCTTCAACTCCTCCACTCGCCGTCGACCCAAGCCCCTACCCAGCGCCGACAACGCTGACCCAAGCCCCCAACCCAAGCCTCTGCCCAACGCCGACAACGTCGACCCAAGCCCCTGCCCAGCGCCGGCCCAAGCCCCTGCCCAGCGCCGACCCAAGTCGATTGATCTCTGCTATCTCATTTTTCTTTTACTCTGTCTCTCAATCTTTCTCCGTCTCAAACACCAAGACCCATGATTGCCGGTGCTGGGTTTTGATTTTGATGGGTTCTATTTTTATTTTGATGAATGGGTTTTGATTTTGTTGATGGTTGATGGATGGAGTTTGTTGATGGTTGATGAATGGTGGCTGGGTTTCTCTAGTTGATGAATGGCGGTGGTGGTGGTGGTGGTTGTGGGTGTGGTTGAGGCCGTGGCTGACGGTAGAGGTAGTTGTGGTTGGTGCTGTGAATGTTTTTTTTTAGTGAGATATATTATTTTATTGTAATAGTTATATTATTTTATTGTAGTGTTTATATTATTTTATTCTGTTAAAAGTTAAAATAAATTCACTGTTGTAGCATGTGTGTAGGTAAAATAGATAAAGTGACTTTTTGTGTAGCTAAATAGCTAAAATTTTAGATGCATTGCTGTGAATGCTCTTAGGAGAGTCAGAAACTATCCAACATTTTTGTCTTGATGATTCCTATGTACTGTTATTTGCATCTTTTGGTAATTGAAAATTTGAAATGGTATGCAATGTTTTCCCTGTAGCACAAAAGTATCTCCTAAACATTAACATTCATATCATTTGACACCACAACCAGAGACATAATGCTTAAAAAGTGGATTTAAATCCAAACCACTGTCAGAGGTTTTTTTTTGACAAATCCAAACCATTTCTCCCTGAATTTGTTGACAAATGCTAATATATTATCCCCAAAATACAGCTGCAAACCAAGAAACCGTATTACAATTACATATTATCGACTGAAATGCCCTTATTAGGGGTAGGGAAGGAGGGATGGTGGGGTTGTGGTACCAAGATCACCCCTGAAATATGTAGAGATTCTTAAGAAATAATAATAATAAATATAGGAAACTGGTAAGAAGAATTTATTAATATAAATTAACTTTACAATTACTTTTCAAACCAAAGAGATTAATAAATTCTGAAACTTCTTCCACCCAAATTTCACAATGATCAACTCTCAATAGCTCTTGGGCTAACATAAACTTCAAATCCCTCTATTTTATTAAATAAATTTATCACCACTCTTATAAAGTGCCATACAGGTATAAACAAAAAAGAAATTCAACCATGAATGCCTGAAAGATTAAAGTTGGGCATGCAGGTTTCGAACTTTGAAAAGCATCATGGACAAAAAAAATAGGCAGCAAAAGTATTCTCACAACCAATTATTGGAATCAGCATCTATACACACGGGTAAACAATGATATCTTGATATATCTACATGGAATCACACAGGTCTAAAAGTGAAGGGCTGAAAAAATAATGCTTGGTGATCTTGGGAAAGAAGAAAAAAAGTTGGGGGGGGGGGGGTGTGGGAGGGTGAGTACAGAGAGGGGGAGAAACCCCAACAATACAAATATGAAAGGATTTGTTAAAGATAAAAAAGACTCATGTAAGACTAAAATATGACCAAGTAATGGAAGAAACACAAGAAAAAGAGATGTCCCCTTATTTGAAGATGAGTACATTTTTACTTTTCTATATTATACATACCCCTCTTGTAAAACATTGCACATTATAGCTCCTTTTCCTTTTGAGCATCAAGAAGGTTACTAAAAGGTGTAACAATAGGAATTACAAGCCTAAATTTCTACTCAAATCTTCTTTTGTAAAGTAAATCAAAATGAGTCAAATGAGCATGAATGCTAAACTATATTTATATACAACTCTAATAAATCAAACCAGAGTTTGTCCATTTACTTTAGGGATGACAACGTGTAGTTTCTTTAACAACAACAACATAGCCTTATTCCCAAAATTTTGGGGTTTGCTATAGATTCTCAACAGATTACTAAGGACGGCTACATGTATTCTTTTCCTCCATTCTATTGACATATCCTTTTTTATTACCTCTACTAATGTTGTATTAGGTCTTCTTCTACCTTTTTGGTTCCCTCAACTTGGTGTGGTTTCTTTAAGTTGAGGACAATTTTTTGGGTTAAAACAATACTTTTTTAGAACTGGTTAATATGACATCATGTCAGCATTCACTTACTTCACTTTCACAAATAACTCTAAACTGATTGCAATAAAATATAATATTGGACCCAAACCATGTATCTATGTGCAATCTCAGACATGCCCAAAACAAACCCCAACTTAGCTAGATTCCAAACACAATTTCTGTGCACACATAGAAAACTGATTATTTATAATTACAACATCCAACAACTTTTTTAACTTCTTTACAAATCAATAGCCACGAATAATTAGTAGACCACAGCCAAGACATATTTTTGGGACTAAGGCTATTTTGTTTAAAAATCTAGTAGCAAAAGTCAGTAACATATATTTCATACTCATTTCTAAGTAAATAACACCCTCTATATACCATATTTAGAGTTCATTGTAATCATAAAATTGAGATTATTGAAGTTGTAGCCGTAAAAAGCTTTCTCCATGAATGTAGGCCGTTAGGTCAAACCATTACAATGAACCCTAAATGGGGTATATATATAGATTAGAAGTTAATAGTTAGAGTTAAGTATAATTGAGCCTCTTGGTCCTATACACATAAACCTAATACCCTTAACAATTCCATTGCCATAATTTTTTAAGGAGGTAGAATCTTTAGCAGCTAGTCGAATGACCCCTTTTGCTGTTGCAATTGGAATTGATCAAATTGTTATTGAAGGAGATTCTATGATAGTGATGAATCAAGTCAAGAGTGATTTTCACTTCTCACAGTTTGGACACATCATTCAAGAGGCCCAAGCTTTAGCTTAGGGGTTAATAGCCCATAAATTCTCTCGTGTTCATAGAATAAGTAATTTTATGGCTTATGCTTTAGTTAGAGCATTCGCAGCAGTGGTGCTAAATAGCTATATTGCTATTTTTTAGCACCACTTATCACAAAATAAGGCCACAGCAGTGGAGTTAAAAGCCAAATTTTTTGCTTCTCCGCTACAGTGCACATCTATCTTTAGATGTGCACTGTAGCTCACAGGTAAAAAAAAAAAATATATATATATATATATATATATTTTATTACGTGTTCACACTGTAATTAGATTTTTTTTTTCTTTTTTCTTTCTCCTCCTTCCCCATTTCTACCCGTTGCTCCTCTCTCCCCTCAGTCAGTCCTCACTCTTCATTTCTTCCCGTTGCAAGCTTCAACTCCTCCACTCGCCGTCGACCCAAGCCCCTACCCAGCGCCGACAACGCTGACCCAAGCCCCCAACCCAAGCCTCTGCCCAACGCCGACAACGTCGACCCAAGCCCCTGCCCAGCGTCGGCCCAAGCCCCTGCCCAGCGCCGACCCAAGCCGATTGATCTCTGCTATCTCATTTTTCTTTTACTCTGTCTCTCAATCTTTCTCCGTCTCAAACACCAAGACCCATGATTGCCGGTGCTGGGTTTTGATTTTGATGGGTTCTATTTTTATTTTGATGAATGGGTTTTGATTTTGTTGATGGTTGATGGATGGAGTTTGTTGATGGTTGATGAATGGTGGCTGGGTTTCTCTAGTTGATGAATGGCGGTGGTGGTGGTGGTGGTTGTGGGTGTGGTTGAGGCCGTGGCTGACGGTAGAGGTAGTTGTGGTTGGTGCTGTGAATGTTTTTTTTTAGTGAGATATATTATTTTATTGTAATAGTTATATTATTTTATTGTAGTGTTTATATTATTTTATTCTGTTAAAAGTTAAAATAAATTCACTGTTGTAGCATGTGTGTAGGTAAAATAGATAAAGTGACTTTTTGTGTAGCTAAATAGCTAAAATTTTAGATGCATTGCTGTGAATGCTCTTAGGAGAGTCAGAAACTATCCAACATTTTTGTCTTGATGATTCCTATGTACTGTTATTTGCATCTTTTGGTAATTGAAAATTTGAAATGGTATGCAATGTTTTCACTGTAGCACAAAAGTATCTCCTAAACATTAACATTCATATCATTTGACAACCACAACCAGAGACATAATGCTTAAAAAGTGGATTTAAATCCAAACCACTGTCAGAGGTTTTTTTTTTTGACAAATCCAAACCATTTCTCCCTGAATTTGTTGACAAATGCTAATATATTATCCCCAAAATATAGCTGCAAACCAAGAAACCGTATTACAATTACATATTATCGACTGAAATGCCCTTATTAGGGGTAGGGAAGGAGGGATGGTGGGGTTGTGGTACCAAGATCACCCCTGAAATATGTAGAGCTTCTTAAGAAATAATAATAATAAATATAGGAAACTGGTAAGAAGAATTTATTAATATAAATTAACTGTTACAATTACTTTTCAAACCAAAGAGACTAATAAATTCTGAAACTTCTTCCACCCAAATTTCACAATGATCAACTCTCAATAGCTCTTGGGCTAACATAAACTTCAAATCCCTCTATTTTATTAAATAAATTTATCACCACTCTTATAAAGTGCCATACAGGTATAAACAAAAAAGAAATTCAACCAACATATACTTCCTCCTTATGAATGCCTGAAAGATTAAAGTTGGGCATGCAGGTTTCGAACTTTGAAAAGCATCATGGACAAAAAAAATAGGCAGCAAAAGTATTCTCACAACCAATTATTGGAATCAGCATCTATACACACGGGTAAACAATGATATCTTGATATATCTACATGGAATCACACCGGTCTAAAAGTGAAGGGCTGAAAAAATAATGCTTGGTGATCTTGGGAAAGAAGAAAAAAAGTTGGGGGGGGGGGGTGTGGGAGGGTGAGTACAGAGAGGGGGAGAAACCCCAACAATACAAATATGAAAGGATTTGTTAAAGACTAAAATATGACCAAGTAATGGAAGAAACACAAGAAAAAGAGATGTCCCCTTATTTGAAGATGAGTACATTTTTACTTTTCTATATTATACATACACCTCTTGTAAAACATTGCAAATTATAGCTCCTTTTCCTTTTGAGCATCAAGAAAGGTTACTAAAAGGTGTAACAATAGAATTACAAGCCTAAATTTCCACTCAAATCTTCTTTTGTAAAGTAAATCAAAATGAGTCAAATGAGCATGAATGCTAAACTATATTTATATACAACTCTAATAAATCAAACCAGAGTTTGTCCATTTACTTTTAGGGATGACAAGGTGTAGTTTCTTTAACAACAACAACAACATAGCCTTATTCCCAAAATTTTGGGGTTTGCTATAGATTCTCAACAGATTACTAAGGATGGCTACATGTATTCTTTTCCTCCATTCTATTGACATATCCTTTTTTATTATCTCTACTAATGTTGTATTAAGTCTTCTTCTACCTTTTTGGTTCCCTCAACTTGGTGTGGTTTCTTTAAGTTGAGGACAATTTTTTGGGTTAAAACAATACTTTTTTAGAACTGGTTAATATGACATCATGTCAGCATTCACTTACTTCACTTTCACAAATAACTCTAAACTGATTGCAATAAAATATAATATTGGACCCAAACCATGTATCTATGTGCAATCTCAGACATGCCCAAAACAAACCCCGACTTAGCTAGATTCCAAACACAATTTCTGTGCACACATAGAAAACTGATTATTTATAATTACAACATCCAAAAACTTTTTAACTTCTTTACAAATCAATAGCCACGAATAATTAGTAGACCACAGCCAAGACATATTTTTGGGACTAAGGCTATGTTGTTTAAAAATCTAGTAGCAAAAGTCAGTAACATATATTTCAATACTCATTTCTAAGTAAATAACATCATATTAAGTAAATGATCTTCAAGAACCATTTTCCATTACCAATCAACATGAGCTTCACATCTTAAACATCAGACTTTCTCTATCTTTGATATGTTTCAAGATAACTACATGCTCATTTTATGAGCTTCTAATTCTTAGCTGGCAACACAACATAGCAATTAATGTTTTAAATTTTCAATCTTCTGCAACAACATCTGAACAACATAAAATTGCAATTTATATTTCAATTTATCAACCTTACATGGCAAAATCCAATCTAAGTAAAATTTAAATAATGTAGGAATCCCAAGTAGGAAGTTTAAAGAGCCGACATCAAATTTATAAGCTTTCCATAAATCTCACTCTCAGCATAACTCAACTTAAAGAAATTAATAATAAAAGCCAATGTATTTTAATGAGACAGCAAATAATCCTAACATTATTGTTTTTCAATAATTATAGCATAAATTTATGAGGAAATGTTGCCTAAGATGATTTGGTCATATGCAAAGGAGAGAGATTAATGCACTGGTAAGAAAGAATGAGCTGATTCAAGTTGAGGGAACTTATAAAGGTAAAGGAAAACCAAAAATAGCATTAGTAGAAGTAGTTTCAATTAAATAGAACGGAAGAAAAGAATACTTGCGGCATTTTTTTTTAATATATAAATTCTATTTTAGTCTAATCTAAGTGTATCTGTGTGTGAAGCTCCTCTTAGAGTCTTGAACCTCGGTCCATGCCCCCCACCTCACAAGAACTTTGTACGATCATGCCAAGGATGCGCAGTAGCTAAAAATATTCGTACTAATTAAAGTACAATGAAATGCTTAATTGAAAATTGAAATAATGAACAAATGCTAAAGAAGCTTTAATTAGTTTTAGTAATAAGCAATAACACCTCTTAACCTCACATAAAAGACATTGAATTTTCCATTCAAAGAGCAAATCAATAAGCTAAAAAGCAAAAACTAATTAGGTTTAGGAAGTGGCACCAATTATTTTCAGGTCAAGGAATTTCAAATCCAAGCCGAATATTCATAAACAAAAAATCAGTTCCTTTTAGGCATTTCACATGACCTAAAAATTATAAAAACAAAAAAGGGACTAGATTCGCAAACCAGATGAGATCAATTGGTCTTGGGATCAGGCATGGGGAAGAGGCCGGACGAGGCGCCACGTGGCGGAGCGAACCCTAAGAATTTCTGCAAATTGGTGCGAATGCTAATCGAGCAAAGAAAGTACAAAAATGGCATCGAGCAATCGGTGACGTCGTCGCCGTGTAAACCTCTATGGCTCATCTTCATGACGATCCCGAAGGGCTTGAACGGTAATTTCGCCACGACCTTGCCTTCAAACAAGGAGTTGAGGAGGCCAAAAACGACGAAGAGAACAAGCGCGACCACGGCACCGGACTTGAACTTGAAGAGAGAAAGGTCGCGGCTCGACTCCTTGAGACTCGTCTCGACGCGATCGATCTTCTTGGTCTTGGATTTCTTGTTGCTGATTTTGACTTTTGCGACGGAGGAGGAGGAGGAGGAGGAAGAATTAGGGGTTTCGGTTTTCATGGTCTCGAGTTTTTTGGCGGCTTTGTCGATTGAAGAGCGGAGGGATTTGTAGGAGTTGGTGCGGTAGATGAGGAGCCAGGAGATGGCCTCGCAGACTATGGCGGTGCAGAATGAGATGCCCACCACTGTTAGGCTGTCTGAGTATTTGTATGACGAGAAATTGAACAGTTGAGATGTCGCCATGTTTCCAACCTTGCTTGGTAATGGCGATGAGATGTGTTTGTGTTTGCGAGAGATCTGAGTTTTGTTTACAGGTAAGTAATAAACTATCTTTGTATAGGATATATATATATATATATATATATATATATAAGTCAAAATGAACTCTTATCTTCGGATTACAGCTTGGAATCTCATCTTATTCTCATGTCGTTTTGGTTTTTTTCTTTTTTTTTCTTTTAAGCTTGAGATTGGTGTCGTTTTGGGGTTCAACAAACAATTCTCACCGTTAATCAGACTTCTAAGGGCAACTGGTCCCACCAGGATAATCAAGGGGCTTTTTACCCATAATGTGCTAAGAAATTTATTAAAACGAGAGATTATGATTAGTGTAACCTAATTTTTATTTAGAGCAATACTAAATACCATTTTTTGTTAAAGATTAATTACTATTTACTGTAAAAAAAAAAATTAATTAATTACTATTCTTTACCACTTTAATAATTATGAAAAATATTATGAAATTTGTTGTTTTTAGACTTTTTGTGAAAGTCTCAAATTGACAATACGATCCAACTACTAGGATCTTAATAAGCTAGATCAGAATTTACAACTTTCCCCCTTTTGATGTTTAGTGCCTAAGAACCACTAATACTAATGTTGGAGTGTTTCTTTTAAATCCATACCAATTGAAGCACTAGACTTTTGATAGCAACAAATAAATTATTGGAATTTTAGGATAACCCTCACAAATGAGGCAAATAATTGTTACTTTTACAGTGATGAAATGAAGTTACAATGACATATATGTCTGGCACAAATTTTTTCCAAAAGCACCAAACTGTTTCGATAAAAAAAACCACTAGCACCAAACTGTGTGTTGTGATATCCATGCTATGCATAATAGGTTTTATGTAGAATGAATAAGAATCTATGTACCTATTTTGCAAAGGACGAATAATGCAGATGAAATGAAGTTACATAGATCTCTTGTAAAATATTTTTTTTACAATCTACAAACCTGATTGCCTCTCTCTCTCTCCTCCTATTCAATTTTTTTTCTCTCTCCTTTCTCTATCTATTTTGGCACTCCACAATTTTTTTTTTCCTCTCTTTCTCTCCTCCAATTTTGGCAATTCCCATGCCACAATTCCTTTTTTTTTCTCTCTCTCCTCTCTCCTCCTTTTCAGGCACTCCTATTTCGGGCAGCTGAAAAATTGGGCACATATTTCGGCAACCACATCACCGAAATTCCTTTTTCTCTCTATCCCTTTTGTCACATCATTTCTCTCTCTCCTCTCTCCTACATTTTCTCATAATTTTAGCAATGATATTAGAGCATCCGTAGCAGTTGTTGCAGAAATTATGCCATTTTGCCATACCAAAATCCTACTTTATTATTTTACCACATCATTTTACAACATCCCATTTATCAGATGTTTTATCATTCAATTCTATACATTAAAATAATATATTATCCCCTCCTCCATTATCATCAACAACAGCAACAACATCAACGGCACAACCACCAGCCACCAATATCCACTACCGCAACAACACCTCTACTGCAAACCAACCACTACAATTACTCACTAATATTAGATCAACCCAAATTGCAGCAAAAAAAAAAAAAACCCACAACCAGAGAGAGGCAGAGTGAAGGGCGGACAGAGAGGAGAGGGAAGAGGGTGAGATCGATGGCGGCCTCAGGGTGAGATCACCTGCCAAACCCAAACCTATCACCAGCTAAATCCACTTTCAAGCTCACACCATGGCAAATCCATCTACCACCATCGATGAACCCAAGAGAGAGGCAATCTTAGCCGTTCACCACCATGGCAAACCCAACAAATCAAGCTAATTAGTCATCACCATCATACAATTGTGAACCCACAACCCAACAAATCAAGCTAAAGAGAGAGATCAAAAATCAGAAGCGCCTCAACCCCATTCGCCAACTTCTCTGCTCCGTTCTGCAAATCCGCCGCCGCCACCGATTTGGACGAAGTCGCGGCTGCCTTTCCTCCTCTCTTGGCTGTCACCGCCGCCTTCTTTTGCGGCGTAGATGGGCTTCTTGCTCACGTCCGATTGTGAGAAGAGGAAGAACACGGGTTGGGAACTTGGGAGAGAGACAAATTAGAGAGAGAAAAAATCAAATAAAGAATTGAGAGATATGAGAGAGAAAGAGGAATAAAAAAAGAATAAATCTATATGCCACACCTGTTCCGTACCGTGGCAAATTTGTGACTCTACTGTAGCATGTTGCAAAAAATATGAGATATGGCACATCTGATAAATGGGGTTAAATGGTGTTTGGTGTGCCAAATGTGCCAAATATTTAGCATTTGGCACATATGGCACATCTGATACGGATGCTCTTACTGAAATTTGCATCTCTCATCATTTTCCTAGATAAGTTTGAACAGTATCCATATCACAAATAAACTTTATTTTATACAATATTCAGCCAAAAGACTCCTAGGTAAAGGGCTATTAATAAATTTTAAAATAGGGACAAAAAATAGTCATAAACTGGCATGTTTGAGTAATATAACAACAATAATAACTAATTTTTAGTCCCATAATTTTAAGAGTAAGTTATAGATCCTCAACAAATTAAGCAAAGTTAGCCATAGATATTCTTTTCCACCATTTTATTATATCAGAAGGTGATGGGTAACCAAAAAATCAACCATCTCTGATATCGTACCTCATCAGAAGGCATACTCTTTTGTCCCACCACACATCTCAGCTATTTTTCAAGTCGACTTGGCTTCTGTTTCTTAATAACATTTACAGCTTCATTCAAAAAACAAAAAAAAATGTCATACTCTTTGTTATTTTTTTAGTTGACATGTCATTTTTTTCTATTTCTATTAATGTAAGTTCTAGAATTCCTCTATATTTTTTCATTCCCTCAAATTTGAACAATAAAATTCATAAATTATGTAGTAGAATTACTCCCAAAAAAAAAAAAAAATGTAGTAGAAGCATATTCTGTACACCTAAGTTTCTCTTTCTCTCACATTTTTTGACAAGGCAATGCTTTAGCTTTTGCCTTAGCCAAGAGAGCTAGAATTTCTTTTCGGATTTTTGCTTGGATAAAGTCTGTTCCACCAGACCTCTATGACTATTATGTTGTAGATTTTCTTGCTATTAATTAAATAAAACAAACATGTCTTTCTTCTTTTAAAAAAAAAGCATATTTTGTACACCTAAGTTTAATCAAAATCAAAAATTATGTTGGAGGAATATATATTTGTTGAAAGGGGGGGGTACTATCAGTCGTGAAATTACGTTTAGTTTATTAGAATGTTTTGGACTTCAGTTTACTAATGCTTTCTGTAGTACCAAAAATAGAAAAGGAGATGGGGGGTTAAGGGGTAATTACTTGGGCTTAATCACAAACATTAAGAAAGAATTTCAACTTTTAATATGCTCCTTCATACCCTCTTGCACAAATTAAGATACCTCAAATTTATACTTTCCCTTGACTTTTTATTTCATAAATCTGTAACCATTTTTGGGATTTAAACTTTTTTGTTGTCAAATGTTCTATAGTCTTATGGTTTGATTCATTGTGGTTCCTAGGAATGATAGATTGGTGTTTCAAATTGTCAGCTTATAGATTTTATAGAAAAAAGAAAAAAGAAAAAAAAAAGGAATTTAAGAGATGAAATCCTGATTACATTACCGCAGGCCAAAATTGGTAGGTCTCATATTTGGTGTGTTTCAAGTTTATATGTGGTGTTAAGTTATTTACTTAGGTTAGTTTGTTTCTGTGAATCTCTTTATTTTTGTAGGTTCTTACTTTGAGCAAATTAGTAAATGCTTTAAATATATTTCCTTTTGCAAATTATTAGAGAGATTAGTAAACGACAGATAATTAAAGCCAAAACCACATAGCTCCACACCCCAAAGTGTACTTACCCAACCCAGAGTTCTAGTATAATTTTTATATTTACATTTAAATTTATTTACCACTTCACTAGGATGAACTTTTCGCTTTACATTATATTTACATTTGAATTTTAAATGTGTTTCTATAGTCTATGCTAGGCAAGGAAAGGACTGCATACTTTTTCTTAGTATCATGCATCTTGAAAATGTTTATTTTGTTAGTGAAAAAATGGACTTAGATGAGTAGTTGGGTAGTTTCAAGGTAAAGTTTAATATGGCATATCAAGTCTTATGTCATTATGGAATTATTATTCTTTCACCATTGTACAAACCAAAGATTTTTTCATCCACTACCATGCACATTAAATTAAGCAAGTTTTTTGGATTAGGAGATGATGAGATATTCTTGAGGTTGGTCTGTATTTTTATAATTAAAATTGTCCTATCAAAGTTAATGCTAAATTTGATGTCTGTTGATACCCATTTTCGCGACACATTTTCTACAAGCCCGACTTCCTTGTGGGCTCAATTCATGTATTATATTATATTTTATTCTTTTAAGCATGGCCCAAGCCCATGTGACTTATTGGAGAAATTGAGGAAGTGTGGTTTGGAGGGTATGGGTCGGTTCCTTTTGGACCTTTTGCATGAACCCAACACATGCGTACTACCAAGTGGGTAAGGGACACTGGTAGCACCTTAGACTCACAAAGGAGGTCTTGGACCCAAAATTTCCACCCCAAAACAACTTTTATGCTCTAGCTGACTGTGACTCAAAGTTTCTGTTCGAACTCATTTTTTCCTTAAAAATAGTTGGCTCTCATTGGCCAACTCCAGCTGCTAGCCCTCACTTAGGTGAGCCTCCCAAGAGTCTGAAATAATTGAAAAGGAGGAGCTAATGAGGGTTTAGTCAAGCATTTCCCTTAATGATGATAAAAGTAAGCCTTCATTTTATCCAAGCAAAAGCAAATTTGAAAATTACTACTTACTTAACATCTTGGGGTCCAAAGCATTTTCTATTGACTAAAAGCCAGTCATTAGCAGCACCCCAAACTCAATATTAAACTCTCCCTTTAGCTAAAAAACCAACCAACTACGTTTACCTCATAGAGCTGAAACTTAAGAGCAAAAGTCCACTCAGCTAGCTAACATTCTCACAATTCTAAAGTTTGGGGGTGGAAATATGGGTACAGGGGAATCTTCTCTCTCTTCCTCGCAACCTCTCTCAATTTCCTCTTCTCGCTGACTGTAGGTCGAAGATTCGGACCTGTGTTGTTTTTATGCATTTTTCAGCATTTCAGTTATGGCATTTTGATTTCTCTCTTGTTAAAGCACCATTAGCCTTTTGTTCATTATACATTTAGAATTTTGGGCTTGACCTTTCACAAATAAACACTTCTAAAGAACTCAATGAGAGATTTGGGCTAATCTTGCATTTTTGACCCAAGTCGCAAAAATGTCCCCGACAATGTCTAAATCTCTTTGATTTTTTTTTCCTATTTAAAACTTAGGTTCATTTGTTCAATTTCTTTAGTTGAAGAAGTATTATGACGAAGAATGTGAAACGAACAACAATCATGCTTTTCCACCAATTTGCTTCCAAGGAAGGACGATCACACCATTCTCTTTAGTTGGATTTTTTTTTCAATTGCTAGATATATTTTTCTCTCCATCATAGCGGATGTTATAGTTTTAGTTGTTTAGAATAGGCTTAAAAGAAAATCTATTTGTAAGACAACACATATTTTTATGGATAGCATACTGAGTGTTATATACATTTGAAATTTGAAATTCATTCCAAGTGTTATTTTTCAAAATTTATGAATTCAATTGCATTAGCTACATACTTATTTAATTAAATCTAAGAATTTTGAAACAAAATGTTTTCTCCAAATATTTATCTTAAATCATTTGAATATATTTGCTTTCTCGGATTCTAATTATTTTTATGTACAAAATTTATTTGTAGACTCTTACAAAATTTTCATTATTATTATTTTTATTTTGTCGAAAATAGATGTATTGATTTTTTTTTTTTTCGAGAACTTGAAAATACATGTACTTATGTAATCCCCTTTGGTCTAGATCAGTCCATTTTAGTGCACTTACTTAATAATGGGAAACAACAGGTCTGAGTTAAGAGTACCTATTTTAAATCAGAATTTATTCAAAAAATATTTAAATGACAAAAGTAATATTATTAATTTTAGTTGTATAATTTAATGATTTGTGGTCTAAGCTTTTTTTATGTTCTTTTTTCCTCCCTTATATAATATTAGTATTTTAGCTTTTTGATGAATTATACAATTTTAGTGTTTTGATATGATGTAATTTTAATTTGAACTTTTGAAGATTAATTGAGGACTTTTTTTAATAAAGGGATACAAAATTTGAAGATTTATAATATTAAGTTAAGTATCAATTATTTGATGAGTTGGATACTAATGTGAATTTGCGCCAAATGCAACCCTTTAGAAGGTAATATCCAAGCATATAGATATGGAAGGTATAATATCAAAGTGCATTGAGCAATCTTTGGACCTTTTTGACCAAATTAAGATGTAGGTATAAAATAAATTGTTCAACATAATTAATGAGTTTGCAATACAAATGACGAACTGAAAAAAAAAAAAATTTGTTGTTAAATTTTCATTGTTTGTTTTAATTAATTAATTTATATATATATATATGTAAGGATGCAATTTGAGTCCTGAGCCCAAAAGTTAAAAGGATCTATGCCCAAAGAGTCCAATACAATGAATTTGTAGAGAGTGAGTTGGAAAACTAGGCTCTAATGAGTTAGGTAGGAATTATAGTAAATCCAAATGACAATAAAGTAAAAATAGACTGGTTTTATCTAAAGAAAATCGTTATCGGCACAGTCTAAGGAGATCAGTTTTTGTATATAATTCTTGAAGTAGATTACAAGTACAATTCTTATTGCTATAGTATTTCTCTCTCAATTCTCCAATTCCTTTCTCTCAGGGCCTCTCTTCTATTTTATACTATCTTCCTCCTTTCATCTCTGTCTTCCACGTGTAGATTAGATTGTTGGTGTTGATCCTTGTCATATCAGCACATTCCCGAAATCTTTGGAGAGTAGCTGTAAGGCTGAAAACTACTGTTCAGGTATCATTTCCTCATTAATGCCCAGAGAGTTATCTGCAGAGTATTCAATGTGGTGGTAACAACTTTCCCTTAGATATTTCATAGCCTCCCTCTATCATGTTCCTTCCTGATACTTATCCTCATCAGTGGAATTGTCCGGAATGTTGCTCTTGATGGTAGACCGCACATTCTGACCTTGGCTTTGCTCAGCCAAGGAAGCATTCCTCATCGGACCGCCCTCTTGGACAATCATGATTAGACCTCACCTCTTCACTCATCAACACGGATTCTTATGACAGTGTTTACCCGTCCTTGGACTATTTAATGTCCTCGGATTGGGCCCCTCGCCCAATATATATACATAGATATATACTACTGGGCCTATCACCCCTACAATATATATTTCCCCATATTGGAGTTGCATTATGCAGTTTTATTTTGAGCTTTTAAAGTTCTCTTTTAAATATTTGTGTTCTGCCCTTCTATTTAGTTTTTTTTTGTTGTTGATATTTTTGTATTATATATTGTTTGTGTTTTCTTTACTTAGTTTCCATGAAGTTTAAGAGTTATCATAGTTTTCAAAATCCAATTACTAAAACATAAGCACATATAGATATGGACATATGATTTTGAAGCAACTTTTGAAGGTATTTTGTAGTTGCACAAAAAATTGCTTCCCTATATATATGATTCAAAAAATTAAATTTTCATTTCATATGAAGATTGTAGATTAAAATGTTAATTAATATTCATTCGTTAGCATTTTTTTCCCACAAAATAAATATATGATCATTTTGTTCAAATGTCAGGACACAAATATGCATGTGACACCAGAAGACCCCGCAATGATTTCAAGTAATAGACTCCTATGTTTCATTTTTAAACTCAATTCATTTTGTTGTTGAACATAACTCATTGCAAGACATGATCTTAATTTTAAAGGCAAAAATGTGTTGGATAAAACTCAAAGAAACACTAATTTTAATGTTCCAATTACACATCATTTCGGATCAAATCATACAAGCTCTACACAACATATTTCTCATCTTCTATGAAATAATTAGAAATGTAAAAGTGACTTTCAATAATAAAATATAATATAGAATATGATTGTGAACTAAATTTTTATGATTTTATTTTTAGTTGGTTTTCTATAACCCTATTACCCTTGAGCAACTTACTTTATATGGCGGACAAAAAATGTTTTAAAATCTTGATCTTGATGAAATTTTGTAGTGGCTAATATTATTTGTATTACTTTAATTTAATTTTAATAAAATATAGATAAACATGACCAATCAAATGAAACTCTTGAACGTATTCAAATGATAATGTCAATATCTACATGCCAATCTATATATATTAATAGGCAAATATAAGAGAAAATTCAATTAGAATTTGAAATTAGAATTCAATTTTGCGCCATGTGTCTAAATTTATGTGAGACCACATCATAATTATCCACTTAAGTTTGTGCCATGTGTCCACTTAAGTTTTTTAATCTTTGTGTCAAGTGAGTTAATGAGTACAAAATACTAAAAATCTAATATTAATGAACTATAAAATTTATAATAATAATAATAAAAAAAACTAGTCACATATACTTAATAAAATTCACAGCACAATAAAGATCACCACAAAATTAGAAAAAAATGATCATAAGTAGTATTAAATTTAGGTAGGAATTTTAATATGTGACTTGTAATGACCCAAAAGATAGCCCAAGCCCACTTAGAATAATGATACCAAGTACTTTAAGCCCAACACAATAAATTTGTAAGAGAATGGGCTTTTCGAGTCAACTACAATGCTAAGTAAGATCCAAGTTTGAAATGAAAAGGACAAAAGCTTTTAATATGAATAGATGAAGCACAAATTCAGTGTAAACACTTCCTTGGGCTCGTCTGAGGATGGATTGTTCATAAAAAGTCAAAGCCAATCTCTCTACAATGTGATACTTTAGTCTTTTCTTTTCAAGTTCCTAAAAAATGCCAGTCCCCTTTTCCAGAGGAGTTCTTTTCCTTATATAGTCTTTCTTATGACATCTCAGCCCTCCACCTGTACCTCTCAAGGGAATAACTTAGATGTTTGTCCCATCAAGACCCTTCTGGAGGTGGTAGAGAGTGTTATGAGCTATGAGGTCACTGTTCAGGTGTCTTATCCTCATAAATGTGGCCAGCTTAGTTGTGCAGAGTATTGAATGTGGAGGTGATGGTTACCTTCTGCAGATATTTCCTCTCTTCTCTATTTGCACGTCTTTGATGACTTCCATGGTGTCCTGCTTTTGGATGCTGGTGGACAACTAGGGCATCTCGAGGTGCTATGGCTCCTCGAGCTCCTCGGACAATAGGTCCGTCCGTATCCCATCCTCGGACCTCTAATCACATATTTGCCTGAACTAGCGTTGTCTTCAAGTTTGACTTACTCGGACTCTGTGATGCAGGACAACCTAGGCTTCCCACCTAGATTAGTCCTACTGTAGATCCTTAGGCTTCCCACCTAAGGTGTTTGGAATCACCACCAAACAAATCAATCAAAATAATCTCAATAATAATAATAATTTATAAAGTACAAAAGAAACCATCTGGAGTTTTATATACAGCTTACAAGAATCACAATGATAAAGATAAACTCTCCTAAACAAATCCTAAACAATCTCAAATGCTAATACGATAATCCTAACAATCTCAAATACTAATCCAATACTAAAGATAAACCCAAATAAAGATAATATAAATGATAAAGATAATCTCTACAGATGTGCTATCTCGTGCTGTCCGCACCACTCTGCCTATGCGTCAGGCTTTAATTGGCGCTTGAATGGGGTCTTTGCCTTTCCTCAGACTGGACCTATGGGCTTCATTTTTTGGTTTGGATCCCTCCCTCCCCCCCTTATTTGGTCAACTCACAAGTGAGCCCATCAATCCTTCGGCTGCAGCATTTCAGCCAACATGAACACGATGCCAAATTGCCAATTGCCATAGAACTATAGAAGTATACACCTCTCCTCCTTCAGCTCTCAGATTGCTCTCTACAGATCTCCCTCCTCTCGGGTTAGCTCTCTCTCTCTCTCTCTCTATCTTGAATATTTACCTTTATTACTGATTCGTGAGTCCAAACACATTGTAGTTAAGTATTACATGTATTTGATGTTGATAGTTTACTGAATATTCGTAAATGGACTTTCAAATTGAAATTCCATATTATTGACCTCTTGAAAGATTGGTGTCAGTGGAAATGCTTGTTTTCTTGGCATTTTTTTTGTTGGCTTATGCTCTCATTTGTGGTGCGTGGGAATATGATGGTGTCATTTGTGTTGGGCATGTTTTAGCTGTGTTGGGGCCATGGGAAGGGGATTTAGAAGGGGGAAATATATGAATGAGGTACTTGTAATAGCATAATTTCTTTTTCATATTTACATGTGTTCATTTGTTTTATAATTTTGCATATGAGGTGTTTGAGAAAAATGCATATGGATGTTTGTGGTGGGCATGTTTGCATATGGAGTAGTATTCAATAAAGAATTACATTTTGAAAAATAATTTGTTAACTCTTCCTAAATGATAGGAAGCCTTTATTTGATAAGCCTATCAATAAACTAAAGAACCAATCCAACTAAATCTCTATCTTCTATTTGATAACCCTGGCTAACAAATTGGACCCCATCAGCAACACTTGCTCTACATTGGACTCCTTCAGCAGTATCTGTTTTGCATTTTGCATTCCAATACTCTTTAGCCTTCATGCCATCATTTCCTTACATCACATCCATACTTGTCTAGTTCATAACATAATTTCGTTAAAATATAGTATGCTTGGGATGGGCAGATTGCTTGACATGAGATTCAATGCAGAACATTATGCCAAAGTAATGGTTGACCTGTGATTCTGTGAACAACTTTGGCACTATGAGAAATATTATAATTTGAATTTATATACAACAATTCAAAGGAAAAGTAATAAACAGTACTTTTTAAGACCAATGAAAAATTATACAAACCAGATCAATTACAAATGTTTAAGAAACTAAACTACTTATCATTGTACATTGTCCTAACAGAGTCCGATAATGCTTATAGGCAAAGATTTTTTTGCAAAATGCAAAAGAGTAAAAAACAGCCACAACATAGAGTTTGTTAATTATTTATTTGTGATTTTGTGTAAGAGAAATGTTTATAGAGTTTTAGTAAGTATATTAAAAATTTATTAATTAAACTACGTATTTATTAAGTCGACCACCAAATCTGGCTAAACTCAGTGTTTGAGGTTTTAGCCATTCAGGGTAGAGAGAGAGAGAGATGGGGAGGAGGATATTGAACGATGCGTTGAGATCGATAGTGAATGCGGAGAAGAGAGGAAAAGCAACAGTGGAGTTGAAGCCTATCTCCAATGTCATTTCTTCCTTTCTCAAGATCATGAAAGATCGAGGTAAATCTGTACTATTCCCCCCTCTTTGCTGATATGATATGGGTTTTCTTTATAGTTCTACTTTTTCCATTGCTTCAATCAAAATTTCCCATTTATACTTTTGGATTCCCTTATTATTTGAAATTGTGGTGGGTTGTATCAATTAAGGATCTTTGCAACTTCAATGGTTTAGTTTTTATTTATCTTGAGGTAATGTAATATTTGTGTTTGGTCTTTGGTGCTGAAGTGGTAAAAGGTTGGTGGGTACTTCAAATTATTGGTGCCATAATGTTGGAGCTAGCAGAAATAGTGAGACACTGAGATACTGGAGTGTTTGGATTGAAAAAGAATGGTGGATTGTCTATTTTATTCCTACCCATAAAAAATTATTTCAGAGCCTTTTAGATTCTCTTTTCAATGTTTGTATAGTTTGAAGTCCAGTGCTGTTACTCTCAAGGTTTTTTTTTTTTTTTTTTTTGGGTCTTGTATATGTTTCTACTCTGAACTGATATAGGTTTAAGCTTTTTTGATTCTTGGTTATGCTTGCATCTGGTGAATTTTGAACCTGTTGTCTTATCCTCCACCTATTGTGGGAGGAGGAAGTATTATTAGATTTAGAGCTCATATACTTATTATTTTTATAAGTAGCTCATATACTGGGTCTAAACCAAAATTCTACTTGTTTTATTATTATTTTTCAAGTACTAGTGCCTTTAGTCTTATTCTTTGTCCAATATTCCTAAAAGATGAGAGGTTGAAACAATTGCCATAAAGTAAGAGGGAGATAATTTAGTTTAGAACCCTTGGGAGGTCCCTATCATAATTAGAAACCTGAAGTTACTATAAAATAGATAAATAAACATAAATGGGAGACAAGGAGGTGCCTGTATTTTACTTGATTAATTGGATAGCTGTTTGTATTTTATTGGGATCAGAAGTATAATTTCATTTAATTTTCCTCACAGCAGCTCTAGCTGCTTATGAAAGGTTAGTCTTAGGCATTTTCAGATAGTTCCTTTGCTTCTATATGAATCCATGCTTACGGAGGGGTAGTTTAGGAAGTTTTTTAAACCACCTTCTCTAGACCAGCAAAGCTTTGCTACCCATGGATTGGAGCAGCTACTATACATATGCATTTCCTTCTTCTATTTTTGGGTTTGGGTTCTGAAAGGCTATTGGTTATCTTTTGCATGCTGTAGAATGAACAGCTTGTTTTTTTGGGCACACAGTTTAATTAACTTGGTATGGTTACTTTTAGGGTACATCAAGGATTATCAGGTCTATGATCCACATAGAGTGGGGAGGATAACAGTTGAACTACAAGGCAGGGTTAAAGATTGCAAGGCTCTCACTTACAGGCAGGATATCAAGGCAAGGGATATTGAAAATTACAGATTGCGTATGCTACCAACACATCAGGTTTGTCACATTTTGATGTTCAACATTCTGTCATGGATGCTCGTTTTCCCTTTTTATATTGGAAAAGGCTTGGGGGAAGAATGGGCTCTGTGTTTGTGTCGTTAATGAAATCTCACTTGTTTATGAAAGAATGAAATTCTTCTTCTTCTGACTTATCTTATTACTTGTCTTTCCCTCTCTCCGTGCAGTGGGGTTATGTTGTAATCACAACTCCAGATGGTGTTTTGGATCACGAAGAGGCAATTAAAAAGAATGTGGGTGGTCAGGTTTTGGGTTATTTTCTTTAGACTTCCAACTTGCCTTTTTCGACATGTTTGGAGGGAAAGGGGCATAGAGTTGCCCATATGATCACATTTTGCCATTTTTAGCAAGCATTTGTTATGTTGTCTACTTTTCTTCTTCAGTCAGTTGTAATGTTGTCTCTGCTGATGAATGAGATGATGGACATGACTTTCTTTCCTTTCTCTTCCTAAATTGATTGTTTGTTCAGTATTGAAACATGATGGTACAAATTCACTAGATCTATCTGAGAATTTGGTCATATTGTTACTTAAAGTATCTTAATTTGACAGGATATCTTAATTTACATTTCTCTTCCCTCTATAAAACCAAAGATAATAAACGAGTTATATTATACAGAAACAACAACCGCAAGCTGCTTAATACAGCACAGAGAAACGATATTAAGCTATTGATTTCAAATTTGTAAAATTTGTACACAACTGATCTATGATTACCAATTGAAGTTCAATCTAAAATTTCAGTGCAAATGCACTCTGATAGCACTTTCGCAATCTGGCATTTTCTAATTTCAAACATCTTGCAATTGATACCAACAATGGGCATTGATTACTCAAATTTCTGTGTCTGCTACAACCTTGGGTTGTCCTAAGTTGCACCAACTTCTAAAGTTAACACTCCGGGAAACAAGGTAAATTATAAATGCAATATATGCAGCTGTAAATGCACACACAACTGTGCCAAACTTCAGAGGAGAAGAAGTCCAGCAACAGATACCCGTTAATCAGTATCACCAGTGCTGCCAGCAGCCATGAAGTGATCTACAATAAACGATAAAACAAAAAAATGGTGAACTCTTCAACCACTATTTAAGAATTTCAATCATTGTGCAAAGAAAAAATACTATGAGCAGCATGCAAAGCAAGTCATGAGAAAACTGTGTGCAAAAATGCTGGGAATTGCCAGCTCCACCTTTAGGAATGTTTTAGTTTACTCAAAAGTTATACGTCGACCCTAAGATTAATCAAGTAGCAAAACATGTATTTACCAGCTTAGTGCCTACATTAGTGGTACGTATTAGTTACTAGAATTGCCTCATCGTGTCTAAATCTGTTCTTTTTGACTATCAAGTAGCGAAACTTGTTGACTTTGATTGGCTTCTGAATGTTTGGAAAGCATTAGATCAAACTGTGTGCATAACTTTTTTTAAAGCTAATTATGAACTTTGTGCGATTTCAGGGTGAAGTTAACTGTGTCAAATGGGATCCAACAGGTTCTTTGTTGGCCTCTTGCTCTGATGATATCACCGCAAAGGTTGTTGATGCTACTCCTTCCTTTTAGGAAATTTGATTTACATCTTATGTTTTATTTTTATTTTTATAAGTAATTACTGCTTCATCAAATAAAAAACAAAAGTACAGGACTTATCAAAAAAAAAAAAAAAAAGGTACAGACTCCAGAGGGACCAGAGCACACAGGCAGTGTGCTAGGGGCCAACAAAGAAAACAAAATTATAAAGCAAGAAAATTACAGCTATCAAGTAAATCAGCCAAAGAGTTAAAAGTAAAAACACCCGAGGCATTTGTCTACTCAGATAAAGTCTGGAAGAATAGCAGCTTCAAATCATGAATCAACCTCTTTTGCTTCCTTCGAAAGTGCAAGTATTCCTTTCCCACCAAATACTCCACGTGAGACAATGAGAGATCATGGCCCAAATCGCTGCGTATCTATATCTGTTAAACTTACTTGGCCAGCTTGCTAGAGGATCCACAACCCCATTGGCATAACCCACAGAACGCCAAATAGAGAAAACACCAAAATCCACAACCCTCTAGCAACAGAGCAGTGCATAAGTAAATGATCAATAGTCTCCTCATCTCTCTTATACATGCAACACCAATCGATCACCATACTCTACACCTCCTCAAATTATCACTACTTAAATCCTCCCCAATGCCACAATCCAAAGAAAGAAACTAACCTTTGTAGGTACTTTCGGCTTCCATATAGACTTCCAAGGAAAAGAGAGTTGAGTAGAAGAATTAAGTCCCTATAAAAGGATCTAACATCAAAAGTCTGCTTGTAGGAGGGAATCCAGCAAAGCTCATCCACTACATTCTTTCTCCTCAGGCCAGAATAGATCAAATCCATAAAGGAGACAACCAATTCCAATTCCCAATCTTGTGCTGGTTTAACAAAACTGACATTCCAATGATAACTATCCTCTAAAAGAGATAACAAGTCTGCCACTGAAGCATCCCTGTTACAAGCAAAGCCATAAAGTTCAGGGAAGATGTCTTTCAGAGGAAGCCCCCCACACCAAGGGTCACGCCAGAATTTTATAGAAGAGTCATCTCCCACCTTAAAGTTAATAAAATGATAAAAAGTGTCGCACCCCTTCCTGATCCTCTTCCAAAGACAAACTCCGTTGGGCCCCCGTACAGAATTAGAGCACCAAACCCCCCTGCATCTTATGTTCCATTGACATAGATTTTCACTGTTGGCATTATATATATGTGCATGTGTTTGTGTGTCTGCACTTTTGTCACTGCAAGGGTTGTTTATGGTACTAGTAGTACATTGATTTGCATCTTATGTTCCATTGACATAGATGTTTGCTCTTAGCATTATCTGTGTGTGTGTGTGCGCGCCATCTTCAACTTGTATTTCAATCTTCAAATTAATTTACACTATTTCATACAGTTTAATCACATTTCTTCTTGGCTTATCTTGGTTCTTGTCACTACAAAATATATATTGATCTGTTGGTTTTTTTCTTTTTGGTGTGTTTTTGTTTTCAATTTCAACTAATATATAGCAATGTTGTAGATATGGAGTATGAAGCAGGAAAATTTTTTTCATGACTTAAAGGATCATGCTAAGGTACTGTGGAGATTTTGTTTCTCTTTTTAATCTCAATGTGTTTGCCTCCCAGCATATGCACTTCTGATCTGACTGGATTGTTCTCAGAAACATTGAATAATTGTTTTGCAGGAGATATATACTATCAGATGGAGTCCCACTTGACCTGGTACAAGCAACCCTAATCATCAGTTATTGTTGGCAAGGTATATGCTGTTGATTTAATGAATTTGAATGCCATTAATTTTCATCTACTTTTATGCATTTGCACCAGTTATCTAGTTATTCTATTTGGTAGTTCTGCAATTGCTTTTTTAGTTGATCATTTATTTTTTATTCCTTGAAAAGTGAATTCAGTATGGATTATGAATTATGGATTTGTTCTAGAAAACCTGTTAATGTTATCAAAATTTTCATAGAGGCACAGAATTATTAAAAACTTGCGGCTTGTTGTAAAACTCAATTGATTATATGAGGTTCTATTACTTTGAATCTTTAGTAACCTTGACTTGTATTATTAGTCTTGACTCATCTTGTATTGTTAAAGAAGTTTGTATTTGACATCTTCATATATACAAAACACATTGAACTTTAATTAGTTTCATACAATATTATTAAGAGGTAGAGTGCATCAGGAGTTTTTAGGTTAAGCCACCATTGTGTTGAAAATGTTCCATTGCCATTTGGTCTTCAATGATGGTCAGGTTTATTTTCTCAGACTGTAGACTTCATAATTTTTGACTTGGCCCATCTTCAACTCCTGTCTGTAGTGATGGATAACTTTATTGCATTAATATATCATGCTGGTTTCACTATTATCATTTAACTTTCCTATCAAAAAAATATATTGTGCTGGTCATTGTATTTCTTCACCCCCACCCCCCTTTCATTTTTTGGTTGAAGAGGCTGCTTTTGGGTTAAACAATATATTACTGGTTTAGTTTCACATTTAGTCCTGAACCTTCACACCATGATTTAAAATGATCCTCAGGCTTTGAAATGAGCCCAACTATCACTGGTCAAACAGATTAGGCAAAGTTGGAATTTGGTGGCAATTGGTTTAAAAAAGTTATTCAAATTATACAATCAATGGAATGCTAAGCATAGTAACACTATAACAGTGATATATTACAGTTCATTAGTAATTCCCACAAGAACTTGATCCGTTAACAATATTGCAATTCATCAGTAATCCCCACAAGAACATGAACCGTTCACAAAGTGGTGAAATCGATTACGGTCCCTCATTACAATCTTACGTCCAGTTATCCTTGAAATCAGCTTGGTCACAGCATGGCAGTCCAGACATACACGGAGGTTCTTCACAATCTTTATAGTAGTTCCGGGTTGAGTGCTGATGAGCCCAAAAGCCATAGCTAGCTTCTCCCTGTGAACTTCAAGGGATTGTTCCTTTTGTCTCTCCCCTAAGTCATGTAACACAATTTCTATTTGTGGTATGTAGCCGTGTGCCTTGAGCCAACCATTTATCTACTCTAGCATCATGTAGATTTCTTTGCTGTTTGGGTGTTTCTTATCTCCAGTAAGAAACTCGTGTACCTTATTATTCACTTCAATTGAGCTACAGCTAGGTTCCTTCTGCACTCCAATGTCTTTCATCAAGGTCTTCACCCTTGCCACCCCATCCCAGTTGCTAGCAGTTGCATATATGTTTGATAAAAGAATATGCGTTCCTTAAATATAATTCAAATGATATTTCAACTTCAAACATATTGGTTTCCTTAAATAATAATACCAAAATATCGTTATCATTAATAAAAAAAGTAATATTTAAAAGATAATCAAAGGTGGTTGAACTTTCATGGTTTATAAAGACTAAGTACCTAGAAAGAGAAACAAGAAGTGCTAGACAGCAAAAAATCTACACAATTTGTATACAGGAAGTCCATATGTATTAATACGGAATTGTCAAATGGATGTATTCATTGTGAGTTAGAATCTATAAAGATTTTATGGATGACTTATATTCTATCAGAATTCTCTAGTAGGGAGAAGACAAGTTAGTGTAGTTCCCCTTCAAAGAGTCATGGGTTTCAAGTCAAGAGTTTTACAAGGCAAAGAGATCAGGGTTGATAATTCTTTTACATCGAGAAGTATATGGAGAGTCTTGAGTGCTACCAAGAGTAACTTTTTTAATTGGCTAGTCACTTTGGGGAAATTTACCAACAGATAATTTAAGAAAATGACTGTTGTTAACAGTCTAAAATCACATAAACCAAATCATTGTACCTCAGCTACGTTTCTTCTGGTTAATGAAGAGAGCTTCTCAACAAAGAGGCAATAATACAAAAAGAATCTTACCAGCTAACCGTGCAACATTAACACCATAGCTTTTAGGGCATGCACCAGGTGTCAACCGGTAAAGAAATGTAACTTCTTCCACATCTCCAATTCCATTCCCAACTCGGCATCCCATATGACACAGCAAAACCTATTCCAAACATGAAGAACATCAAATTAGACAATGTTCAGAATATTTGTGCCCATTGGTAGAGTGCCAATATCATGGCCTTTATGTCTAAACCATGATGAATCTAATATAAACTATGATACTATTATATATGGTTATCACATGGCCAATAATTCTAAAAGCTCATTTGTCTTGTTTTTTGAAGATTAAGAAGATACCCTTAGCTTGTGAATCAACAGCGTCTGTGATGAAACAGAAAAATAACAGAAAAAGCAGAGGTATACCTTAGGATCATTCTGATAGTCTACAGCTAATCGGTGATGGTGAGTAGAAAACATTCCTCGACACTGCACCTTTTGGACAAAATGTTGTAGAACTGATTCACTGCAATGGATAGAAAACCAAAGTAGAAACAAAGTTCAACCAGATACAACCCTCAGAGAAAAGGCAAATTTGTAGAGAATTGATCATTAATATTGAAATCACTGAAAGACAAGTTAATCCAATAATTTACACATATGCAATCGCTTGCCCATCTGAAGTTGATGTTCCACGTCCAAGTTCATCCAATGCCACCAATGAATTACGAGTTGCAGAAGACTGCATCAACCATCAAAAATATGTCAATGGCATGAAAATTATTCAATCATATTCATCTTAACTCGTTATAAAATTTACTTTTGCAAACTATTCTTTAAAAGTTCTAAAGCATAATGATCAAACAAGAGTGAGTTTTTCTTATGCAAGAAGAAAATTCTCATGAGATGAGATACGGGACAAATATGCAAGAATAATAAAATTTAGAATGTAACTGAGGAAATTATTAGTATGACTCAACATAAAGTAACTGAGGAGAAATTTGTGATAGGCCTGACCTTCGACAGTTAAGATCTAATTAATCTATATATTACTAAAAGCTGAAGCGTAGCGTTTAATGCTATTGCTCTCACATTGCGCCACATCAGCTGCCACGTCATTTTTTTATTTATAAATATAATTTTTTCTACAATTTTTAAATGTTTTTTTACAATTTTCAGCTCTATAAATGCAGTCCACTACTTATTATATTTACTTCCACTATCACCCTATAATAAATCTAGCCCATTACATATTTATTTACTTCCACTATCACCCTATAATAAATCTGTATAATTAATCTAGCCCACCTCTTATTTATTTAGTTCCACTATCAAACCCAACTCAAAGCCTTTTCAGTTCAGTTTTAGGGTTTTGTGTGAGCCTTTTCAACTTAAAGGAAGAAAAAAAAAAAAGTTGAAGCATTTCAAGCTTTAGGTTTTTTTTTTTTTTTTTTTTTTTTTTTCCAATTTTCCTATAATTTTTTTTAACATTTATTTATTTTTAATATTTACACCTTTCCAACCTTTCTCTCTCCCTTACCATTTCATCTCCCCACTACTTCTTCAATCTTTCTCCCTTCCTTACCTTTTCATCTCCCCACTACCCTCAACATTAATACCATTCTTCCTATTTCCCTTCCTCTTCCTTTATTTTTGTCTCTTCTTATTCACATACTCTTACTATAAATTTGTCACTATCTCTTTTATTCTATGCATAGTTTTCCCTCACAAAAAAAAAAAATGGTTCTCTCTCTCTCTCTCTAAATTTTTTGGTGGATTTTTTTTTTCTTGCATCTCTACTTTAGGTTGATAATTTTTTATATTCTTTAAAACTCTATTTTGGGTTAATGCGATTTAGTTTTATTTTTTAAATTGTTGTTGTTGTTTTTCTTTTTCTTTTTTTTCTTTGATTGTTAAATGTTATCCTATTGCATTCTAAAGAATTAAATATAGCATATAAAAATATAATATTATTCTATTACATAACATAATTTTGATAATTTGGTATTTATTCTGTTACATGCATGATTTTTTATAGTACTCAATTTAAATGTTAAACTATAAGACTTTACTAATTTTTGTTTATTTTCTAATCCTTTGTGGTGGACAAAGTACTCTTAATAGTTGTATTAGAAATACTCTATAATGCCATTCATTTAAAGAAAAGCAAAGGTTAACCAAACGAAAATAATTGGATAGGTGACAAATTTTAACTTTTGCAATTTTATTTTAATTATTATTATTTTATAACAATGCATGTATAGAAATTTAATTCTTAGATTTTGCTAATAATTGTTTATTTGATAATATGTTTTGGGTGGTTGAAATTATAATTTCTACCAAAAAAAAAATAACCTTAATAGATTATCAAAAACAAAATTTTATCATAATATTGGTTCAATTAATCATTGTTAAGTTTTATCAATTTTTTTTAGTTTACGTTTTTTTGGTGTTTTGGATTGTTCCTATAATAAATAAAAAATATAATTACGAAATACATTACTCATTATTAGATTAGTTTAAATTGTAAAATTTTTTTTAATAAAATCACCATAAAAATAATTATCACGCGCAACGCGCGAGTTTGCGGCTAGTAATCTATAAAATCACAGGCATAACAATAGTGTGCAATGAAAATCCTTTGATCCACTGACAAATCTCACCAGCATTAATGCAGTTTCTGAGAGTTCAGTTAAAAATGTACTTTGGCCTGCCATGATATGATCTTTGGCACCCATCCGAACAAAGATTCGGTCCACATGTGACAACTCAAAACTGTCTGCAGGGACATCTGCTCCTACCTGAAAAGAACATTTAAGGTGAAAACCACAAAATAATAAAACTCATAGTTGCACAACAAAAACCACAATAACATTACCTGGGCCAAAATCACAGCCTAGCAAACTTGGCGAAGAAGAGTTGATTTCCCCCCCATGTTAGGACTAGTGAGAAGGATGAAGCTAGCATGACCAGAACCACCAATCATAATTTCATTGGGGACAAAGGTACCCTTGCCTAAAGAATCACTTCTAAGAACAGGATGTCCTAGACTTTTTTGCAGAAAAGCATGGCACTTCATCTGGACTTGACGAGTCTGATATAATTGGTCGGCTTGTTGGGGAAAAAAAAAAAAAGAATGAATAAAGAAATTGCAAATCCCTATGGTTTAGAGGAGGAGGATGATCATAATCATCATCATGATGAAGGTAATAATGATAATGAGAGAGTGGGTTCAAAGAGTCATTCATCAGTTAGTAATTATAACACCAAAGGGAAAGAAAAAGTTGGAGAAAGGTCAAACATTAAATCCTTTTTTGCTCCAAGAACAACTCCTGGTTCTCAACCATCCATAAAATCTTCTTTGGCCTCAAAGCAAATGGTTGAGAGGGCAAGAATGAATTTTGTAAGATGGTGGTACCATGCTAATATACCTTTCCATGCAGCTCGCTCTGTGTATTATCAAGAAGCTTTAGATAGTGTAGCATTTATTGGGCCTGGTTTTAAGGGACCTTCTTATCATGACTTGAGGGGGCCTTTATTACAAAAACATGTGGATGAAATGGATGGTTATCTCTTAGATTTGAAAAAAGATTGGAAAGTTTATGGGTGTTCAATAATGTCAGATGGGTGGACAAATCAAAAGAAAGCTCCCATCATTAATTTTTTAGTGTATTGTCCAAGCGGTACCATGTTTCTTAAATCCCTTGATGTGTCAGGCCTAACAAAGGATGCAGAGACATTGTTTAAGTTGTTTGATAAAGTTGTTCAAGAAGCTGGGGTTGAGCACATTGTGCAGTTCATTACAGATAATGATGCTTCTTACAAGTCTACAGGAAAGAAGCTAATGCAGAAATATGGGTCATTCTTTTGGTCTCCTTGTGTAGCTCATTGCATTGATTTAATGTTGGAAAATTTTTCAGATAGTAGATATTTTCCTATCATTGATGAAACTTTTCAAAAGGCTAAAAAGATTGCCAAATTCATATACAACCATGGCAAGGTTTTGTCTTTGGTGAGAAGCGACTTCACTAATGGTAGGGATTTGATTCGTCCAGCCATCACAAGGTTTGCAACTAAGTTTTTAAGTCTTCAATGCTTGACTAAGTTCAAGAAAGAACTTAGGCAAATGTTTACTTGTGATCAATGGGTTGAATCTCGATATGCAAGAGATATCATGGGAAAGGAGGTAGTTGCAATTGTTTTGGAAGATAAAGAGTTTTGGTTACAATGTCAACAAATAGTGAAAATTAGTGATCCTTTGGTTAGAGTACTACGTCTTGTAGATGGGGATGAAAAACCAGCAATGGGATACTTGTATGAGGCAATGGATAAAGCAAAAGAGAATATAAAAGCAAGGTTGAAGAATAAAATTTCTGCATATATACCATTTACTAGTGTCATTGATGCTAGGTGGGATAAACAAATTCATAGTCCATTACATGCAGCAGGTTGTTATCTTAACCCTGGAATCTTCATTAGGCATTCATTTAAAAAGCAAAAAGATGTTACAAAAGGCCTACTTAGTACCATTACAAGGTTGGTTTCTGATCGTGATGAGCAAGACATTCTTAGTTCTCAAATTGAAACATACAAAAAGTCTTTAGGTGACTTTGGAATGCCTATGGCAATCCGCCAACATGAAAAACTAATTCCAGGTATACTATATGTATCCATTCATAAATATATATATATATATATATATATATTTCATTTGAAAGCTTGTTATTTGCTTTGTACTATATTAATAATTTCTTTTATTTTTGGAAGTTACTTGGTGGGAGTAATTTGGAAATTACACTCCAGAATTACAAAAGTTTGCAATTCGAGTGCTAAGTTAGTGTTGTAATGCAACTGGTTGTGAAAGAGCTTGGAGCACATTTGAGTTTGTCCATTCCAAGAGGAGAAATAAGCTTGAGCATAAATGTTTGAATAACTTGGTATATGTTCGTTATAATCTAGAAAGGTATGTTTTTAAATATATTCAATTTTTATTTTGAATGATTAGAAAATGTCACTAATGTATGATATTGATTTTGGTAGGAACATTAGAAGGACAAATGATTACTTGGATCCTATAAGCCTTGATAATATTGATTTAATGGAGGATTGGGTAGATGAGGAATCTAAATTTGTGTTACTAATTGAGGAAGATGTGAATTGGGCTAGCATTAAAGAACCATTAGCAACAATGACTTTGGAAGATGATGATGATGTTGTTCTTGATGAGGATGAAGGTGATAATGATGTTGTGTTGACAAATGCTAATACTCATGTATTTTATGGTCCTGATGTAGATCCTTTTGAAGGATGGGAGTAGATGATCCTATGTAATTTGTGTCAACTTAATTATTTGTATTATTTGTTTTCTTCATATGGAATGAACAATTAAGCTTTCTATTTTTTTCTTTTTCTTTTAGTTGATGCTAAAGTTTAAAACTATGAATAATTTGTTCTGAATTGAGGTAATGTTTTATGGTAAACAGGGATTTTTGAGGTAATGTTTTATGGTACATAGAGATTGTGTGTGTGTGTGTATTAAATATATAAAATAGCAGTAAACCCGAAATGGTACATCAGTATTGACCGATACTAAAATATATCGTTTCGCTGGCCAAATCAGTACAGCCTCCGGTATGACATTGACACCCTTGGGTTTTGAACAGGCGATTGGCTAAGAGGATTTACTACGAAAGAAAAATATAGTATAGCGTATCATGTATACATAATCCAACGGCTAAAACATACTTTTAATAACTCAATAGGCAGTAGGATTTAACAATTCCCTATATAAAACACATTGTAGCATATATATAGCATCAACTTTTAACATAAAAGTTCACTAAAAGATTCGGTGAAAGAACAAATCTTATGAATTCATAGGATTCATAAGATTCTTATGAACACATTGTAGTTTAGTATTCTAACACTTCTTTTTTCTTTTTCTTTTTTATTTAAAAATATATAAATGTTTCATAGTTTGGTTTATAGAAACCAAAAAACTGAAGGTGTTGCCTGTGTTAGAGACAAAGGACGAAGACTAAGAGATTTTCTCCATATTCTCTACTACTAGTTTGCCTTGCACCATAATTACAGGTCCTCTCTCTTCCTTAGTTTTACATTTTTTTTTCTTTCTTGTCTTCTGGCTTGATAAAGTTTTTGTCTCTCTTGCTTTTGTAAGGTAAGAAATAATTTCTTTGTCTCCCTCGCTTGCATCATGCATGTAATGTGTATGAGATTTACAAATGAATTGTTATTATACAAACTCATTTTCCCAAAAGGATAATTTAGTTTTTTTTTCTATAAAAGTAGATTTTGGTGGATCTTTTACTTATATGGTTGGTATGGATTTTACTTTTATCTTATGTATAACATATCAAGTTATGCTAAGAACCTTGCAACTCCACCGATATCTTTTGGTTTATCCAAAAAAAAAATTCAAAATTCAAATCCTTTCACTCCAATTGTCAATGTATTAAAAAAAAAGTATCTATGCATCATTCAAAAAAATATTAAAAAAAAGGAAGTTGAATAAAACATAGTCAATGGAGTCATTCTAAATTAATAATTTCTTTTATTTTTGGAAGTTACTTGGTGGGAGTAATTTGGAAATGACACTCTAGAATTACAAAAGTTTGCAATTTGAGTGCTAAGTTAGTGTTGTAGTGCAACTGGTTGTGAAAGAGCTTGGAGCACATTTGAGATTGTCCATTCCAAGAGGAGAAATAGGCTTCAGCATAAACGTTTGAAAAACTTGGTATATGTTCGTTATAATCTAGAAAGGCATGTTTTTAAATATATTCAATTTTTATTTTGAATGATTAGAAAATGTCTCTAATGTATGATATTGATTTTGGTAGGAACATTAGAAGGACAAATGATTACTTGGATCCTATAAGCCTTCATAATATTGATTTAATGGAGGACTGGGTAGCTGAGGGATCTAAATTTGTGTTACTAACTAAGGAAGATGTGAATTGGGCTAGCATTGAAGAACCATTAGCAACAACTTTGGAAGATGATTATGATGATGATGATGTTGTTCTTGATGAAGATGATGGTGATAATGATGTTGTGTTGACAAATGCTAATACTCATGTATTTTATAGTCCTGATGTAGATCCTTTCCAAGGATGGGAGTAGACGATCCTATGTAATTTGTGTCAACTTAATTTTTTGTATTATTTGTTTTCTTTGTATGCAATGAACAATTAAGCTTTCTATTTTTTATATATATATATATATATATTTTTTTTTTTTTTCTTTTAGTTGATGCTAAAGTTTAAAACTATGAATAATTTGTTCTGAATTGAGGTAATGTTTTATGGTAAATAGAGATTTTGTGTGTGTGTATTAAATATATAAAATAGCGGTAAACTCGAAATCGTACATCGGTATTGACTGGTTCTAAAATATATCGTTTCGCTGGCCAAACCGGTACAGCCTCCGGTATGACATTGACTCCCTTAGGCTTTGAACAGACGATTGGCCAAGAGGATTTACCACGAAAGAAAAATATAATATAGCGTATCATGTATACATAATCCAACGTCTAAAACATACTTTTAATAACTCAATAGGCGGTAGGATTTAACAATTCCCTGCATGAACTTTTCACATAAAAGTTCATTAAAAGATTCGGTGAAGGAACAAATCTTATGAATTCATAGGCATAAGAGGAGATTGTTGGGGGGAGATAAACACCTAGGGGAGCTTCCTTGAATAATTAATATAATATATAGAGACACTTTAACCCAAAAAGGCCTAAGCCCAATGGGTATGTGCTCAATTATGTTATATTAACCACTCATTCTTCTTATCTTTATTCAATGTGGGACTTCACTCACACGTGTAACCCAACAATCTCCCCCTCACGTGTGAGTCTCTGCCACTCTGTGGGCTTCAAGACTTCTCTGTGGACCATGAATAAGTCCTACTCACTCCCCCTTGCCTAATGGGCTTTTCACTTCATCAGTGCGTCATCCATGGGTCTCTTGTACGCCATCCATGGGAACCACGTGTCAACCCCGCACGCATATCCATGGAAACCCCACACGTTCATGTCCATGGGAACCTCGCACCTCATCATTGTCTACCACCATTGGCAATAATACTCCTTTGTTAGGCCTTTTCCAAGATCGTTTGTGTGGGCTTTATGGGCTTGCTTGGTGTAATATACCGTCCCCACTCTAATTGTGAAAGGGACCTGCCCTACTCCATTTACGAAAGGGCTTCAAGTACACACACCCCGTTCCCGCTCCAACTGCGAAAGGAACCTCGATAACCTTGCCACCTTTGCCCCACACCACCATGGGTTCTGATACCACTTGTTGTGCAAAGCCTTCTTTTCTACTGGCAATTCAGTCAGTTCCCATGTCTGATTCCCCAACAAGGAATCCATCTCATCCTTCATGGCTAACTCCCACTTGCTTGAATTTTCATCTTGCAAGGCTTCATTATAACACTCTGGCTCACCACCATCAGTCAACAGGAGATAATTTAAAGCGGGTGAATAACGCTGTGGAGGTCTAATGTTCCTGGAAGATCTGCGGACTTCAGCTACAGGTGTACTCTGATTTACCTGTGAATCTATATTCTCCTTCTCTTCTTCACCCATTTTCTGGACAGTACTTTCAGTCAATCCATCTAAGTTGACAAACTCAGATTTCTTTTGATCTATCTCTGTAACATCTGACACTACAGTTGACCTGTCCTTGTACATAACCTGTTCATTAAATATCACATTTTTACTTTTGATGATTTTCCTGTTTTGTTCATCCCAAAACCTATAGCCAAATTTCTTATCACCATAGCCAATGAAAAAACATATTTTAGACTTTGCATCAAGTTTACTACGAGCATCAGAATCAATATGAACATAAGAAACATAACCAAAAACTTTTAAATGTGAAAACTTTACCTCTTTACCACTCCAAACCTCCTCAGGAAGTCTGAACTCCAGGAGAACTGATGGCCCTCGGTTTATCAGGTAAGCTGCAGTGCTAACAGCATCAGCCCAGAAAGTTTTTGGTAGTCCAGCATGCAACCTCATACTCCTAGCACGCTCATTGAGAGTTCTGTTCATGCGCTCAGCCACACCATTCTGCTGTGGTGTCCCAGGAATGGTCTTCTCCTCCTATGAAGAATAAGATTGAAGTAGTTTAGTATTCTAACACTTCTTTTTTCTTTTTCTTTTTTATTTAAAAATATATAAATGTTTCATAGTTTGGTTTGTAGAAACCAAAAAACTGAAGGTGTTGCCTGTGTTAGAGACAAAGGACGAAGACTAAGAGATTTTCTCTGTGTTCTCTGCTACTAGTTTTCCTAGCACCATAATTACAGGTCCTCTCTCTACCTTAGTTTTACATTTTTTTTTCTTTCTTTCTTGTCTTCTGGCTTGATAAAGTTTTTGTCTCTCTTACTTTTCTAAGGTAAGAAATAACTTTTCTGTCTCTCTTGCTTGCATCATGCATGTAATGTGTATGAGATTTACAGATGAATTGTTATTATACAAACTCATTTTCCCAAAAGGAAAATTTAGTTTTTTATTCTATAAAAGTAGATTTTGGTGGATCTTTTACTTATATGGTTGTTATGGATTTTACTTTTATCTTATGTATAACAAATCAAGTTATGCTAAGAACCTTGCAACTCCACCGATATCTTTTGGTTTATCCAAAAAAAATATTCAAAATTCAAATCCTTTCACTCCAATTGTCAATGTATTAAAAAAAAAAAGTATCTATGCATCATTCAAAAAAATATTTAAAAAAAAAGGAAGTTGAATAAAACATAGTCAATGGAGTCATTCTAAATTAATAATTTCTTTTATTTTTGGAAGTTACTTGGTGGGAGCAATTTGGAAATGACACTCTAGAATTACAAAAGTTTGCAATTCGAGTGCTAAGTTAGTGTTGTAGTGCAACTGGTTGTGAAAGAGCTTGGAGCACATTTGAGCTTGTCCATTCCAAGAGGAGAAATAGGCTTCAGCATAAACGTTTGAAAAACTTGGTATATGTTCGTTATAATCTAGAAATGCATGTTTTTAAATATATTCAATTTTTATTTTGAATGATTAGAAAATGTCTCTAATGTATGATATTGATTTTGGTAGGAACATTAGAAGGACAAATGATTACTTGGATCCTATAAGCCTTCATAATATTGATTTAATGGAGGACTGGGTAGCTGAGGAATCTAAATTTGTGTTACTAACTAAGGAAGATGTGAATTGGGCTAGCATTGAAGAACCATTAGCAACAACGACTTTGGAAGATGATTATGATGATGATGATGTTGTTCTCGATGAAGATGATGGTGATAATGATGTTGTGTTGGCAAATGCTAATACTCATGTATTTTATAGTCCTGATGTAGATCCTTTCCAAGGATGGGAGTAGACGATCCTATGTAATTTGTGTCAACTTAATTTTTTGTATTATTTGTTTTCTTTGTATGCAATGAACAATTAAGCTTTCTATTTTTTTAATATATTTTTTTTCTTTTGGTTGATGCTAAAGTTTAAAACTATGAATAATTTGTTCTGAATTGAGGTAATGTTTTATGGTAAACAGGGATTTATGAGGAAATGTTTTGTGGTAAATAGAGATTTTGTGTGTGTGTATTAAATATATAAAATAGCGGTAAACCCGAAATCGTACATCGGTATTGATCGGTTCTAAAATATATCGTTTTGCTGGCCAAACTGGCACAACATCCAGTATGACATTGACTCCCTTGGCTTTGAGCAGACGATTGGCCAAGAGGATTTACCATGAAAGAAAAATATAATATAGCGTATCATGTATACATAATCCAACGTCTAAAACATACTTTTAATAACTCAATAGGCGGTAGGATTTAACAATTCCCTGCATAAAACACATTGTAGCATATATATAGCATCAACTTTTCACATAAAAGTTCATTAAAAGATTCGGTGAAGGAACAAATCTTATGAATTCATAGGCATAATAGGAGATAAAGTTTTACTCCTCATACCATGCCTAAGAAGAATAAGATTGAAGTAGTTTAGTATTCTAAGACTTCTTTTTTCTTTTTCTTTTTTATTTAAAAATATATAAATGTTTCATAGTTTGGTTTGTAGAAACCAAAAAATTGAAGGTGTTGCTTGTGTTAGAGACAAAAGACGAAGACTAAGAGATTTTCTTTGTGTTCTTTGCTACTAGTATTCCTAGCACCATAATTACAGGTCCTCTCTCTACCTTAGTTTTACATTTTTTTTTTCTTTCTTGTATTCTGGCTTGATAAAGTTTTTGTCTCTCTTACCTTTCTAAGGTAAGAAATAACTTTTCTGTCTCTCTTGCTTGCATCATACATGTAATGTGTATGAGATTTACAGATGAATTGTTATTATACAAACTCATTTTCCCAAAAGGAAAATTTAGTTTTTTATTCTATAAAAGTAGATTTTGGTGGATCTTTTACTTATATGGTTGGTATGGATTTTACTTTTATCTTATGTATAACAAATCAACTTATGCTATGTACCTTGCAACTGCACCGATATCTTTTGGTTTATCCAACAAAAATATTCAAAATTCAAATCCTTTCACTACAATTGTCAATGTATTAAAAAAAAAAAAAAATTATCTATACATCATTCAAAAAAATATTTAAAAAAATGAAGTTGAATAAAACATAGTCAATGGAGTCATTCTAAATTAATAATTTCTTTTATTTTTGGAAGTTACTTGGTGGGAGCAATTTGTAAATGACACTCTAGAATTACAAAAGTTTGCAATTCGAGTGCTAAGTTAGTGTTGTAGCGCAACTGGTTGTGAAAGAGCTTGGAGCACATTTGAGCTTATCCATTCCAAGAGGAGAAATAGGTTTCAGCATAAACGTTTGAATAACTTGGTATATGTTCGTTATAATCTAGAAAGGCATGTTTTTAAATATATTCAATTTTTATTTTGAATGATTAGAAAATGTCTCTAATGTATGATATTGATCTTGGTAGGAACATTAGAAGGACAAATGATTACTTGGATCCGATAAGCCTTCATAATATTGATTTAAGGGAGGACTGGGTAGTTGAGGAATCTAAATTTGTGTTACTAACTGAGGAAGATGTGAATTGGGCTAGAATTGAAGAACCATTAGCAACAATGACTTTGGAAGATGATTATGATGATGATGTTGTTGTTCTTGATGAGAATGATGGTGATAATGATGTTGTGTTGACAAATGCTAATACTCATGTATTTTATACTCCTGATGTAGATCCTTTTGAAGGATGGGAGTAGATGATCCTATGTAATTTGTGTCAACTTAATTTTTTGTATTATTTGTTTTCTTTGTATGCAATGAGCAATTATGTTTTCTCATTTTTATATTGCGTTTTTTTTTTTCTTTTAGTTGATGCTAAAGTTGAAAACTATGAATAATTTGTTATGAATTGAGGTAATGTTTTATGGTAAACAGAGATTTTTGAGGTAATGTTGTATGGTAAAGAGAGATTTTGTGTGTGTGTGTATGTGTATTAAATATACAAAATAGCGGTAAACCCGAAATTGTACATCGGTATTGACCGGTACTAAAATATATCGTTTCGTTGGCCAAACCGGTACAGCCTCCGGTATGATATTGACTCCCTTGGGTTTTGAACAGGTGATTGGCCTAGAGGATTTACCACGAAAGAAAAATATAATATAGCGTATAATGTATACATAATCCAACGGCTAAGACATACTTTTAATAACTCATTAGGCGATAGGATTTAACAATTCCCTGTATAAAACACATTGTAGCATGTATATAGCATCAATTTTCCACATAAAAGTTCATTAAAAGATTCGGTGAAGGAACAAATCTTATGAATTCATAGGCATAAGAGGAGATGAAGTTTTCCTCCTCATACCATGCCTATGAAGAATAAGATTGAAGTTGTTTAGTATTCTAACACTTCTTTTTTCTTTTTATATTTTATTTAAAAATATATAAATGTTTCATTGTTTGGTTTGTAGAAACCAAAAAACTGAAGGTGTTACCTGTGTTAGAGACAAAGGACGAAGACTAAGAGATTTTCTCCGTTCTCTCTGCTACTAGTTTGCCTTGCACCATAATTACAGGTCCTCTCTCTTCCATAGTTTTACATTTTTTTTTTCTTTCTTGTCTTCTGGCTTGATAAAGTTTTTGTCTCTCATGCTTTTGTAAGGTAAGAAATAATTTTTCAGTTTCTCTTGCTTGCATCATGCATGTAATGTGTATGTGATTTACAGATGAATTGTTATTATACAAACTCATTTTCCCAAAAGGACAATTTAGTTTTTTATTCTATAAAAGTAGATTTTGGTGGATCTTTTACTTATATGGTTGGTATGGATTTTACTTTTATTTTATGTATTACAAATCAACTTATGTTAAGAACCTTGCAACTGCATCGATATCTTTTGGTTTATCTAACAAAAATATTCAAAATTCAAATCCTTTCACTCCAATTGTCAATGTATTAAAAAAAAAAAAAGTATCTATACATCATTCAAAAAAATATTTAAAAAAATGAAGCTGAATAAAACATAGTCAATGGAGTCATTCTAAATTAATAATTTCTTTTATTTTTGGAAGTTACTTGGTGGGAGCAATTTATAAATGACACTCTAGAATTGCAATCTAGTGCTAAGTTAGTGTTGTAGTGCAACTGGTTGTGAAAGAGCTTGTAGCACATTTGAGCTTGTCCATTCCTAGAGGAGAAATAGGCTTCAGCATAAACGTTTGAATAACTTGGTATATGTTCGTTATAATCTAGAAAGACATGTTTTTAAATATATTCAATTTTTATTTTGAATGATTAGAAAATGTCTCTAATGTATGATATTGATTTTGGTAGGAACATTAGAAGGACAAATGATTACTTGGATTCGATAAGCCTTCATAATATTGATTTAATGGAGGAATGGGTAGTTGAGGAATCTAAATTTTTGTTCATTGCATACAAAGAAAACAAATAATACAAATAATTAAGTTGACATAAATTACATAGGATCATCAACTCCGATCCTTCAAAAGGATCTACATCAGGACTATAAAATACATGAGTATTAGCATTTGTCAACACAACATCATTATCACCATCATCCTCATCATGAACAACATCATCATCATCATAATCATCTTCCAAAGTCATTGTTGCTAATGGTTCTTCAATGCTAGCCCAATTCACATCTTCCACAGTTAGTAATACAAATTTAGATTCCTCAGCAACCCAGTCCTCCATTAAATCAATATTATGAAGGCATATAGGATCCAAGTAATCATGTGTCCTTCTAATGTTCCTACCAAAATCAATATCATACATTAGAGACATTTTCTAATCATTCAAAATAAAAATTAAATATATTTAAAAACATGTCTTTCTAGATTATAACGAACATATACCAAGTTACTCAAACGTTTATGATGAAGCCTATTTCCCCTCTTGGAATGGACAAGCTCAAATGTGCTCCAAGCTCTTTCACAACCAGTTGCACTACAACACTAACTTAGCACTCGAATCGCAAGCTTTTGTAATTCTAGAGTGTCATTTTCAAATTGCTCCCACCAAGTAACTTCCAAAAATAAAAGAAATTATTAATTTAGAATGACTCCATTGACTATGTTTTATTCAACTTCCTTTTTTAAAATATTTTTTTCAATGATTTATAGATACTTTTTTTTTTTAATATATTGACAATTGGAGTCAAAGGATTTGAATTTTGAATATTTTTTTTGGATAAATCAAAAGATATCAGTGGAGTTGCAAGGTTCTTAGCATAACTTGATTTGTTATACATAAGATAAAAGTAAAATCCATAACAACCATATAAGTAAAAGATCCACCAAAATCTACTTTTATAGAATAAAAAATTAAATTGTCCTTTTGGAAAAATGAGTTTGTATAATAACAATTCATCTGTAAATCTCATACACATTACATGTATGATGCAAGCAAGAGAGACAGAAAAGTTATTTCTTACCTTAGAAAGGTAAGAGAGACAAAAACTTTATCAAGCCAGAATACAAGAAAGAAAAAAAAAATGTAAAACTAAGGTAGAGAGAGGACCTGTAATTATGGTGCTAGGAATACTAGTAGCAAAGAACACAAAGAAAATCTCTTAGTCTTCGTCTTTTGTCTCTAACACAAGCAACACCTTCAATTTTTTGGTTTCTACAAACCAAACTATGAAACATTTATATATTATTAAATAAAAATGAAAAAAAAAAAAGTGTCAGAATACTAAACTACTTCAATCTTATTCTTCATAGGCATGGTATAAGGAGGAAAACTTTATCTCCTCTTATGCCTATGAATTCATAAGATTTGTTCTATCACCGAATCTTTTAATGAACTTTTCTGTGAAAAGTTGATGCTATATATATGCTACAATGTGTTTTATACAGGGAATTGTAAAATCCTACCGCCTATTGAGTTATTAAAAGTATGTTTTAGTCGTTGGATTATGTATACATGATACGCTATATTATATTTTTCTTTCGTGGTAAATCCTCTTGGCCAATCGCCTGTTCAAAACCCAAGGGAGTCAATGTCATACTGGTGGCTGTACCAATTTGGCCAGCGAAACGATATATTTTAGTACCGGTCAATACTGATGTATGATTTCGGATTTATTGCTATTTTATATATTTAATACGCACACACACACACACAATCTCTATTTACCATAAAACATTACCTCAAAAATCCCTGTTTACCATAAAACATTACCTCAACTTAGAACAAATTATTGATAGTTTTCAACTTTAGCATCAACTAAAAGAATATATATATATATATATATATAAAAGATGAAGCCTAATTGTTCATTGCATACAAAGAAAACAAATAATACTAATAATTAAGTTGACACAAATTACATAGGATCATCTACTCCCATCCTTCAAAAGGATCTACATCAGGACTATAAAATACATGAGTATTAGCATTTGTCAACACAACATCATTATCACCATCATCCTCATCAAGAACAACATCATCATCATCATAATCATCTTCCAAAGTCATTTTTGCTAATGGTTCTTCAATGCTAGCCCAATTCACATCTTCCACAGTTAGTAATACAAATTTAGATTCCTCAGCTACCCAATCTTCCATTAAATCAATATTATGAAGGCTTATAGGATCCAAGTAATCATTTGTCCTTCTAATGTTCCTACCAATATCAATATCATACATTAGAGACATTTTCTAATCATTCAAAATAGAAATTGAATATATTTAAAAACATGTCTTTCTAGATTATAACGAACATATACCAAGTTATTCAAACGTTTATGCTGAAGCCTATTTCTCCTCTTGGAATGGACAAGCTCAAATGTGCTCCAAGCTCTTTCACAACCAGTTGCACTACAACACTAACTTAGCACTCGAATTGCAAGCTTTTGTAATTCTAGAGTGTCATTTCCAAATTGCTCCCACCAAGTAACTTCCAAAAATAAAAGAAATTATTAATTTAGAATGACTCCATTGACTATATTTTATTCAACTTCCTTTTTTTTAATATTTTTTTCAATGATTTATAGATACTTTTTTTTTTTTAATATATTGACAATTGGAGTCAAAGGATTTGAATTTTGAATATTTTTTTTGGATAAACGAAAAGATATCGATGGAGTTGCAAGGTTCTTAGCATAACTTGATTTGTTATACATAAGATAAAAGTAAAATCCATAACAACCATATAAGTAAAAGATCCACCAAAATCTACTTTTATAGAATAAAAAACTAAATTTTCCTTTTGGAAAAATGAGTTTGTATAATAACAATTCATCTGTAAATCTCATACACATTACATGCATGATGCAAGCAAGAGAGACAAAAAAGTTATTTCTTACCTTAGAAAAGTAAGAGAGACAAAAACTTTATCAAGCCAGAAGACAAGAAAGAAAAAAAAAATGTAAAACTAAGGTAAAGAGAGGACCTGTAATTACGGTGCTAGGAATACTAGTAGCAAAGAACACAGAGAAAATCTCTTAGTCTTCGTCCTTTGTCTTTAACACAAGCAACACCTTCAGTTTTTTGGTTTCTACAAACCAAACTATGAAACATTTATATATTTTTAAATAAAAAAGAAAAAGAAAAAAGAAGTGTTAGAATACTAAACTACTTCAATCTTATTCTTCATAGGAGGAGAAGACCATACCTGGGACACCACAGCAGAATGGTGTGGCTGAGCGCATGAACAGAACTCTCAATGAGCGTGCTAGGAGTATGAGGTTGCATGCTGGACTACTAAAAACTTTCTGGGCTGATGTTGTTAGCACTGTAGCTTACCTGATAAACTGAGGACCATCAGTTCCTAAGGAGTTCAGACTTCCTGAGGAGGTTTAGAGTGGTAAAGAGGTAAAGTTTTCACATTTAAAAGTTTTTGGTTGTGTTTCTTATGTTCTTATTGATTCTGATACTTGTAGTAAACTTGATGCAAAGTCTAAAATATGTTTTCTCATTGGCTATGGTGATGAGAAATTTTGCTATAGGTTTTGGGATGAACAAAATAGGAAAATCATCAGAAGTAGAAATGTGATATTTAATGAACAGGTTATGTACAAGGACAGGTCAACTGTAGTGTCAGATGTTATAGAGATAGATCAAAAGAAATATGAGTTTGTCAACTTAGATGGATTGACTGAAAGTACTGTCCAGAAAAAGGATGAAGAAAATAAGGAGAATGCAGATTCACAGGTAGATCAGAGTACACCTGTAGTTGAAGTCCGTAGATCTTCTAGGAACATTAGACCTCCACAGCGTTATTCACCCACTCTAAATTATCTCCTGTTGACTGATGGTGGTGAGCCAGAGTGTTATGATGAAGCCTTGCAAGATGAGAATTTAAGCAAGTGGGAGTTAGCCATGAAGGATGAGATGGATTACTTGTTGGGGAATCAGACATGGGAACTGATTGAATTGCCAGTAGAAAAGAAGGCTTTGCACAACAAGTGGTATCAGAACCCATGGTGGTGTGGGGCAAAGGTGGCAAGGTTATCGAGGTTCCTTTCGCAGTTGGAGCGGGAACGGGGTGTGTGTACTTGAAGCCCTTTCGTAAATGGAGTAGGGCAGGTCCCTTTCACAGTTAGAGTGGGGACGGTATATTACACCAAGCAAGCCCATAAAGCCCACACAAACGATCTTGGAAAAGGCCTAACAAAGGAGTATTATTGCCAATGGTGGTAGACAATGATGAGGTGCGAGGTTCCCATGGACATGAACGTACGGGGTTTCCATGGATATGCGTGCGGGGTTGACACGTGGTTCCCATGGATGGCGTACAAGAGACCCATGGATGACGTGCTGATGAAGTGAAAAGCCCATTAGGCAAGGGGGAGTGAGTAGGACTTATTCATGGTCCACAGAGAAGTCATGAAGCCCACAGAGTGGCAGAGACTCACACGTGAGGGGGAGATTGTTGGGTTACACGTGTGAGTGAAGTCCCACATTGAATAAAGATAAGAAGAATGAGTGGTTAATATAACATAATTGAGCACATACCCATTGGGCTTAGGCCTTTTTGGGTTAAAGTGTCTCTATATATTATATTAATTATTCAAGGAAGCTACCCTAGGTGTTTATCTCCCCCCAACAATCTCCTCTTATGCCTATGAATTCATAAGATTTGTTCCTTCACCGAATCTTTTAATGAACTTTTATGTGAAAAGTTCATGCAGGGAATTGTTAAATCCTACCGCCTATTGAGTTATTAAAAGTATGTTTTAGACGTTGGATTATGTATACATGATAAGCTACATTATATTTTTCTTTCGTGGTAAATCCTTTTGGCCAATCGTCTGTTCAAAGCCCAAGGGAGTTAATGTCATACCGGAGGCTGTACCGGTTTGGCCAGCGAAACGATATATTTTAGAACCGGTCAATACCGATGTACGATTTCGGGTTTACCGCTATTTTATATATTTAATACACACACACAAAATCTCTATTTACCATAAAACATTACTTCAATTCAGAACAAATTATTCATAGTTTTAAACATTAGCATCAACTAAAAGAAAAAAAATATATATATATATATATATAAAAAAAATAGAAAGCTTAATTGTTCATTGCATACAAAGAAAACAAATAATACAAAAAATTAAGTTGACACAAATTACATAGGATCGTCTACTCCCACCCTTGGAAAGGATCTACATCAGGACTATAAAATACATAAGTATTAGCATTTGTCAACACAACATCATTATCACCATCATCTTCATCAAGAACAACATCATCATCATCATAATCATCTTCCAAAGTTGTTGCTAATGGAATCTAAATTTTTGTTACTAACTGAGGAAGATGTTAATTGGGCTAGCATTGAAGAACCATTAGCAACAATGACTTTGGAAGATTATTATGATGATGAAGTTGTTGTTCTTGATGAGGATGATGGTGATAATGATGTTGTGTTGACAAATACTTGTACTCATGTATTTTATAGTCCTGATGTAGATCCTTTTGAAGGATGGGAGTAGATGATCCTATGTAATTTGTGTCAACTTAATTATTTGTATTATTTGTTTTCTTTGTATGCAATGAACAATTAAGCTTTCTCTTTTTTATTTATTTATTTATTTATTTTTTAAGTTGATGCTAATGTTTAAAACTATGAATAATTTGTTCTGAATTGAGGTATTGTTTTATGGTAAATAGAGATTGTGTGTGTGTGTGTGTGTGTGTGTATTAAATATATAAAATAGCAGTAAACCCGAAATCGTACATCAGTATTGACCGGTACTAAAATATATCGTTTCACTGGCCAAACCGGTACAGCCTCCGGTATGACATTGACTCCTTTGGGTTTTGAATAGGCGATTGGCCAAGAGGATTTACCACGAAAGAAAAATATTATATAGCGTATCATGTATACATAATCCAACGGCTAAGACATACTTTTAATAACTCAATAGACGGTAGGATTTAACAATTCCCTGTATAAAACACATTGTATAGCATCAACTTTTCACATAAAAGTTCATTAAAAGATTCGGTGAAAGAACAAATCTTATGAATTCATAGGCATAAGAGGAGATAAAGTTTTCCTCCTCATACCATTCCTATGAAGAATAAGATTGAAGTAGTTTCGTATTCTAACACTTCTTTTAACTTTTTCTTTTTTATTTAAAAATATAAGTGAAAAGCCACTTTTAGTCCCTACATTTTCAGGAAATTCTCATTTTAGTCCCTATATTTTATTTTCACCGCTTTTAGTCCCTAAAATAAAAAACGCGTTCCGTTTTAGTTCTTACCGTTACTCATTTAACAGAAATATCCTACGTGGCAAACGGTCCAACAGTAAATGTTGACGTGTCCATTAAAATAATATTAAAAAAATTATTTACTTTTTTAAAAATGCCACATCAGCAATTAAATTTTTTTTTTTTAAAGCCACATCAGATAAAAATAATATAAAATTTCTAACCTAACTATTTAAAAAAAAAATTTAGTTAAATTAATTTTTTTCTTTTTTTTTGGAAGAACATGAAGAACTCAGACTATGTGTTCTTCATTTTCTTTCCTAACTAAGCTTGCCCAGAAAATTAAAAAATGAAAATTTTCTTTTCTTTTCTTGTATTTTCTTAGCAACCAAACCCATTAAATCACTCAGATTTACAAAATAAAAAGACATGCCTATAAAAATTTACAAAACACAAGCATTCAACAAGATTTTTTATGCTTTGAAACCAAACACAAAAAACACAGAACTCAAACCCAGATTTTCGGCCTCCATGCACACCACAAACCCAGAAATTAACATCGGAATACAACATTACCACAAACCCACAAACCCAAAAATCAACATACACCACAAACCCACAAACCCAGATCAACAAAACTCACAACCCACAAACCCACCGTCGGAATACATATCTCCACCACGATCTACACCACTGAGCTGAGAGATAGAGAGATGAAAGAGCCATTTGGGTCTAAGTTTGAGTGAAGATGAGATTATGAGATTAGAGAGTTTGGGGTCATCTTGGCTTCACAACCACTAATCTGGGCTCCAATACTGAATCGGTAACTGGGGTTTCGTAAAACGGAGCCATACTGAATCGACGACTATGGTGAGTTACCGAATCGGTGGACCTTCGCGATAGGTTTTCTTTCTTTGACGGCAGCGGCGACCTCATTGAGTTTTGAATGAGTTCGATGGCAGCGACCTCATCACTAAGATTTGAGAGAGTTTGGGTCAGATTGGAGTTTGGCAGTCGGTGGAGATGAGATTTTGAGAGAGTTTGGATCTGAGAGAGATTTTGTCAAGGGTGAAGAGAGAAAGAGAAAATTAGAGATAGAGAGAGTTTAGAGATGAGATTAAAAGAAAAAGAAAAAGAATTAAGGTTAAAGAAAATTTGATTTGATATGAGATTTGGGAAGCTTATTTTTGTGTCTGTGTTTGTTTTTTAAACCGTTTTTCAATTAGATTTAAGTTTTGTTTTTTAATTTTTTTTTTTTGTTTAAATTTTCTGACGTGGCTTTTTATAAAAAATTAAAATGCTGATGTGGCATATAAAAATGCCAAATAATTTTTTTTTATAATATTTTAATCGCCACATCAGCGCCACGTAAACTAATAGGGTGTTCTGTTTTCCACTTAGGACTTAACCGTTAGGGCACTGACAATAGGGACAAAAACGGAACGCGTTTTTGATTTTAGGGACTAAAAGCGGTGAAAATAAAATGTAGGGACTAAAATGAGAATCGCCTGAAAATGTTGGGACTAAAAGTGGCTTTTCGCCAAAAATATATAAATGTTTCATAGTTTGGTTTGTAGAAACCAAAAAACTTAACGTGTTGCCTGTGTTAGAGACAAAGGACGAAGACTAAGAGGTTTTCTTCGTGTTCTCTACTACTAGTTTGCCTTGCACCATAATTACAGGTCCTCTCTCTCAGTTTAACATTTTTTCTTTCTTTCTTGTCTTATGGCTTGATAAAGTTTTTGTCTCTCTTGCTTTTCTAAGGTAAGAAATAACTTTCCTGTCTCTCTTGCTTGCATCATGCATGTAATGTGTATGAGATTTACAAATGAATTGTTATTATACAAACTCATTTTCCCAAAAGGACAATTTTGTTTTTTATTCTATAAAAGTAGATTTTGGTGGATCTTTTACTTATATGGTTGGTATGGATTTTACTTTTGTCTTATGTATAACAAATCAAGTTATGCTAAGAACCTTGTAACTCCACCGATATCTTTTGGTTTATCCAACAAAAATATTCAAAATTCAAATCCTTTCACTCCAATTGTCAATGTATTAAAAAAAAAAGTATCTATACATCATTCAAAAAAATATTAAAAAAAATGAAGTTGAATAAAACATAGTCAATGGAGTCATTCTAAATTAATAATTTCTTTTATTTTTGGAAGTTACTTGGTGGGAGCAATTTGGAAATGACACTCTAGAATTACAAAAGCTTGCAATTCGAGTGCTAAGTTAGTGTTGTAGTGCAACTGGTTGTGAAAGAGCTTGGAGCACATTTGAGCTTGTCCATTCCTAGAGGAGAAATAGGCTTCAGCATAAACGTTTGAATAACTTGGTATATGTTCGTTATAATCTAGAAAGGCATGTTTTTAAATATATTCAATTTTTATTTTGAATGATTAGAAAATGTCTCTAATGTATGATATTGATTTTGGTAGGAACATTAGAAGGACAAATGATTACTTGGATCCGATAAGCCTTCATAATATTGATTTAATGGAGAACTGGGTAGTTGAGGAATCTAAATTTGTGTTACTAACTGAGGAAGATGTGAATTGGGCTAGCATTGAAGAACCATTAGCAACAATGACTTTGGAAGATGATTATGATGATGACGTTGTTGTTCTTGATGAGGATGATGGTGATAATGATGTTGTGTTGACAAATGCTAATACTCATGTATTTTATAGTCCTGATGTAGATCCTTTTGAAGGATGGGAGTAGATGATTCTATGTAATTTGTGTCAACTTAATTTTTTGTATTATTTGTTTTCTTTGTATGCAATGAACAATTATGCTTTCTCTTTTTTATATTGTGTGTGTGTGTGTGTGTTTTTTTTTTTTTTAGTTGATGCTAAAGTTTAAAACTATGAATAATTTGTTCTAAATTGAGGTAATGTTTTATGGTAAACAAGGATTTTTGAGGTAATGTTGTATGGTAAATAGAGATTTTGTGTGTGTGTGTGTGTGTGTGTGTGTATTAAATATATAAAATAGCGGTAAACTCGAAATCGTACATCAGTATTGACCGGTACTAAAATATATCGTTTCGTTGGCCAAACCGGTATAGCCTCCGGTATGACATTGACTCCCTTGGGTTTTGAACAGGCGATTGGCCAAGAGAATTTACCACGAAAGAAAAATATAATATAGCGTATAATGTATACATAATCCAACGGCTAAGACATACTTTTAATAACTCAATAGGCGGTAGGATTTAACAATTCCCTGTATAAAACACATTGTAGCATATATATAGCATCAACTTTCCACATAAAAGTTCATTAAAAGATTCGGTGAAGGAACAAATCTTATGAATTCATAGGCATAAGAGGAGATAAAGTTTTCCTCCTCATACCATGCCTATGAAGAATAAGATTGAAGTAGTTTAGTATTCTAACACTTCTTTTTTCTTTTTCTTTTTTATTTAAAAATATATAAATGTTTCATAGTTTGGTTTGTAGAAACCAAAAAACTGAAGGTGTTACCTGTGTTAGAGACAAAGGTCGAAGACTAAGAGATTTTCTTCCGTTTTCTCTTCTACTAGTTTGCCTTGCACCATAAGTACAGGTCCTCTCTCTTCCTTAGTTTTACATTTTTTTTTTTCTTTCTTGTCTTCTGGCTTGATAAAGTTTTTGTCTCTCTTGCTTTTGTAAGGTAAGAAATAATTTTTCAATTTCTCTTGCTTGCATCATGTGTGTAATGTGTATGAGATTTACAGATGAATTGTTATTATACAAACTCATTTTCCCAAAAGGACAATTTAGTTTTTTATTCTGTAAAAGTAGAATTTGGTGGATCTTTTACTTATATGGTTGGTATGGATTTTACTTCTATCTTATGTATAACAAATCAACTTATGCTAAGAACCTTGCAACTCCACCGATATCTTTTGGGTTATCCAACAAAAATATTCAAAATTCAAATCCTTTCACTCCAATTGTCAATGTATAAATATATATATATATATATATATATATATATACATCATTCAAAAAAATATTAAAAAAAAGGAAGTTGAATAAAAGATTGTCAATGGAGTCATTCTAGGGTGCAATTTTTTTCCTTTTTTATTTTTTTATTTTATGTATCATACCCTAGAAAGCCCATAGAACTATAATTTTTTTTGAATGACAAAATTTAGATTCAATACCTTAAGTGCTGCTCCTTAAGTTCACCTTTTAAGATTCAGCCATGTGGCTACTTAACTAAAAAATATCCTTCCATCACATAAGAAAAAAATCCACATGACAAAATTTTAAGAGGGAACCTAAGGAACTGTATTTAAGTACTGAACCTAGTTAAAGATGATAGTAGTCTCAGACCAGTAAAGAAGAAGAAGCAAAGGTTGAAAACAACTAATGATCAAATTGACAGTGGTTTAGCATTGCACTAAATGCACCGTTTCATTAAAAGAGTGTTAGTGATAAAATGCATCATTTAGTTAAATGACTGAACTTAAGGTTATGTGTTAATGAAACGGTATAGTATTGCTCAGTTCAAAGAGTAGTTGGCTTGGCGCGAAATTCAGTTAGAGTTGTTGAACTATATCCCTAAATTTTTGGGCTTATATCCGCATAAGATGGATGGTTAATTTAGTAGTTATGATCATCTTGTGTACTATAAAAACAGAGCATCAAGCTCAGTTGTAATTGTGCAAGTAATCTCAGTTAGTTAGTACAAGTTTTTTTCTCAATTTTTTCTCTTCCTTTCTCTCACTTTCCCTCACTTTCTTGAACTTTCTCTCTTCAAGATTCTCTGTTGCAATCTTGTTTCTACTGTTGATGATAATATATCTCTTTCTTGCTTCATTAAAACATTCTTGTCATTAAAAATTTCTTCATGATATCAGAGCCATCTACTGTTGCTACTTAAAATTCAACAATGGCGGCTTTAAGCTCAACAATTGCTTCATCCTTATTTACTTCTTCAATGTCCTCAAGTTCAGTTGTGAATCTGGTAAATCAACCTCTCTTACTTCTATCTAATATGTCGAATATGATGACTGTGAAATTAGAAAATACCAATTATATTGTGTGGAAGCATCAAATCTCCATGGTTCTTGAAACTTATTCCTTATTTGAGTTGCTTGAAGAGCCTCAACTGATTCCTAAGAAACTTCTCAAAGATCTTTCTGGAACATACACTACAATTGTGAATCCAGATTTCTTAATCTGGAAATCAAAGGAAAAGTCTTTACTTACCTTTATAAGTTCAACTTTGTCTCCCTCTATTCTAGCACTTACTGTTGGATGTGCTACTGCTATGGAAGTTTGGAAGGTACTTGAGAATAGATTTTCTTCAATCTCAAGGTCTCACATCATGAATCTTAAAGGTGAGCTTCATAATCTCAAGAAGGGAAGTGATACTGTGGATCTTTATCTGCAAAAAATCAAAGTTGTAAGGGACAAGTTGTTGGCAATTGGAGTGATTGTGGATGATAAAGAATTGCTCCATATTGCTATTTAGGGACTTCCTAAGGAATACAATGCCGAACTAGGAGTACTCAACTCAGTTTTGATGAACTCTCAACTATGCTAGATGCAGAGGAAGAGTCACTTAATGAAGGATTAGAGGTCAAAGATACAATCTTTGCCATGGCTACAACAGCTAATCAGAAATCTAATGGCAGTGATTATAATCAGTCTTACAATAGAGGAAAGGGCAAAGGAAACTTCAACAATAAAGGAGGTAGAGGTGGAAGAGGCTCTAATGGTCAACCTTCTCAATACAATCCTTTCAATCAATTTCAACAAAATCAATCAGGTTCTAGTGGTTCTAGATCAGAAAGGCCAACATGCCAAATTTGTGGAAAGCTTGGACATTTGGCTATTTACTGCTATCATAGGATGGACTATGCTTATCAAGGCAAGCATCCACCTACCAAGCTTGCTGCAATGACCACAACATCAAATGCATGTCTTGCTCAAGACTAGCCTTGGCTTGCTGACAGTGCAACCGCTGATCATGTAACAGCTAGCCTCAACCATCTCAACTTCCCAAAGCCTTACACTGCTCAGGATTATCTCACTATTGGAAATGGCCAAAATTTACCCTTCACATATAGGTACAGCCCTTATTCCATCCTCTTTCTCTAATCTTCAACTCAATAATGTACTTAGAGTCCCTTCAATTGCATCAAATCTTGCTTCTATATATAAACTCTGTCATGATAATAACTGCTAGTACTATTTTGATGAAAATATTCTTTCAATTCAGGCCTTGGCCATGGGGAAAATTCTCTACTAGGGCAAGAGTGAATGTGGTGTTTACCCCATCTATCCTCAACAAGCTTCTCAACTCACTTTTTCACCTAAGGTCTACAATAATATTTCTAGGTTTCCTGTTTTCTTTAAGTCTCTGGCACATGAGACTTGGTCATCCTCATGATCAAGCTCTCAAAAATTTGCTTTCTAATGTCAAATCTGTACTGGATAAGGATAATATTGTTGATTAGTCTTGTACTCATTGCTTATTTGGTAAAATGCACAATCTGTCTTTTCCCAATTCTCAATTTACAGCCTCTTCACCTTTTGAACTTGCTCATTCTAACTTGTGGGGTCCTGCATCTGTTAATTCTATTAATGAGTTCAAATATTACATTTTGTTTGTTGATCATTACACTAGATTTACTTGGCTTTATCTGCTGAAGTCCAAATTAGATGCCTTTACTAAATTTGTTCGCTTTAATGCCATGGTTGAAAATCAATTTTCCTTAAAAATTAAAATATTTAGATCTGATGGAAGTGGTAAGTATACATTTAATGACTTCAAAAACTATCTGTCACAACATGGTATTACTCATCATCTGTCTTGCCCTCACACACCTCAATAAAATGGTGTTGTTGAGAGAAAGCACAGACATATTATTGAAACCACAGTAACCATTTTATCACAAGCTTCTATGCCTTATTCTTACTGGTCCTTCGCAACTCAAACTGCTGTTAATTTGATTAATCTTCTTCTTACTTCTGTTCTTGGCTGGATCTCTCCTTGGTCTAAACTATATTCCACTACACCTGATCTGTCTCAACTTAAAGTTTTTGGTTGTGCATGCTATCCTAATCTTAGACCCTACAATACTCACAAGCTTGAATCTAGGACTAGAGAATGCATTTTCATTGGATATCCTACTCATTCTAAAGGATATCTTTGTCTTGATCCTCAAACAAATCGTGTGTATACCTCTAGACATGTTCTTTTCAACGAGGCTAAATTTCCTTTTTCATCTACTGTCACACCTATGTCTTCCTCCTCCTCTACTGCTACCAATGTTCCCACTTGGTTCTCCAATAAACTCTACTTACATTCCACTAATCAACCTTATTTACTTGGTTCCTATCCCTCTTCATCTGTTACTCTTCCCTTTGATACTTCACCTCAACACTTCTTTGCCACCTTAGAATCTTCTCCACATGCAATTTCACCCTCCTGTCCATCTGTTGTGTCTTTATCTATTGAACCATCTATCTGTCCAACTCAGGCCCTCTTCCAGAGTCCTTACCTACTCTCCCTACTACTGCAATAACAACACCTTCCACTTTTCAACCTAACCCTACATCCAATTCTCATCCTATGCAAACCAGATCCAAGAGTTGGATTACCAAACCTAAGTCCAAACTTTGTTACAAGGTAATTATGGACTATACCTACACAAAACCTCCCTCTTACAAAATTACCTCTCAATATCCAAAGTGGTGTGAGGCAATGGATGTTGAGTTTCTAGCTCTTCAAAGACAACAAACTTGGTCTCTTGTTCTTGCACCTCCTAATGTGAATCTAGTTGGGTGCAAATGGGTCTTTAAGCTCAAATTGAATAGTGATGGTTCAATATCAAGGTACAAGGCCAAGTTAGTTACAAAAGGGTTTCATCAGCAAGCAGGTATGGATTTTCATGAGACTGGTTAATCCAACCATTATGAGACTAGTTTTAGCTATTATTGTGAGTTGCAGGTGGCAGTTGAGACAACTTGCTGTCTCTAATGCGTTTCTCCATGGCTATCTCAAGGAAGAAGTATATATGCATCAACCTTCAGGCTATGTGGATCCTAAACACCTTGATTACGTTTATAGATTGCACAAATCTCTTTATGGTCTCAAACAGGCACCAAGGGCTTGGTTTGAGAGGTTTACCTTTCACTTACTTCATCTAGGCTTCACTACATCAGTGACAGCTAGCTCCTTATTCATTTTCTGCTCAGCCAATACAATTATCTATCTTCTATTGTATGTTGATGATATCATTGTCACTGGGAATGATTCAGCTCAGGTTGCACATCTTATAGCTACTCTTGGTCAAGTTTTTGAGCTTAAGGACTTGAGCCCCCTCAATCACTTCTTGAGGATTCAAATAACTCCAACTGCTCATGGTCTCACTCTTACTCAATCCAAATACGCCTCTAATGTGCTTCACAGATTTCATATGGAGAACTCCAAAGGTATTAAGACCCCTTGTTGTCCTTCCACAAGATTGGTGCCTTATGATGGTGTTACCCTCTCAGACCCTACTGAGTATAGGACCATGGTTGGTGCTCTTCAATACTTGACTTTCACTTGTCCAGATATTGCATTTAGTGTTCATCAATTGTGCCAATTCATGAGTCATCCTACTACTACTCATCTAGAGGCAGCTAAACTTATTCTTCATTACATCGAGGGCACCTTGCATTTTGGGATTTCTTTTACTCCTGGTCCTTTGACACTCACTGCATTCTCAGATGCAGATTGGGCTAGGGATCCCACTGACCGCCGCTCTACAACGGGTTTTCTTGTTTTCCTTGGCCCTAATCCTATTTCTTGGTCTGCCAAGAAGCAGAGTACAATGTCTCGTTCTTCTACGAGGCTAAATACCGTGCCTTAGCCACAACTACGGCGGAATTGTCTTGGTTTCAAATTTTGTTCAAGGAGCTTAGAATCTTTCTTCGTCTGTGCTTGTGATTTGGTGTGATAACATTTCTGCGATTGCTTTATCGGCTAATCCTATTTTTCACTCTCGTACAAAACATCTCGAGGTGGATTACTATTTTACTCTCGAGAAGGTTCTTCGCAAGCAATTGCAAATTGGGTTTGTTTCTAGCAAAGACAATTTTGCTGATGTTTTCACCAAATCACTCCCTGCTCCTCTCTTTCAATTTCACCGAGCCAAACTTCTGGTGGATTCCTCCCCCATCAATTTGAGGGGGGATGTTGAAGATGATAGTAGTCTCAGAACTGTAAAGAAGAAGAAGCAAAGGTTAAAGACAATTGATGATCAAAACGACAATGGTTTAGCATTGCACGAAACACACCGTTTCATTAGAGGAGTGTTAGTGACAAAACACATTGTTTAGTTAAATGACTAAACTTAAGGTTATGCATTAATGAAACAGTACCATATTGCTCAGTTCGAAGAGTAGTTGGCTTGGCGCGAAATTCAATTAGGGTTGCTAAACTGTATCCTTGAATTTATGGGCTTTGATCCACATAAGGTGGAAGGTTAATTAAGTAGTTATGATCATCTTGTGTACTATAAAAACAGAGCATCCAGCTCAGTTGTAATTATGCAAGTAATCTCAGTTAGTTAATACAAGTTTTTTCTCTCTTCCTTTCTCTCACTTTCCCTCACTTTCTTGAACTTTCTCTCTTCAAGATTCTCTGTTGCAATCTTGTTTCTACTGTTGGTGATATTCATATCTCTTTCTTGCTTCATTAAAACATTCTTGTCATTAAGAATTTCTTCAGTACCTAAGTTTTTTCACTTTTTGAAGTATGTAGAGTATAATTAGTATGGAATATATGTGAGTTAGAGGATTATTTTATTTTATTTTTTAAAAACATTTTTAAAATTTAGCATAAAACATAAATGAAAAAATGTAAATAGAAGTAGGCGTGAGTACTATAGTATATACGGATTTGAATTAAAAATTCGGGACTGAAAGAACATTACACATATATGTTACATTATTATTTTTATTATATTCCAATTTAATAACATATTTGTGTTAACTTAGTATAATTTTACATGCTATTTTTGAAAATAAATAAATAATTTAAAATTTATTTTAAAAGAGTTAAAATATTTTCAAGCAAAATAACAATTTTAAAAAAAAAATTTCTCAGATTACTATAATTTGAAATGATTTGTTTTCTGTTTAAAATGAATGCACATTGATACAATTATACATGCATAGTACATATGACAATAAGAGATGATCATCCTAGTAATTAAAAAATTCAAAAGATAAAAAATCGAGATTATAATAAAAATATAATTTTTTTTGATATTTAATAAAAATAGGAAAACATGGAATTTAAAATATTTATTTTTATAATTTTGTTTATGTATATAATAACACACTTAAGTATTTATAAAAATCCTTGATACAAGTAATACAAAAAGATAAAGTTTTAAACTTTAGTAAAATTGATGCATATTTATACAAATACGATCATGTGTATTTGAATGCAAAATTTAATTTGTTGGTATTGCTTATATGGTGAAAAATTGGTTATAAAAATTGGTTATATGGAAGCTAAGGAGTCAATATCAGGTTCGTATGCATGGCGAAGCATTTTATATGGGCGTGAGGTTATTCAACAAGGTGGTAGGTGGCGTATAGGGTCTGGGAGGAAGGTCCGGGTATGGCAGCATCACTAGTTGCCGAGAAAGCACCCTTCACTTCTCTGTTCTCCAGTGGTTGAAGGGTTTGAGAATGCCACTGTGGATTTATTGATTAATGATGAGTCTCGGACTTGGAATGAGGAGCTAGTTGATGGTTTGTTTGCCCCTGAGGAAGCTGACCTGATTAAGAGCATTCCTCTAGCACGTGGTTCAGCTGAAGATATTCTCTTTTGGCCCCACTCTTCTAATGGCCGGTACTCATGCAAGACTGGTTACCGTTTCCTCAAAGAAGAGAGTGAGCTAAGCCCGTTTCGTGAGCCAGTGAACACCAAATTGTGGAAAGGAATCTGGGCCCTGAATTGTCCGAATAAGATCAAGAATTTCATCTGGCGTGCTTGTCGTAATTCAGTTCCTTCAAAAGTCAATTTAATGCGACGCATAATTTTGCAGGAGGCTATCTGTGATCGCTGTCATCAAGTAGAGGAGTCTGTCATCCACGCTGTATGGTCTTGTTCTAGCTTAGATGGTGTGTGGTCTGACTTGCAGTTGTGGGGTGTGCGTCGTACCCAGTCATTTGTGGACTTCAAGGAGCTGCTGTCTTGGATTATAGCCAATCATCAAGAACCGGAGTTATTTGCTACTACTGTGTGGACGATTTGGCATCATCGGAATCAAGTTCGCCTAGCCCAATCCAGCGTCTCTCTCTCGCAGCTATCTCAGCTCGCAAAGGATAGGCATGCTGAATTTCTAGCAGTGCAGATTCCTCGGGTTCCAGCGGCTCCACGCTCCAGAGCTAGATGGGTGCCCCCCTCGAATGGTTTGCTTAAAATCAATTTTGACGGGGCCAATTTTAGTGCTGAGAATAAGTCTGGTATTGGGGTTGTGATTCGCGACGATCAAGGGATGGTTTTAGCATCACTTTCTGAGAAACTTCCTAGAGTTTATGGTCCTGAGGAGGTGGAGTCTCTTGCTGCTGCCAGGGCTCTTGTTTTTGCAAGGGAGATAGGTGTTGACAATGTGGTCTTGGAAGGTGACTCTAGCATTCTGATGTCTGCTCTTCGAAGGGAGGATTATTATCTTTCAGCTTTAGGTCTTTTGGTGGAGGATGTTAGAGTACTTGCTAGATCTTTTTCTAAATTACTTTACTCTCATACTAGGAGGGATGGTAATAAATTAGCGCATAGTTTAGCTAGGTTTGCAGTTAATATTTCCAGTTTTCTAGTGTGGATGGAGTCTGTTCCGTCTCACTTTACTGATATTTATCAGGCGGATTTAGCCGATTTTTCTTAATAAGATAAATTTCAGGTTTCTTTCTCAAAAAAAAAAAAATATACTTGTACCTAAAAAAGGTAAAGTAAAAACTGATGGCAAACACATTCATGTGTTTTGTACTTAATTTAATTATAGATAATATTTTTTCAGAGTATTTTTGTTTTATATGATAAATAATTTTTTTTTTTTTTAAATTGCATACATGTAACATACAATATATAATATTCGTCTTTTACTAACCATGGAATGGATTATAATATTGTTTATCTTATACGGGTATGCATGGGTATATTTATAAGTTATAGCTAACCTAGCATGTACCCCAATCATGTGTAGCCCATCACTTTAAAATATTACTCAAATTACAAAGGGAAAAAAGAAGCAAAAATAATTAAATTTATGGAGTTGAGTGGCAACTAAATTCAATTTACCCCAAAATGAAAAGAGGAATTATAATTCATGAAGATTATATTAGGAATAGTAATTGTAAGGACCAGATTTGTGGCTCAGTCCAGGATGAATGGACTTAGGCTCAAAAGGTCCAAAACAATGAATTTGTAGAGAGTGGGTCAAAGAATTAGGCCCTAGTGAATTGGACAACAACTAATATGGAATTGGATGGCAATTATGCACAAATAGGGAATACTGACATGAACGAACTTCTTGTCTGAGGAGGCAAGTGTTCCTATAAATCCACTCAACAACGTTCCCCCTCCACTTTCATTGTTACCCTCCAGTTTTATACTCCCATCCTCCTTCTTTCATCCTTCCACGTGTAGATTTGGATTGATATTATTGATATTTGTCCCATCAGCCCCTCCCTAAAGTCTTTAGGAGTAGCTGTAAGGCTATAAAGTATTGCTCAGTCAGCTACAGAGCATTCAATGCTATGTTAGCAGCTTTTTCTTAGATATTTCATAGCTCTCTTTTGTCATTTTCCTTCTTGATACTTATCCTCTATGGTAGAATGGTCCGAAGCATTGCTCTTGATGGCAGACCGTACCTTCTGATCTCAGCCTCGCCCAGCCGAGGAGGGATTCTTCCTCGAGGCACCCCCCTGGGTGGCTTTAATAGGATTTTTCTCTTCACTTACTAACGCAGATTCTTATGAAAGTGTTTTACTCGTCCTCGGATTTTTTGCATCCTCGAGTTGGGCCCTTGGCCCAATATATACGTAGATATGGGCTCCTAGGCCTTTCCCCCCTGCAGTAATTATTATTACTTGAAATAAAAGATGTTGCAATGAAATAACTATATTCTCATTCATAAATTTGATTATTACATATAAGAATTTTTGTAAGACATGATGTATAAAGAAAGTCTTTAAAGTTTATACTTTTTTGAAAATATATTAATTTTAAAAGTTGTTATATGTATTAAAGAATAACTATTACTTCCTTACTTTTTATTTTTATTTTTTTTATGTGATGTTGCTTATATTTTAGAAAAGAATAATTATTCCTCAATTTAAAAAATAATTATTCCTTACAATAAACTAAATAACTAAACTACGGACCTTTAAATTTATTAGAGACAGATAGCTCCAAGATAAAGTCTCTTGGTGGTTGCAACCAAGAACTGGGATTCAATCCAGATTCATAAGGGTTACGGAGGTTGTGAAAACAGACAAATATGACCAAAAAGGCAAAACTGCCTGGCAGAGCTCTAAAATACATGGATATGCCCTCAAGTTTGGCATTAACAATATCCACATCCACTCTTTTTGGTATTCGTTCACTTACCAGCTCTTAGAAAGTTTGACTATCTAATATTCCATTTGTCTAGATTATAACCGAGTCAATTAGGAGATGAATTTTAAACACCCAATCCAATGACTCTGTAGGAGGCAAATCCAATTCTGGAGGAAAAATATATTATGGAAAAAGAAAGCAAAAGCTATACACGAAGTAATAGCAAATGGGCAACGTTGACAACAACAACATGGCCAGGCAGTGTGATTTAGGGAAAAGAAACAAGGAAATGGGAAAAACAACTGATAGGTCAGTGTCATCTTCAGGGAAAAAAAAAAAGAGAGAGAGAATTCCCATAATTTGCCCTTTATTCAATAGACTTCCATGGAGTAAACTAGGTTTTATGTGAGGAATTTTCAAATTAGAACTTTCAATCAGCCTATAGTAATGAAAATTACAGATGACTTACAGTAGAACATATGGAACTCAATGGAAACAGGGACATAGGATATGAACTAGAAAATAAAAATGAAAAGTGAAAACAACCATAAGCAAAAATTTCCAATCCCTTGTTACTTTATTGTTAACATGAATAAATTTAGAATTTGAATAGGGTAGAACAATATAACAAGCATGTAAACCTCTCCACTAGATTATGGTAGCTCAACGGAAAAGAGATGCCATCATCATCGCCATCCCCGCTGTGTGCACCACTCCTTGAAAACCAGGCATTATATCTTCTAGGTAGAAGTTGATATTCTAAAAGTTCATTGCAGAATTGCTCAAAAGTCCTCTGGCATGGACCAGAGGCCAGGAAATGCAATCTAAAAGTAAATTTCTCTAAGGTCTATATCAACTCTAGACTCAACAACCTGACCAGTAGCTCCCTGTTCTTTTTCAGGTTGAGCCTTCTCATGCACCTTATTTGAAAATTTCAAATACGCCATGGTAAGACAAGGTGCACCAGTAGGAGATATGCACTTCCTAGTATCCATATAATGAATTCAACCTGAAAAAACCCAAAAGTGCTGATTCAATACTATTTATCACTTTCAAGGATCCAAATGATAGACCTCTTAAAAAAGAGTGTGTGTGAGAAACAACCAACCCCCCCCCCCCCCCCCCCAAAAAAAAAAAAATCCCAACCACAGTAAATATAATTCAAATGATATTTCAACTTCAAACATATTGGTTTCCTTAAATAATATTACCAAAATATCGTTATCATTAATTAAAAAAAAAGTAATATTTAAAAGATAATCAAAGGTAGTTGAACTTTCATGGTTTATAAAGACTAAGTACCCAGAAAGAGAAACATGAAGCGCTAGACAGCAAAAAATCTCCACAATTTGTATACAGGAAGTCCATATGTATCAATACGGAATTTTCAAATGGATTTATTCATTGTGAGTTAGAATCTATGAAGATTTTGTGGATCACTTATATTCTATCAGAATTCTCTAGGAGGGAGAAGACAAGTTAGTGTAGTTCCCCTTCAAAGAGTCATGGGTTTCAAGTCAAGAGTTTTACAAGGCAAAGAGATCAGGGTTTATAATTCTTTTACACGGAGAAATATATGGAGTCTTGAGTGCTACCAAGAGTAACTTTTTTATTTGGCTAGTCACTTTGGGGAAATTTACCAACAGATAATTTAAGAAAATGACTGTTGTTAACAGTCTAAAATCGCATAAACCAAATCATTGTGCCTCAGATACGTTTCTTCTGGTTAATGAAGAGAGCTTCTCAGCAAAGAGGCAATAATACAAAAAGAATCTTACCAGCTAGCGGTGCAACATTAACAGCATAGCTTTTAGGGCATGCACCAGGTGTCAACCTGTAAAGAAAAGTAACTTCTTCCACATCTCCAACTCCGTACCCAACTCGGCATCCCATATGACACAGCAAAACCTATTCCAAACATGAAGAACATCAAATTAGACAATGTTCAGAATATTTGTGCCCATTGGTAGAGTGCCAATATCATGGCCTTTATGTCTAAACCATGATGAATCTAATATAAACTATGATACTATTATATATGGTTATCACATGGCCAATCATGCTAAAAACTCATTTGTCTTGTTTTTTGAAGATTAAGAAGATACCCTTAGTTTGTGAATCAACAGTGTCTGTGATGAAATAGAAAAATAACAGAAAAAGCAGAGGTATACCTTAGGATCATTCTGATAGTCTACAGCTAATCGGTGATAGTGAGCAGAAAACATTCCTCGACACTGCACCTTGTGGAAAAAATGTTGTAGAACTGATTCACTGCAATGGATAGAAAACCAAAGTAGAAACAAAGGTCAACCAGATACAACCTTCAGAGAAAAGGCAAATTTGTAGAGAATTGATCATTAATATTGAATTCACTGAAGGACAAGTTAATCCTATAATTTATACATACGCAATCGCTTGCCCATCTGAAGTTGATGTTCCACGTCCAAGTTCATCCAATGCCAACAATGAATTACGAGTATGTCAATGGCATGAAAATTATTCAATCATATTCATCTTAACTCATTATAAAATTTACTTTTGCAAACTATTCTTTAAAAGTTCTAAAGCATAATGATCAAACAAGAGTGAGTTTTTCTTATGCAAGAAGAAACTTCTCATGAGATGAGATACGGGAAAAATATGCAAGAATAATAAAATTTAGAATGTAACTGAGGAAATTATTAGTATGACTCAACATAAAGTAACTGAGGAGAAATTTGTGATAGGCTTGTCCTTGGACAGTTAAGATCTAATTAATTATGCTAAAAATCAGAACCAATATGGGCAGACTAATCAATTTATACATACTCAAGAATGTTGTCTTTGATTCTGTAAATAATCTAAAAAATCACAGGCATAACAATAGTGTGCAATGAAAATCCTTTGATCCACTGACAAATCTCACCAGCATTAATGCAGTTTCTGAGAGTTCAGTTAAAAATGTACTTTGGCCTGCCATGATATGATCTTTGGCACCCATCCAAACAAAGATTCGGTCCACAGGTGACAACTCAAAACTGTCTGCAGGGACATCTACTCCTACCTGAAAAGAACCTTTAAGGTGAAAACCACAAAATAATAAAACTCAGAGTTGCCCAACAAAAACCACAAAAACATCACCTGGGCCAAAATCACAGCCAAGCAAACTTGGTGAAGAAGAGTTGATTTCCCCTCCCCCCCCCCCCCCCCCATGTTAAGACCAGTGAGAAGGATGAAGCTAGCATGACCAGAACCACCAATCATAATTTCATTGGGAACAAAGGTACCCTTGCCTAAAGAATCACTTCTAAGAACAGGATGTCCTAGACCTTTTGCAGAAAAGCATGGCACTTCATCCGGACTTGACAAGTCTAATATAATTGGTCGGCTTGTTGGCCCTTCATAATATTCACTTGCAATTGCTAGACTGATCAAAACATCCAACTCTGCAACATGTACCAATTTTAGCCATAGAAAATGAAATACATTTTGTATAATGTAAACTACTATATAATATTGTTCTTTTATTCATGAAAACATGAAATCTGACAATATGTCAGATAACTTAGTAACAAAATAAAATTCCAAGACATAAAGTTAAATTTTGAGATACTATAGAAGCAGACATTAATCCATCGAGATCTGAAGATCTACTACCATTATTACCCCAAGAGAGGACTATGACAATGTGACATTTCCCCAAAAGAGAACTATGACCTTGTGACATCTCCACTCTTCTATATGCACAATCACACTTGTTTGCATGTATGCTTGAGTGTATCTGAAAGAGAAAAAGAGAAGGGTATGCGTACCTGCAGTAACAAAAACTAATTGCCTCCAATTATTATGATGCTCACAGAAACGTCCAATCAACCTCTGAAGAATGCTTTTCAGCTTGGATTCCTTTTCAGACTCAGCTTGTGAAAGCTCTCCCAACAACTTCTTGATAACCGGAGTCCAATACCTAAAGAAGCCCTGAAAATGCCAGGCAAGAAACAAAATAAAAAATAGTTGAGATATAAAACCCAAATTAATGTGCTGCTAAATAAGGCGCTTTAGAATTATTTTAACTAGGGATTGAAACTGGCAAAGATAAAATCTTAACCAAAAGAATCAATAAATCATGGTACTACTATAAACTATGCCACGTTATTCAACATGACAGAGATTACTTCATTGCATTATCACATTAAAATTCACAGTTCAATATGATTGTCATAATGAGAGCTCAATGCCTTCCATTAAGTTGCAATTAAGATAAGAAAGAGGCATTACACCTGGCTGTTAATTAGTCCAGGTATCTAAAATATGTTCAATTACAGGATCAAAATAAATAACCAGTGTAGCTACTTCATTCACCACAACTTTTGCTTTCACCTTTTTAGATGATCTTAACTCATAGTCACGAGGAATTCTCTAGCGCAAACTTTCTGGTACTTGTAAGAGATATGCCTCTTTTCCAATTGTGACATATGTAATCTGTTACAGATTGTTAAATAACAGAACTTGGTTATTGTTGTTGAATATAAAAAAACCAAAGAAGTAGACTACTAAAAATTCAAAGACCAAACAGTTTGCGAAAAAATTCTTACTGATGCATCTCCAAGTAATTTTTGCTGGTCCTTGAGTTGTTTTGTTAAACTAGACTCAGCCTCCTTAACTTTTTTACAGGCAGAGTCATACTCCAGATCAACTCCTTCGATCATGAGGTGTGATACGTCCTGAATTATTGGCTTCTAGTTCTACCCAATCAAAAGCATCCTTGAAATGATTTATAACCGAATCAATGTTAGGGAGACCTACACCTGCATATATAAAAGATAAGACACCAAACTAGACTCTTTTAATAGCATATTGCTTAAAAAATCAAAGCTGCTCATACTAGTGCCAGGTGTTAACAAATGATGGACTCTAGATTCAACATTTTCCAAAATAACACCAAGAGAAGAACATGATTGATTGGGCCATTAATTCACAACCATGCACGTAGCACTGATATAAACTCTTGGAGCTGTTTTTTTGCTGCATCCTCATATAGAACCACTTTGTTGGCATTCCTTCCTTCCATTAGCCTCACTGCATCAAATTAATGTCCATTAATAATGTGTCCGTTTAGATACAACTTATTGTTACTGAAAATTGCTGAAAACTGATTGTTGCTAAAAACACTGTAGCAAAATAATTTTTAAATGTGTAAATAGTATCGTGGAATCCATGTTTAATATTTTTTAATACATAAACAGTACATGAATAGTGCGTGAACAGTGCACACACTGTTCATGCACAGTAAATTTTGTCCCCCAAAGTCAACAAGTGCGGCAAAAAAAAAAAACACAAAACGCAACTTTACTTTGAGTAGGAAAACTGGCTATCCAAACGCAGGCATAGTGTGAGTTTGGATAAAGCTGAAATCCAACCACGTCTGCATTTGCATTTTAAATTATGGGTCCCGTGCACTGTTCAAGAGATAAAGACGGAATTTGGCAAAATCAAATAAAAATGGGATCTCACGGCACTAACAGTGTTTTCAATTTTTAGTTTTCGACAATAAGCGGACACGTAAATCACATCTTTCATAACCATCAATAGATTATCTATCTAATCTAATATATACTCTAATACAAACGTGTGCACCTAGTCAGATTGGCTTTACCTAGGGACGGAGCTGTTGTTGGACCAGGAGGGGCAGTGCGGCCCCCCCCCCCCCCCCCCCCCCCCCAGATTTAAAATATATATATATATAGTATATATATAATATATTATTTTTAGCAATTTGTTTCAATAAAACTGCAATTTGCCCCTCCTAACAATATTATTAATATTTTTAAATGCTATAAAAAAATATTAGCCCATCAACAAAAATTAAGCCCAAACAGCACTCCAAAACAAACACAAGCAAAAAAAAAAAAAAAAAAAATCAAAGCCGGTTCTAACAAAATATCTAACTAGCCTAGGAGTAGGAAACACCCAACTTACCTCACACATATAATAAAAGAAGGGAAAAAAGAGGGGGGATTTCTAAGCCATTCAAAAAAAAAAAAAAAAAAAAAGGAAAACCTAATTAACTTGCGGCTGAACAAAGAGGAGAGGAGAGGAGTTTGGCAGCCAGCGGCACTACAGGTCTGCAGAAGCAAAGGTATCCCTCTCTTCTCATACTGAATCCTTGTTTAGTTAATTTAGATTTAATAATGTTTTGACACTTGACACTGTTGTGCCTTGTAAAGAAAACTTAAGAGAGTGCAAAGGGCAAGAGCAGGGATGGAGAGACTCGGACAGAATAAACTAGAGGGAACTGTTAACTAGAGAAAAAGAGTCAAAAGAGAGTGGTAAAAATCAGACCTATCTTTGTCTTTATCTCTTTAATATAGCCCATAATTTATATTCTTTTATAAATAAAAAAATTGTCATCTGACAAACATAATACAACACGTCCACAGTCAACTCTTAGTTTTTTTAGTTAATGTCTTTTAAAACATTAAAAATATTTTTTTTTAAATAAAGAAATTAATTGTAACTTTAAAATTTATTGATTAGTTGTTGAATGTTTGTATACATAGTACTTGTCTTTTGTGTCTAATGATTGTAACGTGCTCCATGTCTGGTAGGGTAGCCTGGACAGTGATTTTCTAAATTCAAGTGCAAAAGCTAGATTGATTAATTCCCTAAAAAGAAAAGTACATATCAAATACTGCCCAAAAAACCTTGATGTCAAATGAACGGCTGTGAAAACACTCCTAAAAAATCTTCATGTCCTGCCTCATACAAGAAGCATGATGCGTAACAGTAACAATTTAAGTAGTCCATGTAGGCCATATATATAGAAACTGGTAAATTTTTTAAAAATAGTCATTGTTTATCCTTAAGCCTAGGATAATTCAAATTGAAGGTGTTAAAAAATTTAGTTTTTAGCAATTTAAAAATTCATTTATCCATCTCGTTTAAAAAAAAAAAATTATTTTATCTATTTTAGGTTATTTTAACAAAAAAAAATCCACACCTACTACCGGCCACAACCATCGAAAACAAAACCAAAAAAGAAACACACATAAGTGGACCAACCACCACAACCTACTAGCCATGAGACTGCCCCCTTGAAAAATATTCCTGACTCCGCCACTTAAGACCATGAGAAACTAAGCAAGTGCACTACCCTTTGACATAGACATCTAGACATTGTTTGTTTTTGACAAAGATACGAAGACAGGTTTCACCCTCTTCTCCTGGCAGGTAAAATATATTCTTGGTTCAGTTTATTCTCTTTGAAAAAAAAATTATACAAAATAACATTTAACAAATTCCCAAATCAACAATATCCCAATAAGGGAAAAAAAATCCAAAAAGGAAAAAATAATAATAATAAAAAGACAAACAAATTCTTTGTCAATCAAGAATCCTTTCCAATTAGAAGTACTCCTCATAATGAAAAAATAAGAAGAAGAAGAAAAAAAACAAGCTTTATTGCTTTAACATAAATCTGCCGTTGAAGGGAGAAAAAAAAAACCTTAGTTCTTCGTCGCCACCACGAGCTGCTTCTAGCCTCCACTCAGTGACTGGCGCCGACTCTGTCCACATATCAATCGGCACTGGTATCTCTCTCTCATTCTCTTTCTTTGTCCCTATTTGTATTTGTCTTCTTATTTATGTTTAAGGTGAATAGCTGTGTGTATATCTATGTTACATTATTATTTTTATTATATTCCAATTTAATAACAGATTTGTGTTAACTTAGTCTAATTTTATATGCTATTTTTGAAAATAAATAAATAATTTAAAATTTACTTTAAAAGAGTTAAAATATTTTCAAGCAAAATAACAAAAAGTTATTTATTTTCTCAGATTACTATAATTTGAAATGATTTTTTTTTTTTAAATGAATGCACATTGATACAATTATACATGCATAGTACATATGACAATAAGAGATGATCATCCTAGTAATTAAAAAACTCAATAGATAAAAAATCGAGATTATAATAAAAATATAATTTTTTTGATATTTAATAAAAATAGGAAAACATGGAATTTAAAATATTTATTTTTATAATAACACACTTAAGTATTTATAAAAATCCTTGATACAAGTAATACAGAAAGAAAAAGTTTTAAACTTTAATAAAATTGATGCATATTTATACAAATATGATCGTGTGTATTTGAATACAAAATTTAATTTGTTGGTATTGCTTATATGGTGAAAATTGGTTATAAAATATACTTGTACCTAGAAAAGGTAAAGTAAAAACTGATGGCAAACACATTCATGTATTTTGTACTTAATTTAATTATAAATAATATTTTTTTCAGAGTATTTTTGTTTTATATGATAAATAATTTTTTTTTTTAAATTGCATACATGTAACATACAATATATAATATTCGTCTTTTACTAACCATGGAATGAATTATAATATTGTTTATCTTATACGGGTATGTATGTGGGTATCTTTATAATTAAGTTATAGCTAACCTAGCATGTACCCCAATCATGTGTAGCCTATCACTTTAAAATATTACTCAAATTACAAAGGCAAAAAAAGAAGCAAAAATAATTAAATTTATGGAGTTGAGTGGCAACTAAATTGAATTTACCCCAAAATGAAAAGAAAAATTATAATTCATGGAGATTATATTAGGAATAGTAATTATTATTACTTGAAATAAAAGATGTTGCAATGAAATAACCATATTCTTATTCATAAATTTGGTTGTTACATATAAAAAGTTTTATAAAACATGATGCATAAAGAAAGTCTTTAAAGTTTATACTTTTTTGAAAATATATTAATTTTAAAAGTTGTTATATGTATTAAAGAATAACTATTACTTCCTTGCTTCTTCTTTTTTATGTGATATTGCTTATATTTTAGAAAAGAATAATTATTCCTCAATTTAAAAAATAATTATTCCTTACAATAAACTAAATAACTAAGCTACGAACCTTTACATTTATTAGTGACAAATTCATTATGGTGTGTGAATATATATATATATTATATTTATTTATTTATGTATATATTTCTTGCTACTAATTAAAAATCATAGGAAGTTTAAAGCAGTTAGCAAAAAATAATGTTACCCTAGCAACAAATTAGGACTTACATCAAAGAGTTAAACATAGGAATGATAATGATTTGGCCAAAACTTCAGTTTGGTTAAATCAATGTTGCATCCTTCCAATGCAAGGCTTGGAAGTTTAGTATGTCCTCCACTCCTCTTTGTGCTATGTGCAAGTCTGACTTCTAAGTTTCTGCATGCATGATCATACTGTCTCATACCCTCTTTTCAACTTATTTTGGCACAATCGACTAGTATATCCAGTAGCATTATTGATTATTAGTAATAAAAATAAATAAATAATAACGTGATCATAGTTTTCTCCTAAATAGTTTAGCATGGAGTGCCTATAAACAACTTCAGTGAACAATGAATGAATGAGTACAATAATGAATCAATAAATCTTCCTTGCTTGGCCGTACAGTATTTATTTTATCACTCCACAAGTATAAGTGCTTGTGGGATGTGGGGTGTGGAGAGTAAGGGCCGAAGTTCAAGTCTCTAGAAGGGGGCTTCACACACATATACACTTAGATTAGGTTAGAGTAGAATTTCTATCTTGTATAAATAAAAAAATAAAATAAAATAAAAAAGAAAAAGAAAAAGATTGTTGCTTTCCAAAGTTTATACACCCTTGCGGTATTAAAGGGAAAAAAAATTCTAATATCACTAGGCATACTTTAATGGTGTATACAAATCTCTATTGAAAACCCTAATTTTTCTTGTAGTTAATTAAACCCTTTTATTACAAAGAATAAGCTTTCTAAGTTGCTACAAGTCATGGATGAGCTGCTTCAATCATCAAGGAAAATATTCAATTACATAATTATATTTCTTATATATTAATGCAAACGGCTCACTTGTATTATTCACCCAATAGAAAGTAAGATTTTACTTCCCTGTACAGAAGACATAGTAATAAGGCTGAAACTTTCATACAAAAGTTCATTAAATATTTGGTTAATAAATCAATCTTCTTGAGTTATTATGAGAGAGAGAGAGAGAGAGAGATTTGCTCCTAGTATATATGATGCCTATGAAAGAAATTCACTATATTTAAGTATGCAACTTTTCTGATTTATTTATTTATTTTGCAATATATATTCACAAATTGATTTTTCTACATATTTTTCAATGCAGTAGCCTTTGGTGATCATAACTAGAGGACCTGATCATGATGCGACTAGGCTCAATGATAACTTTACAACCTGTTTGTTTTTTATTTCTTCTGGTAAGTCTTCAAGTCGTGGCAGTGTGTTAGGATTTGGTATTTTACATGCTTACAAAAACTATTGAAACCAAAAGAAAATACACATTCTTACTACTTCTTGGGTATTGGATTTGTTTGTACTTTGTATAGGGTTTTAAAAGATGTTACTTATTTTTTTCAGTCTTTTTCTCTATAAACAATTTTTTCCCTTCATCCTTGGTTTGAAGAATAACATGAGAAAAATAATTTTAAGCATTTGTAAATAATCCCCTACTCTAAAGTATGTTTTTATCTAAATGGTTTATGTGATTTTCTTTCTTCTTCTTTTTTTTTTTTTTATCAAATTGTGATTGCATTCACACATTCTGTCAAACCCTCAATGCAGGCATTTGCTGTGATGCTTCTTCCTACTGCATTGATCCCATGTTGGTATTCTATGTTCAGTCGTGTTGAGCATCAAGTGAATTTGAACTCTCATGACTTCCATTCCAATATGCAATCTGAAGTTGAGAACACAGCCAAGTTCTTACATCCAATAAATTCATCAGCAACAAGTTTAGCAGGAGTTTTAAGGTTGCCCCTCAATGAAACTAAACTCTCATTCTCTAAGATTGAGACTAAGGTTGGTATCCATATTCTTCTCTCACAAAGATCATTTAAGTAGTTAAATGATTACTTTCAATAAGAAACAACTAGATATTTCATAATATTATTTTTTATTTAATTTACAGGTGGCTCCTATATTATTTCAAGCATGGTCTACAATTCCATACTTATCTCAAATTTCATATACTGGGTTAGAAGGTCTATATTTCTCATACTACACTAGTCAGAATCAAACTCTTGCGGTGTACTCTAACTCTTCATATAATCCTAGATGGAGTGCTCCAAATGTAAAAAGAACCTTAATTGTTACATGCAACATGTGAATCATGAGTCAGGAGAATTAGATGGAAACTCCATTGAATGCCCTCCCTTGAATTTGGTCAATAAAAGATGGTTTCAAGAAGCCTTGAATAGTACCAATGGATATGCCTCATTGGAAACTGGATGGAATAATTCTCAAGATCTTATACTACTTAGCTCAGCGAGAATTAATGGAGAAGGAGTTATCTCTCTAGGGTTCTCGCTCAAAGCACTAACCGCCCATTTTACTAGTATAGATCGTCAGGGTGGGAGCTTGTATTTGGCTACCAAAGATGGGAAAGTGCTTATAGAAGAGCTCAAAAACACTCATATGGTTCTTGCTGGTAATATAGTTTCTGTCCAATTGAAGAAACCAAATGGGGAACCAGAAGTTCTTGGGAATGTTTCCTGTAACATCAAAGATGGCTCATCAATAGCTTCTAATTTGAATATTCAAGGAACAGAATACATGTTTTATTGTTCGTCACTTGATATGGTGGGAGTCCAATTGGTATGTTTTAATTCTTCACTATCTTGCAAATATGCAAAACTTTATTTGTAAATATTTATATTTTCTTGTTGTTGTGTTGAACACTAAACTTTACAAGAAGCTTTGCTTGTTAAGTTATATGATCATGTACATCACTTGTGTGCCTTTCTTGCTTTGTTTTTGTACACATTACGTATGCTTTAGACTAGAGAGAATTATGCTATTCCTATTTATAAACAGGTTAGAAATTGAATGCAAATCTTTTTATCCTCTTTTTCTTTCTAGAAAAATCTTAAGAAATAAGTATTATAAATGCTTTTGTTTGTGCTAGGCATAAAATACTATGCTAAATGCTCCACTGATCATTAATCCATTCCACACATAATAGACTTGTGGCTTTTATAGATTGTAGCTAGCCAAGTGGCCATAATATTCAGAACCTAATTGATGAAAATCAGTTGGATAAATATCATGTCATACCAACAGTATAGAGATTAGTTAAATTCAACAGTTTATGCATATATTTATGTAGTATAACTGAATTCTATTTCTTTTCAGGTATATGTATTGGTTTTCCCACAAAAAGGGTTAGTCAGCCTTGTCCGCAAGAACAGGATAGTGGCACTGGCCCTCCTTATAGTAATCATCACTTCCATGGTTGTTTCCATTTTAAGTTTTGCGTATATATTCGTTAGAGCTGCCAAGCGAGAGATGCACTTGTGTGCTGCTCTTATAAAACAAATGGAAGCAACTCAACAAGCAGAGAGGAAGAGTATGAACAAGAGTCTTGCCTTTGCTAGTGCTAGCCATGATGTTCGCGCGTCACTAGCAGGCCTTACAAGTTTGATAGAGTTGTGCTATGAAGAAGCTACCTCTAGTTCTGAATTGGAGACAAATTTGAGACAAATGGATACTTGTGCAAAGGACCTACTAAGTAATCTCTTCACACCTTATTAGGCAAACTGTTTTATATTTAGTATTCTTTTTATCAACGAATATGTATAACTTATGTATTTGTTTAGGTTTACTGAATTCTATTCTTGATACAAGCAAAATCGAGGCGGGCAAGATGCAACTTGATGAAGAGGAATTTGATTTGGGCCAACTTATTGAAGATGTAGTTGATTTATATCATCCTGTTGGTATTAAAAAGGGAGTAGATGTGGTATTAGATCCTTATGATGGTTCTGCCATCAAATTTTCACAAGTGAAAGGAGATAGGGGAAAACTTAAGCAAATATTATGCAATTTACTAAGCAATGCGGTTAAATTTACTTGTGAGGGGCATGTAACCGTTCGAGCATGGGTTAGGAAACCCAGTTTGCAAAATTCAATAATTGCATCTAATCAGAATGGTTTAATGAAATATTTACAGTGTTTGTTTCGCAAGAGCAATGAAGCATATAATGACCTGGAAGCCATGAATGCAGCCCAACAAGATCCAAATGCCATGGAATTTGTCTTTGAGGTTGATGATACAGGAAAAGGAATTCCGAAGGAAAAACAAGTCTCAATCTTTGAAAACTATGTTCAAGTCAAAGAAACAGCTCTTGGACAAGGAGGCACTGGATTAGGACTTGGCATTGTTCAGTCTCTGGTAAATGACTAACTTTAGCACACATATCAATTTTTTATTTTATTTTTTTGCTGTGTTTATCTAGAGTTTCAAGATATGCAATCTAACCAAAATCATGATCCCTCCATTTCAAGTCATTTTCATTATGCTTGTTTCATGGTTCATATTTTATTTTATTTTTTAAGTTTAAAAGTGTATAGACCAATTAAACTTTTAAATAATGTGATAGTCTGTACAAATAAAAAAGATGCATTAAATGAATTAATTTTAAATGGAGAGAATTATTTTCCACTTATTGTACCACATATATTTTTTTAAACTCAATTATGCATCTAGATTTGTATGATGCGTTGTTGTAACTTGGATTAGATTCACATAACTATCACAAATAACTTTATCAACTAGGTTTTAAAGTGACTTGATTATAGTCTAAATTCATTATAATCCCTTTTATTGATTAATTTTTCTTGTAATTTTGTGCTAGGTACGTTTGATGCATGGAGATATATCAATTGTGGACAAAGAGATTGGTGAAAAGGGAACTTGCTTTAGATTCAATGTGATACTCAGTACACGTGAAAATGTTAGTTGCGATAATGTAAAAGCAGAAGACCTTGAAATGGCTGATGGTACCCATACTCCTGAACTAACTCTTAGCACACCTAGTCCTGGCTTGTGGTTACGTACTCCTAGTTCAAAGCTGACAATTCACACAACCCCTAGCCCCAAGGTAAGGGCATCCCATGTTGTTCTCTTGATTCAAAATAACGAACGGCGAAGGACTTCACAAAGATTCATGGAGAACTTAGGGATAAAAGTATCGATAGCAAAGCAATGGAAACATCTTCCATCTACTCTCCAAAAGATAAAACATAACCAGAACCATTCTCGTTACAACTCTTCTGGAAAATCAACTGATTTGAGTTCTCCAAGTGGCTACTTAAGCAGGTCTGCTTCTAATAACTCTAGCGGTGTAGAAAAGGATGTGCCTTTGAGTAGCATGGATGGTTCAGACTACATACTATCAGTCTTCAAAAGGACTACTCCTAAATTTGCATCAAGTTTCATATTAATTGTGATTGATGAAAGTGCTGGACCATTCCTAGAATTATGTAGAATTGTGGCTGAATTCAAAAAAGACCTCCACAATGCTACTTGTAAGGTTGTTTGGTTGGAGAAACCAATGATGCGTAACATCAACTTCAAACGCACTAAAGAGGACCTGTTTGATCCTAATGATGTCATAATATCTAAGCCATTTCATGGATCTCGTTTGTATCAAGTGGTAAGACTTCTTCCTGAGTTTGGAGGTACATTGCAAGGAAATTCAGGCAAACCAAAAGAAGAAAGCAAGTTTCAAGCTGAAAAAGTTTCAAGAGATCCTAGTTCATCAAGGAGTCGGTCTTATATAGAGAATTCTCCGACAAACAAACACTCAACTCAACGAGTAGAATTACAAGACCATGGTAGCAGCATTGAGACAACCAAGAAGAAAATCTTGTCACCCATTCAAACTCTATCTCATGTTGGGTTCATACCAAGAAGTCCTCCCACTAATGGGAACCCACCAAAAGAGCAAGAAATACAAGAAATTGGTAACCCAAATGATGATAAGCCATTGAGTGGGAAGAAGCTTTTGGTTGCTGACGACAATGCACTGTTGCGCAAGTTGACTGTTGCTAGTCTTTTAAAGCTTGGTGCAACTGCCGAAACTTGTGTTAATGGACAGGAAGCTTTAGATCTGGTTTTCAAAGGTCTAATTGATCAAATGAAACTTGGAGCTTCGAAGATTCTTCCATACGATTATGTCTTAATGGATTGTGAGGTAAAGAGCATGATTTCCCTCTCCTTTACCTTTTTATGCTTTTTTATATAAATATTTTTTGTAGAACGTAAGCTGTTCACATTTCATAATAATATTTTTTTAATTTTAATCCCTTGTACTATAGTTTAATTTTAATCCCTTGTACTATAGTTTAATTTTAATCACACAACGTAAGCTGTTCACATTTCATAATAATATTTTTTTTCCAACTAAATCATATATGATTTTGTGTTTGACAGATGCCTGTGATGAATGGCTATGAAGCAACAAAGCAAATAAGGAAAATGGAGAAGTCCTTCGGTGTTCATATTCCAATCATTGCATTAACTGCTCATACAGGTGGGGAAGCTAACATGGCAATTGAGATTGGAATGGATGTTCATCTTAGCAAACCACTGAAAAAGGAACATCTTTTGGAAGCCATTAGATATATCAATGCTAAATGAAAATATGCATAAGCATACCTTATGACTCTCTTAATCTATGAGATAATGGTGACTCTTTATAGTAGTTTTGTTGTACATGTAATATATGTGTAGTTGAAATTGTGCTAAAATATAGAGAAATGCTTTAGTATTTTGTTGGAATGCAGAAGTTCAAGACATTGACTGAAAATATGAAGTCATTTATCATTTTGTTGGAATGTAGAAGTTAAAAACATTGACTAAAAATATAAAGTCATTTATCATTTTGCTCACTATTATATGTTGTAGGAACTGTAGATTTCTGGTTATGTTTGTAATATTAATCGCTCATGCACACCAAGCTACTCTTGTATATAAATTATTAGTGTTCATTCTAAATCATATAGACAAATTAATTTTTAATTAAAAAATGATATGACAGAATCATAATATTATTTATTATTAATATTCTCTCAGTAATTTACACATGTTGCACGTGTTTTAAAACTAGTCTATATATATAACCGAAGACTCTGGAGCTCCCACAATTTTTCACATCACCACTATTTTATTTTTCTTTTTATTTTAGGTTTTATATCTTATATATTTATTATTTCTCTTCAACGTGCAATTATTTTATCAAGTGTTAAAATAGTTTAGTTTAAGTAAAACTCTGTTAGATATATATTTCAAGAGCTTGAAAATTCTACTTCAACTAAAATTCTATAACAAAAATTTCAACAAAAATTTCTTTTCAACGTGTAATTATCTTATCAAATGTTACAATAGTTTAGTATAAGTAAAAGTCTATTAGATATATGTTTCAAGAGCTTGAAAATTCTACTTCAACTAAAATTCTATAACAAAAATTTCAACAAATATAAATCCCTGCCAAGGTCGAAACCCTTTATACTCACTCAATTTTCCACAAAGAAAACACACACAGCAAATTGAAGATTTTGCAAATAGGGTATGAGACTTCATGAGACCACTTTGTAACATTGTATCTATGGAGTTGCTCAGAGAAAATGTAGAGGTAAGGACATATTGCCATCTTTTATGCTCTAACTCTCTATGATTACTACTTTATAATATTGTTATTGTTGTGACTTGTGAGTGAGTTTATAGTATGAAAAATCTACATGTGAATTTTAATTGTAAAAATTTGTTTTTACGATTAAAACATTAGATTTAATTGTAATTTTGATTTAATAATGGCGAAAAGCACCTTTTAGTCCCTACATTTTCAAGCGATTTCCATTTTAGTCCCTACATTTTATTTTTACCGCTTTTAGTCTCTATTCTGAAAAACGCTTCCCGTTTTAGTCCCTGCCGTTACTCATTTAAAAAAATTATCCTACGTGGCAAACGGTCCAACAGTAAATGCTGACATGTCCATTAAAATAATATTAAAAAAATTATTTACATTTTTAAAAATGCCACATCAGCCATTTAATTTTTTAAAAAAAGCCACGTCAGATAAAAATAATATAAAAATTTCTAACCTTATTATTTTTTTAAAAAAAGAAAAGAAATTAGTTAAATTAATTTTTTTTTTTTTTTGGAAGAACATGAAGAACTTAGAAATTTTTTTTCATTTTCTTCCCAAACTAAGCCTGCCCAGAAAATTAAAAATTTACTTTTCTTTTCTTGCATTTTCTTAGCAACCAAACCCATAAAATCACTCAAATTTACAAAATAAAAAGACATGCCCATAAAAATTTACAAAACACAAACATTCAACAAGATTTTCTTATGCTTTCAAACCAAACACAAAAAACACAAAACTCAAACCCAGATTTTCGACCTTCATGCACAACCAAACCACAAACAACCACACAATCTTAAATTCCTTAAACTCCAAAACCCCTAAAGTAATTAAACCCTAGAAAGAATCTATCATCATATTCAGCCATGAATCCAATGGGCCTGAGCCTGGGCCCAATTCCCTCCCCCGACGGCGACGACGACTGTGGTGGTGGCAGCATCGATGCCTGGTACGGTAACATCCAATACATTCTCATCATCTTTGCCATCGGCTCCATCTGCTGCGTTGTCATCTTCCTCTCCATCAAGCTCCGCAACAACCACCGCCGGATCCCCGATCCCACCGCCCTCTTCACCAAGCTCCTCGCCGTCTGGCACACCACGTGTCGCGAGATCGCCCGCCACTGCGATGCCAACGCCGCTCAGTTCCTCCTAATTGAAGGCGGAAGTTTCGCCGTACTCTCCTCCATCACTCTCCTCTCAATCTTCCTGATTCTCCCTATCAACCTCTACACCGGCACCGCTTCTCTGAACGTCGACTAGTTCTTCAAAACGACGATCAACCACATCGCCAAAGGCTTTCCTTTGCTCTGGATCCATTTCCTATTCGTCATGTTCTTCCAAAAAAATAGTTCTGAGTTCTGAGTTCTTCCAAAAAAAGAAAAAAATTAATTTAACTAATTTCTTTTCTTTTTTTAAAAAATAATTAGGTTAGAAATTTTTATATTATTTTTATCTGATGTAGCTTTTTTTTTTAAATTAAATTGCTGATGTGGCATTTTAAAAAATGTAAATAATTTTTTTTAATACTATTTTAATGAACACGTCAGCATTTACTGTTGGACCGTTTGCCACATAGGATAATTCTGTTAAATGAGTAACGGCAGGAATTAAAACGGGAAGCATTTTTCAGAATAAGAACTAAAAGCGGTAAAAATAAAATGTATGGACTAAAATGGAAATCACCTGAAAATGTAAGGACTAAAAGGTGCTTTTCGCCTTTAATAATTAACAATTTCATCAATCAAATTTTCTTTAACGTTGGTGTAATTTGTACTACTATGTATGTTATATATAGAACCCTCATATGATCTTGGAAAAACCACTCTATAAAAAAAATTGTCATCAATAACAAGAAAAAACGCTTATTCCTTACCATCAAAACCACAAATTTCCTATCATCAATAATCAATTTCATATTAATGTTGTGATATAGTCCATAGGTATTTTTAAAAAATAGGAGAAGTATAGTCCATATGGGAATGGTTTAGAGGTTTCCTACTTGATTTTGAAATCTCATATTGATTAGTAGAATTATATGGAGTGAGGAGGTGCATAATTCATATTAAAAGTGGCAATTTACATTGATAAGAAACTAAACAACCGTGTAATAACCTCTATACATATGGTGGTGGTGTAGCTTTGGTGCATGTGAGTATTAGAAGACAAAGTTTTGTTTTATTTATTTATTTAAAATATGCATCTTACTTTGTTGATACCTACACAATGCCTATGGAAAACTATTCAAATTCTACTACAATTTATTTGTTCATATCCTATCCAAAAAAAAAAAAAATTGGATAAAGAATAAAACAAAAACAGCCACCGCCCGCCATTAGAGTCTTTTTTTTAATTTAAAATATGCATCCTACATGATTGATACCTATACAATACCTATAAGAAACTATTTGAAATTATAAAATAATTTTCCTATTAACTTTTAATTAATAGTTCTTTTATATAAGACTCTCTATTTGTTTTTTTAAATATATGTGATTTTAAATTTAATTATCTCATATATCACACGGCTTAGCAATTTTTTATACTATAAAATCAAAGTGTATAGGCCCTATTTGGTAGAGTAATTAAACAACATATTTTCAATTTTTAAATAATATTACACACATTTCTATATACTTTTACCCTCACATGTATTTCAAAAATTTACAAATAACATTCCCCAAACTCATCTATCAGTCAATCTTTACTCCTACTTTTTTTTCTGATTTCATGATAGCTTGCCACGTTAGTTAGTTTTGAAGACGCCACCAATATTTTGTTTTTCCTTTTTAATTTACGTTTTATTTTAAAAAGCCAACTCAACTCTCAGTCTCTCTGTCTCACGCTCTCGTCTGCTTCTTTCTTCTATCTTCTCACTCTGCTCCTCTCCGCCAGCCTTAGATGTCTCCAGTCTAGTCCCGTATCTTCTCCACTATTTGGGCATTGGTCATGTTTCCCTGCCTTCGGTATTCCCTTCCCAGTTGCTTCTTTGCCTTCCTGCTTTCAATTATTTTGAAAAAACACACAGGCTGAAACTTGGTGTATGAATTATATGAAATTTCTAATATGTATTGGTGTTGTTCGATTTGATTATATTGGTTGAAATTTGGCTATATGATGTTTTCAGAATGACTTGACTATTTAAATTTTATATGACTTTATAAGGTTTGCTTCTCAGTTCAATGCAGTTCAACTGTTTGATAAAATTCCTCTTTCAAAATATGCACAATACGCGTCTAATATGTGTTTGTTTCTATGCTTTTAACCATGCATCATTGTTTGTAGTGTGAAACCCAGTTGAAATTTTCACCATTTCAATCAGTCTTCTTTTTTTTTTGGTTTTGATAAGTAAGTTAATTGATAAAGGAAAAAGACTATCCTTGTACATAATAAACACACAAGATAGTCTGAAGAATTACATAAAAGTTATTACTTTTTTGTTTGATAAGTTGTGGTATTTTATTAATGGAAACGATTAATAAATGCTCAAGATAATGAGCATGAGCACACCGTAACATTGAAAAATTCTGCTTAAAAATATTGCTTCTTTCAGCTTTATTCTGCAATGTTCTGTTGATCAAATTGTCTGCAACCTAATAATCCAAAGTAGGTGACTTTATCTACCCATTTAGTAAGCCATTCTTTTTCACATCTTTGCCAAAACTTCTATTTTGCAGAGTGCTTTGATATGCTTATCTAAGCAACAATTTGTGCTAACCTTATATGAATTTTCTAATATGTGTTGGTGTCATTGGATTTCATTATATTGGTTGAAACTTGGCTATATGATGTTTCCAAAATGACTTTACTATTTAAATTTTATATGTTAATTATCCTTAATTTATTGTTAAGTTGGTGCTAAATTTTATTCAAAATCATATTTTGAGAGGTACTTTTTGGTTTTTTTTTTTTTTTTAATTATTCCAATCTTCTGTTAAATTTGATTGAAATAGTAAGCTTATAATTTAATATCCTTTATGATTTCAAATTTAATTTTTCCTGTACCTGTTTGATGGTTATTGTCATTGAAAGTGTCAAAGTTTATAATTTTAGTAAAATTTTTGTAGTTTGTTATTGTGATTTTCATGTTTAGTTTCTGCAGAAATATAATAAAGATAACTGTGAAAGGCTTATTTCATTTATTATTTTAATTTATGACAGGATCTAAGAATATAATCCGCTCTCAATAATAGTTTTTTACCCAATTGTTTTTGGGGCTCTATATACTTGAGAGACTCTTTGAAGTTTTAAGTTTCTGAGTATGCTTTCAGTTTTCGATATTAATTTCTGGGGTCTATGTCAAATTTATGTTTCATCCCCCCTCTTTTTGTATCATTGTGTTATTATTATTATTTTTAATAATGAGTTCTGTGTGGTCAGTCAAAAAAAGTGGGAATGTAATTTATATATATAATTATAGGTTATTTATGTTAGTGTTATTGGGATTCAGCCATCTTTATATAGCTGTTGGGCATGATTTTTCTTTAAAAAGATTCTATTGATCATTGATGGAATGCAGTGGCTAGAGTGAGACTTTGAGTTAGAATCTCAAATGAATTAATTTGTTGGCTATCTCTGTGCTAAGAAAACAACATACACTGCTGATTTGTTTTTATCAGTTGGTTACTATTAGTTTCATTATATATAGGCGTCAATGTTGGCTGGCACAATGACAAAACAATTGACCATAGATGAAATGTGCTATATATAATACTTGAGGGGGGGATGGCACAATGACAGATATGCCACAAAGTGTTCCTACAAGAAATGTGCAAACAAATAAACACCTATTCTTCTAAGTTTATGAAAATTATTCTGAAGGAAAAATGTCAACAAAAACTTATTTCTTTCAGTAGGTTAATTACTTATTTTCAACAAAAACAATTTTCAACAACTTGCTTTATTGGGTTAATTACTTTGTTCTTCTAATTGACTTTTTTTTTTCCTTTATATTTTTCTTAAATGGAAAGATTTACATACACAAATATTCTTTGTTAACTTAAATTTGTTAAGAGTTTCATCCTTTTTTAGTCAATTTGTATTCTCTTGATATTATAACTTTCTGCACTATTCTTGATTAAAAAGAAAAAAGAAAAAAAAATCATAATATGCTTCGAGCCATATTATGAATAGAAAATGAAACATATTCATTTTGAAACAAGTATTTAATATTTAATAGAGTAAAGTAAATATATATAAATTTCATTAAATTATCCCATGCATCGCATAGGTTAGCAACTAGTACTATTAATACATATAGAAAGCGTCATAATGGGGTATGATGATGTGTTAGATGTGTCTTTAACAACTTCTTTGTAATGGGGTTTGGTTGATTGTTGGAGTCCATCCACTTAGTCAATCTTAGTGTGTGACAGTCACCCACTTCTTTACTTGTTGTTTCTTTGATTAAATTGCATATTTCATCTTCAACCTTTGATTATTATTATTATTTCTGAAGATTCAACCTTTTAAGTTTTATTTCAAAATCATCGGTATATTTTAAAATGTTTCATTTTTAGTCCTGTGCTTTCAAAATTGTTTCCAAAAAGTTCTTATTGTCATGTGATGAATAAAAAATGTTGACGTGACAAACAAGATTCATGCCATATCAAAGTGACCTCATTTCATGAATTTTGTTTGCTACGCCAACATTTTGGATCCTTTAAATGACAAGAAGGAAAATTTTTAAAACATTTTAGAGTATAAGGAAAATTTTGAAACAGAATTCAAAGGTCGAGGACCAAATATGCAATTTAACTTTTTTTTTTTTTTTTTTTTTTTTTTGCGATTTTGTGTTTGTGTAATTTGTAGATGGATGGTTATAGCTTACAATTTCCAATGACTGATAATTGCGATTGGCCCATGTTGAGTGTGTAATTAAATTTAGTTAAAATCGTCTTTTATTTTGGGAAGATATATAACCACTGAACTACCATTTAGTGGTCTGAATTGTCAAAGTTATTTGAGTACAATTGCGACTTCACATTAGCACTTTGAGCATCAACATTTGTCTTTTTCATTTCAGGGGCATGGTTGAGCTATAAGAATAAGTGGAAAAGAGGTTAAACAGATGAACTTATGAAATATTAGCTGTAACAGCTTTTGGTTTGTTTGTCATTATCATATACACGCATAGAGCTGAAAGCATCCATTTTAGACCAAGAGTGTCTCTTAAAGGAATACAGAGATCTTCTTCCATGAATTCTCTCTATTCACCTACTTCTTTCCTCCTTCCATCACATAGATGGCAGTTCACACCATGTCTTCAAATACAACCACAAAATTTATATGTTCACCGCCACTTGCCACTTTCTCTCTCCTCTGCACTAAAATCAAACCGTCCTTTACGTGCTCATAAGTCATCCATTGGTGCTACAATTCCGCCAAATGAGGGAGCAGTATCTGTAATTAACTTTGAAGACTTTGTTGAAAAAGATTGGTCATTTCTTGATTCAGATAATTTGATATCCGGAGAGGAGCTTAACAAAAATATTGATCGCATTATTTCTGCAGGGGAGATTGAAGAAACTTCTAAGGTGTTGGTTTCAATTGGTTCTGAAGGATTTGTAGATCAGTTGGTTGATTCATCAAAATGCCAGCTTTTGCTTGTCGTCCACGATTCACTTTTCTGTTAGCTGGCATCAAAGAAAAATATGACAAGGTTAAATGTTGGCAAGGAGAACTTATATATGTGCCAGAGAAGTGGGCTCCACTAGATGTTGTGTTCCTCTATTTTCTTCCTGCTTTGTCCTTTAATCTTGACCAGGTTTTTGGAGCTCTTGCAAAACTTTGTTTGCCAGGTAACCTTTTATTAGATATTGTTGTGGGTGTTATTAATGTTAAATTAATAGTTTCATTTTAAAGCAGCATTGGACTCTTTCTATTTGTGGGTAAAGGATTTCTCCCCAAGACATCTAAATCTATTCATTGATAGGAAAAATAATTAACGTGAACAGATATCAGATTTTTTCTTTTCATCTGATTACCTGACTCGGTTCAACCTAGTGAAGTTTTATTAATTTGGTATGTTAAAAACGTTTAACCTTGAAATTATAACTGGTTAATAATACAATTTGTTAACTTATATCCTAATTCTTACCTTAAATTCCATAATATCAACCCTCAGGTTGTGGTATATAGGTTACTTCAAATTGTGCTACTCTGGTGGAAACATCTTTTATAGTAAAGATGATGAGATGGTGTGAATGAAACTGTATCATATCATAATGTTGTGTGTCTGTCAAAAAAGGGGGAAAAGGGGGTGTTTTGTGGGGGTGGGGTGGGGGTGGATCCTTAGATTGTGCTCTTGCTTCCTTTTATGTTACTACCTGCACTTCTGAGCTTTTTTCTGATGCTTCTACAGGTGCAAGGGTGGTTATTAGCCATCCCCAAGGAAGGGACGTCTTAAAGCAGCAGCAACAACAAAATCCCGATGTCATAATTTCTGATTTGCCCGAGAAGATGACATTACAGAAAGTAGCATCTGATCATTCTTTTGATGTGGCTGAATTTGTAGATGAACCTGGTTTTTATCTTGCTGTTTTGAAGTTCTCTGATGCAAGAAATTAAGAGCAGATTTTTTTTTTTTTTACCTAAACCAAACTTCATTTGATGTGTTAAGAAAGAGCTTTCATGTGACAATTTGATGTGCAACTGTAAAAGCTGAGAAGAAGTTGAGCTGTTTGGCTAAATCTCTTTGTTTGCTTTCTCCTCCCAATCTGTCTTGGGTTTTCAACATACCTTATCTTCTGTTTTATATAAACAATTGTATCAACCTGCTAGCCTAGTTTCTGCTCATGTACCAACTTCTATAGTAGAAGCTTTGTGGTAAACTCAATTCATGTATCATTCAGCTAGTGGCCTTTGGCGAGGAAGGCATTTGTAACTGAGTAGCTCTAGAAAAATATGGTAAAAATTCCACATCTTATATCAACTAGCTGGACCATTAAACTTTGTTTAGGGCTTTTTTGGGCCCTACAATAGGGCTTTAAAGCCTAGACCCAACTAGACGAGATGAGGCCCAATGGGATGCACAAACGAGCAAGAGGCCCATTGGCCCAAGCAGCCCAAGAAGACACGGTCACATTAATTGGGCCACCAAGCTTGGCAAAAGAAACTTTAGCCCATTATATTTAGTGAAGCTTAGCCCATGGAAAAACGAAAACCAAACTCAAAGCCAAGGGATAACAGTCTAGTAGGAGAGTGTGAGTAGTTTTTGCTAACGTGGTAGCCCCAGTTTTTACCTCGTGTCAGCTTTCCTTTTTGTTTTTTTTTTTAGGTTATCACTGGAACCTCTTTGTATTGTTAGCTTGAAAGCATATGGATTACAAAAATCTTAAACCTCCAAACGACTAAAGTACCTTAAAAGTTAAAATCTCATGATGAAAACACTTTTGAAATATTTGTGGAAGTCGTCAGGAAGAGTTGCTCTATAGATCAATGTTAAACTAGAAAGAACTACATATGCAAGAGTACACCAAGTCATGAAAGGAATAAAGTCATATGTATAATTAGATGATAAAGCATGAGAAAAACTAATTTAAAAGGAAGAGAGTGAGATCTAATAAGCTAAATAGTAAAATAATTTTAATTTTCCATTCCAATCCAAACGTACACCTAATGGGTGCATGGTTGATAAAGCTAAATGAAAGGGCACAAAACACAAAAGAGCAATGCGTTTTATAAGAGGCAAGGAGTTTTGATGCTGTTTGCCCACTTGTTCTTGCTCTGGTTGATGAGTTTTGTACAAGTCTTCCCCTTTAATAGCGATTTTATGACTTGCATTCTACGGTGGATGTGTTTTCCGAGTGTCTGAGTGCTTAATTTGCTTTTTGTTTGGGGTGGAGTGCTTACCTTGAGCTTTGCTGACATAACTTCATTTCCTAATTAGGTAATTCGCAAAGGTGAAAGCAATGTTTGGTTATAAACACAAGGGGAAATGTTCCCGATTCCCACTGATGTAGTGATGTGACCAATGCCAAGGCAAAATTAGTAATGTCAACATCCTGGGCAAGGAGAAGGTAGTTTGGGGTCAGCTTCTTAGTTCATGTGTCTAAAGCTTACGTGTTGACCAATAAGCGTGGCAGTCATATAAACCATTAGCTGCCAAATTAATCCTCCCTTAGCTTTTCTCTTAAGTCTGAATTCATCATAAGCTTGGGGCATGAGTTGGGTTGCATTGCGTATGATTTTAGGGAACCTCATATTCACAAGTTTGCTCACAAATATATTATTTTACTAGTTAGCAACTCATGCAATGCATAACAATGTTTAATAAAAATATAAAATTATTTCAAAAAAAAATTATTTCCACTCTTTTATTTGTGTGAAATTTGATAATTATAATAGTTATTAATAGACTTTTATTAAAATTGTGTCTTTATATGAAATATGAAATTTAATCATTATTGTAAATATGTATTTATTATGATTGTGCTTTAATATGGAACCATTAATGATATAGTTATGATAATAATTAATAGTTATATATTAAAGTTGCATTTGAATATGAAATTATTTATTCTACTATTTAAGAAAGGGTTAATTACGTATTCGGTTCCTATCATTTACACCATATTTTAATTTGGTTTTTAACCTTTTAGTATTGTGTCAATTTAATCCATGTCATTATCTCTTAGATGGAAATTGCTCATGTGGCTAGTGGCAAAAAAAAAAAAAATAGTTTCCTTTGATGTAGCAATAAACTAATTTTTTTTATTTTGGTTGTTTGCTACGTTAGCAATTTTCATCCAAGAGATAACGATAGGGATTAAATTGACATAGTACTGAATGTTTAGGGACCAAATTGACACAGTTGAAATGTTAGGAACCAAACTAAAATATAATGTAAAAGATAATGATCAAATACGTAGTTCACCCTTTAAGGAAATATTATGCGTCAAGATTCTAATTGAGGGTTTGTTAATGGTTGTTTTCATGACAAATTTTCTACAAGTCCAATTCGGCCGAGCCCAACTTCCTTGTAGTCCCAATTCATATATTGTAATTTACTTTATCCTTTTATGCGTAGTCCAAGCCTGTGCAACCCATAGAGAATTGAGAGAGCGTGTTTGGAGGGCATGAGCTAACTCTTTTTAGTCCTTTTACATAAGCCCAATCTATGCATGCTGCTAAGTAGGCTGGGTATGCTAGTAGTACCAGGGGCCCTTGAAAAGGGTCTAGAACCCCAAGACTTTAACCTAAACGGAGGCTTCTTTTTGTCGCTATATATGGCTAAGTGTCCTGATCAACCCTTTCTAGGATCCTAAATCATGGCTGACCACCTTAGTTGTCTTAGGCTGCTGGCTACCACAAAGAGCAGCTTCCAAAGGAGATGAGGGGGCTGGGAAAAAAGCACCCAATCAAAATTAGTCAAGGTCTTTCCCCGTTTGTGTTAAAAGCAAAGTCTTTCTTTTATCCAAACAAATGCCAGCTACAATTACCTTTTGTTCAACACTTAGGAGGTCAAAAGCCTCATCTATTAACTAAAAACCAATCATTAACACCCCAAAAACTCAATATAAATTCCCCCATCAGTCCAAAGCAAAGGCATTAACGTTCAACCTTAGAAAACCACAACTTCAGAACAAAACCCTCTCAGCCACTTGAGATTTACATCGTTTCGAAGCTTAAGGGTAAAAGTAGAGATACTAGAAAGTTCTCTCTCTCTTCAGAGTCCTTCCACTGTTATGTGTAAAACAGTTCCAGATATTGTGTTCTAAGCATTTTTGGTACTGGTTATTAAGCATTTTGATTCTTCTCTTCCATTGCACCAATAGCCTTTTATTCATCAAATATTTGGAATTTTGGATTGACTCCCTAAACACAATCACATTTCAATGAATCGAAAGAGAAATTTGGGCTCATTTTAGTGTTTCAGCCCACGTCACAAAATCCCCCCCCCCCCCCCCCCCCCCAAGGTTTAAATAAAATGGAATCTAAACTCAATTTAAAAAACATATATTAGAATATAGATATATAAAATTGTGAGACCTTAAAGGTCCTTTTGATTGGGAAGATGAAAAAGTGAGAATAAAAACTAGGGAAGGGATGGAAAAATAGGAGAATATAAAATATTTTAATTTCCCTCCTTTGTGTTTGATTGAAAGTGAAAAAGTGGAAGGATGGAAAAAGTAAGTTTATATAATTTTACTCATATGCCTTTGTTAAAAAATGATGCCCAATTAAAACAAAATAATGAAAAAAAGAAAAGAAAAAGGCAATCGCCCAAATTTATTAAAAAAAGAAAATCATGCCTAGAAAAAAAAAAAGTTTAAAAAAATTATGCCTAGTTAAACCAAAAAAAAAAAAGCAAAACAAAGCACTATCATGCCCACAACCCGAAGAAAAAACAAAGAAAAAAAAAAAGCACATAAAAGGAGGAGAGGGTAGTTCAGTCATTGATTGCAACCATGGTTGTCAAAATCGTGATCTGGATCGTAGGATTGCACGATTTTACGATCCCACCTCACCAAAACATTTAGAATCGCACTAGGATCATAAAAATGGTAAGATCGTATGTAAGATCGTCTAGGATCATAGGATCATGTAGGATCCTACCAAACATTAGTTTTTACATTTATTTTTATTTTTGGTTTTTTTTAAGGGATAAATTTTTGGTTTTGATGAAGTTTTAACTTTTTTTATTTTTCTATGTTGTGATGGTATGGCTTTTTATTTTTTTATTTTTCTATGTTGTGATGGTATGGCTTTTTATTTTTTTATTTTTTATAAAATTATGTTAAACTAAGCAAATGTTTTCTAGTTTTAGCTCACTTGTAATCAAAATGAAGGAATGCGTCATCATTTCTAAGTGAAGAATTTATATTGGCTTTGTTACATTTTAAGCTATGATGTTGTTAAATTTGTTTGATCAATATACTAATTTATGTTCTAATATTACCAAAATGTTTTTCTTATATATAATTTTATTAGTATGCTTGTATTTGTATATTGATTGATTGATTTTTTTAAGCATGCTCTATAATTGTTGCTGAGTAGTATAATTTAAATAATTGAGTATGAAGTTGTATCTTGATCTCTTTTGCAGCTTTAGTATACAAATATACAATGTCTACATAGATGATGAAATGAATGATGATGATTAGGACGGTGGTCATAAGAACCCTATAATGAGAATAATTAAATGTTCACTTCACCTTAATATCTCTTGCTTTTGGATTTCTTAGTTTAGTTAACTAATTTCCATTTGATAACTTATTTTGGATTTTAAACTTGGAACTTAGAACTTGGAAAATATTTCCATATTATTGATAAATATTTTGGTATTTAGTTGCTAATTAAACATTTATTGAAACTTTTTAGATACATTGGGTCAAAACTTAAATATATTTGTTTCGTTAGTATAGACGTAATGATGTATGACATGCAAATTACATCATATAATACAATCTTTTTTTTATATGTATAAATTCACATTTTACATGATTATTCAACATACAAAGTCATTACTAATGTGTTTTTTGCTTTAAATATGAAAATATGTAGGATCTTACGATCCACGATCCTACCTTACCTCTCATGATCCTACATAAGATCCCGATTTTGACAACCTTGACTACAACTATTCCTCTCTCCTCTATTTTCTCCCCAAATTGGGCGGATACAATTTTGATGGGTAGGAGAGAAAACACTTAGGTTCTACCAATTTTTCATCCTCCCATTTTCTCAAACCAAACACCCATAAAATCAGTTTTCTTTCCACTTTTCTCTCATTTATTTTCTATTCTCCTTTTTTCACCTTAACCAAACAGATCCTAAAAACTTAAGTAACAAAATATAATGAGTTCAACCAAAAGTCCAATGTATTTGATTTTATATATATATTTGAGCTACTTGTTTAATAGGCAAACCTAAATTTTGGCTTAAGTTGAACTCATATACTAAACAAACAAACATAAATGAACTTTTTGCCCAATCAAGTATTATTGTGCATAACCAATTTGGTTCATACAACCCCAATTGACCCATCCAATTGACAGTACTTTGTACTTCCCCATCATTTGCTGCAGTCAATAGCTACTCATAATTTTCTACGTGATAAAAGAAAACGAGAGTTATGAATCAACAACAATTTAGATGACAGCAGTAAAAAGCAGGATTCAAAGTATGTAACGATGTCTTCTGACACCAGAACAAGTCATCAAGATTTTAGATGACAATCATTTGAGAGCAAATTCTGTGGGTAAAAAATTATATACTTCCATAGCAGCATAAGGTTGATCCTGAAGAATTTGAACGAGAAAATGAAGATATAATTTTCATAGACTACAAGATGCATCCATGTTCATCTGTCACGCAAACTCTCTAAGTAATTTACCTGATGATGTTATTAGCGTTCAAGATGAAATGATATCAGTTCCAACTAGCCAAGAATAAAATTTCATACCAATAAATGCTTCATTAATGAAAAAAGCTACAGAACTCTTCAAACATTATGCACTCTCGCAAACTTTTTTTTTTTTTTTCCTCGACATTAGGAAAAACAATGTGACAAATTGGAAAACAATCATCTATGGAAACTGTAAGCTAAAATAGCAATTTCTGAAGATTATTGTGTACCGAATTACAAAGTACTCAAGCCTCTCTTACCAAGTAAAGAAGATAGGGACTGAAATCCATAACAGCCACCTTTAACCTTCTCATTACTATATTAGAAGAATGAAAACCGTAAGCCGTTACTTGTTGCAAACAAGTTGTATTCTTCCATTGTACTCTCTTTCTTATTTGAAACATGATCACTCTCAACATGATCTGTTGGACATTCTTGAGAAAAATCCTCCATAATCTGTTCTTTCAAAGGCTCGAGATTTGATTTATATCCATTTGAAATAGGAACAGGCCCACGATGGAACAAGGAAAACCCAGTGTTGCCCGTATGCAATTTGGCAGAATTGTCATATTTCCCATCTTCTTCATGTGGTGGTGCTTCTTTTGGATGTGCTCCAGTGGGAGCCACCACCTTCTCCGTATTAACTTCATTGAAAGCTTCTTGTCCTGCACCTGGCTTAGAGATCTGAATTTGTTCCTCAGCATTTATGCCACTAGCTTTAGCAATTGGTTGATAAACTGGGACTGGACTGGGGTTAAATAGAGGGGTACCTACATGCTGCATGGGACCATACTGCATGCAGAAGCGTGAATTTCCATTCACTCCATACCCAATAGGGCTAGCATATAAATAGTGGTTGGGATGGGCGAAGGGCATTAAACCGTTAGCATGAGCTGCTGGCCAAGAAACTGGGTTTTGATGGTAAAAACCCATTGTTGAAGGAGCTTGAAACACTGGAAAGTGTATATTTTGGTTATGCATTGGAGGAAGCATGCCTTGATGTTGCGAACCAATGCTGACAGCAGACAATCCATTATTGTCAAAATTTTGGGAAATTCGTGTTGGTGGTTTCTCCACGAAATACTTCCTGTTCCTGCTCCATCCAATGAAAGCCCAATTGATGCCCCACTTCCAATAACCTCCCCGCCATTTGAATTCTGATTTTTCTCCATTTTAACTTCATGACACTCAGAGAAGCCACTTTGAACACATGATTCTCTACCTTCTGATTGCTGGCTTGCATCTTCTGAATCTGATGTAGAAGAGGATTCCAGATTTCCATGGATTGAAGAGGTTGTATTGCTGTCACCCTCACTTAGGCATGACGAGGAGTTATCAGAACTGGATGTGCTACTCACAATGGGATCTAAGGTCCCATTTGATGCAGAATTATCAGAATTCGCAGAACTGATAGGACTTAGTCCAATTTCCTCAGAAGCAGCTGAGTTGCAAGGGCCCTTTGCTCCCACATTAAGTCCATTCTCACAGGCCCCATCTACTACAATGCTAGAGTTTCCTGATTCCTTCAAATTACTATTTTCCTGATCAATATCAGCTGAATCTCCACTGTGTTCACGACAACACTTGTCAGCAGATGACTTGATAAGGTTATTATCAGGTTCCACCCCTTCAACCTTGAAAGTAGTTGACCTCAAGGTAATGTCGGAATCTGAGTTACTTCGTGGATACTTTTTCTGTGATTCCATGGGCTCCCAAACTTTCTTGGAATGAAGTTCTTTTGCAGGAGGATTGTTCCCTGAGATGACTTTGCTTTTAGGTCTTCCACAACCATCACGCAAGTACTCCATTTGATTGTACTTGTTACCACGATAAAACTGCTTGGACATATCCAATGCAGACTCTGACTTACTCACAGATTTAGTCTCCCGAATTACTCTGATTGTAGAAACATGTGTATCAACCCTTGCTCTATATTCATTGTTCTGGTTACAGCTGCAAGAATGGAAGTCATATCTATCACTTAATCTGTTGCTGGAAAACTTATCATGAAACTTGGGGCCACAATGTCGACCATTAGACTTTGGAACATTCATCCTTGACTGCCTATTGGATCCAATAATGCTTCTGTAAGGAGTCTCAAAATTATCACCATAATATCTTGGCTCAGACTTAACCACTGCCCCACTTTCTGCAGCTGAAAATCGGCGTCTGTCAGACCACTTCAAAGATGGATCCAGTTGAACTTCTTTCCGATATTTTGGTCTCCGACGAGAAAAATTTGATTGATCAGCTATAAAAGAACCATTCCAATCTTTCACATAGTTAATCTCCACATTGGGACAATTAAAAGAGTGGTCTTGCATTATCGAAGTAATATATCCATTTGACAACTCCTCTTGAATATCAGGAGATCCAGGCCAAGATAGAATGTTATCACCAACTTCACTAACTGCATCCTGGCAGCTGACAGGATTATTTGGCTCCTCATCAACACTTGGTGATGATTCTTCCTTTGAGACATCAGTAGGAACAGTAGTTTGATTTGAGTCAGAGCATTTTTGCTCTTTATCCTTCTCTTTCTCTTTTAATCTTTCCTTTCTTCGGAGCTTTTTCTCTCTTTCTTTTGTTCTTCTCCTCTCTTTGCGTTCTTCTTCTTCACGTTTTTCCTTCTCTTCTTCTTCAAGAAGTTTCATCTGTAGGGAAAAACATATATTTGTGAGAAAAATATCCTCAAGAAATCTTTTATTGCTAAAATCCTACGCTTAAATACCAATAATATTAAGACCTGCTTTTCTAATGTAATGATTTCTTTGCATGCAACATGAACGCGTTCTTCCAGCAGTTTTAGCGCAAGGCAGACAAAGATGCTGTGTGCATTTTGGCGGGCGGTTCCTTCCCTGAATGCCTTTTCAACCTGAAAGAATAACATCACATAATGAGATGGAGAACATGTTACATTCACACACACAAATACTGCACTTCCACGAGCATTAGAGGGAAGATCTACATGATGCCAGCCATCTCTTCTGGTCCTTTCTTTTCTCAATTTCTAAAATATGTGTGGGACCAAAAAATTACTTTAGGGCCTGTTTGGGAGGGGGGAAATGTGCGGAAAGGAATCAAAAGGAAAGAATCTTTTAAGTATGTTCCTTCCATTCCAAATGATTTGGAAGTTTAAGTAGGAGGGAATGGGAAGTCATTCCATTGTTTGGAAGTTTAAGTATGAGTTAATAGAATGGGCATCTGAGGGAACACTAATTTCTCATTTTTCACTCAAAACCCCAATTTCTTGTTCCCCTAAAATTGAAATGAATTAGAGGGAATAGAATTGAGTTTAATGAAATGTTGACCAAAATCCTCATAAAGCCCTTCATATTTACAAAGTTCCTGTAATACCCCTCACTTTACTCTTTTCACATCTACACACTCTCTCATCTAGTTTTTCTTTCTCTTCTGGCTAGCAACTCTCTCTCATCTCTCTTAACAGGTTTGGTCTCTCATCAATAATAAAAATAATAACAAATGATAACTGCTTACTTTTATTAAATGATTCATTTCCATTCTTTTTAATGGTACTCCCAACAAGCTTATTAACTTCTCATTCCTTTCTTTTAATACATCCCAACAAGATAGCTTAGTTGCATTCCTTTCCTTATTCTCATTGCAACTTGTATTCCATTCTATTTCATTACTTTCCTTTATGAACTCCCAAACCAAACGGATACACTTGTTCGTTTGCCATGCAACAATATCACTGCTTGCTAATACCAAGGCGCCTGCTTTGACTTTCTATATTTAAGTTTCAAGACTCACTTCATTTCGTTGTATGATTCTTTGTGTTCATCATCTTGAACATGAAGTAATCTTTTTTTTTTTAAATAAATATTTTTACATATAAAAAATCAAATAAAAAAGGTGCCTGCTTTGACTTTGTTGCAACTTAATCCCCAAAAGTAGGATGTAGCATTGCTAATTGAATCATGGGAAATGAATTACAGTGTTTAGGGGAGCTGCTAAGCCATAGAAATGATCCTGAAGCAACTTAAGTGGGCCAAAGGTTTCTTTGAAAAGGTCATTTACGCATATTAACCATAGCAACAATGGAACAGTTAAGTAGTTATTGCAGTATGAGGCAGTACAATCATCTAGACCATAGGAACAAAACCCAGCTCAAAAGAGCTTTAGATCCCAGCTTCTTAAGGTTGGGTAAAGAGAAATCTTTAGTTGAATACTTTTTTTCATTAATGTTATCCATTCTACACCTGCTGCACACTTTATACTTGTTCTACCACTCATAATCTCAACATCTTCTGCTCAGCCAAACACATTTCATATATGGGTGTGTCAGCGTGTGTTCTTTTCTCTTCCTTGATTAGCCAACATGTATAATCAAAATGCATTTCGGTTGGATCTTCACCTTATATACAATACCATGTCAATTATATAGGACTTATAGATCCAACAATTGGCCAGTTGCATTCTTCCATCTCTACATTCTTGCTATAATTCATTCTATATTCTTTCTTTCAAGAAAACTTTTTATACTTATATGAACAACATCCTTTTCAATCTTTCCCAATGAGAAAAAGTGATCACTAGGACTAGGTATCCCCTTGTAAATATTTCATTTTTTGACCTTCTAGGACTAATCACTGAACTTAGAAGCCTTGTATTTCAAGTCCTGCTATCCTACAACCTTTTATATTCTTAAGCTTTCCATCAATTCAACATAGAATTTTGTTTCAAGGCAGCTATTGCAACCATCTGCAAGCAACATGTCAAAATACCCATCTCTCAACAACCAAAGGTTTAGTTTCCAACTCTTGATGCACCTCTTGTAATTGGAAACCATCTTACATCTACTTAGCTCCCCCTCATAAATGTCTTTCCTCCATGCACACTCACCACAACTCACACATTGTCTCCATATACACAGAATCATGTGTAACAACAATAACAACAATAACAAAAAACCTTAATCCCAAAATTTTGGGGTTAGCCTCAACAAACTAGTTAGGGTTGGCCACATGTATTCTTTTTCTCCATTCGGTTAATTCCAAAACCATACTCTTTGTTACTTCTGTAACTAACATGTCCTTTTGTACTACTTCTATTAATGTTATTTTTTGTCTTCCTCTACCTTTTATTTATATATATATATATTTTTTTTTATAAGTAAAAATAATACAAAAAGGAGGTAGATGAAGACAATAAAATAACATTAATCACTCTCCTCTGAATATGTACAAACAATTTCAAACGACTCTCCCTATTCTTCTCATCAATAGGGGCCACTCATATCTTTAAGAAAAGCTCCTTAGTGTGAATCCTATTTTTCCTTACATTTCCACTTATCCATCTTAATATTCTCATTTTAGCAACATTAAATTTATGAATATATTGCTTCTTAATAGTTCAACATTCAGTACCATAGAGCATAGCTGGTCTTATAAAAATTCCCAACTTAATAGATATTCCATGATCACACAATACCGCCATACTCCTAATGCACCTCACTTCATCCACCTCGCTTTTAGCTTATGATTCACATCTACTTCAATTTCTCCATCTTTGTGAATTGTTGATCCAAGATGTCGAAAACTCTTGCTCAAAGTTCTTTATCATCAAGTTAGACAACTCCTTCATCTTTGTTTATACTTTTACTAAACTTACAATTCATGTACTTTATTTTACTCCTCCTTAACTAAAAGCCTTTAAATTTTATGCGTCCATATTTCTAACATTAACTTAACATCTAGTTTGCATACACGAAAGGACTTCCTCTTGAATTGATTTAGTAAGCTCATCAATCACTAGTGCAAAGAGATATAGATTAATGTTGATCCTTGATGCAAACCTCTAGTTATAGGAAACACACTTGTAAGGTCTCCACTTGTTCTCACACTTGTTATAGCTATGTCACACTAGAGTGTGGGAACTTTGTGTGTGTGTTTTTGGGGGGAGGGGGGAGGGGAACAGAAGCATATGGACAGATTAGAAAAGCACAAAAGTGATCAGCAGACTGAACATGCCTGTTCCTTAAAAATAACAGTTGCTGCATCCAGAAGAAACTCCCGAGCAAGTTCAGGACTCTTCGCATGTTTTTGGGGACGGGAGCATTCTCCATCCAGCTCATTTCCATCCTTGTCCATGGAATCATCATCCTGGAAGTATACATAACATAAAAGGTTAATCTAAATCTCACAAAGCAATACCCTGGAAAATTTGTGAACAAAAGGAACAAATTTTAAATGCATTCAAAGATTTTATTAGCCCTAGGGAGATATAACCACCTCTTCTTCCTCAGCCTCTTCAGCATGTTCAAAAAACCTTCTGATACTTTCCCCTCTTGTGATTGTCACAAAGCCATCCCCAACAATGAGCCTGCAATGTACACAGTGTTGACCCTTTAAGGCATGAGCTTTTACAGAAAGCTCAGTGCAGCGACCATCTAGCTTCCAAGCTCTCAGGGTGATAAAGCATGCACTTAAACTGCCAAGATCAAGGCCACTGACTTGAACACTTCCATTCATTCCAACATTTTCAAATTCCAGAATATCACATTTTCCTTCTCCTGTTCCAACTGCCCACTCAAAGTGATGGTATGTTCCCACAGTGTCTGCAAAAGTTTGGCGCCAATCAGCTTCAATTGTGTCATCAGATACCTGAGATAATTGAAAGATGAAATTGTGTCATAATAGTCATAACATATATATTGAGTCCTCACAAAAAATCTCCAAATTATTTTACCAAGACATCAAGACCATTATCTCAACCATTTTTCCTTGAAATCATCTGTAATTTACAAGAATTCCTAAAAACAACAGGATTCAGAGAAAAGAAAACAACATGAAGGAATGGGAAAGCCACACCTCATATTGGAAGGCTGTATCTGCAACACAAAACCAACTAGTACAGCGGGGTTCTCTCCGCAAGCGCTTCAGCTCCTTTAGCTCCTTGAACTCACGAATAACATTCCTTCTGCAATCTCTGCAAAATCTCTTGCTGTCGAATCTGTAACATGAATATCACTTTCTTAGGATATCAGAAATTTAACATGAAATCCTTATGAAACAATGTGTAGCAACTGCAGTGGAACAAGTAGGACAAAGCAAGCCAATAACTGCATGCAATATATAAGAATTAAGTTTTCAGTCTCAGAATATTGCAATTAGTTCATAGGATATTAGAAGGTATCTGTCTTTCTACAGAAAAACCACAAGGCATCAACTAGAGCAGAAAGATTTTCAGAAAGACAGAAGTATATAGATATACAACAGTACTTGATAGCAGCGAAAATCCTTCAGCACCTCTTGTCCTTTAGATGCCATTTCTCCTGTTAGAAGAATGTGTCTTCAATTCTTAGCCTAGTTCTCACCCTTTAAAGCCTTCAAACACATGCACTCCTCAACAAGATTTTAATTCTTACATCTTCTAACAATGAAATCACCATATCTTTGTGGGAAGCACTAATTTCTCCACTGGTAATAATTATGTAATTTCATGATTGTTTTCCCATCCAACCTTAGTCATTAATGGAGGAGTTAAGAGTGTTCACTCAGGAAGACCGTAGCATTTAACTTACCAATTTCCCTCAAAAATAAATCAATGCTCTACCTTTCAAAACCCTTCCATTATCCCTTATAGCAAACCTTGATAGTAAGTATTGCATCCGGGTCATTTTTTTGACAAGTGACAGTCCTGTAAGGGAACCTACCTTGGGGATCTCTTGCAGCTTGTCCTATTAATAGTACCTTCTATAGTCTCCATAAAATGTTGCCTTGAAAATTTCCAAGTCGTCCTGCTTCTTAATGGTTAGATACCAGCAACATAAAGAAGCCCAACCATCTGTTTGGTTTGAAGGAAATGAGTGAGAAAAGAAAATGGTAAGGACAAGGATTGAGAACAAGGAATTTAGCCTGTTTAGTTTGAAATAAAGAAACAGAAGGAGATGGTAAGAAAATATTTCTCAGAGGCCCAACATATGATTCCTCAGCTCAACCAGCAGAAGTGCTAAGGAAATGGCTTGTGTAATGCATTTTTCAATTTTCCCTGTTTTTAGTCAGTTTGCTAACAAGTGCTCATACTTTGTTGTCTAGGTGTATAAAAGTAGAATTACTGTATGGGTATTTCTTCCTTCTTCACTAGATAACCAATCATAAAAAGTTAGATTTCCTTCCTAGCATTTTGTTCAAACCAAACATGCTGAATTTCCTTACCCCCTTTTTCCTTCTCTAGTTTTTCTTTCCTTCTCCTCAAATTGAAACTAAACAATTGTAAATCCCAAATACTTTGGATAGTGGCTTTATGCCATTTAATCTTCAATCTTGCCAAGCAGCAGTTGAGAATCAAGATATCTGCTAGTTACTGGACTCCTCTCTGGTATCAGCAGGGCACCCCTGGATGCCCCAACGAATACCAGCTTCAAGATCACACAAAGATGCAAGAAAACATATTAATTAAAATGCAGGTCCATTAGAGATGACTTGGGGAGAATGATTGCCCACACAAACATGTAGGATGCTCCCTCAATGCAGCCTGTGTCCAGTTTCTTTTCTTGGCCAACATTCATGGTTCTTCAAACATTTCATTGACCAACAGCATTCCTAATTGCATGCCTACCAGATATTTGTTTGTAATGTTGTCACCATGACAGGTCGGTAACACATTTCAATCAACCTGCATATTCATGCTACGAATATCAAATGCCTAATAACTTGATCGACTACCATGGTATGTGAACCAGAATGCAGTTCTTGAAAAAATGGTATGATTTTAGGACCATTCTATGTCAAGTGTGAAAAATAAATGTCTTAGATGCCATTTCTTTTCCTCTGCAGCAGTTTTAGCAGGAATGAGCACCTCCAATGTTAGCATTTATCTCACAGTTCCCAGAATAGCAACTCACTTAATTACCATCAATGGTCATGCATTTTCCACTAATATAAACTGAATTTTACATACAAGGAATAAGCATATAGGTAAAACACCTGTACATAAGCCTCTCTATAAAATCCTCTTCCTTCATCCGTAGAAGAGATTGCCGGGTTTCTTCTCCAAGAGCTGACCAGAAATCCACCAAAGTGTCACAAGAAAGCCTGGCTGTGTGCAGTGCACACGTCTCCCTTGTTCCATGCCCTCTGCCATAACTCGCAACTCCTTGGCTTATCCAACCCCGACCACTACCACCACATGCATCAGGATAAAGCAACTCGCGTTCCCGTTCCCTTGCACGTGCACTGTCAAAAACCTAAATCAAGCAAAATGTAAGCTATTAAAATCGTTAAAGAATAAGATAATAATAAGATTGAACAAATTGTATCAGAAATTACATTTTGGAGTCCTTTGAGAGACTTTGCATACAAATAGCAGTCCATAAGTGTCAATGACCCATCACGTGTCGTGGTCAGACCCCCCCAAGGATGCACAGACGGATCTTGAATTTCGTCATGGCAACCATTAGGAACATTCAATCCAGCATCGTTTTGAGTTTTCAAGGCCCCTTGTCTGTTGCAGGGAACGTGTCCACCTGCTCCCTCCTGCTGCAAAGACTTTCCATACATGACAATCTGCAAAAAACCTTCAAGCAGTAACCCATTGCATCTAGAGCAGTACATATTCTTACGAGCTTGCTCAAATAGTGTTTGCTTGTCAATCCTCAAAAGCTCCTGCCGAGCTTGCTGCGACAACTCGCCCCAGAACTGATTCCAAAGTAAACAGAAACTTTATTAATGACTAATCCTACCATCTCATAAATTCCACACAAACTTAAGTAAACACGTACTTAACGCAACATGCATACACTAAATCAAAATTCATAATTATTAATCCGAAAGCTAGTATAACTGCATTTTTCGTTTATTGGTAAGTTACGTTAGGAAGCACAGACACTTCATTTGGGGTGTCGTACCCGTACCTATATCCATGTCCGTGCTTCCTAGGTTAAAAAACTTCCCTAGTGAGCTAGAGTTCATTGGCAATCTTAACTACAATCATTAATGCATCAAAAGATTAAATCAATGGTTCGGAAATGGCAGCAGGCACTCCAAAACGAAACAGAAAACTCTTCAATCTCCACTTCATAAGTGCATTCGTTTCCGCTTATATATTTTGTTTTCCTTCTAGCGAATAAAACACAGGCTGGACGTAAAATGAAATCCGACCTCAAATTACATCCTCTTAAATCCAATTCCAAAGAATTCCAGACAGTTATAGACACAATAATCAGAATTCTAATTTCCTATTCTCTGCCCACAGATTTCTTTGCAACCAATGCTAAATCCTGATTTTCTAACATATGTGAATAAACATGTAACACGAGCCAAACTATCAAAATGGATCTGACGAATCGAGAACACGCATAATCCAATCAAAACAAAGCCTCTAGATAACAATCACACATCCAATCAAATTTGAACCAACCAATCAAAATAAAAAAAAAAATACAAAGCAATGATCTAAATTAATTTTCTTATAAATAAAAAAAATAAAAAAGAAAAGAAAAGAAGAGAAGGAGGAAAGGAATCTAGAACCTTCTGAGCTGGATGCAGCTAACATCATCGGCATGCTTGGACCAAAAGCCATTGGCGGAGAGCGAATACGACGCCATAGAACCATTGCTAAAATGGTCATTATTCCTCTGCGCTAATCCGGGCATATTATATTCAATTTGTTTCAAATTTTCAGGCTCTGTTAAAACATGAATCCATTCCTCTCAGTAACGTAATAACTGGATCGAATCCGACCGATATAGCAATAAATTGAATCGAATCGGATTGGATTGGATTGAATGCGCAATTTTGATTAGAAATAACAGCCAAAATTATTAGAGATTAGATCGAGGATCGAAATGGTTGAGAAGTGAATCTAGGGAGGGCTGAGAATTGCGAGAGAGAAAATAGAGGCAGGGTAGAGAGGACGTTGGGGTTTTTGCTTTTTGGTCCCCAAAAAAAAAAAAAAAAACCACGATGAGATTTGGTGCTCTCTCTCTGGTTAATGTATATATGTGAGAGAGAGAGAGAGAGAGAGAGAATGGTAATCTGAGGGAGAGAGGTGTTGGGGGTTGGGTTAGGGGGGCCAAAGGCAACACGGTTAAAAGAAAGAGGTTGAGAAAACTGTTGCATTACAAAATTAACGTGACTCTAATGACTCAGGGGAGACCGGTAAAACTAAAATAAAATCAATTCAACACCGGGTTATTTTTTTTTTTTATTATTATTTTTTTTAATGAATAAAAAAGGGAGGGTCCGGTGTGGGCTCACCAACCTCACGCCACGTGACGGTAATAGGTAATACCACCAGATATCACACGGGTCTTGCTAGGGCTATCACTCGAACCGCTCATCTCTAAGTGCAAAACGAGGACTCCTACCATTAAACCACACCCCGTGTGGTTCTTCTTTTTTTTGTTTATGTTTATAAATGGTCTGACTCTCATATTTTCTTTGCTTCTCTAAATGGAAAATATGTATATATATATATACACACACTTGAGATGTTGAGCATTTGCATTAGATAATACAAAGTAGAAAAATAGCTCAATTTTACACATTCAAACTCCAAAATTACCCACAATGTGTAAATTTGTGTTTCATTTTTTAATCATTTCTCATTTTTCTCTCTCTCCTGGTTGAAAAAGAAATAATATTTTTTTTAAAATAGATAATCTGATGTAGAGTGTTTTAAAAAGTGTTTGTGTAAAATAGATAAAGTAGGTTCTTATTCTAAAATAGACACAATTTTTTGCATGAGCTAATGCGAATGCTCTATATATGTCACTGCTGCTGTTTGTTATTTTTGTTAACCCACCAACTCAAATTTACAAGCTTGCCTAGTATTTTTTTTTTTTTTTAATATCAAATATTTATGGGTTTGAGTTAGTTAAACTGATAAAATCTCTTATAGTTAAATAAACGATTTCTGATTCAAATTTCACATACATAAAAAAATCAATTGGTGTCTTGGGTCTAATGATAAAAGTAATCATTATGAAGTAAATGGTATATGTTGAAATTATATCGTATATATAAAAAAATATCAAGTATTAATATTTATTAACATTTTTTTGTTATTTATTTTAATTTTCCTTTTTGTACGCTTCTATTTAATAAAGAAGAAAAGCATTTTGTGTCATGGTTTTAAAAATTGGAATGGTCAAATAACCAAAAACAAATGTCCAATTCCTGATTTTGCCAATTAAACCATCGATTTTGACTATTTTTACCATACCGAATTAGGGTTTGGTTCTTTATTAAACCAGCCAATCTAATCTGATTTCTAAAACCATGCTTTGTGTTACTTTTAAATATTTGGAATAGAGTGATTCAAGTTAACTTTTTCTTTTTCTTTTTTGAGAATCATGACGGTAAATTTTATTAAGAAGAAGGCAAATCTGCCTGATACATTTCAAAACAATGGGATGGAACATCCTCCATCCAAACAGAAAAACTCGTGACATGACGTGCATGCCTAGCAAGGTTGTGAGCTACACTATTTCCATCTCTACCAACATGCTGGAATTTTACATGATTAAGTTGCAATGCCAAGTCTTGTGCCTCTTTTATTAGCAAGCCAAAGGGAGCCAAATTTGGCACCTGATCCATGAGGCCTGTGATGATTGAGGTGGAATCGCCTTCAAAAATAACCCTATCAAAGCCAAGTTCTGCAGCAAGTTCTAAAGCCCATGTTGCTGCCAAGGCTTCCATCTCTGCCACGGAGCTAGCAAGCTGTATATTCTGAGCTAAAGAGACCATAGCTAAACCTTGGCTGTCACGGAGTATCACCCCAAGTCCAGCTCGACCAACATCCTGGAAAATTGCCGCATCGAAGTTTGCTTTAAACCAGCCAACAAGTGGTGGTGACCACCTTGCACGTGGTCTAACCGTATAGTGGTTCAAGTTAACTAATTGTTAAAGTCTTGGTTTGGTGGTATCACAAAAAACACGTTATAAGTTCAAATTTTTTTTCCTTTTCTTTTTCTTTTCTCTCTTTTGAGAATGAGAGTTCTCTGAATATTTAACTTATAGGTTTTTATCCTATCGCAACTTAAAAAATAAAAATAAAATAAAAAAATCTAGAACGAAGTATATGTATATTTGTTGTGAAAAAATAAAATGGCATTTGTATTTTTACCTAGCATTTGAGAAGAATGTAATGTAATTTAATTTTTTTTAATGTCATGTAATCCAAATTTTGAATGAACAATTTTTGTATGAAAGGATGGGTTTTCATGCTTCTATGTTCTTCACCCCAAAAGAAACAAAGAGTAAATTTATATTATTAATGGGTAGGAATGACAAAATTCAACATGACCTGCAAACTTGACACAATACGATACGAAAATTAGCAAGTTATGGGTTGAGACTTAATGGGTTCGTGTCATATTCAGGTTAATACGACTAACCTATTTAATAAACATGTTGTGTTCGCATCCAACTCATGGAACCCGTTTGACCCATTTAATTAAATGTCATTTTACGAAATACCCTTCACAACCCTAAGAATAGGAAGATTGGGATCTTTACAAAAAGGCTTTATAAAGCTTTTGTCTCAATTCATATTTAGCCACGATACCAATATAAAAGACGGAGTCGCAGAACTTTTTCTAATGTTTGCTGCTTTCCTCCCAAAGCATCATTTTTATTTCATATTTCATTTTCCTTTCCTGCATTTTTCTTTCTATTTGTATCACATATGCTTCTCCACTGAATGTCATATCCTCTTTTAGGAATTTCGACCCCAGAGTATGAGGTTTTTTTATAGGGAAAGTTTTACAAATAGGTAGTGCTAAGCAGCAAAGTTATAGACATTTATTAGTTATTGTGGTTTATTTTCTTTGACATATTTTAATTGATTATTTGTGATATTGAGATATACTTTAATTTTGAATAATTATTTGTCTTGTAGTTACTCGCTAGTTCTAAATTTTATAGTATAAAAAATTATTTGTTTGGTTTTTCATAATTTAGATCAATTTGATTAATATTAAAATTTGTATTTTTGTTTGTTTGTTTGTTTTGTTTTAATAAAATCTAATAAATGGGTCCACACAATTGACATGTTTAGGGTTGAGAAATCTTTGCCCGTTTAATAAACGTGTCAGATTAGTGTTGACCCATATAGTCGAATACTTATGAGTCGACACGACATATACCCAACATGAGAACACAAATTGTCACCCCTATTAACAGGGCACTCTTACATAATACTTTGGCCTTTAAATGTTGATATGAAGCAAAATTACATTGAATTGAAAAGTACTTTCATTTTCACAAAGGCTCCCTTATAGAGTCTAGACCCTAATACAATTCTCATTTGATACAATTAAGAAAATTGCGCTATTAAGATGAACTCCACTTGTGATACGAGCTGGATGATTTGGCCACGCAGTATTAAAAAAAGGAAAGGTAATTAGGCTTTAATGAGGATGAACAAATCTTTTGAATTCAGGGGGTCCAAATGAGTTAAGATTTTTTTTTTTTTTTCTTCTTTTTCAGTTTTTACCTGAGGAAGGCATTGTACCTTTACGTACTGTATTTTTTCTTATAAAATTAAAAAAAAAATTACCAATAAGATGGATCAAAAGTCTTGGTTTTGTTTAATATAATATAATATTGATTTTATTTAGCCAAAAAGAAAAAAGATCTACACGTGATTCTAGATGATGCCTGACAAGGGTAATTAGGGTAAGATAAGGATGAGCACATTGACTCATCTTCTGTTTCTTCTTTGTCTTATTACTATTATTATTATTATTATTTCCCCCAGAAGGCGTTGTATTTAAAGATGTGACAGTGCTAGTGGTTCCAGTTATATTAGCCCTTCCTTCCTATAATTGCCCTCTATATATCTGTTTTTGGTAGACCCCAAGTTTAGGAGCGACAGGCAAACTCCAAGTTTTACACCTTTAGAGCATCTTCAGCTGATTTATCAAATTTTTATACTGTTTAAAAAATAAACAGTGACTTTTACTTTTATTTATCAATTTTTTTAAATATACTTTCTAACAGATTCTTTATCTCATTCTCTATCTCATTTAAATATTATTTCTTCATTCATTATTTATTCTTTTTTTAACAACTACACATCTTCTAATATTTTTTTATTCAACACCTAATTATTATAATAGAAAAAAAGAATTTGAAGAATGAACAGTACCCATCAGACTTGATGGACTACTGTTCATAAGCAAAAAAAAATCAGGTTTACCAAATCTGCTAGAATATAAATAATGCATAAATTCTTCAAATTTTAGCTAATATACTTGGATATCGATGCTCTTAGAAATCAGAAGCGATAGACATTTTTCTATCTCTTATCTCAAAAAAAAAAGGTAATGACATTTTGGTAATTAACGGCAATGAATATACTAAAATAGTGACGTCAAAGCATCAGTTTTTTTTTTTTTTTTTTCACATAATTGGAAAGGCATGGATTGACTTAAGATATAAATGCGCAATCCTACCAATTAGGTTAAAGAGAAACTCTTTAAATTCAACTAATATTTTTTTTTATTAGATATTAATATTAAAAAATTAACCATTAGAATGTATGTTCTTATTATATCTTCTATGTTTGCTAAATTTCGAGAAGATTAAAGATTAATAATTATGTCATTAATTAAATTTTTAGATTTCAAATTTTTATGGTCTAAATTTAGGCATAAAAAGTTAGTAATTTATTGATCGAGTAGTAAATAATAGGGGTGGCAAAATTGGACTTGACCCGTGAACTCGACATGACACGAAATTAGTAGGTTATGAGTTGAGGTTTAATGGATTAGTATCATATTCGAGTTGACACGACTTACCCATTTAATAAACAGGTTGAATTAGTGTCCAACCTTTGGAACTCGTTTGACCTGTCTGACTCATTTAATTAAATGACATTTTACTAATATACCTTTCAAACCTTAGGTATATAAACTTATTAGTTATTGTGATTTATTTTCTTTGACATTTATGATTGATTATTTGTGATATTGATATATACTTTAGTTTTGAATGATTATTTGTGATGCAGTTACTCGTTAGTTCTGAATTTTATATTATATTATATTTTATATATATATATATATATATATATATTAGTTTTTCATAATTCATATAAATTTGGTTAATACTATTTTTTTTTTTCGTTTTGATCAAATTTGATAAAGAGGTCGATACAACTAACTCATTTAATAAATGGGTTGTGTTAGGGTTAAGGAATCTTGACCCGTTTAATAAATATGTCGGGTTAGTATTGACTTATATAGTCAAATACTCATAAGTCGACACGACACGACATGAACCTGACACGCGAACATGAATTGCCACCCCTAGTAAACAACATTCTATTTGAATGAAATTTAACATACATATTCAGAATATAAAAAGCATACAATTCAACGATTATATTTTCAAAGTTCACATCCAATAAAAAGATATTAGAGAGAAACCTTGTCCACAACTATTCCCCACCATACAAGAATAGAGTTTAAATGGGTGAAAGACATTAACCACATGCAAGCTCCCTTTTTTAATTCATAAATATATATCATATATATAAAAGCACGAATGCGCGTACAGTGTTTTTCCACTGTTCATCTACAGTGTCATTTTGTTGAGCCACTTTGTCTTTTTTTTTTTTTTTTTTTTTACAGTAGTTATAGTCCCAAGCAGCACTATAGCTACAGTAGCTACATTTTTTTTTTCTAGTCTTTCGTTTGTACTTTTTTTTCTTTTATATATATTATTATACTGACACAACAAATTTCATAATATTTTCACAATTATTAATGTGTCAATTTCTTATAAGTCAAAATAAAATAATAAAATATGAAACTGTGACCAACCACAACTGAAAAAATGTTTTGTGAAAATGTTGTGACACTTGTTAGGTGAATGTGTAAAAGCTACAATACTTTTGGTTTGTTCAATACTTTTTTTTTTTTTTTCAATCATCGATTTGTGCTCTTTTTTCTGCTAACTATATAAGAAGAGGCAATGCCTCTACAGTGCCCCTTTTGGTATAGTGAGCCATTTTTTTCCCCTAAGTTTTAAACAGTTGCTACAGTGCCACTTTGGTTTGTTCAAGTGGCACTGTAGCTACAACGTTTTTTTTTTTTTTAGTCTTCCGTTTGTACTTTTTTTTTCTTTTAAATATTTATAAGAACACGCATATATATATTGTTATACTGATACAACAAATTTCACAATATTTTCATAATTATTGAGGTGTCAATTTCTTATAAGTCAAAATAAAATAATAAAATATGAAACTGTGACCAACTACAACTGAAAATAAATGTTTTGTGAAAATGTTGTGACACTTGTTGGGTGAATGTGTAAAAGTTACAGTACTTTTGGTTTGTTCAATATTTACTGTTCATCGCTTTTTTTAATTTTTAATTTTTTCCAGTCATCGATTTGTGCTTTCTTTTCTATGTATAAAAAGAGCGAATAAGCTCATGAATAGTGTTATGAATAGTATTTTTGGTTTAGTGACTTGCATTTTTTCGCCTTTCTTTTCCTTCAAGTTCACCAACTTGGTTTGAGCTTGTTTTTTCCTTTTAAAGGATCTTTATATGTTTATTTTCTACTTGTAATGTAAGCTTACATTGTACACACACAAAAAGTAGCAAATATTATATACATTTGCAAAAAAAAAAAAATTGTACAAATTTTGCAAATGTGTACAACATTTACCAATTTTTATGTGTTTACAATATAAATTTACATTGTAAGTGCAATGTAAATTTCTATATATATATATATATATATATATATATTATATAAAAAAAGTGAATGAGAAAAGTTACAGTAATTTCGCTACAGTAATTATGGTTTGTTTAACTTTTTGGCCTTTTTTTTTTTTTTTGGTGAATGCATAAAGTTGTAGTATATTTGCTATATTATTTTTTGTTTGTCCACAATAATTTTCACAACACTTTCATAACAAATCAAATATGGTAAATTGTTATTGGTTCTAATTTAAACTTACCAATGAAACTACTTTTTTGCCCACCAATAACAACTTGTAGTAACCTACTACTTATGATTTGTTGTGAAAATGTCATGGACATAACATTTTTTTGTGTGAAAAATGTTAAGACATCTTGATGTTGTCACAATATTTTCAAAACTGCTGAGCTGTCAATTTTTTACAAGTTAAAATAAAATATAACAAAATTATAAAGGTATTATGAAAATGTTGCGTCATTTTGTTATGTTTTTAGGAATTTTTTGTTGGTTTAATCAACTTTGTTGAGCCAAAATTCACTATTCTTCATACAACTTTTTTAGGTTGACTTTTTGTATATTTTTTTCTTTACACATTATTTTAAGTAAAAACACATATTTTTGCACACAAAAACAAAAACAAAAACTTAGGAAAAAAACATTTTTCATCCTTTATGTTTGGGGTAGTTTACAATTCTTCCTTAAACTTTAAAATCATGCAATTTTTCCCTTAATATTTTGGAAAAGAGCAAATATGTCATATTGTTATTCTCTTAATTAAACCCTAATGAAAACTTATGATTCTTAAAATATTTTATTGTGTAATGTCTAAATTACTCCTGTTAAATTTTAACATCCTAAAAATTTTCTTTACGTATTTTGAGTTTTAAATGATAAAAATTCTTAGAAACTTAGAATGATGATATTCGATAACACAAGCCTTTTGTTATCTTTTTTATTTATTTTTTATTTTAAATTTCTTAGCAAAACTCAGTTGTTTATTGTTAGAAGATGATGATATTCGTTATCATGCTTAAAAGTTTTTAGAGAATAGATATATTATCTTTAGCAAGTAGGTACCAAAAAACTATTATAATTAAATAAATATTTATATGTTAAATAGCTACCCTAACTTTATGGTTGATCAAAATTTTTAAACGAATGAGATTAACTTTTTTTGACATAATTATCAAAATTCTTAAAATTAATGCCTCTTTTGATTAATGTAAATCTCTATATACTTTAAAATTAACTAGTATATATATATATATCCGATTTTTTTTTTAGGAACTTGTAAAGCTCAAGCTTGACACGTTAAAAAGAAGAATGTTTTGGTAATCAATGGCTCAAATAGACTGAAATGGAGGCAGTGACGACAAAATGTTTTTTTTTTTTGATAGGAAGTGACGACAAAATGTTGAAATAATATTAAAAGACGAAAACAACCTCGATTAGTCAGATATAAACCGGGGTCTTAATAAGAAAAACAGTGAGTAGTACAAAAATGTATATAAAGATGTACACTACAAATTTCCTTCCCCGCTTGGATGTCGCTGCTCTGTCCCGTACCAGATATCAGCGCGTGGTTTTTGTCTTCCCGTTGCAACGGAAAAGAAAGTCACCACGGACAGCATTTTGATAATAGATCCTAAATGCCCAATTCTATATTGTCACGTGTTCAAAAAAAAAAATGGTATTCCGTTGAAACTGTGACACATGCCGAAAGTAGTATTGGACCGGTGACGAAAAGTGAACACATATTAGCATCTCAACAATTCAGTATTTGTCTTAAAAATACAACTTTTGTCACAACTATTGTAACTATCAGCGGTAGGAATAAAAAAATAAATAAATTTATATAAAAGTAATTTGATTGCCTGCGTTAAAGGGATCCATCGTGAAAAAGTGTCATAAAAGTAAAAAGTTATCTTTAACAAGTTCTCAAAATGTTTCTAAAAAAAATAAAATAAGTCCTCAAAATAGTTATGACAAAAATTGTATCAAGAACTTTGTTAAGAAAAATTTAGGATTGTATCATTTTTTGTCACAATTTTGGCATAATTTTGATGTGGCAGATTATGAATGATGAAGAAAAGAGTGACAAGTTCATGTAAAAATGACAAGCACTTAGTCACAGTCTATCACATAAAATAATTGTGAAAATGTGGTGTGGTAAAGAGTGTGGTTTTAGAATTACTCATTTTAAAGACTTTGTTAAAAACAAATTAGTGGTGTGAAACTTTTCGTATGACGGTTTTATTTTTTTGTGTTAAATTTTGTATGACGGTTGTGCAACTAAAAAGCTCGTACAAAAATTTCAGTCTATTTTAACATAAAAATTTACTTTTTTTATTTTACATAATCACATTTCAAAAACACTCACATTAAATTATCTATTTTATTAAAATATCAATTTTCTTGATATTTTTTGAAATTATTTCTCTCTTCACAAATCACAACTGTCATCCATTATCTTCTTTCATCTTCGAAAAACTCAAATAATGAATAAAAAATGCATAACATAGTTACTGTAGCAATGAAAATTACGTACATAACTTTTTATTTTTTTGGTAAGCTACGTACATAAGTACTTTGCACGAACCAATTCAAATGCTCTTTTAAGGTTACATATGAATTGCATTTTTGTTACAGAAGGAGTACAGGCCCAGTTACGTGAATCAGACTTAAGGTAAAAAATTGTTGACAAATATTGTAGTTTTGTAGCTCAATAATCTGCACAGAAGTTTCCTCGACGATACGTACACGGTACACTGGATTTGCTAATACTGATTTTTCCCTTGACATGTTTGAACTTTTGGGTACAAAGCTAATGACCTTCGATTTTCATTTTTACCTTTTGGGTTGTTATTTTTTTTGGCTTTTGGACTTTGAAGTCAGCAGAATGGTGACTGATGCCTGAGTTTGGCTCTTGTTAACTGGAACTCCTCAAAAGTTTGGTTATCAGAATAGTTCAGAAGAACCTATGTGCTTTAATAATTTATTTTAATTTTTTTTATAAAAAATGAAATTTAATTGAGGGATCACATGGGAAATGACTTGTTCGATCAATTTGGAATCTCATTCAACTAAGTTTATTTGTTCCTTGCAATTGACTATTCCTTGATGACAAGAGCAAATATGCTGAATACCCAACAAATAAAAAGAAAAGAAGAGCAATGTGTTGCAATATTTGTAATGTAATGTTGTCCCTTGTGGTAATAGTGTCGTCATTTTATTTCTCATTCGGCCAGAAGAAGATGGGATAGAGTGTTGTCATTTTGTCGAAAGATGAGGTGGTGCCGAATTTTAAATGTCGGGAACAGATTGTTTGATGTTCTTGGGTGATTCATCACTAACAAATTTTTTTTTTTTTTTTTGGTGGAGAAAATAATATTTTAAATCCAAGGTTTTTAAAAAGTAACAAATTTTGAACAATATAGTTTCACAAGTAAAAAATTAAACCCAGCGATTTCAAAGTAACAATTAAATTAACTTTAGTCCATTTAAATGGAAGGTGTTTGGGGTTTATTATATGTTGAGGCTTTAATTTGTTAATCTGGAAATTATAGAGTTTAATTTATTATTTTTTGAAGCTTTATAATTTATTTGGAATACTTTCAAAAGTATAAGCTAATTTTTTAAAATTGTTGATGATTGCTAGAAGATTATCTATTCGGAAATGTCACTTGGATAGTTTGCCACGCCACAGGCTCGGATAAGATTTGAAGTCAGATGCCAATGGACGACCACAATAGCAGATTTGCCACCGGTTGCCAACCATGACTGTGGGTAATTGCTTGGATTCACGCCCAGAAGAGGTGTGAACTCCACAAATGGCTTCATTAACCCCCAAACATATTTATAAGGCCCATGATGCTAAAAAATGACAATAATTAAGTAGAAATTGGGGCATTCTAAAGGCACTGTGGTGCTTTGAAATAATATTTGGTAGAACTCTCTTGACCCAATTAGCCAAAACCTTTAAAATAGACTTTTCGGTTCTTTTGATGTTGGCAATTGCCCCCCTATTTTGAAAATGTTATTAGGGTGGAGGCAAGTCTTCCTTCTTCTGTGTAATTGTCCTATTGTGTTATTTTCCTTTTTCCTTCAATAAAATCTTGCATATCATCAAAAAATAAAAAAAAATAAAAACACCCTGAATTAGTCTATGAATTTCGGCCTATAAGTCTTTATATTCAACAAGATTTTATATAACACGTTATAAGACTTATAGGCCGAAATTCATAGACTAATTCAGGGTTTTTTTTTTTTTTTTTTTAACTTTGAGGATGAGGGTAACAAATGTGTGGTTTAGTGGTTGAGGGAGAGTCGTCGAATTGAGATAGTGCAGGACTGAGCGGGTTACATCATTCCCAACCAAATGCCAATAGTTTTGATTAAAATTTTTTTTTTGAGGGGCATACCATTGGGTCCTCGGGCTTTCAGAGGAGCCATTTGTTTCAAAATAGTGCGAACCTCCTACTCCATAAACTCTCCAGATAGTTGGGTATTCATTTCATCAGAAACAATTTTCTACAACCTCATCTAATTGATTACACCACTGACCTAAAGAATTCTAAATTCTGGAGATGTGATATTTTTGGCTTCTTTGAGTTGCACTACTATGTAATTATTTTGTATTCTTATCACCACAAACAAATCAATGAAATTTAGAGCGTTGTTTCCAAATTCTATCTTCCTTATCAAGAAGCTCATTTAATTCTCTTGTTTAGCCCCAATAAGTTTTTTGCATGTATCCTCCAAAGCTCGTTTCATGTTCCCAAAGCATTTTCGACTCCAAAGGGTTAGGGCATTACCACACTTAGTGTCTGTTTGGCATTATTAATTTTGCCAACTTATTTTACTATTCAGCTTATTTTTGCTACTATTTATGGGTCTCGCTACACTTTTGTACTATTCATGGGTCCCACTATACTATTTTAGCTAACTTTTACATTTATCTACTATACTTTCACCAAAAAGTTTTCAATTTCAACAAAATAAGCAGATCCCAATCAGAACCTTAGTGACTTTATTTATGACCCTAAAGTGAGGTTCTAAAAAATCATGAGAGTTCCATACCACTTCCATTATTTCAGTACAACCCTTATTAGATAACCACATCTCTTCAAACCGAAAAGGTTTGGAATGGGCCTTCTTGGACAAATATAGGTTCAAGGCTGGTTGGACAAATATATAATGGGGAATGATCTGAAGAGCTGCAATGTAAATGATGCACCCATGACCCAGCAAATTTGAGAAGCCAATCATTCAATGCAAAAGCCTGATCCAATCTTTCCTAAATTGAGTGACCATCTGCAAAGTGTTTCTGTCAAGTGAATGGAGAACCTACAAACCCAAGGTCCATAAATCCACACTCATCAATAGAATTTTGAAAATTTTGCATTTGGTTGTGACTTCTATTATTTCCATTGAGTTTTTTCAGAATTGCTTATAATTTCATTGAAATCACCAGCACATAACCAAGGGATAGAAAAGCGACGATTGAGTAAGTGAAGAAAATCCCAAGATTTGTGACGTCTTTGAGTATCTGGCTCTCCATAAAACTCAGTAAACCTCCATGACTCATTTGTAATTTACTTATATAGTTAAACGCAATTTATATGGTTATTTTTATAAATTTATATAAGAATAGTTACTATAAAAATATATATATATATATATATATATATATATATACAAAAGCAAGAATCTAAGCTATGACCGTCTAAGGTTTTTCCACGTGGTACATCCTTAAGAAAGAAAGTGAAACTCTTAACTTTCCATCTCATCAATAATGTGCATTTATGCCAAGTACATTTTAATATATAAACGAGCTACAGTACCCGTGTATATTTACACGGGTACTGTAGCTCTTGGAAAAATATGGCCGAATTTACAAATTTTTACACCCACTGATGTGGGTGTTTTTTTGCTCAAAATGTGTAAAATTTACACTGTGTATGTATTTTAGAAGACTATACCTGAGCTGATGTGAATGCTCTTAATGGGGTAAATGATTTTATCTTAAGTAGTAATTCTCTATAAATGGTGCACTAATTATTTATATTAAAAGAATTTATTATGATTATTATTATAAAATTTATATAAGAATAAAAACTGTAAGGGCAGGTTTTGGATCCTAAACCCAAAAGGTAAATGGATTAAGGCCTAAAGAGCCCAATACAAAGAATTTGTAGAGAGTGGGCTAAAAACTAGGCTTCAATGAATTGAACAACGCTTACAATGGACTAAAGATGGTAAGGAAGCAAGGAAAAACAAAGAAAAACAAGTTTTTTTGCAAAGAAATTCTTCCTCGGACTTTGCCGAGGAGAGTAGTTCTTAAATATATTTCTTAGACTTGATTACAATTACAGTTCTTAGTGCTACAGCATTTTTTACTACAAATTCTTCCATTCTCCCTTGCAATGGGATTTTTCTTCTTTATATTACCCTCCTTTGCTCCATCTTAGCCCTCTAGGTGTAGATCAAATGGCTGGCTTTTACTCTTGTTCCATCAACACCTTCCTGAAACTTTTAGGGGTAACTATAAGGCTGAACATCACTGTTCAAGCATCACCTCCACATTAATGCGACCATAGAATTAGCTACAGAGCATTTAATGTGGTGGTAACAGCTTTCCCTTAGATACTTCTTTCATTCCCCTTATCTTATTCCTTTATGATGCTTATCCTTACTAGTAGAACTGCTCGGAACGTTGCTCTTGATGGCAGGTCAACCCATTTGACCTCTGCACCATTTAACCGAGGAGGCATTTGTCCTCGGACCATTCTCCTAAACCCTCATGACCAGTCCCCTTTCTCCATCCACTAATTTGCACTTCCACGCTAACGTTTACTTGTCCTCGGACCATTAAATGTCCTTGGACAGGGCCCACGACCCAATATATATTTCTGGGCCTATCATCCCTACAATTACTATTAAAAAATTTATTGATTTGAAATATGACATTCTTCTCCATGTTTAGTTGCTTTGACAACAGTTTGAAACAAAAACCATCAAAAGGGGAAATCAAATTTATTAACACATACAATCAAGACTTAAAAAATAATTGTGTGCTTAATTTAGTTGAAATAATTTAATAGTCATGAATTCACTACAATATTATTTTCATATAATTTTAATTATATTTATCTCAAAAATATATATGTGTGTGTGTATGCGCGTGCGCGCGCGCATGTTTGTGCATGTGTGTGTGGAACCAACACTATTAAATTTGTGTTATGTAATCAAAAAAAGATATTAATAAGGTAAATGAATTCCTTTTTTATGTAATAAATATTTATATGCGGTGCTTTAGTTATATTATCTAAGATTTACATAAAATAATTGAATTGGAATATGAAATTCTTGCTCAAAATTAGTTGTTTTGGCAACAATTAAAACAATTTCTAGCAATAGGTTTGATGGGATAGCAAAGAAATTACATCTATAGTTCGTCCAGAGGAGTCGTCCATGATTACCAGTTGGCCAAACGGCCAAACCTTCCTTGATTCGTCCAGAATGGTCGTCCGTGAGTATTGATCAGTTGGATGAACTTCAATGAATCAGGTTAGAAGTCGTCCTTGTGCAAGGCGCGTGGACGACCACACAAGTCTTAAAAGAGTCGTCCATGCGCACTGCACATGGACGACCCCGCAACACTTTGCAAATTCTGGGGCGATTAATCAACCCGTGTCCATCGCCGAGAATTCCTCCCAAGTATGTAACTTCCAGCGGCGGTTATGATTTCTCTAGCCGTTGAGGAAGTTATGTCCGGATTCCACAAATCTGGGGGAAGTTATTGAACCAATAACCGCCCCAAAGTCCCTATATAAGGACCGGTCTGAAACAAGCAAAGGTATGAAAAACTGAGATTTATACTCCCAATACAGTTAGAACTTCATTCGAGAGAAGATACTAACTTAGTCATCGGAGGGTGTTTGGCCGGTCCATCCCGGTCACCCTTTGACTCTTCTCTTTTTTACAGGCCTCCGCTAACGCCGTAGTCCACCGAAGCCGAAGTGTTCAACTAACTGATTTCTTCTATCATCAGTTGGTGCCGTCTGTGGGAAGCGTAAATTGTTTTGCGATTTGGCTTTCTAAGAAAAAGGTTGAATGGTTCGGACTAGGTCGAGGGCTACAAGCCCAGGCCATCAGGGAAGCAGAGACGCTTCAAGTAACCCCCATCGCGATCGCCAATCAGCGCCTGTCATGCAGTCGCCTTCCATCCAACACATGCAATCTATGGCGGCCGCGATGGCGGAGTTAACTCGCCAAAATCAAGAATTGACTAGGGAGATGGAGAGGCAGCGCCGTGAAGGACAGGCTGAGAGACAGTCCCAAAGTCAAGAAGATAGAGGAGGAAATGCTGAGCCTGAGGCTCAGTCAAGAGGCACCACTTCACGAAGGGTGCCACATTTGGAGAAGGAAATGGATCAAATGAGGAAAGTTATGGACGAGATGAAGGAGAACATGAGAAGAGCAAATCCCGTTGAGGATTTGGTTCACCGGACAGATTCCCCTTTCACGGCTTCCATCAATGGGCATCCCTTGCCGCCGAAGTTCAAAATGCCTTCCCTGGATTCATATGATGGAGCACGTGATCCTTTTGACCATATTGCTACTTTCAAGACCACAATGCATCTCCAAGGGGTTCCAGACGAGATTATGTGCAGAGCCTTCCCTACCACCCTTAAGGGACCAGCGCGAGTATGGTTCAGCAAAATACCCCCGAATTCTGTAAGTTCTTTCGAGGAGTTAAGCAAATTATTTGTCAATAATTTCATTGGGGGACAGAGACACAAACGTTCCTCGTCCAGTTTGCTGACCATAGAGCAAGGAGAGAATGAAAGCCTGCGTTCCTTCATCACACGCTTCAACAGGGAAGCCCTGACAATAGACGAGGTGGACGACAAGCTACTTTTGGCAGCCTTCCATAACGGGGTTAACTCAGACTTATTCAGTCACAAGTTGTATGAAAAAGAGCCCCAATCCATGGCTGAACTCGTCCATTCAGCCCAAAACTTTATGAATGCAGAAGACGCCATCATAGCTAAGAAGAGGAAGAGAGTTGAGAGAATGGAGGTTAACCCCCCGCGTCATCCTGACCAAGGGCCTCGTCCAAAGAAGGGACGAACGGAAGATAAGAAGGATCGAGACAGGGATAACAAGAAGGCAGGCCCATCAGCAAGGAATCAGAATTACACACCCTTGAATGCCCCACTCGATCAAGTGCTCATGCAAATCAAGGATGATCCTTCCTTGAAGTGGCCAGAGAAGATGAAGGGAGATCCTAACAAGCGCGATAAGAATAAATATTGTCGCTTCCATAGGGATCATGGGCATGACACGGACGAGTGTTATGACTTGAAGCAGCAGATCGAGAATCTCATTAGACAAGGAAAGTTGAAGCATTTCGTTGGAAGGGATCATAAAGATGAAAAGTTGAAAGCGAAGATGGAAGAGTCATCGCGGCCCCCACTAGGAGAAATAAGGGTTATCATTGGAGGGACTTCTGAAGGACAATCCTCTAGATCAAAGAAGACGTATCTTAAAGTGGTGCAGAATGTCCAACTTTCTGGACGATCTCCAAGGACGAGGGGGATGGACGAGCCAACCATTTCTTTCACAGATGAAGAAGCTGAAAGAATTCATCATCCACATGACGATGCAATTGTCATTACCCTACTGATAGCCGACTACAGAACTAGGAGGGTGTTGGTGGATAACGGAAGTTCAGCGGATATATTATATTATCCTGCCTTCCAGCAGATGAAGCTCGGACGAGATCAGCTTCGTCCAGCATGCTCACCACTGATAGGATTTGGAGGAATGAAAGTGCAGCCCGTAGGTACCATTACCTTGCCTGTAGTAGTAGGGTCATACCCGCAGCAGATAACCAAGGAAGTAAATTTCCTTGTGGTGAATTGTTCGTCCTCATATAATGCCATCATTGGAAGACCAACCTTGAACAGTTGGAAGGCAGTAACTTCCACCTACCATCTATCAGTCAAATTCCCTACGGAATGCAGAATTGGACAAGCACAAGGAGATCAATTGGCAGCCAGGGAGTGTTACCTAGCCATGTTGGCTATGGACGAGCAGATGCAGACTATGAGTATAGAAGAAAGGAAAATTGTTGCAGAACCGACTGAAGTATTGGAAAATGTTTTATTACAAGAAAATGATCCTGAGAAATTCACTAGAATTGGAACAAGTATGAAGGAGAAGGCGAAAGAAGACCTCGTCCAGTTTCTAAAGAAGAATGCCGATGTTTTTGCATGGAGTCATGACGACATGCCTGGTATTGATCCAGGTGTAATCACTCATCGACTGAACGTGTCCCCCTCTTCTAAGCCTATTCGTTAAAAGAAGAGGGTGTTCACCCCTGAACGAGAGAAGGCTATCAAGGAAGAGGTTCAAAAACTGACCACAGCACAGTTCATCCGGGAAGTCTATTACCTGGATTGGTTGGCAAATGTAGTGATGGTGAAAAAAGCAAATGGCAAGTGGAGGATGTGTGTTGACTTCACTGACTTGAATAAGGCTTGTCCTAAGGATAGTTATCCCTTGCCTCGTATTGATCAACTGGTTGATTCTACCGCTGGCCATCAACTGTTGAGCTTCATGGACGCCTTCTCAGGATATAATCAGATAAAGATGGACGAGGCAGATCAGGAAAAGACATCTTTTATTACCAGTCAAGGTTTATTTTGCTACAAAGTGATGCCCTTCGGTTTGAAGAACGCAGAGGCAACTTATCAAAGACTGGTGAACCACATGTTTCGTCCACAAATAGGACGAAATGTGGAGGTGTACGTGGATGACATGCTTGTGAAGAGCTTAGACGAAGGAAGCCACTTGGACGATCTTCAGGAAACCTTTGAAACACTTAGGCGATACAAGATGAAGCTGAACCCAAGTAAATGTGCCTTCGGAGTATCTTCAGGAAAGTTTCTAGGATTTATGGTTTCAGAGAGAGGAATTGAAGCAAATCCAGACAAGATCCAAGCCATATTGAACATGGAGCCACCGAAGAACATCAAGGAAGTCCAATCTCTAACAGGACGAGTTGCAGCACTAAATAGGTTTGTCTCAAGAGCCACTGACAAGTGTTTACCCTTTTTTAAGATTCTCAGGAAGGCATTTGAGTGGACGAACGAGTGTCAAAGGGCCTTCCAGGACCTAAAACACTATCTTACCACGGCCCCATTGCTAAGTCCGTCAGTGCTAGGAGAAGAACTATATTTATACTTAGCAGTGTCCCCACATGCCGTGAGTTCAGCGTTGGTCAGGGAGGAAGAAAAGGTACAGAAGCCTGTGTATTACACTAACTGGGCACTGAGAGGGGCGGAAGGAAGGTACCCATTGATAGAGAAGTTAGTCTTCGCACTAATAACAGCTTCTAGGAAGTTAAGACACTACTTCCAAGGTCATGTCATCAATGTCATGACGGATCATCCACTTAAGAAGGCAATGAATAAGCTTGAAGCTGCAGGACGACTAATTCAATGGGCAATTGAGCTCGGTGAGTTTGATATTCGGTACCAACCGAGGAATGCGATAAAAGCTCAAGCCCTAGCAGATTTCATCGCAGAATTCACTCCGAGTTATGAGGACTTGGATGACAAAGAAGGCAATAAAAGATGGGTCGTCCATATAGATGGATCATCTACACTGTATGCAGGAGGTATAGGAGTGGTTTTACAATCACCAGAAGGAGATAAAATGAATCACAAGGTTCGCTTGCAGTATCAAACAACTAACAATGAAGCAGAGTATAAAGCCCTTCTTAAAGGGTTGGAGTTAGCTAAATCTGTGGAGGCAGACTCAGTACTCGTCCTGGGAGATTCACAGTTGGTTATAGGCCAAGTAAATGGAACATGTGAAGCCAAGGAAGATAGAATGAAGAGGTATCTAAAGAAGGTGTTACGCCTTATGAAGAAATTCAGAGAAGCTAATTTCGTGCAAATCCCGAGGGAAGAGAACATGGAAGCAGACACTCTAGCGAAGGAAGCCTCCGCCAATGAAGCAATGGACAAGTTAGATGAAATACAGTACCTACCAAGCATAGACCTTCTAGAAATGTTGCAGATAGAAGGTGAAGAGAATTGGATGACCCCGATAGTCTCATACCTGAAGGACGGAAGGCTTCTAGAAGGGAAGGACGAAGCCAGAAAGTTAAGAGTTAAATCAGCCAAATACATCCTTATAGACGAGATTTTATACAAAAGAGGTTTTTCATAACCATACCTGAGGTGCTTAGCTCCAGACGAAGCGAACTATGTATTGAGGGAAGTTCATGAAGGAGCGTGTGGTAATCACTCAGGAGCCAGATCACTCGTCCACAAGGCCATCCGTGCAGGGTACTACTGGCCAACCATCCAAGCTGATGCTAAGGCATATGTTAAGGTATGTGATCAATGTCAACGTTTCAGTAATATTCCTAGACAGCCTTCAGAATACCTCACCCCAATGATGGCCCCTTGGCCTTTTGCACAGTGGGGTTTGGATATTTTAGGCCCCTTCCCAACTGGAACTAGACAGATGAAGTTCTTAGTGGTGGGGATAGACTACTTCACTAAATGGGTGGAAGCTGAACCCTTAGTGAAAATTACACAGCAAAATGTCAAAAATTTCGTCTGGAAGGACATTGTATGCAGATTTGGAGTACCAAGAGTGCTATTATCTGACAATGGACGACAGTTTGACAACACCCCCTTCAGAGAATTTTGTGAACAGCTTGGAATCAAGAATCACTATTCTTCACTCTCCCACCCACAAGCTAACGGACAGGCAGAAGTAGCAAACCGATCCTTGTTGAAAATCATCAAGACTCGGCTTGAAGGGGCAAAGGGAGTATGGCCGGATGAATTACCAGGTGTTTTGTGGGCTTACAGGACAACAGCGAGGACTCCCACAGGAGAGACTCCTTTCAAATTGGCTTACGGGAGCGAAGCAGTCATACCTGCGGAAGTGCATATGGCCAGCCATAGGGTGATGAAGTATCAGGATGAGGAAAACAACGAACAGCTTCGTCTCAACCTCGATCTCATAGACGAGGTAAGAATGGACGCGGAGCAAAGAACAGCAAGGTACAAGAATCTCATGGCGAAGCAGCATGATGCTATGGTGAAACCCAGGCGCTTCAGTGTTGAGGATCTCGTCCTTAAAAGGGTTTCTTTGGCCACCAAAAACCCGGCCCATGGGAAGCTGGGACCAAACTGGAAAGGACCTTACAGAGTTATCAACTCCAAGAGACAAGGATCCTACTATTTAGAAGCCCTGGATGGACGAAGGTTAGAGCACCCGTGGAATGTTGAACACCTAAAGAGGTATTATCAATGAAGGGTGATTATGGACGAGCCTTGGAATGGACGAGATCCTTGGACGTTTGAAGTAATAATATTATTTTACAATATTTGCTTATTACTATTGTGTTTTTAAGTGTATAAGTATTTTATGCTGCTCATGGACGAAGTTATGTTGTATTATGTGTTTTTAATTCCCTAAAAGCACAAGCTCTTAAGCATGTGCCATGATTGTGGACGAATGATTACATAGTATGGATTTCTGAATATACATATGGTGTGTTTTAAGTATGTATGATTGTATGGGAATCCTTTATTTTATATGATTCAAAATTATCCACGGAAGGCGAAAAAGCCAAAGACGAGTAAAATCCTTGAACGTAAGGAAGTATCGTCTAAAAAGCTTTCCTTTGAATAAGGATAAAGCAAGAAAAATAAAGGTATGTCCGTCTAAGCTCAAGACGAGACAAACCAGAAGTGTAATCGTCTACACCATGGACGAACAATGTGCGTGTTAAAACACCACAAGCCCATAGATGAATCAAACCAACTTAACAATCCAGCCCATGGACGAAAATTTGTTGGGAAGATTTTTAGGACGAATAAATAATCGTCCTAAATCTGGACAACAGATTAAACCTGGCAAAATTTTAAGGACGAATAAATAATCGTCCTAAACCTCATGTTATGCAAGGAAGGAGCTCGTCCCTATGATTCAAGACGAGATGAAACCTTCATAAAAGAGTCCACGACCACAATAATGGTATGGACGACATAAGTGAAGTTTGTTCACAAAACTAAAGGAATATTCACACAATGAACAATGAAAAAGAAAAGTATTCATACATTTATAAAATTCATAGGGTAGACGACCACCGTCCAAAAACCCTTTGAAGAGTAATAAGTGCTTATCCATAAAATTCGTCCATAAACTTGGACGAAGAAATTGTACTTGAATAAATTTTAAAAGAAAAAAGAAGAGTAAAAGCCCAAAACACTAGGGCACTTTTAAACGAAAACATTAAAAAACCTTCTGAAAGATGAAGTCATTTTGCTGGGTTCGTCTTCGGATCGTCCTGGGTCACCTCGTTACTGGCATCGTCCACCACATTGACGTCCTCAGAGTTCGTCATAAGCAAGGAACTCTCTGAGGCGAGGGGGATCTTAAATGCATCGAAGTTCAAGTCAGGGAAGGCGTCCTTGGCATCAGCACGGAAGTCCTCATACCCAGCAGCGTAATGACTGTCTAGACGATTCTTATACTCGTCAGACTTCTTGAAGGCTGATATGGCTTCTTCACGTGCCTTCTCCAAGGACGAAGTAAACTCTGAAACTTGCCCCTCCAAGTACGCGATGCGAGTATCTTTTTCAACAACGTCTGCTTTAAGCTCCTCAACCTCGTTCTTCAGTTTCGTCTCAATTCCTAGCAAACGGTTGACTTCATCTGTCAGCCTGATCACCTCCCCCTTTTTTAGCAAAACTTCATTGCTCAGCTCTTTAGCCTTCTCTCTTGCTGTCTTGGTCTCCTCAGCAAGTTCCTTGGCCTGGCATGTCACTGTATAAAACTTTGACATAGCCTGTTCATGGACGAAGGAGAGTTAAAAAAAAAAGGGAGAGAAAAGAAGAAGAAAAGAAGTATATAAGGATGAATTAAAGTCATACCTTGAAGAGATCATGGATGCCAGAACGTTCAAAATCTTTCACTGACATGTTGTAACATTCGTTAACTTCGTTGTCTGTGACGATCCCTTTGAACGTCCTCCATGCATACCCTTCGTCCAGCACCAAGTTGGAAGGACGACTTGACTGCTCTGACGGATGAGGCTTACGAGAAGTCTTAACTGGAGGAGGAGTAGGGTCAGTCTGATCAGGATGAATTATCTGGACGGGCTCCACGTCGGCAGGAGGGTCGTCCAGATTCACCGTCGGAGAAGTAAATTTGGGGACCTTGGGAAGAGAAGTCTGGCTGGTCTTTGGTTTTTTGGAGCTTCGACGACTGGGAAGGTTGTCCAGGTCCACAACACTTGAAATTTTAGACTTCCTCTTCCCAGCCTGGACGGCAGTCTTCTGGATGACAGGAGGCACAGGAGCGCCCTCGTCCCCACTGGTTACTGTTTTGTCTTTATTTTCTCTCATCGTCATTATTCCTATGACAAGGAAAATCAGAATATAATAATAATAATAAAAAAAAATAAAAAAAAGAAGAAGAAGAAGAAGAAGAAGAAGAAGAAGAAAGAAAAAGAACAGAGAAAAGAGGGATAGACGACACTTACTTCGTCGAGTGGTTTCCTCGTGACCTAAATTCTCGGTAGTAGGTTTTGGGCCAAGTCCCCACGTAGCTAAACTACTGAAAGTTACTAAATCGTGGAACGTCCTTTTAGGGAAGGCACGTACTTGGTCAATTCGATCCAAGTAAGACCTATCCAAACGTGGACGAGTTACAGCTGCACCAATAAAAGAAAGTTGGTTAGACGATTGAAAGTTGGAAAAAGTGTAAGAAAATGAAGTAACATGGAAAGAAAACATACCCTCAGGACGAAGACGACCTATGGGGCTGGTAAAAGGAGGGAAGGGGGCATTACTAACATCTGATGGGTCCCCAGCCCAGTTTCCAGAAATGATAAAAAATTCTTGTTTCCAGAGCCTATCAGATGAGCTACGGCCCTTTATTAAACTATACTAAGAGCCTCTGGACGAGAACTGGTAAAAACCAGCTGATTGTTTTATTTCTGAGGGCTTATAACAGTAGAGGAACTCGTCCACTGTTATAGGACGTTCCCCTTCCAGTGCCTCACGCCATAACACTTGCATGGCAACTATCGTCCTCCAACCATTGGGATTAAGCTGGTTAGGACCAATACCTAGCCTATGAAGGAGACCTCTACAAAATGGATTTAGGGGAAACCTAAGACCAGCTAAGAGATAAGACGAGTATACCCCCAAACCAGAAGAAGGTGAACAACACCACTCTCCTTCCCTGGGTAGACGAGGTTCAAACTCGATAGGAATTTGGTATCTATCTACTAATGTTTTTAACTTAGGAGCGTCTAAGGTGGACGCTACCTCAGGTGCACAGCTATATATGATGTTTTCCTCTTCCTCCTCCTCGTCCTGAGAAGGGCTGGGTGGCACTCTGGACGAGCTAGCTCCAGTTCCAGAAGCCATCCTACGTTGCATTTCCTGGAATTCTTCTAAAGGAACGCCAGGGACCCCAGATGAATACTGCTCATCCGAGGAACTACTACTAAAACTAGTGCTACCCTCACCACTCTCATAACTTCCAGACAAGACGTCCTGATAATCGTCTATTTCTCTCTCTGTACTACTAGACGAAGACATGACTAAAGTAAAGATCAAAACAAAAACCTAAAGGGTAGAGGAAGTACCTGGGAACTAGGACGAATGCTAGACGAGAATCTTGGACGAGATAGCAGAAGGAAGTTTATGAGAAAGGTGAGGGGTAAGAAAGAGAATATGCCTATTTATAGGGCCCAGAAGTAGGGTCAGCGAAGCGACATCATTCACTGGGAAAACGACACGTGGCAATCGCGTGGAGAAATGTAATCGATTTGACCGCTTAACGAATTAAACCATGACACGTGGCTGTATAAATGGGATAAAATCCCAATAAAGTCCCTGGACGACACCCTGGACAAGGGGGCAACTGATGGGATAGCAAAGAAATTACATCTATAGTTCGTCCAGAGGAGTCGTCCATGATTACCAGTTGGCCAAACGGCCAAACCTTCCTTGATTCGTCCAGAATGGTCGTCCGTGAGTATTGATCAGTTGGATAAACTTCAATGAATCAGGTTAGAAGTCGTCCTTGTGCAAGGCGCGTGGACGACCACACAAGTCTTAAAAGAGTCGTCCATGCGCACTGCACATGGACGACCTCGCAACACTTTGCAAATTCTGGGGCGATTAATCAACCCGTGTCCATCGCCGAGAATTCCTCCCAAGTATGTAACTTCTAGCGGTGGTTATGATTTCTCTAGCCGTTGAGGAAGTTATGTCTGGATTCCACAAATCTGGGGGAAGTTATTGAACCAATAACCGCCCCAAAGTCCCTATATAGGACCGATCTGAAACAAGCAAAGGTATGAAAAACTGAGATTTGTACTCCCAATACAGTTAGAACTTCATTCGAGAGAAGATACTAACTTAGTCATCGGAGGGTGTTTGGCCGGTCCATCCCGGTCACCCTTTGACTCTTCTCTTTTTTACAGGCCTCCGCTAACGCCGTAGTCCACCGAAGCCGAAGTGTTCAACTAACTGATTTCTTCCATCATCAAGGTTCATATTCTTTATTATATTAAGTTTTACCATTTGCATTTCCTCTATTTATAACGACATGTAATATAATTAAATTGATTTCCAAAATTTTATAACACATATTAAACATTATTCATGGAACATAAGATAAATTCTACAAGATATTTCAAAATGTCCAGTGTGGGGCCTAAGAATCCGGTGACCCCAGCCCACTTTATAGTTAGCCCAAGGCCCATGCCGAGGATGGAGAAATGTTTAAGGACGATCGAAAAAAGTCCAAATTACCAGGAAACATTGCCAAGGACGATATTGTCCTCGGCTTGCCAAGATCATAGAAAGGAAGAGTAGCACACCATCAAAGGTAGCCTTTCGGAGCATCTCAAGAGAAAGAACAAGTATAATGTGTCAGCCACGGAAACATGGTGGATGAGCAATTCAAGGAAAAATTGTCACCTCCACATTAAATGCCCACAACTAACATTCTGGCCGCATTAATGAGGAAATGACCCCTGAACAGAGTTGTCTAGGTTATAGCAACTCACAGGAGGTCTGAGAGGGTGGCTGATGGGACGAGCGATCAGGTATAGGCTTGGATGATCAACAAGTGGAAGGCAAAGATCGTTTAAAGGATGAATATATAATAGGAAAGCATATCATAGAGAGAGAGGGAGGGAGATTCAGGTAACCATCCTGATTCAATTATTATTACTACCAAGCTCCTCGGATTGTACCGAGGACAAACTTTCTTCAATAATCTCAGTTCATCTGTGTTGGGTTGCTGTGAATATCATATTGACCGTTGTCCAGGCGCTAACGCCTAGTTCTTTGGCCCACTCTCTACAAATTCATTGTATTGGGCTAGTTGGGTCTGAGCCCGCTCATCCAAAAGCAATGGTGCCCAAACCCAGTCCCTACAGTTGGCACCGTCTGTGGGGAGAACTTGTGCATTAGTGAATACAACGGTCAATCATGGTAGAGACAATTTTTCGTTACCATCAACAACACCAATTCCAAGTCCCATTGGAGGAAAAACAACAACACACTCACTCATGAAATAATTATTTCGAAGAAATGAAAGATTCAGAAAGTAAAGCAAGTAAAAAGTGCAGCCTTTTTATTAAATAAAGGAAAAGTACATCATACACCAAATGGCTTAGACAAGCTTGTTCTAAATCTAACTATAACAACAGAGGCTTAAGTAGGCTTGTTCTAAAGCTAACTATAAAAAGAGAGGCTGAGGCAGACTTGTTTTAAGGCTACTAACAGCAACCAAGCCCGTATGGATGGTACCGGCGATGAGAAAGGAGAAGAAGCGGAAGTGCCCGACTGCCCCGTCCTAAGATGTTCCCTTGATTTTCTCCCAGTTGCATGATAATTAAGCATTGGAGGCGGCAACACCTGGACATCAACCATTCCGCGATCTTATGAATCTCCATTGGTAAGTAAACTGAACGCGAATCACTACTAGCTTAAAGGGCAGGCAAAGACACGTACTGGAGAAAAATGTTATATTTCTCACGAACCTTCCTCCTAACTGCCAGATGTCCTATCATCAGGGTGACACCCAAACTTCGCCGCACCAAAAGTCTGACGCGATCTACACCCACTTCGGCTCTCGATTGAAGAATGAGGACCTTCTTTTTTGCTCGGTTGAAAGGTAGGAACATTTTTAGCCTCCGCTCCCTTTGCCTCAACTGCGTCGTCCAGGGTCTGGGTGGCATTCTTGGTTCCTGAAAGGGGCTTGGCTTCCTTGCCCTTGCCCTCATCCAGTGCCATCCCATTCCCCTAGGCCTTGATCACGATCTGGCAAGGTTCTTGGAAATGCCTAGAGGGTTGGGAGCTCAGAGTTCCTGTTGGACTCAAGGATTCGTAAAATGTGGGAAGACGATTCCCCCAGAGCGCCTTATATAGAAGGCGAAGGTTGGTGGGAATTAATCCGCATGAAATTCGAAGGAAGAATTACCAGCGATATTAATCCCGACCAATTTCCAAAGAAGCCACCAACCGCTGGATCTGCGTTAATCCACAAAGATATTAATGAGGGCGTGCCTCGCGTATCGAAACGTCAAGCACACAACTCGAACAGCCAAAAGACGCCTTGTAATCAGAGGCGGTGAAAAATTGGCGCAATGGGGCTACTATCGCACGTAAAGGCGAAGGGACAGGCCGTCCTTGTCCAGGTCAATGTTGGGCTAAGGGCCCAGTCTAAGGAGGAACCCCTCCTTGGCAAGGCAAGGCCAAGACCGTTATCACTCCAGAAGCAAACCTTCCAATGCTGAGGACAAGTTCCTTCACCTCAAACAGTAGTAATGAAGTACTAGACAAAACTAAGGTCTTGCATGGTCCTCGGACTCAAACCTGTGGGGAAACTAATTACTTTAGAAGACCAAGTACTAGATAGAACCAAGGTCTTGCATGGTCCTCGGACTCAAACCTGTGGGGAAACTAGTTACTTTAGAAGACCAAGTACTAGACAGAACCAAGGTCTTGCATGGTCCTCGGACTCAAACCTGTGGGGAAACTAGTTACTTTAGAAGACCAAGTACTGGACAGAACCAAGGTCTTGCATGGTCCTCGAACTCAAACCTGTGGGGAAACTAATTACTCCAGAAGCCTAAGTACTAGACAGAACCAAGATCTTTGATGGTCCTCGGAATCAAACCTGTGGGGAAACTAGTTACTTCAGGACTCAAACTAGCTACTTCCAACAAAACGGAGCGTGAGCACTCACCTAAGTTACAAGCACAGCCAGAGGGGAGTCTGGCGCCTCGGACCATTTGCCCCAACCTACTTCGCTAAAAATGTGAAGCAAAAACAGGGCCATGAGCATCACTTAAGACATTTCAAGTGCTAAAACGCTTTCTTAGGCTCGGCAAGTTTGTGAAAGGTGTATGTTTATATAAAGTGCGCGTTGTGAACCAGGATTCTTTGTGATTCATCTAAAGGGGAAACAAGTGCCATTGCTGAGGCTGTTCAGTTTTTGGTTAAAACCTGAAGCAAAACTTACATCAGGGGTCCATTGTTTTCAATTAACCAAGTATTTCTGGCACACCGCTAGGATTAACCGATTGTTGAGCAAAGCATTAAAGCATGACAAGTAAAGGGAAACGTCATTCAAAGAAATAAGCGCAGACGATGGGGTATATTACACAAAAAATAGTTTCATTACAAAAAAAAAATATATATATATATATAAATAAAATAAATAAATAAATAAAATAAAACGAGAAGAAAAGAAGACTATAGTGGCCCAAGTTGACAAAATAAGATAGCCCGTCAAGATGGCCTATTTCTTCAACTTGATAGACAGCGTGTCCTTGGGGGTTTGCCGAGAGGTTGCGTCTGATGCCTTGGGATCCTGTCTTGGAGGTGCAACTTTGGGGAGCTCTTTCTCGGCAGGGGGAGCCTGAGAGTCAGCAAGAGTGGCTTGGGAGTCAACAGGAGGCTTCACTACGTCCTGGGGTGCTTCTTGGTTATTGGTTTCTTCTTTCTCCAACGCCCCTTGGTGCTCAGTCTCCTCGGCAGGCTTATCAGTTGAAATTGGATCCCTGGTCTGGCCTTCGTCTGTCACTTTAGAGGCGATGTCAGCTTCAGAGTTGGCGGAGGCAGCCTCACAAATGGCGGGGGGGTAGTACACTCTCTCGGCCCCCCTAAGCTCGGACGAAGCCTCAACCCTAGCTTGGTTGAGGGCTTCATTCCAACTCTGGGAGCAGTAGCGTCTGCATACCTCAGGTACTTGAGCCTTGAGATTGGCCTCGGTCTCAGCCACTCCCACACCAAAAGCCTCCTCCTCGGCTTGCTCTTTAAAGCTTTCAACCTCTGTCCTCGCGAACTCAGCTTCCACTTTAGCCCTCAAGACCTCGTCCTTGGCCCACTCGGCGACATTTCTGGCCCCTTTGGCCTCAGCCAGTTTCTTCTTCAAATTAGCAATCTGCTCCTTGGCAATCTGCAACTGATCCTCAGCCTCCCACAAGCGCCCTGTCTAGTCCTCAGCCTGTTTTTGAGCGCCAGTTAGGCCGAATACCGTGCTGTCTCTGGCCCTCATCATCTCCTTCAACTCCTCCCTTGCCTTCTTGAGATCAGCCTCGAAGTTCTTAAGGGTCCTCGCAGCATCCAAGCGCTTGTCGCGCTCCTAATCCAGGGCCTTGCTCTGGTTATTCGCCTCCTCTTCCAGCCTAAAAGTGGCCTGGACAGCCTGCCAATTGAAACAAGCACACAGTAAGTTAAGAATTAAAAAGCAAAATTCAACGAAGCCTTAAGTGCTGGATGTCTTACCATGCCCAAGTACCTTTTCAGGCTGAGCACGACCTCCTGCCTCCTCAGGTTCTCCAATTCGGCCATGTCAGTGGGGAGTAGCAGAGATCTCTCCAACGCATCGGCCACAAGCATGCCTTCACCCCCTCTGAAGTCCCTAAGGGAAGTATTGTCCATCAAAGGCCCCCCGTGGAGCATTGGAGCGGGAAGCCAGGCCTTGGGCTCGGCCTGTAGGGCCACTTCCTTTCTTGGGCCCTGGTGCCCAGTTTTTTGTTGCTTGGAGGGCCGCCGAACTTCATCCTCCTCCTGGGAGGATCGAGATCTGTCTGCTCCCATGGGCCGTTTGCCCTTGTCCTTCTTATTTTTAGGATCAATGGGCTCGGACCCTTGGGGCAGACTTGGCTGAAATGGAGGAAGTGGAAGCTTAGCCTGGGCAGAAAATGACCTGGTCTGGACTGGCTGGGGCTTCGACGGAGGATGAGGGAGCTTGGACTGAGACTTCCCCGGCGCATCCCTCCCTGGTTGGCCTTTAATTAAGTCGAGTAGGCTGGTTTGGGGCTTCCTTTTAAAACCCATTTCAACCCGAGAAGAAATCCCCTCTAACAAGATATCCGCTTCGATCAAGTTGGGGTCGCCTAGGTCACCAGAGGGGTCCTCGGACTGACTCGCTTGGTTGAAAGTGCCAAATTCGTCCTCGGATGGACCCGAATCAGCAACTCCTCCTTTCGCTGCACTTTCTCCCTCGTCCTCTGCAACTCGATGGGACGAAGAAGGGCCTGACAATGGAACGCCCTCTGGGATAGGAGACCCTTCGGGGAGTAAAAACCCGTGCTCCGCTACGGTGATTTTGTGAAGCCGAGGATCTTGGGCTCTGATCACGTACTTCGGAGCCAAGAACGACTTCTGGATCGGATCGTACCCGAGGATCTTGTGAGCAGCCCTAACTTGATTGTCGGCTTCGTTCACAAAGATCTCCGCCCTTAGTACGGTCTCCAAGTCTTCCTTGTTGACCAAATGGAAGTGTCATCCGAAAGCGTGTGGATCTGCAAAAAAAAAAAGCACGTTCATATTAGGAACCTAACAATGCCAACCATGATGGCACAAAAGATCAAGTCCTTTCCTACTCTAAGCACCCCATCTGGTGTCCCCTCATTTGTCGGACAATGAAGGCCGTCATGCCATTCCCCGGACACTATGAGAAAGTCCTTATTTAACCCCTTACTGGACTCGGGGAGGCACTGAATAAGCCGAACCTTATCCTCCCTTGTCTTCATGTAGTAGGACTTACCCTTTAGGTGTTGGAGGTTATAGCACCAATTTACGTCGTGATGGGTTAACCTTAACCCCATCTTCTCATTTAAGGCATCCACGCAACCCAGGATCCTGAACACGTTAGTGGCGCACTGGATGGGGGCTAATTGGAAGTGCCTAAGATAGTCCCTCATCACCGGCCCCATAGGGATTCTCATACCACCCTCTAGAAAGGCGATTATGGGAATCATTACTTCACCCGCCTCCCTCATGATGTACCAATCCCCCTCTTCACAGTACCTCAGACCCACGTTATTGGGTATCCTATAATCGGCGATGAATTTCTCCATCGCCTCCTCAAACTCAACCAACTTCTTAAACCTACCCATCCTAAAGAGCGGCTGAAAGGCTCAGGGAAAAGCAAAAGAAAGAGAGGGATAAAGGGAAAAGAAAATCTAAAGGGGGAGAACGCGAGATAGGGTCAGAAGAAAACTTACAGAAATGAGGAAAAGCTCCCAGTACAGGCTTTTTATGCTGCAAAGAGACGCGAGTTGGGTTGGAGACTTAACCGAATTCAGGGTGTGTACACAAGAACTCTTGAATGCAAAAGTAAAGAGACAAATCGGTTCAAATGAGTATTTACACCCACAATTAAAAACAACTGTGTGGAGTTTCCCGCCCAAAAAGGTGAAAAATCCCCACCGTTGGATTACCATCACACCGTTGAACGTGGGGAGTATAAAGCCGCCATAATTTAATACGGGTGCGCGCCGTATACCGAAGCGCCAGAAACATGCATCGGATAGGTGAAAAGACTCTAGTGCTGACGTAGGACAAGACTGGACAAGCCATGACAAGGGCCCGAGGACATCAAAATCCTCCTCCCCATCCGAGGAGCAGGACAGCAGGATTTTGAGGGGCTATTGTGGGGCCTAAGAATCTGGTGACCCCAGCCCACTTTATAGTTAGCCCAAGGCCAATGTCGAGGATGGAGAAACGTCCGAGGACAATCGAAGAAAGTCCAAATTGCCAAGAAACATTGCCGAGGACGAGATCGTCCTCAGCTTGCCGAGATCATAGAAAGGAAGAGTAGCACACCATCAAAGGTAGCCTCCCAGAGCATCTCAAGAGAAAGAACAAGTACAATGTGTCAGCCACGGAAGCATGGTAGAGGAGCAATTCAAGGAGAAACTGTCACCTCCACATTAAATGCCCATAACTAACATTCTGGCCGCATTAATGAGGAAATGACCCCTGAACAGAGTTGTCTAGGTTACAGCAACTCACAGGAGGTCTGAGAGGGTGGCTGATGGGACGGGCAGTCAGGTACATGCTTGGATGATTAACAAGTGGAAGACAAAGATCGTTTAAAGGATGAATATATAATAAGAAAACAGATCATAGAGAGAGAGGGAGGGAGATTCAGGTAACCATCCTGATTCAATTATTATTACTACCAAGCTCCTCAGATTGTGCCGAGGATAAACCTTCTTCAATAATCTCAGTTCATCTGTGTTGGGTTGCTGCAAATATCATATTGACTGTTGTCCAGGCGCTAATGCCTAGTTCTTTGGCCCACTCTCTACAAATTCATTGTATTGGGCTAGTTGGGTCTAAGCCCGCTCATTTAAAAGCAGTGGTGCCCAAACCCAGTCCCTACATCCAGTATGATGCACAAGACCTTAGCTAGTTAGTTTTAATGATCGTATCAGAGTTTGGATTTTTTTTTGTAAATTTTTTGGAAGGATTTTTATTTTTATTTTTTTACAAGATAGAATTTCTACTCTAGCCTAATTTAAGTGTATATGTGTATGAAACTCCCTCTTGGAAACTTGAACCTCGGCCCTTTCTCCTCACACCCCATAAATATTTATACTTGTGGAGTGACTATCGCACCAAAGGTATACAGTGGTTTTTTTTTTCTTTTTTAATTAGTGATGGATTAGTTTTTAATGTTGTGTAATAAAATTTGTAATATCTCCAACATCACTTGTTATATAAAACTTGTACTACAAAAAAGGGAAATGACAATATATAATTCAAAAATAAATTAAGAGGTAGGAAAGCTCACAAATTCAAGGTCAATACCTCTAGAAGCTCACCATCATAGTACTGGTGGTATAGTGTGGAGGTTTTTTTTTTTTTTGGTGATAGTTACAATATGACTGTTAATTCCGTAGTTTGAACCCTTACCTCCTAAACTTTCAAGCACTTTATGTATTGGAAGGTGCCAATTAAGATACAACACTCTTGGCTAGTGTGGAGTTCTTGAGTGCATGCAACTGCATGATTTTGAGAGACTTCTTAATGAAATTTTTTAAGAAATGACATAATAGTATTGTTGTTATAAAAATGATTTTTTTTTTTTACTTATTTTCATTCCATCCTTCTAAACATTCAACAAGGGAAAATAAAATTTTTATTCCTTTTATTTCTTTTATATTTTATCAATTTAATTCTTTTATGATTTTCTTTTAGCTAAATCCATTCTTTGTTCAACTGTCAAACAAAAATGTAAGGGCCTAGCCATTATTGATGAAATTGAGGTTATTATATAGGTCCATTGCGGAAATTCATCAATCTTGGGCCAGGAAAAGCCCATCCATTAGCCTGAAACAGAATTTGGAATATATACTAGATTCACATTCACATCCGATGTTACATAATGCAGTTTTATACTGGGCCACTGGCCCATCTAAATAAAAAATCTAAGAAATTTTCAAATAACCCTTATGTGTTTTTTAGAAACATCACTAATTACTCAAGAGCCAAAACAAAATCAGCCTAAAGTACCCGAATAATGTCTGGTGGTACATCAGAAGATAATTTTCCTCATCTAGCTAAAGAAATTTTCAAATAACCTTGTTGAACAAGATGAATGATAAATTTTCAAATAATATTTGATTTCTGGCAAGCCTTATTGTCCAGGCTGGCAAATATTGAGAGGGTAGCCCCCAAGAACTGGTTGTCACATATTGTTTTTTTTTTTTTTTTTTTAAGGTGTTGGAACATGATCAGGCGAGCAAATGTTCTCCAACTGCAAAATTTTTATATAATGCCAATGATTGAAATTCCTTGGTGCTATTTCTTAACATTATCATTTTAACTGTTTATTAAAAAAAGAAAAAAGTCAATGTAATTAAGAAATCCAAGAAAATGTAGGAATTATTACTTCCATTATGGACAATACTTAATATGAACAGGATCCACGTTTATGCTAACTCAAGATACTTGCATTAAAATTTGAATGGAATGGTCTTAAAATTGCAAACGATTTGATGTCTTTGCAATTACTTCAATGAAAAACATTACAACTCTTAAGCTTAGTTTTTTATAAATCCATAAAACAATGAATACTTTAAATTTTTTTTTTTTTTTTGGTAAACTGAATACTTTAAATTTTAAAGTATTCAGTTTAAATCCTTCATTGTGCTTGAACTCAGTTTAAATCCTTCATTGTGCTTGAACTCTCTTCTATTATCTTTATCTAACTCAATTCAAGTTTTATAAAGATGTACTATTACATTGATTCCATATTTCCTAACTGGTGAAACCTTTAACTTTCTAAGAAGTTGACTTCAGAGCAATTTATTTGATTGCTTGCAATTGTGACGAATGGTGCGTGAAACGTGTACCTTGGATTTACTGCAGGAACTCTAGAAGCAAGATCTTCATTGTCGATGCTAAGTTTTTATGACACTTGTATTTCATTTCTGTCCCATACGTGTGTCCAATCCTAGTTGGAACTTTGCTTCCAAAAAAAATCCTAGTTGGAGAACTATTCAATTTATTTATTGATACAAGATAAAAATTCTACTCTACCATAATTTAAGTATATATGTGTGTGAAGCTCTTCCTTGGATATTTGAACTCCGGCCCTTGCCCCTTACACCCCACACTAGGGGTGGCAAAATCAACCCAAACTCATTTACCCACCCAAACCCACCCACTTAAAATAGACCCAAACCCACCCAATTATTAGTTGGGTTAAATGGGTATTAACCCAATTAAACCCAATTAGCACTAATGTTTATTGGGGTTTAATTGGGTACCCAATTACCCAACCCCAAAACTACTAAAATTACCAAAATACCCCCTTAACCTAAAAAATGACAAAAATAACACATAAACCTAAAAAATGACCAAACTACCCTTGAAACCCAAAAAATGACCAAAATACCCCTAAAACCCAAAAAATGCCCAAAATACCCCCGAAACCCAAAAAATGACCAAAATAGCCCTGAAACCCAAAAAATGACCAAAACCCTCGAAACCCAAAAAAACGACCAAAATACCCCCAAAACCTAAAAATGACCAAAATACCCCTACAACCCAAAAAATTACCAAAATACCCTCAAAACCTAAAAATGACCAAAATACCCCTGAAATCCAAAAAATGACCAAAATACCTCCGAAACCTAAAAAATGGCCAAAATAACCCCGAAGCCTAAAAAATAACCAAAGTAACCCTAAAACCTAAAAAATGACCAAAATACCCCTAAAACCAAAAAAATTACCAAAATACCCCCGAAACCTAAAAATGACCAAAATACCCCTGAAATCGAAAAAATGACCAAAATACTCCAGAAACCTAAAAATTACCAAAATACCTCTGAAACCTAGAAAATTGCCAAAATAACCCCAAAGCCTAAAAAATAACCAAAATAACCCTAAAACCTAAAAAATAACCAAAATACCCTCGAAACCTTAAAAATGAGTAAAATGCCCTTGAAACCTAAAAAATGGCCAAAATAACCCCGAAGCCTAAAAATTGATCAAAATAACCTAGAAACCTAAAAATGACCAAAATAACCCTGGAACCTAAAAATGACCAAAATAACCCCGAAGTCGAAAAATTGACAAGAATAACCCTAAACCTAAAAATGACTAAAATACCCCCTAAACCTAAAAAGTGACCAAAATACCCCTTAAATCTAAAAAATGACCAAAATACCCTCAAACCTCTAAAGTGACGAAAATACCCCTAAACCTTTGAAATGACCCAAATAAACCCAAAACCGCTAAAATGGCCACAAACAACGTGAAACCTCTAAAATTTCCAAAAACACCCTGAAACGTCTAAAACGACCAAAATACCTCTAAACCTATAAAACGACCAAAATACCCCTCAAAATATCTAAAATGACCAACATACAACTAATCCTATGAGATGAACAAAATACACTTGAAGCCTCTAAAATTACCGAAATAGGGGTTTGGGGTATCTTAGTCATTTTTTAGGTTTATGGGCATTTTGGTCATTTTTTATGTTTAGGGAGTATTTTGGTCATTTTTTAGTTTTACAGGGGATTTTGGTAATTTTTTAGGTTTAGGGTGTATTTTTATCGACTTACAGGTTTAAGGGGCATTTTTGTCATTTTATAGGGTTCGGGGAATTTTGGTCATTTTTTAGGTTTCGAGAATATTTTGGTCATTTTAAGGTTTAGGGGTTATTTTGGTCGTATTTAGGTTTCAGGGGTATTTTGGTCATTTTTTAGGTTTTAAGGGGTATTTCAGTTAATTTTTAGGTTTCAAAGGTATATCGATTATTTTTTAGGTTTAGGGGGTATTTTGGTCATTTTTAGGTTTAGGGGCTATTTTGGTCATTTTTAGGTTTCTAGGTTATTTTGGTCAATTTTTAGACTTCGTGGTTATTTTGGCCATTTTTGAGATTTTGGGAGTATTTTGGTCATTTTTAGTTTTCAGGGTTATTTTGGTCAATTTTTAGGCTTCGAGGTTATTTTGGCCATTTTTTTTTGTTTCAAAGGTATTTTAGTAATTTTTTAGGTTTTGGAGGTATTTTGGACATTTTTTGGGTTTAGGGGGTATTTTGGTCATTTTTAGGTTTCGGGGGTATTTTGGTTATTTTTTGGGTTTCAGGGGTATTTGGTAATTTTTTATGTTTTGGGGGTATTTTGGTCATTTTTTGGATTCCAGGGGTATTTTGGTCATTTTTAGGTTTTGGGGGTATTTTGGTCATTTTTTATGTTTAGGGTGTATTTTGGTAATTTTTTGGGTTTTGGTGGTATTTTGGTAATTTTTAGGTTTTAGGGGTATTTTGGTCATTTTGTAGGTTTCGAGATTATTTTGGTCATTTTTAGGTTTCGAGGGTATTTTGATCATTTTTTGGGTTTCAGGGGTATTTTGGTCATTTTTTATGTTTCGGGGTATTTTGGTCATTTTGTGGGTTTCGGGGGTATTTTGGTCATTTTTTGGGTTTTGGAGGGTATTTTGGTCATTTTTTGAGTTTTGGAGGGTATTTTGGTCATTTTGAGGTTTTGGGGGTATTTTGGTCATTTTTTGGGTTTTAGGGGTATTTTGGTAATTTTTAAGTTTTGGGGTATTTTGGTCATTTATTTGGGTTTCGAGGGTATTTTGGTCATTTTGTAGGTTTCGTGGTTATTTTGGTAATTTTGAGGTTTTGGGGTATTTTGGTCATTTTTGAAGATTTTAGAGTACTTTGGTCATTTACACTTATAGGGTCATTTTGGTAATTTTGATAATTGGGTAATTGGGTGGGTTGGGGTTTACCCATAATAATTGAGTTGGGTTGGGTTTGGGTTAGAAGCAATTTAGTTAAATGAGTTTTAATGGGTAAATGGGTTTTATATATCCAACCCAATTATGCACACCCCAAACCCACCCATTTGACACCCCTACCCCACACGTACTTATTTTTGTGGAGTGACCAATGCACTAAGGGTGCGTGGTGGTACTATTCAATTTATTGAAAATTACTAGAACTATTAAGTCAATGCAAAAATTAATACAGCTGGTCTGGCTGCTGCTATTGTTAAAGATAAATTCAGTTGGTGGATAGACCCAGTTGATGCAATTATAATTGGGGTTTAATGGAAATAAAGATATTTGATGCCGACAATTTTTAATGGAAATAAAGATATTTGATGTTAATACCATCAATACACACACTATTGAATACATTGTTAGATTTTTCCTTCTTTGATTATCCATGTGGAGTTTCCCTGGGACATGAAATTCCCCTCAAACTGTGACAACTCAATTGTTGAATAGGGCTAGTGATAACTTAATTTTTAAGACACAAATTCACGTCTTTTGTGCCATTGATCAATATATTGACTGTACGCAAAAGAAAAATTCATCATTTTTTTTTTTTTTGGTCTCTATTTCTACCCATTGGTCCACCTCATTGACACATTGGACACCTATAATATCGTTTTGACATGTTTGGAGGTGCCAATGTCACCCACTGCTATTGCAGCCTGCCACATCAGGGGTGACAATTGCCTATGTATGATTGATAGCACCACAGTATCATTCTTTCAATCGGTGCCTTAAATCAAGACAATTTTTTCCCTTTCAATCAACATAAAGATTTGCAATGATCTAACTAGGACTTGAGAAGTTTCCCTTCCATAATTGGAATTGAGTAATAAATACTTGTACTGTTGTACATCCCACAGAAACAAATGGGAAAAAACCACCAGCTGCTCAAACGTTCATATAATCTGTTTGAAGTACTCTAGTCCTCGATTCTCATACATGGGAAACAAATAAGCTATAGTCCTTGTACGTGCATTACACACTAAGATGTAAGTACATTATGCTTTTAATTTCACAGGATCTTAAGCAGAACATGATTCTGCTGTGCTTAATTCAGTGAATTGTAGAATAATGAAAATACAATTACAAGAAAGAGGGGAAAAGTTACAAATTAAAGTAGACAGGTTTCTCTGATTCTGTGGTAATTAATCTACGCACGGGAGTCTGGGCCTGCTGGTCTTGAGTTAAGAAGTGGCTGGAGAGCCTTCACAACAATTGTCATATTTGGCCGGAAGTCTGCCTCATACTGAACACAAAGTGCTGCAACTGCTGCCAACTGAGACAATCACATGAAAGCAAGGTAAGAACGTTAACGCTTTTCTGAAAAACAAAGCACCTTGAACTTTTGCTTAAAAATATGCCTCAAGCACATCAGTTGGATGAATTTAACGTTTGAATGTAACACGAATGTAACATGAAAGCAACATATCTCATATACAATCAACAGAACAGTTAGAGATTATTCAAGACTCTATCAAGATGAACTAAAATGGAAAAGGTACTTCTGAATACAGGCAAGTCTGTCTGCATTTCAAGATCAGCTAAAGATTGCAATTGCAATGACTAATTAAAAGGGAAGTTGTTTTGATGTTTCTGCTACCTATCCGGCCAAACTTTTGACATGATAGCCTAGGAGGGGAGGTTATCCTAATAGTAAGTCAATACAGATTTCACATCCTTAAAATACTTGTATGTTGTAAAACAATAATGTTAAAAGAGGATATTGAAGAAGACCTTAGCAATTGCCTTTGGTGGGTAGTCATTGTTCAGCTTAGGATCAACACATTGCTTCACTTTGTCCTCACTCAATCTTGGAGTTGCCTGTAGAATTAGAACACCCATCACAGATGTACATAGGGGTGGCAAAAGCAACTGAAATCAAAATTTGGTAGACAATGATACATAGACCAAACTAGCAGGAAACATACCCAAGTAACAAGACTCTGCTGCCCTTTGGGCATTGTATGGTCTACCGGCTTTCGGCCTGTCAAGAGCTCTAGAAGAACAACTCCAAAGCTATAAACATCACTTTTCTGAGTTATCTGCCCTGTCATGGCATACCTGAACAGAAAGCAATAATGTTTATTAAAAAAAAAAGAAAAAAAAGAAAAGGAAAGGCAGAATAAAGTGTCTTTCACTAGGGACACAAGAAGAGCTAAGAGCAAAAATAAATGTAGGGAACTTGGTCGGTTCACTTCATTCAAGAAATGTTTTAATACAATCCAGATAAAGGTAACAGCTTTTCATATATTCAGGCAAATCTGTTCATCTTTTCGTATTCAACAGGAGACTTTTAAAGGAATTTAATAGTAGTTACATAAGGGTAATAAAATCAATACAGAAGCTTAAATTAGAGAAAAGCTAAAGCTTACTCTGGCGCATGGTAGCCAAATGTTCCCAAGACTCTAGTTGAATGCAGCCGAGCTGCTGTATCAGAAGACTGATTTGACAAGTTAAAATCGGCAATTTTGGTCTGAAAGTCATCAAACAGTAGGACATTGCTGGATCTGATATCGCGATGAACTATAGGAGGATGCACCTTTTCGTGCAGAAACTCAAGGCCTTTAGCTGCCCCATAGGCAATCTTAACTCTCTGGTTCCAGCTTAGAGCTGGACCTGGTTCAGCACCTTGTACACCTTTCCTTCCTGCATTAGTAAACAAATTTTGAATCAAACAACATGTGAACCAAGGAAAATGGAGAAAAAAATAATAATAATAGAAGTGGGCGTACCATGTAATATGTCATGTAAAGAACCCATTGTTGCAAACTGATATATCAAGATTCGGTTATTTGCTTCCAAACAATATCCCATCAACTCAACAAAATGCTCATGCTTAAGCCTCGAAACTGTTGATAACTGCATGAACCGTGATAGCAGAGAAAGAGATTGCATCAGAATTAAGTGCCAAACACATTGTCGTCACCAAAAAAAATATAGAATGTCCTAAAATCTCACCTGAGCTGCAAATTCAGAATCTGGCTCTTGTGATGAACTGGTATCCAGCCTCTTTATAGCTGCAGCCTGACCATTACTTAATTTTGCATAGAATACCCGGCCATAAGAACCTTCACCTATTAAAGCTTTTGAACCAAAATTACCAGTCAACCTATATAACTCATCCAACGATAGTGCTGGTATTTCTATGGGTAATACTTGCTGTGGAGCTCCAGTTCTGACCATGTTGGAACCCCTTGGCTCTCCTCTCCCGCTGCCTGTAATTCACAGAACAAAATATTTCATCATCATTCAAATATCTGAAAAACTAAGGCCATTTACCAAAATACATGCACACACAGAAAACGTATCTAATGTGTAATTTGATTGTTATCCATGATAGAGATCCCATTAAGAGTCACATGCTGCCTACTGTAAAGTAAACATCAAGGAGAAAAAAATCCATAGGAAAGTCCAGAGTTCTAAACTTCGTATACATTGTTCTTTTTCTTTTTTTTTTTTTTTTTTTGGCAATGAAATAGTACATAATTGTGTGAAGCATATTCATCATAGAGCATATTAGCTAGTATAACTTATGTATAAAATAAATTTAGGCTAAAATATAATTTTCGTCCCTAACTTTGCATGAATTTCATTTTCGTCCCCTAAACTTTAAAAAGTTAATTTTCCATTCTTCAACTATTGAAATGTTACAATTTTCAATTAAAAATGTTCGTTTTTCATCTCTAAAGTCTAAACTATTGTAAAAATCTATTTACAAAGTTGAGGGATGAAAAGATGAACTTCTTAAAGTTTATGGATGAAAACCAAAATCATGCAAACTTTAGGGATGAAAACAATATTTTAGCCTAAAATATATATGCTTTAGCTAAAGAAATGTACAATAAGAAACAAAAATTTTCGTCTTGATGCCTCTACAGCAAAGTATAAATCATTCGGACATTTTTCTTTGTTGTGTAATGCAATTTTATCCTTTTGTACTAACATGGATCATAAAATTGTAATCAAACAAGCCAATGAAATTTGACAAAATAACACTAAATAGAGCTTGAAAAGGGGCTGAAGTATGTTACCTCCACCATACATATTTCCCCCTCTAGGTGGTGCAGTATATTGGTGAGCTGGTGGACCATGGCTTTCTTCCTCTGCACCTCCGCAGCAGAACATAATTCAACTCTTGAATGCAGCAATCTCAAAAACCCATGCAAAGCCAATGAACGTGGATTTCCAGTATCAAAACTGTTCCTATCAAAACCCATATATCAAATCATGACTCTAATATATTAAAATGGAAAAAATTATATAAAAAAATGAAAACGAAAATTAGTGAAAACCCACAAACAAATAAATGGAGATCAGTTTGGTTGCCAAGAAAGTCCATTAAAAAAAAAATTGTAAAAGAAATTCAATCAATTACATTTTTCTTTATTTTTCTCTAATTTTCAAAGGCTCCCCTGCTCTGTTTTAATCTCAAAGCATCAATATAAGGAAATTTCATAATGACAAAAATGCTAAACATTGCCAATGTACAAACCATATAAAAATTAAAAAAACATTCATGTAGATCAACATTTATAAAATATAACAAAAACAAAAAGAATAAGCATTTACCTGGGATCTAAAGACCAGACAAGAGGCAAGACACATAAAACTAAATTGACAGAGACAGAGAGAAAGAGGAAGAGAATTAATTGTTATTTAATAATGGGAAATGCAGAAGAAGAAGAATCAAGAATGAACAGAGAAAAGAGATCTGGAAACACCGTCTCCCTCTGATTGGTCTATGTTTTTGGGGGCAGAGGCAGATGATTCTCTGTTCCGCGGGAAACTCGGTTTGGAGACTTAAACTGCCATAACTAACCTTTTTAGAACCTCCAATCCTACGTTAAAGTGCCCCCCACGTTGCACGTCCTATCCTATGACACCCACTTTTACTATTTTATTATAATTTATTTATATATTATATCTTACAAATAATTTTTGTGCTCATACAGATACTCGTAGTTCATTGAATCAAAAAATTGTCAACACACATTCTTTCTAGTACAGTGAGGTTCTAGTAGTTCATATTCGTTTTTCTCGTTTTGGTTGCTGGTTATTTTGTTGCACCTAATTAGCTTTCACGCATTACGTTTGTAAACCATGTCAACCTTTCAAAAAACCAAAAAACAAAAACAAACAATATCAACCTTATGTTATGTACCCACGAGAATGTTGCAGCTAGGTTCCATTCAGAAGGTGCAAGGGTATGCACGTGGCAAGCTGAGTATTTGTTAGTGGGTCATTTTAAGAAATTTTGATATCATTTTTATAAAAAATATAAAAAGCTATAAAAAAAAAATTACATAAAAATATTTCCTAAACTAATGTCTTTAAACTTAGAGCATCCATTAACTTTTCCAATTTATTATATATAGTATAGTAATGAATTGAAAGTTTTTTTTTCCCCTTTCATTATACAAAATGTTCACTAATCAAGTACAAGGATTAACAAACCTTAACGCTCTTTGACATAAAGGGTTGCTGCACTCTTCTTTTGGTCACTTGATTAAAAATATATTTTCTACGGCTATTATTTTTTTATTTTTTTTAATAGCATTTTGCTTTCTCGTACACTTAGGCAAAATAATGCGGGATATTTTTCTTCTTTAATGCTCTGGATGGAGTTTGTTCCTCCGGATCTTTATAATTGTTATTTATCCGACTTTACCTACCATTAAAGAATAAAACTAATTGTGCATGGCTAGTTTGTTAATTTTCTAAGTGATTTATATATATATATATATATATATATATATATTGTGGATAAGTAGTAATAACCCATATTATTTTCCTATTCAATATGTCTTAGTCACAACATTTTTCACAAAATATTTTAGGAAAGAAAATGCAAATTACATCGTTAAATTTGGTCAATTGTTATTTTAATCCTTTAAATTTTATTTTTGTCACTTTTTTTTTTAGAATACTAAGTATTTTAACACATACACACATACAAATAGAGAGGGGAAAAAGTTTTAAAGAAACTAACAGTGGTGTATATTCAAAAGGACTTCTGTAAGTTTACATATGTTGTCACCATTAGTCCTTCCATTTATCCTGATAACATTTTTTCTCCTTTAAAAAAAGAAGAAGATTCATTCCTCTCTCACTCTTTTCTCTCTCTTGTATCTCTAGTCTCTTTTTTAGATCAATGCATCTAGGGGGTCCTCACGATCTATCATCAAAATAAGAACTAGCATGGTCAAATTTCAAAGGATTGTTGTATACATGAGGGATTGAAGAACTGAGATTTGTGGAGGTTGATTTGTATTTGATAATGTAGGGTCAGTTTTTGTAGCCCAAGCCCAAAGGATTTGGATTATGAGCCCAATAAACCAAAAACAATGAATTTGTAGAGAGTGGGTAAAAGAGCTGGGCTGGTTGTGAATTAAACAGGAGATAACTATGGCATTGAAAGGTGATCCAACAGAAAAATACACTAGAAAGTTAAGCAAACAGATGTCCGAAGAGATGTATTATTGAATGAAAGGTGATTACAACTCTTAGAGCTATAGTAAAGTTGTTTTCTCCTTCCCTTTCTTTTTCTGCCCCTCCCGTATTACCAGAGGCCTCTTTTCTTTATATAGCACCCTCTCTTATCATCTTCATCGTCCACTTATTCTTCATTTAGGCATCCATTTGAGTACATGTCCCATCAGGTATCTTCTTTAGCTTTCTTTGAGTGGTGGTAGCTGAGAGTATACTGTTAAGGGGTCTTCTACACATTAATGCGGCCAGAAAAGCAACTGCAGTGCATTTAATGTGGTGGTTGCAGTTTGTCTTCTAGATATTTTTCCGTTCCTATCATCTCCATACGCGCCTGAAGCTCATCTTTATCATTGAAGTCGTTAGAAAGATTACTTGGACCTCCCAGGTATCTGCTTGACCAAGGCACTTCGTATCCGAGGAGAATGACCTCTCCGGACCAATGGTGATCTCTTCGGACTATACCCCTCATTCACTTCCAGGTATGTTTCTTCCACATGGGCTCATTCTCAAACATTTTCGTCTCTTCGGACAGACAGTAATATTCAAATAGAGCCCTAGGCCCAATACGTAAGGTTGGGCTTTCACCCCCCACAATAGCCCCTCAAAATTTTAGTTTTTCCCTTGCATCCGAGGAGAAAAAATAGGATTTTGACTTGTCACGAAATAAAAATTTGAAAAAGCACAAATATCTGGACTTACACGCGTGTGGGCATAGGTGCAGGCGCTTCATTAATGCTGCTGTCATTTCAATATTCCCAAAGCGCTATTAATTACCCCAGGCAGCATTTTGTCTCTGGTATCCAACGGTGGACTACTGATCCAATGGACGTGATTCTTCCTTAGAATTTGGGCGGGATGACTCCTGCCCCTTCGCTTGCCCCCATATAAAGCCTCAGAAGAGGTTATTTCTTCTTTACTTCACAAATTCTCAGACCGCCCAGCAAACTCAAGCACTCGAATCCATCAAGTTCTTCCAATCACCAATCATAGCCCTACCCAGAGTCTGTAAGAATCTTTCTGCAAGTTCGAAGATCATCCTCCAATTTAGTTTGCGTAAGTTTCGACATCTCTAAACCTTTCGTCTTCTCTTCGGCCAGCATCCTCGACCTTCGAATAGTCACTCCCTAGTTGCTACGTTTAGTATTTCCTTCTTTCTGTTTATTTGAGATGGGTAAATTTCAGTATTTGGTGGATAGTCCCGCCCAGATGGAGGAATTCAAGGCGACATACCACATACCTCCAAATGTGGGTTTGAGGTATTTTCCTCCAGAAAGAATACTGACAGATCGGAAGGTGGGCGAAGTTGTAATCCCCATAATCGCCTTTTTAGAAGGGGGGATAACTATTCCCATGGGTCCCATCACCAGTAATTACCTTCGAAATCATAGGCTTAGTCCTGAACAATGTGTGCCTAACGTTTTTAGGATCTTAGGAGCAGTTGATGATTTGAACCATCATCTAGGATTAGGACTCACTTGACTTGACGTGGTACATATGTACGAATGTCATAGCCAAAAAGGGGCAGGATATTATCTTAAATCCCGATCCGATGTTGTTAGGATCCTTTCCCGCCTTCCCAAATCTAACAAAGGGATGAAGAACGACTATGTGATCGTCTCGGGCGCGTGGCATAACGGTCTTCATTGCCCAACCAAACCAGGAGAGACAGGTGGGATATCCTAGATTAAGGTTTATTAACAGTAAATTTAGGATCTCTGCTCTTTAGCAATTTTGTTCTTTCTTTGTATCATTATTTTCAAGTTTTTGACTAACTTCTGTTGTGATGTTAACAGATAAAGAACACGTTTCTCCTTGGCTCAGCCTCACAAACACTGCCGCGCTCAATTATCTATTACGATCAGAAATTTTTGTCAGTGAAGACGGGCAACTCCGGTCGGTTCCTCTTATTCTTGGTTACACGGTAAAACCGAATGATTTTTAGCCGGTTGGCAACGCGATAAGACAGGGAGACTATCGCATCAACCGAATAGACGTTGCTCGGAAGGATTTTCTAGCTCCGTTCGATCTTGCTCCCGTGCCACATCCAAATCCGTAGGGTATACCACTACTCGTCCAACTGATTCAGTAGGTTCCTTTTGGACTAGTAGTAGTAGGTGAAAGAGTTGCTTCTTCAACCCCTTCGCTTGACGAGCAGATTGACAAGTTCAAGTTCGAAGGAGAAGTTTCAGGAGGGGTTCCGGTGATACAAGTTTCGGATGCCGAGGAGGAAACCGACAGGCAATCTAGTGTCCATCCTCCCGTTCTAATAACTGCTCTCCCAGAGGACTCTTCGGAGGAAGAGGATATGGCGGATTTAAAGAGCTTGATGAAGAATAGGGGTAAAAAAGCTGAGCCCAATGGGGCCGGTACGTTCCAACCAGCTGTGAGTCTTCCTCCACCGCCTCCTCAGGTTCCTCTGGATCTCGGCGCCAAGCAAGTGCCAGATCCGAAGAAGAAAAGGCCTCATACTGACAATGAAGAAAGGGAGGTAGCGCCTCCGAAAGGGCCCAAACAGCAAAAGGTGGCCAAAGATCACCGGAGTAAGAGGGCTTCATCTATTGAGAGCCGAGATGACCCTCTTGTTGGTGACGTGCACCGAGGGCCTTGCACATGGTCCCCCAAGTTGGAATTGGACGGTGCTCCCATTCCTTGGGATACCTCCCTCAGAAACTACAATGGGGGGAAAGCAGGTGTCGTTGCTGAGGCCTTGGAGCAACCACTGCTCCTCCCTCGAGACATGGACTCTTACAGGCGCTTCAGCCAATATGAACTCTTCTTGTCCCTAAAAAGGGATTTAGCCATGGTAAGTGAGTTAATCCATCTTTTCAGTTTAGGATGTTGATTTTTTATTTATTTGTTTTATGTTGACTTTTTCATTCTGCTATGCAGATTACCTAGCAAATCTTCGTGGCGGAAGAGTGGAACAAAAAGACATATATTAAAGCCCAAGCAGAGGCCCACTCTCGGTCCGAGGCAGAAAAGTTTTAGGCAGCCTGAAGGAGGAATATGCTCATCTGTCCGAGCAGTTCAAAGACATGACCAACCAGAGGTACAGCCTTGATGCTGGCCTTAAAACTACTGAGAAGCAGGCCGAAGAGCAACGTAAACAGCTGAACATGGTGGAGATCAACTTGGCGACAGAGAGGGAGTTGGTGAAAGGACTTAAGGCTAAGCTTCAAAAAGCCAAGGAGAATGCCCGATTGGCCGAGCAGAACTCTCAGCTGGCCAAGGAGGCAATCGAGGCTGAAAGAAAAGCAGCATATCAGCTGGGGGTGGATGAGACCCAAGTCAACCTCACTGAGCATTTTGCCTCGGTCAGCCGAGACTACTGCGATATAACTTGGGGGAAAGCAATGGATGCTGCTGGGGTCCCTGCGGACTCAAACCTGAGACTGCCTGAGAGCATATATTACGATTCGGATATTCGTGAACTCCCAGAAGCTCCGGAGCAACCCCCAGTCAGCCAGACCCCTCCTGCTCCTGCTGAAGCACCTAGAGAGTCTGAGGGTACTTAGGAAAAGGATAAAGAACAAGTCCCAGACGTTGCTGCTGCCCAGCCCAGTCAGACAGTTGATCTCTCAGCCACTTAGATAGAGACTTAAACATCTAGGGGTTTTTGTTCAGTGTTTGTATTGTTATATAGTTAGTTTTTTTATTTATTTTTTTATTTATGTTTTTATGTAAGGACCTGCAAACCGTTCTATTTTGATCAATGAAATCCTTTCTCTTTTACTTTTGATGTCCTTATTGCCTGTATCATAAGGCTCACTATTATTGCAAATAACTATAACTTGTGATTATGGTAGTGTAGGTAAACTTAATCGTGATATCAGGCTGATGAAGCAAATAACTTAAATTAATACCGAAAAGAGTGGTTTATATAAGAATTATTAGTAAGTAATGAAAGAAATAAGTGATATGGAAGTTTCATAGGCCTTCTTGAAGGTGTGCAAAGCATATTTTTAACTGAGGAGTCCTGTTGTAAATTAGAGTCAAATACATCCAAGAATTTCAGGCATGATTCATCATAAAGTTAAATTTCAATAATAATAACTATATGGAGGTGTTGACTAACCCATATCATCTGGTCCGAAGACTACAGGCATGCGAAGGAGTGCCAACTAACCCAAATCATCTGGTCCGAGGACTACAGGCATGATTGGATTTAGGTTTAAACACTTAGAGAACTGTGAAGGAGTGTTAACTAACCCAAATCATCTGGTCCGAGGACTACATGCATGATTGGATTTAAGTTTAAACACTTAGAGAGCCTTGAACGAATGTTAACTAACCCAAACCATCTGGTCCGAGGACTACAGGCATGATTGGATTTAAGTTTAAACACTTAGAGAGCCGTGAACGAGTGTTAACTAACCCAAATCATCTGGTCCGAGGACTACAGGCATGATTGGATTTAAGTTTAAACACTTAGAGAACCGTGAACGAGTGTTAACTAACCCAAATCATCTGGTCTGAGGACTACAGACATGATTGGATTTAAGTTTAAATACTTAGAGAACCGTGAACGAGTGTTAACTAACCCAAATAATCTAGTCTGAGGACTACAGGCATGATTGAATTTAAGTTTAAACACTTAGAGAACCGTGAACGAGTGTTAACTAACCCAAATCATCTGGTCCGAGGACTACAGACATGATTGAATTTAAGCTTAAACACTTAGAGAACCGTGAAAGAGTGTTAACTAACCCAAATCATCTGGTCCGAGGACTACAGGCATGATTGGATTTAAGTTTAAACACTTAGAGGACCGTGAACGAGTGTTAACTAACCCAAATCATCTGGTCCGAGGACTACAGGCATGATTGGATTTAAGTTTAAACACTTAGAGAACTGTGAAAGAGTGTTAACTAACCCAAATCATCTAGTCCGAGGACTACAGACATGATTGGATTTAAGTTTAAACACTTATGGAACCTTTTAGATGACGAATTGGCATGTTGATTGAAGAGAAGATTCGTTTAATAATAGTACCTTTTGAGGTTATTTACATTCCAAGGGCGTGGTATCACATGACTATCTAGGTCTTCTAGGAAATACGCCCCAATGCCAGCCCCTGAAGTAATACGATATGGTCCTTCCCAATTGGGTCCTAACTTTCCCCAAGCTGTGTTCTTTGCAGTGTCGACAACTTTCCTCAGCACCAAATCACCAGGTTCTAGAGGCCTTAGTCTTACGTTGGCATCATAGCCCTGCCTGAGCTTTTGTTGGTAATGTGCCAGTCGGACCATTGCATTTTCCCTCCTTTCATCAATCAGGTCCAAACTCTTCTCTAGCTACTCATTGTTGCCAGTCGGACTGAATGAACTAGTTCTCAGTGTTGGGAACCCAGTTTCCAAAGGTATGACAGCTTCAGCCCCATAGGTCATTGAGAAGGGGGTCTCTCCAGTAGATCTGCGAGGCGTAGTTCTGTAAGCCCAAAGTACGTGTGGCAATTCTTCCACCCACTTGCCCTTCGCATTGTCTAGCCTCTTCTTTAAGCCATTTACTATGACCTTGTTAACAGCTTCTGCTTGCCCATTACCTTAGGGATAAGTAGGAGTGGAGTATCTGTTTATGATTCCCAGCTCGCTACAATAATTCTTGAATGCTTTGCTATCAAATTGTAGGCTGTTATCCGAAATGAGAGTATAAGGAACCCCAAATCGAGTGACAATATTCTTCCACACAAATTTCTGTACATCCACATCTCTGATGTTGGCCAAAGGTTCAGCTTTGACCCATTTGGTGAAATAGTTTGTGCCGACCAGAAGATATTTCCTGTTTCCTACAGCCTTAGGGAATGGTCCCACGATATCTAAGCCCCATTGGGCGAAAGACCATGGGCTGGATAGTGGATTAAGAGTTCCCCCTGGTTGATGAATGTTTGGGGCAAATCGCTGACATTGATCGCACTTTTTAATATACTCGTGGGCTTCTTTTTGCATGTTCGGCCACCAATTACCTTGAGTAATGGCTCGGTGAGCCAAGGACCTACCTCCAGTGTAGCTTCCACAGATTCCTTCATGCAATTCCTTTAGTAGCAACTCAGCCGCTTCAGGATGCATGCATAACAAGTACGGTCCTGAATAGGAGCGTTTGTATAGTTTCTGGTCCTCGGATATCCAGAATTTGGTCGCATTCCTCCGAATTTTGTCAGCTTCCCCCCTTTCTTCAGGCAAAATATCTTCTTTCAAGAATTTAATTATAGGATCCATCCAGCAGAGCCCAGTCCTGACTTGGTGAACTTAGACTACCTCTCTTCTTGCCTCGGTAGGCCCATGCAAGTCCTCGACGAGGATAAGTCTCGGCAAATTTTGCGCCGAAGAGGTAGCGAGCGTGGCCAAAGAGTCAGCATGTGCGTTACCACTTCTGTGGATATGCAGCAAACTGAAAGATTCGAACTCCGATTGCAAACATTTAACTCGGCTCAAGTATCCTTGCATTCTTTCATCCTTCGCCTCAAACTCACCTTGCATTTGACCCACGACTAACCTTGAGTCCGAGAACAACTCCACTGCCTTTCCTCCCATTCTTTGAACCATAGCCATTCCCATCAGTAGGGCTTCATACTCCGCCTCATTATTTGTTGCCGAGAAATCCAGCCTTAACGACTTTTCGATGATGATTCTTTCAGGGGATATCAGCACTAGCCCCACTCCAGAACCTTTCTGGTTCGCTACACCATCCACGTACACTTGCCAATGGGAGAGGCTTTGTTGAGAAATCATGCCAACTGATTTTTCATCCATGTCCGATGTTGGCGTTACTTCTTTTAATTGAGGCTCCGTGAACTCGGCTACCAAATCCGCAAGGACCTGGCCCTTGACCGATGTGCGAGGCATGTATTTGATATCGAAAGCCCCTAAGATCGTACCCCATTTAGCAATCCTTCCAGTGTAGTCAGCACTTCGGAGTATAGCCTTGAATGGGAGCTGAATGAGAACAATGACTGTATGGGCTTGGAAATAATGAGGCAACTTTCGTGTACCAAACACCACTGCTAGGATAGCCTTCTCCAGTGGCAAATAACGGATCTCGGCTTCATGCAGCGACTTACTTACGTAATAAACTGGTCTTTGCACACCACAATCTGCTCATATCAACACCAAGCTCACAGCATAGGGAGCTACAGCAATGTAGGCAAACAAGACTTCATCTGGCTCAGGACTGGACATGATTGGTGGCCGAGCGAGGTAATCTTTAAGCCGCTGAAAGGCCACAGCACATTCTTCAGTCCACTCGAATCCCTTCCACTTGTTGATCAGAGAGAAGAAAGGCCGACACTTGTCTGCTGATCGAAAGATAAATCGATTCAGGGCAGCAGTCATTCCAGTCAGTTTTTGAACTTCCTTGGGATTCCGAGGAGCTTGTAAATTATTGATGGCCTTTATCTGGTCGGGGTTAACCTCAATTCCCCTGTGAGTCACCATGTACCCCAAAAACTTGCCTGACCCCACACTGAATGAGCACTTGGAAGCATTTAGGTGCAGCTTGTACTTTCTAAGAACTTCAAAGGTACTTTCAAGGTCCTTCACATGCTCGGCAACAATCTTGCTTTTCACCACCATGTCATCTATATAAATCTCGATATTTTTGCCCAGCTGTGGCTCAAACATCCTCGTCATCATTCTCTGATAGGTAGATCCTGCGTTTTTCAAGCCAAATGGCATCACCTTATAGTGGTAGTTACCAATAGGGGTGACGAAAGCAGTCTTCTCCTGGTCATCCAATGCTAGTGGTATTTGGTGGTAACCTTGGAAAGCATCCAGGAAGCTCATCCGAGGGTGGCCGACAGTGGCATACACTAGCTGATCAATTTTTGGCATAGGGAATGGATCTTTAGGACAAGCCTTATTTAAATCAATGAAGTCTACGCATACTCGTCATTTTCCACTCTTTTTCTTCACCACCATAGTATTTGCCAGCCACTAAGGATAAAAAACCTCTTTAATAGCTCCAGCTTGTTTGAGCTTTGCTACTTCTTCTCTTACCGCATCAGCATGTTCCTTGGATGGGCGCCGAAGAGGCTGCTTCTTAGGGGTGATCAGTGGGTTTACCTTTAAATGGTGACATATGAATTCTGGATCTACCCCTGGGGCTTCATAAGCGTTCCAGGTGAATACGTCAAGATTTCTCTTAAGGAATTCTACCAACTCCTCCTTCTCCTGCAGAGGTAGCTGAGATCCAACTTGAAAGAATTTTTCTGGATTGTCTCCGATAATAACTTTTGTCAAATCTTCGCACCTAGTGCTTTTGTCTGTACCTTCGACGGGTAATACCAGGGACTTTAACTGCTATAAGCCCCTTTTGGCCCTGGACGAGGACTCAGCTTCAGGCTCATGTTGGATGGCAGCCACTAAGCATTGTCTGGCTGCGGACTGATCTCCTTGGATCTCACAAACCTGTCCCTCAGATGGATACTTAACCTTCTGCTGCAAAGTAGAGGAAACAGCCCCTAGCGTATGGAGCCAAGGTCTGGCTACGATCGCCGTATAGGGGGAATATACATCTACAACTATGAAATCCACCTCTACCACCTCTGAGCCGGTCTGCACAGGTAATCGTATCTGGCATTTTAGGGTGACAACTCTTCCTTCAAAACTCACTAAGGGGGAATTGTATGGCGTTAAGTCATGAGGTTTTAGGCCTAGCCCTTTGTAGAGATTAGGATACATTATCTCTACCGCACTACCCTGGTCCACCATTACCCTCTTCACATCATACCCTCCAATTTTGAGGGTGATTACTAAAGTGTCATCATGGGGTTGGATGATCCCAATCTTGTCCTCGTCCGAGAACCCTGTAACCAGTGGAGCACCCGACTTAGCTCTCTTCGGACCTTGGCCGAAATTCCCTGCGGGTGATCGGACTACCGACATAACCTTCAATGGCCAGGATCCTGTTCTTCCCGGTGTAGCGAAGACGACGTTAATAGTTCCCAATGGCGGCTTTGAAGAGTCATCTCTTCGGGGCCCTGAGCTCATCCGCCCTCCTCGGCCACTGGAGTGGTGCAAGAGGTGTCTCAGTTTACCTTCGCTGACCAGTTGGTCTAAATGATCCCACAGGCTCCTGCAATCCTCTGTGGTATGCCCATGGTCTTGGTGGTACTGGTAGTAGAGATTATGATTACGCCTCTCAGGGTTTCCCACCATCTTATTCGGCCACCTGAAGAATAGCTCATTCTTCATCTTTTCCAAAACCTGGTGTGCTGGCTCTTTGAATACAATGTTGACTGCTTGAGGATTTGTTGATCCTGATTGCCTAGCAAAATCTCCCCGTGGTTTGCTGCTATTGTAACGGTCTGACCTGAAATCCCTCCTCTCCTGGGGGATAACCTTGTCCTTTCCCTTCCCTTGCTGCTGATCTTCTTCGACTCTTTTATACTTTTCAATACGGTCCATGAGCTGACGCATGTTAGTAGCGGGTTTACCAGACAAGGACGTCCTTAAACCATGGTCAGTAGGGAGGCCGAGCTTGAACGTGTCGAGGGCCATTGCATCAAAGTTGTCCTCCATATCATTAAACATCTCCCAGTACTTATCCGAATACGCCTTCAGGGTCTCACCCTCCTGCATGCTCAAGGATAGCAAAGAAGACAAGGGCCTGGCCACTCTTCGGCATGTGACAAAATGTGATCCAAATGCTTGAGTGAGCTTTTTGAAGGAATTGATGGAGTCTGCTTTCAGGCTGTCAAACCACCTCATTGCAACCGGTCCAAGACTGGAGGGGAAGACCTTACACATCAGCGCTTCATCTATGGAGTAGATAGCCATCCTTTGATTAAAGTGACTCACATGTTCCACCAGGTCTGTCTTACCATTATAGATGGTGAATGTCAGCTGGTTAAAACGCCGAGGAAGTCAGGCTTCTTCAATCTTGCGTGTAAAAGGTGATCTAGAGATCTGATTTAAAGCCCTGCTCATAGCATCGTTCCCTACGCCTCCACGCGATGGGCTCCTAGGTTGCCTCTTACGATGAGGCTCTTCTTCATAGGAAAAGGATTCACTGACCGGTGTTCGAGACCTCTGCTTGTAAGTGACGTCCTGCTCATCATCGGAATTCTCATCAGAATACGAAGAAATTTGTTTCCTCTTTGCATGGCGCAACTCCTTTTTTAGTTTTTTAACTTCTAGTTGCAGATCCCGGTTCTTCTCTGCGTGGGACATGTGACAAGCTTTGACCAGTATGCGCAGTGTGCGCACTACCCTCACGATTTTGTCTCTTCTCCAAGTTAAGAAAAGGGTCCACGTGTTGGGATGCCCTAGATTCTGCTTGTTGTTGACTTCGTTCAGCCATCATCAACTGTCGTTTTCACCCCTGCACAAGCTCTTCCCACAGACGACGCCAATTGTAGGGTCAGTTTTTGTAGCCCAAGCCTAAAGGATTTGGATTATGAGCCCAATAAACCCAAAACAATGAATTTGTAGAGAGTGGGTGAAAGAGTTGGGCTGGTTGTGAATTAAACAGGAGATAACTATGGCATTGAAAGGTGATCCAACAGAAAAATACACTAGAAAGTTAAGCAAACAGACGTCCAAAGAGATGTATTATTGAATGAAAGGTGATTACAACTCTTAGAGTTATAGTAAAGTTTTTTTCTCCTTCCCTTTCTTTTTCTGCCCCTCCCATATTACCAGAGGCCTTTTCTCTTTATATAGCACCCTCTCTCATCATCTTCATCGTCCACTTGTTCTTCATCTAGACATCCACTTGAGTACATGTCCCATCAGGTATCTTCTTTAGCTTTCTGTGAGTGGTGGTAGCTGAGATTATACTGTTTAAGGGTCTTCTCCACATTAATGCAGCCAGAAAAGCAGCTGCAGTGCATTTAATGTAGTGGTTGCAGTTTGTCTTCTAGATATTTTTTCGTTCCTATCATCTCCATACGCGCCTGAAGCTCATCTTTATCATTGAAGTCGTTAGAAAGATTACTTGGACCTCCCAGGTATCTGCTTGACCAAGGCACTTCGTATCCGAGGAGAATGACCTCTGCGGACCAATGGTGATCTCTTCGGACTATACCCCTCATTCACTTCCAGGTATGTTTCTTCCACATGGGCTCCTTCTCAAACATTTTCCTCTCTTCGGACATACAGTAATCTTCAAATAGGACCCTAGGCCCAATACGTAAGGTTGGGCTTTCACCCCCCACAGATAACGTCAATCTGAATTTGTTGAATTTTGATTTGAATATTGGGAGATTGATTTGAGCTTGTGTTTATCAAAATTTGAAAAAAAAAAAAATCCATGGTGAAGATCTGCGTGTGTCTAGATTCCTAAATATGAACATGCATCAGAGATGTTTTGTGACAATGGCTGAAATGGTAGAACAAGCCCAAAATTCCAATATTGAATGTATAAAGGCTAGTGGTGCATCACAAGAATGAAACCAAAGTGCAAAACAACAAAAGAGATGGAAAATATGCATAATTCATTAAATCTAGAACTGTTTTTCACATATAACAAGTAGAGGAATTTAAGAGAAGTGGTGAGGGAGAGAGAGAAGACTCCTCAGTACCACTACTTTCACCTATAAGTTTCAGAATATTGTAAATCTTAAGTGGTTGAGATAGTTTTTGCTCTGAAGTTGTGGTTTTAGAGATAAAACATGATTGGCCTTGCTTGATCTGATGGGGAGGCTTTATATCAAGTTTAGAATGCTTTTAAGGACTGGTCTAAGAATAATGGCTGAGGTTATGGTCCCCCATGATATTAAACTAATAGTTAATTTGCTTCATTTAGGTAAAAGGGAGGAGTGGTTTTTAGAACAATTAGGAGAAGGCCTTGACTAATTTTGATTGGGTGCCTTTTTCCCAGGCTTCTCGTCTCCTTGGGAAGCAACCTAAGATAGCTAAGTGGCCACTTTGGTAAAATGTCTAAGAATAGGATAGTCAGAACACTTAGCGATAGTAGAAAAGAGAAGTCTCTGTTCAGGTGAATATTTTGGGTATTAGGCCCTTTCCATGAGTTTTAGGTATTGTAAGTGTCCTCAGCCTACTTTGCAATACGCATGACCTAGGCTCATGCAAAATGTCTAAAAAACGTTTACTCATACCCATTAAATCACACTCCCTCAAATTCCCTTTTATGAGCGTGGAGAAAGAAAATATAGACAGAAGAGAGAGAACACAAGGTTTATGTGATTTGGCCTAATGGCCTATATCCACAGAGAGTAATCCTTGATGGATACATCTTCATTATATTATCAATTTACTTAAGGCACATTTGGTAGATTATAATGGTGATTACATTGGAGTATGAATAGATATTACAAGGATAACAATATGTTGTAATGAAATATTTATTACTATTAATTTATTTGGTGACAACACAAGAATATAACCTTTTTTTTTTCTTTTTCTTTTTTTGAAGAAGGTAGAATTATATTAAATAAAAGCAAAAGTACAAAAGTATAAAGAAGTATAAAAAGGTCCTGAGCCATATAGGCCTACAGATAACTGGGCTTCAATACAAGGACAAGCTAGCCACTATGAAAATATAAAAAAAGCTCCAAGCCTGACGAGATTAAATATAACATTGAAGCACGGTCAGGAAAAGGCTGCCAAACATAAAGAAATCATATCCTCTGGTCGGCCATCAATGTTTGGTATTCATGCAAGAGAGATTTTGCACTATGTAAAATAGCTTTTGGGTGAGTTTGTATATTCTCAAAGCAGTGCTTGTTACGTGCATTCCATATAGCCCACGTTACCATGCCCCACTGTTCCAACTTATCTCGAGTCAAGCGTCGCATCATGGTCCGAGTTAGCATGAAGAAGTCCGAGGCAGCAGCGGGGTTCTTTTGCGTTTTTCCCTTTACTAAGGCCCAAACGTTGCGTGCTAAAGGGCATTCCCAAAGGATATGCACCCCCGTTTCGCCCTGCGGTTAACACACAGTGCATGACGGATCCACCTGCATTCTCTTCAAGTAAAGGTTGTCGCGTGTGGGTAGGATATTCGAGCATGCTCTCCACAAGAAGGTACACACTTTTGGTGGGACATTGAGGGACCACATTGTTTTCCACAATTTCCCATCTGTACCCGCATTTGAGTAATTACCCCTTGAAGGGTGTAGCATACCCAATGCTACTGAGTACGCTGATTTGACTAAGAACGAGTTGGCTTTGTTTTCCTTCCACACTAGCACATCATTGGACAATATATTTGGCAACGGTAGGTTTAGGATATCAGAATATGTGTGGGGTTCGAACCAGTAGGCCAACTTAGCTTTATCCTACTATCCTGTTTCTACGTCAATCATCTCTCTTACTTTCATCGGTCCAGGTCCTTCCCTACGAAGGCGTGGGGGTCTTGGTAACCATTGGTTATCAAAGATGTGTATTAGGTCCCCACTTCCCACCTTCCACTTCGACCCTGCTAGTATGACGTCCTTAGCTCTTAGGAGGCTTCACCACACGTAGGACGGGTTACTCCCCAAATCAACATCCAAGAATGAGATATTTGGGAAATACCTTGCTTTATAAACCTGAAAGAACAAAGATGTTTGATGATTGATCAGCCTCCATGCCTGTTTTGCCAGCATTGCCAAGTTAAAGGCTTGCTAGCATTGCCAGGTTAAAGGCGTGGATGTCTCTGAAGCTTATACCACCCAACTTCTTTGGATTACACAGCCACTTCCATTAAATCCAATGTATTTTTTTCTCGTTGCTTGTTTGCCCCACCAGTATTTCACCATGATAGAGTTGACGTCACTGCACAGTGTTTTAGGCAGTTAGAATAAGCTCATTGAGTATATTGGTATGGCTTGTGTTACGGTTTTGATCAAGAACTCTCTTCTCGCTTTCGAGATGAACTTCTCCTTCCACCCAGTGAGTCGCTTAGCAATCCTTTCCCAGAGGTCTTTAAAGGTACTCGTTTTGCTCTTACCTCCCACCATCACTAGTCCCAAGTATTTTTCAAATTCTATCACAACCTGGGCAACAAACATTCTGCGAATTTCCTCCCTCACTACAGGAACGGTGTTAGGGCTAAAGAACAAGGCTGTTTTCTGTTGATTAATGGCCTGGCCTGAGGTGTGCTCATATGCAGACAGGATGTTCAAGAGGCTAATGCACTCCAGTGAGGTGGCCGGACAAAATAGGAGGTTGTCGTCGGCAAAAAAGAGGTGGGAAATGTTTACACCATTGCGGTAGGAATTTATTCCTTGGATCCGATTTGCTTCAGTGGCTTTTCATAGCATCGCCGATAGGCCCTCCGCACAGAATAGGAATAAGTAGGGTGACAACGGGTCGCACTGTTTAATACCTCGGGATGGGGAGATAAAGCCTCTGGGTTCGCCATTGATCAATACCGAGTAGCTTGACCATGATACACATCGCATAGCTAGTTCCACCCACCTGGCCGAGAAGCCCATCTTCACCATTATGCTTCGTAGGAACTCCTACTCCCCTCGATCGTAGGCTTTACTGATGTCTAGTTTAACCACCATATGACCTACTTTCCCTTGTCTTCTGTTTCTCAGCTTATGTAGCATCTCGTAAGCCATAGCGGTGTTATCGGTGATAAGTCTACCAAGGAAGAATGCGCTTTGTGCATCCGAAATAATGTTCGGTAGGATGCCTTTTACTCTATTTGCTAATATCTTTGATACCATCCTGCTGACCACATTACTGAGGCTGATAGGGTGGTCGTCCGGCATGGCTTGGGGGTCTTTCTTCTTCGGTATAAGCAGGATATGGGTGAAGTTCATCTTGGTTAATACATGGCCTGAGTTTAATATCGATAGCACTGCCTCCGTTACATCTCCACCTACAATGTGCCAATATTTTTGAAAGAAGAACAATGACATACCGTTTAGGCCCGATGACTTCAACAGGTGCATTTGGAACAGGGCTTGCCGAACCTCGTTGCCTATTAAAGGTTTGAGGAGGGACTGGTTCATTTCCTTAGTCACTACTCTGTCCACCACATTTAGAACCTCCTCCATGTTCCTCGGATTGGACGTAGCAAAAATGTTGTTAAAATACTCTGCTGCTAGAAACCTAATGCTTTGCTCATCTGTTCTCCAAATTCCATTCCTATCCATTAAAAAACTGTCTATTTGATTTTTCCTTCTCCACTGGCTAGCTTTTTTATGAAAGAACTTCGTGATTTTATCGCCTGCGGGAAGCCATATAGCCCTAGATCGTTGCCTCCAAAACACCTCTTCTTGGTGTAACAATGCATTTATTTCGTCCCTTTAGGTGTTAATCTATGTTAGGTTGGTTCCATACCCAGTGGTGGACAAGGCCATGAGTGCAGCTTGTTTATCCTCCAAACGAGTTTTAGTGTTGCCAAACACATCTCGACTCCATGCCACCAGCTTCATGCGACATCGCTTTATCTTTTCAAAAAGCTTAAACATAGGGCTTCCACTGGGTGGGTGGGAGTTCCATGCTTCCCTAATCACTTCCTTACATCCTTGGTGTGCCGCCCATCGCTCCTTAAATCGGTTGAGCCTCTTACATCTCCCCCTTGCATGTTGATCACCACATTGAGTATCTAATAGAACAGGGTCATGGTCAAAGTAAGATACCTACAGATGAGAGACTTTTGCCGATGGGAAGTGTCCTTGCCATTCCATGGAAGCAAAAACTCTATCCAGCCTTACTTTGACAAAAGCTTCACCCAGTCGGCCATTGCGCCATGTGAAAGGATAGCCATGGTAACCAAGGTCCTCCAAGCCATAATGTAGCAGAGTCTCCTTAAAAGCCAGCATGGGAGCCAAGGGTTTCGAGGTACCCCCTTGCTTTTCCTTAGAGTGCAATATCTCATTGTAGTCTCCTAGGCAAACTCAGGGCAGAGAAGCTCTGGCATGCAAGTGTCTAAGGATCCTCCACGATTCATGCTTCCTATGTCCTTCCAGTCATCCGTAAAACCCTGTTAACCTCCACGGTGGTTTATTTGCTTACACGATGTGGGCGTCAATATGGTTAGGTGAGAACATTTGAATATGAAGGTCACACTCTGCCTTCCAAAATAATCCCCAACCACCACTTTGGTTGTTACTTAGGACAGCCAAGACTGATTGGAAATTTAGATCATAACAAAGTTTTCGCATTTCTGAGATAGACCGTTTTGTCTCCATAAGGAATAAAACGGTGGGTCCTTTACTTCTCACCAAGTTGGTGAGTACATCCATTGCTCATTGGTTCCCAAGCCCCCGACAGTTCCAGCTTAAAATTATCATTGTGGTTAGCGAGGCTGCATCGCAGCCTCCACCGTTGGTATGTCTAGTACACCAGGTTTGGTCCTTTTCTCATTTCTTAAGCTTACTGGGTCTGGGGTCACACTGCTTTCATGAAACTCCCTTCTTTGGCCCACTAATTGTCTCTGCCCACTTTACTTTTCGAAAACTTCACTAGACTGTAATCTACTCATCCTAGTTCAGGTTGGTTGTTTAGAAGTAGGGGTAGCATGGTTTCCCACGTTAACTAAGTCACATGTATTTTTGTCTCCCCCAGCCCCATTAGTCCCATCAGTCGTTCCATGCACGTGCCTTATCTTTCCATAAATATGGGCTGGAGACAAAGGAGGTGCCATATTAGTTGCACCATCTGCTTTTCCTTCAATGCCGAGTACGTTGCACTGCATTAGCTCACCCTCCTCTGATTGCACCTCCAAAAAAATCTACTCTGCCCTCCATGATTTTATGCTAGTTTGCCCACTCACATCCCTGAAATCCGGCGTGGTTTCCTTACGCATGGTAGCAATCCTAGTTGACCCACTAGGGTTACCTAGGTTTGGAAATGTCCTGTCAGGTGTGCTGTTGCCACTGTGTTTATGGCCATTTGCCTTACCGGTTTCGTTGCTCCGCAGCTCATCCCCACGCCGCTTTGTCCCCGCTCTTAACTAATCACCGTAAAGGAGGTTGCCGTCCTCACTCACATTACTATCTGAGCCGCGATGGGGGCATGTTTTCACCTCATGCCCTAGTCGACCACACGAGTAACACAGGCCCACAATACTCTCATACGTGAAGGCCACCCACGATTTATCTCCTTCCGGGCTGATCACGGGAGATTCCCTTCTCAACTGTTTGTCCACCGGTAAGTTCACTCTAACCCGTAGGAACCTTGCCTGTTCTGAGGCAATGGCTTTAGCATCCATGTTCAAGACCTCCCCCAATCTGTTACCAATCTCCGACCCTACCTTTTCGTCCATCAGATCAAAGGGTAGGCCCCAAACCTGTACCCATAGTTGTATGTTAGGGAAAGTAACGTTAGCCGCCATCATCCCCTTCTCCCATCATCGCAGCAATAGTAGTTGGTTATCAAAACACCACGGGCCATTGTCAAGGACCCATCTTAGTTAACTGTTAAGCGAGAATTTAAACTGGAGTAGTCCTTCTCCCACCTCCACGATCTTCAGGTCGTTCCCTAATCTCCACACTGAGTGTAGTAGGTTTTTTACCGCTCTGAGGTTAGGAAGTTTGCCAAATAGGAAGCGACCCATTAGGCTTAGCGAACATTCATCTAGAGCTTGTTTACGATGATGAACCAAACCTTTATAGCTCCCTCCTCCTCCGCTGTCAAAGAAATTTTTTGAATCCTCTTGATAAACTCGGAGTCCATGGTTCCCACCCTTGGGCAGGTAAGGAAGACTCACCCTAGATGAGAAAGAGAACTCCTACAGAGAGGAGGAGAAAAATAGTTGTGGTGGCTAGAAGAATAGAACTTTGAAGACAATGAAATGTTTAAATCAAATTGTCTAAATTCTAACATTAGAATAAATCTTGAGATATATTTTAGGAAATATCTTACTCATAATTATTTCCTAAAAAATAATGTTTTTTTAAATTTGAAAGAAAGACTAGTTATTTTTTTATGACATTTTATTTTCGTAATTGTTATGTACATATGGAAAGTTTGTTTATTTGGAAATATATTAATTCTAGAAATTAATATACCAACTAAGGAATAGTTATTACAACCCTTTTAATGAGGAATAGTTATTCCTCATTTTAAAGAATAGTTATTCATAAAGAATGACTATTCCCCGTAATAAAAATATAACGAAACTACTGAATAGCTAAACCATAAGAATAACTATTATATTATAGTGTCTATTATAATCTACCAAACATACCTTAGGTTACAATGAACCCTAAGTAGGGTTTATATACAGGGACAGACCCACGTTGGGGCAGAAAAAAAAAAAACTAGTATAAAAAAATTAAGATTTGTCATTTTATATATATATTTGTCTCTCTTCTAAAATATTTAGATATTAACCTACAAGAAAATAAATAAAATCCATGTCCCTTTAACTACAAAAACAAAATAAAAAAATAAATATGGACTAAACAAAAATCGCGCACAAAATAAGAAACAATTATTTTGTATGTTATACTTTGTTGATATGCTTTATAATATGAAATGTTTAAGAAATACTTATTTTGTATGTAGTATTTTGTTGAATATAAAATAGATATTAGTTTTTAATTTCATAATTTTCTTTTTCTTTTTTGGTTTTAAGCTTTGGCCCCCCTCAGGTATAAATCCTGGTTCCGTCCCTGTTTATATAGAGAGAGATAACTAGGGTTAAGCATACATAGGCTTACAATAGAATTGGGCCTACACATATAAACCTAATACCTCTAACATATGTTATATGGGCTTGGATCATGCTTAAAATAATAAAATAAAATAAAATATAGTAGGTTTAATTGGGTTGGAGGACGAGTTTCCACGGGCCTTTGGCAATTGTGATTTACACAAAGTGAACATGACAAGCTCTCCAAACGTGAGTTCAGTTGCTACCGCAAGATAATGGTTCCGCTTGTCACATTCGCTTATTAACATGAATGTCCAAGTCGAAGCACAAGACAAGATGTCAAGGATTGCTTGATGAACTGGCACATCAAGGTTGCCAATTGTTGAGGGATCATATTGCATGCAACGTTAGATGAGTCCCATGAAGATCATGATGAGGTGGTGAATGCAATCGTGAGGGAGTCCATGGAGGCTTATGAGGTGAAACCTGTCACGATAACCAAATCATCCATTGACTACTGAAGCATTAGAGAAGGTTCGGCTCAGGGACGGGAAGCAGAATTTTTAAATATTGATTTAGTCAATATTACATAATTTTACACATTTATTTTAATTATTTTTGTATTAAATAACTATTAAATTAATTATGATATCATTGCGGTTCGACCTCAATTCGACCTTAAAAACCTTAAATTTCTCTATGCTCCGATTCTTTGAAGTTTGAACGATTTGGGTTTCAAAACCATGTTGCAAACATGTATTAGTAGATTTTTTTTTTTCTCCCAATTTCAGTATCCTCATGTTCTAGTTTTTTTTTTTTTTTTTTAATAAAATGATTAATGTTAAAAAAATTAAATCACCAAAAAGATACTAGTAGACTAAAATCTTATTATCCATTTAACTATAAAAACATACAGTAAAAGAAAGTACTAAGTGCTTGACATTTAACAATCCAGGAGAGATGTATAAGTAGAGGTAGTAGAGTTAACAAATGATAGAACATTATCTGTTGTGAACATTCAATTTGTTAAGGAGAGGAGGATGGTGGATGACGATAGGTTGAAGTAGATCGTAAATAATTAGGTGAGCAAAGATACATGAGGTATAATTGAAGAGGAGAAAAATCACCCTTGTCCTTCATATAGCAAAAGAAGAGATAAACTACTCCCGTCTAGGGGCGGCGCTACACTTTGCTCAAGGGGTTCAAATGAACCCCTTGACTTAAAAAAAAAAATTATATATATTTAATATATTTTTTTGTTAGTTTAATACGTTAATTTTTTCTTAAAAATATTTTTGCACACCCTAACTTAAATCTTATATATGCTTACTGCAAGTATTTCTGACTATAAGGGTCCATCTGGTTGGAGGGGTGAAAAAGCGGGAAGATAGAAAATTGTGAGAGAATGGAAAAGTTGGATGATAGAAAAAATTTTAATTTCTCCAATTTTGTTTGGTTGGGAATGGAAAAGTGAAGGGATGGAAAAAGTGAGTTTGTATAAATTTACTCATACACTCTTGTTAAAAAATGATGGTCAATTCAAACAAAAAAGTGACAAACAACCAAAAAATAAAAAAAGCAATCACCCAATTTATTAAAAAATAAAAATCATGTCCAAAAAAAAAAAACATGTCTAGTTAAAAAAAAAAAACAAAAAAAAACAACTATCACACCCACAGCCCAAAAAAAAAAAAAAAAAGCAACGTGTCCACCTACATCCCAGGAAATCAAAAAAAAAAAAAAGAAGAAGAACGGGACATGGCCATTTTTGTCCATTAAGCAGTCTCATTTTCTCCCTTCAGTTTTCTCTTCATTTTGAGGAGAAAACTTTTTGGTGGGCCCGAGGAGAAAAAACCTGGGTCCCACCATTTATTTTCCTTCCTCCCCACCCAACCAAACACACTCAAAAAAATTTTCCTTCCCATTTTCTCTCCAAAGTTATCATGTTAAAATAACTTTTTGTCATAAAGTTAGAAAAATTCAAGAAAGCAAAGTTAGTGATTATTTATCTGATTGGTTAAGTAAACACAGAGTGAATTATTTTAGGGTAAACTACGTATTTGGTCCCTATCCTATACACCATATTTCAATTTGGTCCCTAACATTTCAATTGTGTCAATTTGGTCCCTATCCTTTCAGTGTTGTGTCAATTTAGTCCTTACCATTATTTTTAGGATGAAAATTAATGACTCGTCTAATGGCCAAAATAAAAAAATTAGACTTCGTTGATGCGACAATACACAAAAATTTTATTTTGGTCATTTGTTATGTCATCAATTTTCATTTAAGATATAACGATATGGACTAAATTGACATGACACTAAAAAGTTAGGGACCAAATTGACACAATTGAAATGTTAGGGATCAAATTGAAATATGGTGTATAGGATAGGGACCAAATATGTAATTTACCCATTATTTTATATATAAATGAGTATGGTTGTGTGCGTCAATAATTAATATAGAACTAATGAGTTGAGTTTAGTCATTTAGTTTAAAATATTTTTATAAAAACAATGAAAAATATATAATAATTGTGCGCACCAAAAACCGAAACCCGTTGGGCTGGGCCTCACTTGGACTCACAACTTATTTGTATAGTGGGTTTGGATTTCCCACACTGGGTCGTTCTAAACACCAAGGCTCAATTGAAGCGCTTTCCTCTCCTCGGGGACCTGATCCACTTCCTTACTCTGCTCTCTCTGTTTACACTCTTCCTTCCCTCAATTCTCCAACCCTTGTCTTCTCAAAACTTCTTGTATTTATAGCTCACGAAGTAGTGGAGAGGTCATAAATACTCGCCAGTAAGTGCAACCGGCGGTCCAGTGTTATCGATCGTAAGTGGGTGGGTTAGGTGGGCATGGGAAGCGATGAGGGTGGCGTTGGAACTTGGTTCCTGCCTCCACGACAGTTCCCGGCAGTGGTGCTTCTCCGAGGTATGGCCGAGTAGGTACAGGGCGGGGTGTTCCGCGAGCTGTGTGTTCATCACTGCTCGGGAAGGGGTTCGCCGAGAAACGGTGTAAAAGCAGATCTTGGGCCTGCAGCCCGCAGGGCTCGGGGTGGGCCGCTAGGTAGAGGGAGACCGGCCTCATGGGCCTTATACCCAGGCCAGGGCCCAAGGCCCGCTACGGGTCATGGTGCGGGGACCGTACAATAGCCCCCCCTTAATTCGCTCCCCATTCCCGGGGGTGAATCAAGGATCACGAGGGGCAAATGCCCGTTTGGGGAAGTCGAAGGGCCAGTGCCCGACCACTGATGGGAGCATTAATGTGCGTCTCAAAAGACGCGTTTGGAATTGATTGACGGCCTACCCGCCATCATTGCCTGACGGTTCGTGAACCGAGGCGTCGCGCGTGTGGCAGTTGAAGCGGCGGTCCGCGTGGTTTCCTTCCAGCGGATCATTAATCGCCTCTCATTTTACTTCCTTATGCCTATAAATAGTCCCTCCAGTTACTGAATCTCACTTTTGCATTCCTTACCTTTCAGTTTCCTCCTCTGCCGAGCATCCCTCCCGTGGTTCATCTACTGGCCCAGAACACACCTACTCCTTAGAGCCCACAGTAAGTTCCTTTCCCTCTTCTTGCTTTTTCAGTTCAGCCATTTCAGTCTATTCTTTGATATTCGTAGCACTTCTTTTCCCTTTTATTAAAAAAAACTGTTTTGGAAAAAGAAAGCATGAGTTACTCTTACCTCCTTACCTCCGAGCATGCTTTGGCTAGATTTAGGGAAGTATACAATGTTCCTAGTGACGTAGATATCGCCTACTGCAATATGGGCGATATCGACATTCAGAGGCGCCGTGGTGAGAACACGGTGTTCTTTCCCTTGATGGCCATTCTAGAGGGCGGGCTTAGGTTCCCGGTTGACCCTCTAATTCTCAGCACCCTTAGATTTTATGGCCTCTGTCCCGACCAACTTCCCCCCAACTTTTACCGGGTAGTGAGTTGCGTGAGTACGCTGAACCGGTTGTACGGGTTGGAACTTAACCACCACGACATTAATCAAATGTATAGTTTGTGCGGCAAGATTGAGTCCGACTATTACCTAAAGACTAGGGACGCGAGGGTACGGCTTATTTCATGCCTGCCGGACTCGAACCGTAACTCGGCTAAAGATTTTGTTCGGGTGAGCGGCAATTGGTTTGCCGAGGGGTTCCCCTGTGCGTTTTCGCCGCGCGACGTTGGTCGGTGACTAGCCTTTATTTACTTTATTGTCTTTCTATTTCGGTCCGGTTATGTAATTACTAACCCTTACTTCCTTTGTGCAGAGAGCAAAAGATTCAAGCCGGACGTCAGAATGGTACACGTTCGGGACCTGAACTTCGTACTTAGGTCGGAAATCTTCGTGCACACGGACGGACAACTCCGAGCGTCCCACCTCATCCTCGGTGTCAGTCCCGTCTACTCAACTTGGCAGCCGTTCGGCCAAGCTTTGCTAGTCGACAGTCCTCTCATCTCATATATCGACGTCCGGCACGCAAACTTCCTCCCCCCAAGGCTAACCGTAGGCGAGGCGCGTGATCTCGGTCCCCGGTACACTTGTTCAGACGAGCGACTGCCCGTCCGTGACGAATCAGCCGAGCGCGTATCTGCCGAGCGTAGGAGGCGAGCTCACGAGCAAATCCAGCAAGCTCCTGCTCAGCCCGAGAGAACCGTAGAGCCCGAGGCACCTGTTCGGGAAGGGGAGGGTGTAGCCGCAGAACCGACAGACTCTTCGGAAACAGGATCCGATTAGGGTGACGCAATGGTGGCCAGGAGGAAGATGACAATAGACCGCTTCGTCCCGAGTGCTCGGCCAACCGGGCAACAACAACAAACACCCGCCCGAGATGCTTCCCCTCCCGCTGCCCCACCGACCCGAGTTCGAAAGAGGCCGCGCACCACCGATCATACTCAAACGGGCTCGGGCAATGTGCCCACCCGACCCTCGGCCGGTATCGTTATCCGGGAACCGGTAGCGCAAACCGGGATAGACCTGGCGTCTACTTCTCGGGCTCCGGCAGCATGGCGACCCTCCTTCCAAATTGGCGGCGAGCCTCTCCCGTCGACGGCCAGCGCCCGAGTGTGGGATAAGGGGCATGGCGGCTGCGTGGCGCAGAGCCTGGCGCGTGGCATCCTCTTGCCCGAGGACTTGCACGCCTTCACGGAATCGACGGATGAGTCCTTGGGGAGACGTTTGCAGTGGCACACCATAGCGGTAACTGTTTCACTTTTCTCTATGATTCTCGGTTTCCCTTTCGCTTGTGTATGTGTTCTTTCTATTTTACCTTACAAAGTGAATACTGTGTGGCCAGGCCGCGCAAATGTCGTATGTTGTGGATGGGAGGATGAAGGAGCTGGCCGAGGACATTGAGCGGGAAAAAGCTCTGAAGGACGTCGCCGAGGCCACGGCGAAGGAGCAGTCGAAAATTGCCGAGGAGGCAAAGGACAAAATTGATGCGGCCGCAAAGGCCCAGGCTCTTGCCGAGACGAAGTGTGAGGAACTGGAACTCCAATTGGGAGGCACCGAGCTCAAATTGGCGGAGGCTCAGAGCTTGAACACCATGCTGGAAGGGCAGTTGGCTGGCTCGAAAGCGGCGCTGGAGGCTTGTGAGAACAAGTGGTATAACGAGGGGTTCGCGGACGCCGAGAATTCAGCGGAGCCGATCATTCGCCAGGCCCACAGGCTCGGATATGAGGAGGGTTGGTTTGCCGCTCTTCAAGCCCTGGGGATTCCCGAGGATTCTCCGCTGAGGGATCGCAGCAAGATCCCCTTCCTGAGCATCCCCAACACCGAGAATCCTGCGCCCCTTGTCATCGACGAGGAAGAGACCTCCAGCATGAGGGAACTGGTGAATGCCATTGACTCTCATGCAGTGCCGACCGACATGGAGGGGACCAGCCATCCCCATGCCGGGGACCGAACAGGGGAGGACATCCAGCCGCCCACTCCTCACGCCGACCAACACTCCCAAGAGGATGCATCCTCCGCCCATGCGGCGGACATCTAAAGCCGACAGCCAGCCCTTCTTTACTTTTCCCTTGTTTGAGAATTTTGAATAAACGGAATTGCCTATGTCACCGGGATGTGGTGACGGGATAATTTGTTTACGCTCTTTCCTTTGTTTCGAGTCGCCGGGTTTCGGCAACAAAACGCTAATTTAAGTTTCACATTGTAATATGAATGCCTTACCGTGTTGCTCTTTCGTAACGAATTCTTCTTGGTTGCCTTTTTATTGTGATGTGTCCGACCATGGTAAGGCCTCCAAACGCTAATTTAAGTTTCACGTGCTCGGTGATAAGATCGAACCGAGGGTCGGGCTCCCGTCCTTAAGAGTTGATCGTCAGGTTTCCACCTGCTCGGCGATTAGGGTCTAACCGAGAGTCAGGTTTCTGTCCTTAGAATTAATCGTTCAGGTGTCCACCTGCTCGGTGATAAGGATCGAACCGAGGGTCAAGCTTCTGTCCTTGAAACGAAAAGGCTAAGGTTTCCACCTGCTCGGTGATAGGGATCGAACCGAGAGTCAGGTTTCTGTCCTTATAGTGAGTCGTTCAGGTTTCCACCTGCTCGGTGATAGGATCGAACCGAGGGTCAGGCTTCTGTCCTTGAAACGAAAAGGCTAAGGTTTCCACCTGCTCGGTGATAGGGATCGAACCGAGAGTCAGGTTTCTGTCCTTATAGTGAGTCGTTCAGGTTTCCACCTGCTCGGTGATAGGATCGAACCGAGGGTCAGGCTTCTGTCCTTAAAACGAAAAGGCTAAGGTTTCCACCTGCTCGGTGATAGGATCGAACCGAGAGTCAGGTTTCTGTCCTTAGAACGGGCAGATAAGGTTTCCGCGTGCTCGGCGATAAATCGAACCGAGGATCAGGCTTCTGTTTTTAAAACGCATCGGCTAAGAATGAACACTGCTCGGTGAATGGGATCGAACCGAGAATTTTGGTTAGAACTGTACGATTCTGCATGAAAGACATCATTAGTACAACTAGCAAAACATATACAACATTACTAACAAAACATATACAACATGTTGCGGTTAACTCCATGCTCGGAGAACCGCCCATCAATGATAGTACTTCTTCAGGTTATGGACGTTCCATGGTCGGGGAAGTTGTCTCTCGTCCAGGTCTTCCAAGAAATAAGCCCCGGTGCCGGCCACAGCCGTGACCCTATAAGGTCCCTCCCATGTCTGTGCCAATTTCCCGGCACCAGTGTCTCGCATGTTGCCCATGGCTCTTCTGAGAATCAAATCCCCGGAGACAAACTCCCTCGTTCTCACGCCTCGGTTGTATCTCCGGGCGAGCTTCTGTTGATACTCCGCGAGCCGTATTGTCACCAACTCGCGGTACTCTTCCACCTTGTACTCTTCCACCTTGTCCAAATACCCTACCATCATTTCGTCGTTTTGGGCCTGATCGAAACCCGCTACTCTTGCACTGCACAGATTCACCTCGGTGGGGATCACGGCTTCCGCTCCGTACGTGAGAGAGAATGGGGTCTCCCCGGTGGACCGTCTAGGAGTGGTGCGGTATGCCCACAAGACTTTGGGGAGTTCCTCGGCCCAGTTTCCCTTCGCTCCCTCCAGCCTTTTCTTTAGCCCACTCACAATCACCTTATTCACAGCCTCGGCCTGACCGTTGCCCTGTGGGTAAGCAGGAGTTGAGTACCTGTTCTTGATGCCGAGACCGCTGCAAAATTCTCGGAAGGCCCGGCTGTCAAACTGTAGCCCGTTGTCAGATATGATAGTGTTCGGCACCCCGAACCTGGTGATGACGTTTTTCCATATGAACTTCTTCACTTCCACATCCCGTATGTTGGCCAACGCTTCCGCCTCCGCCCACTTGGTAAAATAGTCGACGACCACCAAAACGAACTTTCGGCCGCCAGTCGCCCTCGGGAACGGGCCGATGATGTCCAGCCCCCATTGCGCAAAAGGCCAAGGACTGCTGATCGGGTTCAGGTGGCCCGCGGGCTGATGGATCAGAGGGGCGTGCTTTTGACACTGCTCACACTAAACACATACTCGGCGGCGTCCTTCTGCATCTGAGGCCACCAAAACCCCTGAGTCATGGCTCGGTGCGCCAATGAACGTCCCCCGACATGGCCGCCGCACACCCCAGAGTGGAGCTCCGCCAAGAGCTCGCCCACCTTCTCCGGGCGTAAGCACAAGAGATACGGCCCTCCGAAGGACCTTCGATACAAAGTCCGGTCTTCTGCCAACCAATACCGAGGTGCCATCCTACGGATCCTGATGCCCTCCTTCTCGTCATTCGGCAGTCGGTCGTCGGCCAGAAAGTCGACAATGGGGTCGATCCAGCACGTGGCAGGGGCTGCGATTGCCGTGACGTTGATCCCTGTAGTTCCCGAGTTGCTCATTACACTGACGCTCGGCTCCGAAATAACCTCGACTTTGATCTGCCGTGGTATCTCCTCGGCCACTGAGGACGCCAGCGTGGCTAGGGAGTCAGCGTGTCTGTTCTGGGTTCGGGCTACGTGGAAAACTTTCGCCGTGTTGAAGCTGGTCATAACTAGCCTCGCTTGTTCTAGGTACGCTTTCATCCGGGGATCTCGGGCCTCAAAACTGCCCTGCACCTAATTAACCACCAGACGCGAATCCGAGTATAGCTCAATATCCCGAGCCCCCAGGTTCGAAGCTACCCTCAGTCCGGCCAGGAAAGCCTCGTATTCCGCCTCGTTGTTGGATGCCCTGAAACTCAATCTAAACGAGTGTTCTAGCCGTATTCCTTCGGGGGTAATCACGACAACTCCCGAACCGGCCCCCGTGGAGCTCGACGCGCCGTCCACGAATATCTTCCACGGTCGAGCCTCCAATCGGCAAACCATCTCTCCCTTCTCTCTGGGCGAAAATTCAGCGATAAAGTCCGCAAGGACCTGGCCTTTCACCGAGCTTCGAGGCCTGTACCGTATGTCGAATGAACCGAGTCGAGTCCCCCATTTGGCTATACGGCCCGTGAAATCAGACCTCTTCAATAACGACTGCAATGGGTACTCGGTCAAGACGTGTACGGTGTGAGCTTGGAAATAGTGCGGCAACTTCCTTGTGGCGTGTATTAGGGCCAGGACGAGCTTCTCCAAGGGCAAGTACCTCGTCTCGGCGTCGACGAGAGTTTTGCTGATGTAGTATACGGGCTGCTAGATCCCTTTGTCCCTCAGCAGCACGGCACTCACGGCGTGCTCGGATACCGCCAGATACATGAATAAGTCCTCACCTGCCTCCGGTGCCGCGAGCATGGGCGCTCGCGCTAAATAAATCTTCAGATCCACAAAGGCCTATTCGCACTCCTCGGTCCACCGAAATCCCGTCCATTTCTTCAGCAGTTGGTAGAATGGTCGGCATCGGTCTGCGAATTTTAAGATGAACCGGTTAAGGGCGACCAGCATCCCGGTTAGTATTTGCACTTCCTTCGGGTTGCTCGGTGGCTTCAGTCTTCTCACAGCCTCTATCTGGTTCGGGTTGACTTCAATCTCCCGTGTACTGATCAGGTACCCCAAGAACTTCCCGGCCCCTACGCCAAACGCGCACTTCTCCGCATTAAGGCGCAACTGGTGCCGTCGGAGAACCTCGAAAACCTCCAGGAGGTCCCCCATATGCAGGGCTTCCCGTTTGCTTTTAACCACCATGTCGTCGATGTATACCTCGACCGTGCGCCCTATCTTGTCTCGGAACATTCTTGTCATCATTCGTTGGTAAGTGGCCCCGGCGTTCTTCAGTCCGAAGGGCATCCTTGTGTAGTGGTAATTTGCCTCCGGGGAAATGAACGCCGTTTTCTCTTGATCCTCGGGCGCTAGGGCGATCTGGTGATACCCTTGGAAAGCGTCCAGAAAGCTCATCCTCGGGTGCCCACACGTGGCGTCCACCAGCTGATCAATCTTCGGCACGGGAAAAGGGTCTTTCGGGCAGGCTCTGTTCAGATCGGTGAAATCGACGCAGACCCTCCACTTGCCGTTCTTCTTCTTCACTACCACGGTGTTCGCCAACCAATCCGGGAAGATGATCTCCCGAATCACCCCTGCCTCCTTCAATCTCTGAACTTCCACTTTTACTGCCTCGGAGTGCTCCCAGGCTGATCTCCTCGGCCTCTGCTTTTTAGGGGTGAATGAGGGGTCAACTCCAAGTCTATGCATGATGAATTCGGGATCCACCCTGGGTACCTCGTACGGACTCCAAGCAAATACGTCCACATTCTGTACTAGGAGCAGCAACATCTCTACCTTTTCCCGGTCCTCTATGCTCTCCCCTATTTGGAAGTACTTGTCCATATCCGGCAACACCTTCACCCTCAGCATGTTCTCGGCACGCGCGACCTCCTTCTCTGGCGGGCCCTGTAACTGCTATAAAGGCGTCCCTGACGACGAACATTTGGGATCGGCCTGACCCTCCCGGTCGGTTTGCTCCTTCTTCCAATCGACCATGGCGATCAAACATTGCCTGGCCGCCTGCTGACTCCCTTGTATCACCGTGACACCATAATCAGTATGAAACTTGACCCTCATGTGCAGAGTGGACGGGACAGCCCCCATTGCATGTATCCATGGCCTCCCTAGAATCGCCGTGTAGGGGGAGTATGAGGTAACTGCGAAGAAGCTTACCATCACCTCCTTGCCCCCCATGTTCACGGGCAGAGAGATTTGCCCCTCGGGCGCCACCATCTTCCCATCGAACCCAACCAGGGGAGTGTTGTGCTTCGACAGGTCCTCATTCCTCAACCCGAGCCCCCTGAATAGGTCCGGGTACATAACATCCGCTCCGCTTCCCTGGTCTATCATTATCCTCTTCACAACGAAGCCGCCAACCCTTGCTGTTACTATCAATGCGTCGTCGTGCGGTTGAATGGTTCCTTCTAGATCATTGTCGTCGAAAGAGATCGGCTCTCGGGTAGGTCTGATCCTCTTCGCGGCAGGATGCACGCCCGTACTCCCCTCTACCGATATCATCGTCAGCACCTCCTTCCCCTTTGCCGTTGAAATGCCCCTCGGGGCGACGTGGATAACATCAATTATCCCAAGAGGGGGCGGAAGGGGATTCCCTCTGTGTGGGGCGCCATGCCCCGTTCCTCTATCCCCGGCGTCCGTCACAAAATCCTTGAGGTGTCCTGCTTTAGCCAACTGCCCGAGATGGTCCTTTAGCACTCGGCACTGCTCGGTAGTATGCCCCCGGTCTTTGTGGTAGGTGCAGTACAGGTTCTGATTTCTCCTAGAGGGGTCGCCAGCCATCCGGTTCGGCCATCTGAAGTACGGCTCGTGCTTGATCTTATCCACGATTTTATGCACGGGCTCCTTGAACGTCACGTTCACTTCCCCTGCCGGTGCTACTGGCTCTTGAATCCTCAAATTTCCCCGTGCCCTCTGTTGAAAACCGCTCAGCCGAGGACGATCAGCTACCTGTGCTTTGCCTTTGCTCTGTATCTTATCATCTTCCAACCGCTTGTACTCCTCGATGCGCCTCATCAGCTGCCTCATGTCCTCGGGAGGCTTCTTAGTTAACGACTCTCTCAACCCCGAGTCGTCAGGCAATCCCAATCTGAAGGTGCTCGCCGCAATCTTCTCGTTCCCTCCGCCAATCTCGTTGTAGAGCTCCCAGTATCGGTTAGCGTAATCCCGGAGGGTTTCCCCTGCCCTCATCTTCATAGACAGCAGCGCGTCCACCGGTTGTTGCTCCCGGCTGCACGTCACGAAACGGGAACCGAACTCCTGTATTAGCTCGGCGAAGCTGTGAATGGAGCCCTTGCGCAACCCGTTGAACCACCTTAAGGCCGTGGGACCAAGGCTGGAGAGAAAAACCTTGCACATCAGAGCGTCATTGCGGGTGTGCAAAGACATCATCTGGATATAGTGGCTGACATGCTCTACGGGGTCTGTTTTCCCACCATACGAATTGAACGGCGGGCGCGTAAACCTGTCTGGCATCGGTGCACGCTCAATATCTGCTGAGAATGGTGACCGAGCAGCCCTGCGCAATGCACGGCTCATAGCATCCATGGCCACATTCCTCGGCCGTCCCTCTGGAGACTCTGAGCCCCGATTCCCGTATTCCCGCGACCGAGAGCGATTTCTCCGCCGGTGAGACTCTGCTGAATGGGAACGGTCTCGGCGGCGACGGGACTCCCTCGAGTGCGAGCGCTCCCTGTGGTGCGGGATCCTGATTGATTCGATCCCACCCCGCGTCTTTCTCCCTCGGCGCCTGGCCCTCTCTCTCGGTCGTCTTGACCGGCTCGGCGGCGCTCGTTTCGGGCTTCCAACTCCAGGTCTTGTACTAACCTCCGCAGCCGCTCAAGCTCTTCATCCCTGACGTCGGGCTGCCTATGCCGGGAAGCATGGGATGCCGTTCTCCCCGTTTGATACGACCCTTCTCCAAGGCCGGACCGCTCTTCCAGTTGCTCGTGAAACGGATCCTCGCGTCTCTTCTGCCTCTGTTCCCGCCAGGTGGAGCCCCTGGAAGACCCTGCCGAGCCACTCTCGGCGTTACCTCCAGACATCTTTCCTGTATACGAGCCTTGGCAGAACCACTGCTTAGTAGGATTTCCCACAGACGGCGCCAATTGTGCGCACCAAAAACCGAAACCCGTTGGGCTGGGCCTCACTTGGACTCACAACTTATTTGTATAGTGGGTTTGGATTTTCCACACTGGGTCGTTCTAAACACCAAGGCTCAATTGAAGCGCTTTCCTCTCCTCGGGGACCTGATCCACTTCCTTACTCTGCTCTCTCTGTTTACACTCTTCCTTCCCTCAATTCTCCAACCCTTGTCTTCTCAAAACTTCTTGTATTTATAGCTCACGAAGTAGTGGAGAGGTCATAAATACTCGCCAGTAAGTGCAACTGGCGGTCCAGTGTTATCGATCGTAAGTGGGTGGTTAGGTGGGCATGGGAAGCGGTGAGGGTGGCGTTGGAACTTGGTTCCTGCCTCCACGACAGTTCCCGGCAGCGGTGCTTCTCCGAGGTATGGCCGAGTAGGTACAGGGCGGGGTGTTCCGCGAGCTGTGTGTTCATCACTGCTCGGGAAGGGGTTCGCCGAGAAACGGTGTAAAAGCAGATCTTGGGCCTGCAGCCCGCGGGGCTCGGGGTGGGCCGCTAGGTAGAGGGAGACCGGCCTCATGGGCCTTATACACAGGCCAGGGCCCAAGGCCCGCTACGGGTCATGGTGCGGGGACCGTACAATAATAATTGCATAAAAATAAAAATTTAGATAAACTTAACAAAATAAAATGGTCATGGCTACCCACATTAGTAATAAATACTCATAATGAACTATCGTATAACAATTCAAAATTTGAAAACTTGTAGAAGGAAATTGTAAAAATTTATGTTTTTTTTTTTTTTGGTCGATAACTCGATATATGTAAGTTCTCTTTTTATTAATTTTTTTTTTAATTTAAATTTCTTAATGACCCACCTAAACAAAATTCCTGGAGCTACCACTGCTCCCATCTATCCTATGGACGCGAATAGTTAGCATTAAAGGAGCTTCCTATAAATGACACGAGTAGCAGCTCACTTGACAAACAAGCAAAAATGTAACAAACGGACCAATGGGCAGAAGAACATTAAATCCTATAATGCCCCAGCTTAAGGTCAACATTTATCCCCATAATGAGGGGTAAAGACCTATAAAAAGGCACAAAGAACCAGAACAAAGGTACGCAACTCTTGTGCAACATGTGCACTACAATTCTCTAGCCAAATAGCAATTCCTTCATACAGTTAAGCTCTGATCTTATTGACTAGCTCGTCGGAGGCCCTTTGGCACACCCCACACCAATGTGCTCCAAGAACCTTATCCTTCTTTACAGGATCTCACAGCTGTTGTGTTGACGTTGTCCATCCAGATAGACAAAGAGTTCAACTGAGGATTTTCTACATCATCAATAATCATAGGAAATTAGGAATATGATGCATGAGGTATAATTAGGCGATCGAGCTTGCTATGTTCTAGTGGTACCCATGGACTAATCAAAAAGCCCAAATAACAATGTTCCATAGAGCATGAGAGGTGATGATTACACACTTGATCCATTTTTTCTCATTTTGTCCAACTCCAGATATAAATGCAGACAAAATGGTCTTGTGAGTCATGTGAGTTGAAATAGGTCACTAGCATCCTACATTCCTAGATATAAACCATCAAACAGTCCATTACATTTTTTTTACAATTGCTCTAATAATACAAAGCGCGTTCTTTGTGGGGATCATTATTAACTTACTCCTGTTATTTACTTTCAGCTGATGAAGCGTAAGTTCGTCAGTAAAGATGGGCAGATGGAACCAATCGCCAACTTGTATGAACGTATCCGCAAAATGGTCACCGGTGTGGTGCTTGCCACAACGTCTCCGTTGCCAAAGTCAGTACAAGGTAACTCTTTGCAAATTGATTAAAGATAGAACTCTAGAAATAGCAATGAAATTATCTTAGTATTTTTTCCGTACCTTGTGTTGACACTGTGAGGGCCTTTTATATGTCTTCCCATCTTCTTCTAGCCGTTGGGGCAGTTATGGTGGCCTTAATGTCTCTCTTGATAACGTTTTGTATCTTATAATATGGTTTCAATGTGCTCCAACGGCTCATACAACTGGTTCTGTAACCGTTCCATGTTTAAATGGCTATATTGAATGGCCTAATTACCTTCGTGGGTATTTACTTGCCTTGCTTGAGGGTATCCTCGTCCATGTTGATGGGGTCGTCCATGTAAGATGGATTCATCGATCCCGTCAGTTGCCCCCCGATTCTGTGTTCGTCGTGACGTGCCATAACGATCATAGAATATGAAGGGTTACAGGTTGTAGATGACTCTTGGGGTTTTGCTCCGTATTAAGTGTGAAGTGGCGGCGCTCCACAGATCGTGGCATACGTCGCATGTGCTAACTGGTGGAGTTAATGCTCCAACTAGTGGGACTATTGGGTTTCCCGCTGGTTTTTCCGTTTTTCTAGCCTTGGTTTTTAAACTCTTCCTTTTCTCATTTTTTTTCTTTTCATTTTTCTCAAATATTGCTTCTTCTCTGTTAGCCTCCTTCTGCTATCTTTCTTCGAATTGGTGTGCCGTAGTGCTCCCTTGATCCACCATTGTTTAAGGTACCTTCCTTTCCTTTTCTTGCTTTTCTTTTCTTCGTTTTGCTGTGATAGTGTTTCTGATTTCCCTCTTTTCCTTTCCCTTTTCTTTCTATTTGCTTTCGATTTCCTTGGGGTTTAGTTTGCATTGTTCCTTCCTACGCTTCTTTTTGGGTTTTCATGGTTAGTAACTCTGAGGTTAGAGTTGCTTGCCCCTCAGTTTCTTTTCTTTTCGCACGTTTGGGGGGGTCTTCAGGCACTTTTCCAGGCCTTGAAAGTTTTGTTTTTGAGTGTAGTGGTCTGAGTGTGGTATTGGCTGAGTTGTTGCCTCTGATACGGCAATCAATTGACTAGTTCGAGGGTCAAGAGAGAGAGGGAAAAACTATGTCTGAAGTTAGGTATAGTGACCTCAAGACTGGGTTATCGTCTAGCGGCGATCCAGTGGAAGGGGATACAGCCGTCTCTACTCCTCATGTGGTTAGGGCTTTTCATGCTCTTGAGGAGGTTTGTGGGCTGGATGCTGAAACAGTGGGTAGATTCAAGGATAGGTTTCAGTTTCTAGAAAGGGTTCGTGTTTGTCGGCCTAGTGACGAGGATAGAGCTTGTCACTTTTTTCCTGGTGAGGTGTGCTTCTACGAGGCGGCCTTCACTTGTGGACTTAGATTTCCCGTCCATCCCCTCCTAATGGAGCTTTTAAATCATTTTGGGATTGCTCTCGGGCAACTAATGCCTAATTCGTGGAGGATAGTGGTTAACTGTATGGAAATATGGTTGGCTGCTAACGGGGATATGATCAAGGTAGGTGAGCTCGTATACCTATATCGTTTGAAAGAATCCAAGGAATATGGATACTACGAGTTGGTACCTTGGGAGAGGAGGACCAGGATTGTTAGAGGGTTACCTTCGTCCTTCAGGTACTGGAAATCAAGATTTTTCTTTGTGTTCGGGGATGATTTTGAGACTCCCTCCAGCCGGGATTGGGGTGATATTTCGAGGTTGCTTCGTCGGTGGGGAACCCCGACTTTAGGTGCGTCAGTTTTTCTTTTTGTTGCTTTAGTTTTGCTGTATTCGTTGTTATCGTCACTAACTTCTTTATCCTTTGTCTTTCGCAGTGAAGAGACGACCTAGACTTAAGGGCAGGTACAAGGAACGAGTTGAGCAGGCAATTGAGTACGCCAAGACAATTGAGAGTTGGGACGACTTGGTAGATCCGCGGACTCTTGCTTTTTATCATCTTGGTCCTAACCCTTCTTCCTTTGTCTTGCGCAACATGAGATTGAAGGAAAAAAGAGTAAGTGTTGAACTCGTCGGTACCAGTTCTCTTTTTTTTTTTTTTTTTAACAAGTGTTCCCTTCTGGCAGAAATGACGACCAAATTTAACAAAGATCTCTACGCAAAGATGAGGTCAAAGAAAGACGAGCCCCTATCAAACTTGGGAAAGAAGACAGTGCGCGTCACTGGGAAGGGTGGCCCCGTCGCTCCAGCTGCCTCCGTCAATCCAATCGTTTCTGTGGGTGAAATGTCGAGGACAGCTTCTCCTACGACATCTGTGGAAGAAATAGGTGGCACTCCCGTCTCCAAAAGGCTGCGACTGTCTGAAAAGGAGAAGGAGAAAGTTGACTCTCGTTCATCTACAGTTTGGAATGACGAGAAGATGGCTGTGGACCGGGCCCACGAGGTAGTAACGACTGCGGATTTGAGGGCCTTGTCTGGCGTCCCTTTCAATGAGGTTACGACTCGCCATGTCCATAAGCTCGTCCAGGTATATTGTCTCGTGCAACTTTGATTTTTTTTTTTTTTACTGACGTCTCTGACCTTCTTTTCAGGTGTTAGGGGAGAGTCTTCACCTTACTTCTGAGTATTTTACTCAGGAGGCTAAGGTGGCGTCCCTTACATCTAGGATGAAGGCTTTGGAGGCGGAGAACTCCACACTGAAGAAGGACCTTATTGACTCCATGGGTGAGGCCAATACCTTGAAAGAGCAAGTCAAGAAACTGAATGATGACCTCAGGGTCGAGTGTCAATTGACTATAGAGAAGGGCGAGCAGCTTCTTGGAGCCAGGGAGAGTCTCAAGACCATCGTTGCCAGGTCCGTTGAAGCCTTCCAAACCATTAACGAGTACAACACTGTGCTCCTCAGTTGGTATTTTAAAGGTTTCGAGCTCCTGAGGAGATACCTTGTAAAGCACCCTTCTGGAGTGGATATGGAGAGGCTGGATCTGGAGGAGGTGGACTAGGAGATGGTTATCGATGAGGCTGCTCAATCTTCTGCCACTGAGCCTGACGCTCCTGCTAATGACGCCCCTACTGATGATGGTGCTGCTGCAGACACCCGAACCTGATACTTAACAAAAATTTTCTCCTTTTGGATGCCCTCTATGTTCTGGGCAGTTATGTAAATCTAATTTCTGAACGATTTTATTTTCATATATTTTGGGAACAATATTTTTAGCCCAATGTTTATGGGCTTTTATTTGTAAAAACAATGGTAATTTGCCCGTTTGTTTTGGGCTTTAATTTAATTTGCACTTACTTCTTTACACTTACTTGCACTTGTGATTACACGTTCTTTAGTTTGAGATATGCTGGTGACATCTTTTAATCGCCCATGTTGTGCACTTGGTGAAACTTTTACTTTCCCTTCTCTCTGTTAGCACCTCTTTGCATCCGTCTAGGGATCTTTTAAACGTCAGTAACTTACATCCTTTAGGGACATTTTAATCGTCAGTAACTTACATCCGTCTTGGCAGAATCTTGTTACTTAGCCATTTCTGGCCTTTACCCCTTTTAGGGATCTTTTGATCGTTTGTAACTTACATCCGTCTAGGCGGAATTTTGTTACTTAGCCATTTTTGGCCTTTACCCCTTTTAGGGATCTTTTGATTGTCTATAACTTACATCCGTCTAGGCGGAATCTTGTTACTTATTTATGTACTTCCTGCTGAATCAGATCTGGTCGTCATGGAGTCGTCAGCTGAACAATTCATTTATTAATTTCAATAATGAATACATTTAACTGTTACATCTATTGATGGTATTTCTTTAAGTGTTCAATGTTCCATGGCCTCGGGAGTCTTTGTCCGTCTAGGGTTTCCAAGTGGTAGCTACCCTGTCTGGAGTAATGAATGACTCGGTATGGTCCTTCCCATGTAGGGCTGAGTTTTCCTTGAGCTAGATCTTTGGTTGCCAGGGTTACTTTGCACAGGACGAGGTCGCCTATGTCAAGTCGTCTAAGTTTTACCCTTTTGTTGTAATAGCCAGTCATCTTCTGTTGGTACTCCGCCATTCTACTGCAGGCTTTGTCTCTTACTTCGTCTAGACAGTCCAGGTTAACTCGCAGACGGTCATTATTGGCTTCTTCATTGAATACTTCTCACCTGGTGCTGGTTACTCCTACTTCGACCGGGATCACTACTTCAGTGTCGTAGGTGAGTCTAAAGGGGGTCTCTCCCGTCGGGGTTCTCGCTGTGGTTCTGTAAGCCCACAAGACACTGGGCAATTCTTCTGGCCAGGCACCCTTCGCATTGTCCAGCTTGGTTTTTATGATCTTGAATAGTGTACGGTTCGTCACCTCCGTCTATCTGTTCGCCTGTGGATGGCCTGGCGGTGAGAACTGGTTCTTGATTCCCAATCCTGAACAGAAGTCCTTGAAGCCTCGGCTGTCGAACTGTCGTCTGTTATCTGATATGATCGTCCTTGGAATCCAGAACCTGCAAACTATATTCTTCCACACGAAGCTTCGGATCCTCGCTTCAGTGATAGTCGTCAGTCGCTCTGCTTCAACCCATTTTGTAAAGTAGTCAATAGCAACTAGTAAGAATTTTACCTGACCTTTGCCTAGGGGCAATGGGCCGACGAGGTCGATTCCCCATTGTGCAAACGGCCACGGGGACGTTATTGTCGTCAATCTCTCTGCTGAAAGTCATTGGACATTCCTGAACCATTGACACTTGTCACACTTCTTGACGAATTCCATTGCGTCCACCTGCATGGTAGGCCAGAAATAATCTATTCGAATGATCTTGCTACCAGGGATCTAGGGCCAGCATGGTCCCCACACACTCCTTCATGGATCTCTTCCAGGATGTACTTGGCTTCTCCTTCGTCAACACACTTCAAGTAAGGCATGGAGAAGCCTTTCTTGTATAGGGTGTCATTGAGGATCGTAAATCTTGCTGCCCTTTTCTTGATCTTCCTAGCCTCGTCTGTATTCGAAGGGAGGTGCCCGTCCTGGAGGAAGGATACGATGGGCGTCATCCAGTTGTCTGTGCTCTAGATTGCGAATGTTGGAATTTCTTCAATGCTGGGGTTTTTCTGGATTTCTATCGTCAAGGCCCCGCTCGACGCTCCTTCTTCTGACGATGCTATCTTCGAGACTTCGTCTGCCACCATGTTCTGGGTTTTGGGTATCTGTACAAATTCCACTTCATCGAACTCCTGAGTCAGATGTTTCGTCAGCGTGAGGTATTTCTGCATTCTTTCTTCCTTTGCTTCGTATTCTCCCTTGATTTTCCCAATTACCAGTTTTGAATCATTTTGGACTAACAAATTCTTAGCCCCAAACAGCTTTCCAAGTCTTAATCCCGTCAGAATTCCTTCGTATTCAACCTTATTGTTGGTTGCCGAAAATTTCAGCTGAACTCCATACTTTAGTACTTCTCCCTCTGGGGTAACTATGACGACCCCTACTCCCCCCTTCTTCCGGGCTGACGAACTATCTGTCTGTATCGTCCATTTCTCGGTCTCGTTGGTGAGATCGTCCTCTTCCGGGGAAGTGAATTCGGCGATGAAGTCCACCAAGGCTTGTGCCTTAATGGCTGTCCTGGGATGGTACTCGATGTCAAATTGGCTGAGTTCAATTACCCACTGGACAATTCTTCCAGCTACTTCAAGTTTGTTCATGGACTTCTTAATAGGTTGGTTCGTCATCACTAGGACTGGATTTGCTTGGAAATATTGTCTGAGTTTTCGTGAAGCAATTATTAACGCGAATGCAATCTTCTCAATTTTTGGATACTTTGATTCAACCCCTTGAAAAGCTTGGCTGACGTAGTAAACTGGGAGCTGTTTCTTGTTTTCTTCTCGAATCAGGGCTGCACTCACAGCAGTATTCGATACTGCCAAGTACAAGTATAGGTTTTCCCCTTCTTTAGAAGGACTCAAGAAGGATGGGTTGCTCAAGTAACGCTTGAGTTCTTGAAATGCTACTTCACACTCGTCCATCCACTCAAATGCCTACTTCAAAGTCTTAAAGAAGGGGAGGCATTTGTCCGTCGCTCTAGAGACGAACCTATTAAGAGCTGCAATTCTTCCTGTGAGCTTTTGGACTTCCTTAACGGTCCTAGGTGATGCCATGTTGATTATGGCTTGCACCTTCTCCGGGTTGGTTTTTATTCCTCTTTGGGACACCATGAATCCCAAGAATTTGCCTAAAGCTACACCAAAGATGCACTTATTAGGATTCAATTTCATCTGGTATTGTTTGAGGGTAGCAAACGTCTCCTTCAGGTCATCCAGGTGGGCGAGTTCTTCCTTGCTCTTGACGAGCATGTCATCCACGTATACTTCCATATTTCTACCTATCTGTTTGCTGAACATTTTGTTCACTAACCTCTGGTAAATAGCTCCTGCATTTTTTAATCCGAAGGGCATTACCTTATAACAATAGAGCCCCTGGCTTGTGATGAAAGCAGTCTTCTCTTGATCTTCCTCAGCCATTTTTATCTAGTTGTATCTTGAGAAAGCGTCCATGAACGTCAGTAACTTATGTCCGGCAGTAGAATCCACAAGCTGGTCTATCCTTGGTAGAGGAAAACTATCCTTCGAGCATGCTTTGTTCAGATCCGTGAAGTCCACGCACATTCTCCACTTCCCATTTGCTTTCTTCACTAGGATGACGTTTGCGAGCCAATCAGGATAGTACACTTTCCGGATGAACCCTGTCGTCAACAATTTCTTTACTTTGTCTGTCACTGCCTGGTCTCGTTCTGGAGCAAAGACTCTCCGTTTTTGCTTGACGGGCTTCCTCTCTGGGTCCACATTCAACTTATGCTAAATGACTTTTGAGGATATGCATGGCATGTCCTCGTGGCTTCAGGCAAAGACATCTTGATTCTCTTTTAGGAACTGGACGAGCCTTGATCTCATCTCAGGACTTAGTGTCGTCCCTATCCTTGTCGTCTTGGTTGCCTCTCCTTCGTCCAGCTCCACCGTTTCCAAGGCTTCCATTTTGTCTCCTTCTTTCTCTTCTATTATCCATGTGTGGTTCTCCTTCGTAGCCAGGACGGCCTAGTAGCATTCTCTGGCTAAGATCTGATCCCCTTTCACTTCTCTGACCCCGCTATCCGTGGGGAACTTCACCTTCAAGCAATAGGTGGACGTGGCCGCCTTCCATTTGTTGAGTGTGGGCCTCCCAATAATCATATTGTAAGATGAGGGGCAATCTACCACCAAGAAGTCTATTTGACGAGTTAACTGCCTTGGGTAAATCCCCACTGTTACTGTCAACGTCACTATGCCCTTGGCATATACTCTGTCTCCACTGAAACTGACGAGAGGGGAATCAAAGGAGCGTAGTCTTTTTGGATCTAACTTTAGCTGCTGAAAAGCAGGGAGGTAGATGATATCTGCGGAGCTACCGTTGTCCACGAGGATCCTTTTAGTGTTGAATCCTTCTATAGTCAACATTATAACCAATGGATCATTGTGGGGCTGCTTCACTCCCTAGAATCTGCTTCATTGAAAGACATATCATGATACGTCCGTCGTTGCTTAGACGAAGGTATCATGTAGACGCTGTTCACCTGCCTCTGACAGGCTTTCCTGAGAGATTTGAATGACCCACCCAGGGACGGTCCTCCTGCTATTGTATTAATTTCCCCGATAATATCCTGGGGAGGCTGGGAGGTGTTGTCTTCATCTCTGGATGAGGATTCCTTCTGATTTTTGTTACCGTCCCTGAATCTGCTAGACTCCCCTTTCTTCACATATCTTTGTAACTTTCCTTTCCGTATCAACTCTTCTATTTGCTCCTTAAGGTCCCGACAGTCTTCAGTGAGGACCATGATCCTTATGAAACCGGCAGTACTTGTTCTTGTCACGGACGTTGGGTGATGAATGTAATGGCCTTGGCCATTTAAGGAAGTGCTCATCCTTAATCTGCGTTAAAATTTTGTCAACAGGCATTATCAGAGGAGTAAGTTTTACCAGTCGAGAGCTTTTATCGTCCCTCTTCTGTTCCCGTCATTGGTCCGACGATCTGGGCGCTCCCTCTTTTGTCCCCTACGCTCGTCATCCTTCCTTCCCTTGTCCCCCTGGCTTTTCTACATCCCTTATGGCAGCTAGTGCGTCTTCAGCATTCATATACTTTTGTGCTTTCAGGAGCATCTCCGCCATCGTTCTCGAAGGGTTCTTTGCAAGTGAAGCCACAAGTTCTCTGGATCTCAATCCTGCTTTGAAGGTTGTTAATTGTACCTTGTCGTCAGCTTCGTCCACCTCCAAGGTCTCACGAGTGAAGCGCTTAACGTAAGATCTCAGGGTTTCTTTCTCTCCCTGCCTAATGGTAAGTAAGTAGTCTGCTAGCCTCTTGGGACGCTGCCCCCCAATGAAGTGACGTAAGAAGGCGTTACTTAACTGGTCAAAGTTGTCAATGGACGACGTTGGCAACTTTGTGAACCATTCCCTGGCAACTCCTTTGAGAGTAGTGGGAAAGGAACGACACAGTATCTCGTCCGGGGGCTGTTGGAGGCCCAGCGTTGTTTTGAAGGTATTGAGATGATCCTGAGGGTCTTTTAGTCCGTCGAACGGCTCAATTTGGGGAAGACGAAACTTCGTTGGTACTGGGCACTCTAGGACGACCGTAGTGAATGGCGAATTCATGGCTTTGACCATTTTATCCACGCTCTGGTCCGTTTTTTCCTTGATGGCATTTTTCAACTCGTCCATCTCTTTCCTCATCTCTCTGAGAAGATCTGAATTCTGTTTGTCAGGGGTAGTGAGTCTTTGCTGATTACTCCTTCTGTGGTTGTCCCCCTCATCCTCTGGATTACCTTTGGACCGATTCTCCTCCTGTTGAAGTCGTAGCTTCATTTCTTGATTCTGTCTAGTAAGTTCTTCAACAGTGGCCGCAAGAGCTTGGATTTGCTAAGCCAAGGTTGCGAAATCTTGATTGGACTCCATCTGAAAAACTGAAACTGTGTTTTCGGACTTGGAATACAAAAAATGCGAAGTTCCCCACAAACGGCGCCAAACTGATGAAGCGTAAGTTCGTCAGTAAAGATGGGCAGATGGAACCAATCGCCAACTTGTATGAACGTATCCGCAAAATCGTCACCGGTGTGGTGCCTGCCACAACGTCTCCGATGCCAAAGTCAGTACAAGGTAACTCTTTGCAAATTGATTAAAGATAGAACTCTAGAAATAGCAATGAAATTATCTTAGTATTTTTTCCGTACCTTGTGTTGACACTGTGAGGGCCTTTTATATGTCTTCCCATCTTCTTCTAGCCGTTGGGGCAGTTATGGTGGCCTTAATGTCTCTCTTGATAACGTTTTGTATCTTATAATGTGGCTTCAATGTGCTCCAACGGCTCATACAGCTGGTTCTGTAACCACTCCATGTTTAAATGGCTGTATTGAATGGCCTGATTACCTTCGTGGGTATTTACTTGCCTTGCCTGAGGGTATCCTCGTCCATGTTGATGGGGTCGTCCATGTAAGACGGATTCGTCGGTCCCGTCATTAGCTATTATTTGGCAATTAGGTCCAACACAAGAAGCCAAAGACTTTCGACATCAATGGGTGTTTTTCAATTTTGTATCTGGTACTTTCCTAGAAAATGTTTAGTGATGAGTGATGACTAACCTATATCCGTGTTATTTCAATCTGCCCAAACCGTTGGATGCACTCCACTCCATCCAACCCCACTTCGCACATATATCATATGATTCATATATGATATCAATTTTCAAGCAGGTTGGACAAGTTCAACTTTTAAAGCAAAGGGTTGGGTTGGTTGACGGATCAAGTTTTTTTTTTTTTAATTGTAAAGCCTGACCCGACCCCCACATACATACATAAATACTACATATATATTTATCTCATGTCAGATTAAATTTTGTAATTTATATATATTTATCTCATGTTGGATTAAATTTTGTAATTTTTTTTTTTTTTTTGTAAACACCATGATTTACAAATATTAATAAGAAAAATGAATGTTACTTTCCTAACAAATTTGTAAGCATACTTAGTGATGTGATATGGAATTCGTAACTTTTTTTATATCCTTAGGTTAAAACTATGGTTGTCCATGGGTCGGATTTGTGCCCAACCTGAAACCAACCTGACAACTTTGGGTGACAGGAAAGCTAACCCATTACCAACTGTCGGAAACCATGGGTCGATTCAGTTTCGGTTGAAACTGATGGAGCAGCAATGTCGGCCAGATCTTATTAAGAACTGGCCAGATTTCGATAGGTCTCGTCGGATCTGTGTCTGAGAAAGAGGGGGAGAGAGATGAACGGCAAGCTTCGGAGGGGAGGTCGACTAGTCGAGTCAGTTGGAGTAAGTTTTTCATGCGAAGACCCGCCAACCGACCCGCCAGTTTCGGTTTTTGAAAGTGGAAATCCGCCGCCAACATCAGATCGGGCGGTTTTCGGTCTGAGTCAAATAGTTTGGGCAAGTGGGTCGAGTGGCAAGTCAGGATGGACAGCCCTAGTTAAAACATATGCACTTTAATCTATGTAAAAGTGGGCTGCTTCCTACGATTTCCTTTAATGCTTTAAATGATTTAGAGGGAATACACCTTCAATTTATCCTCAAATAGTAAAATAAATTTTAAAGTTTAGTATAAAACACGTCGGCCTAACAAACAAGTTCCATGTTTCCAAAAAAAAATACATTTCTATGTTTGAAATGCCCAAAACCAGAGCAAAATAAAGAAGCAAACGGAGAAAAGGTTTCCTCACAAAGATTTCTAAAATTTGGCCTTCATTTCCATGTTTCTACATTCTCTCTTACCCGCTTATTTTGAATGTTCACATTCAATATTTTTTTTTCCCGGCCTCTTTAGTTTTTCTATAGATCTCCAGTTCAAAGAGTTGGCTGATGAGTTCCAAGAACCTATGTACTTCTACAAGATCACAACCCGACTAAAGAAATTTACTAGAAGCCGACTTTACAGATAAAGAAATTTGACATCATAATTGATAGGCAAAAGGTTTGTGCACAATTAACAATAGTAGTGAGGTAGAGGAGGATTTATTTACGGTTATAAAATTAAAATGTTATGTATTTATCAATAATCCAGTGCTGTTGAGCAACTATGTACCTCTATTTCTTGACAAGGTTGTTTTTTATTTTTAAGTACTACTTCTTAAAGGTTTGATCCCAAATTATCTTTTTGCTTTTGTGTGTGTGTTTTTTTGGGTACGAAGAAAGATGTTCATTCAATTGGATTTATTAATGCTTCAAAGATTTTTTTTTTATGGAATGCTTCAAAGATTTTAAATTCACAACAAAGTTCTTTTACGTGTTGAAAGTATAAGACTTTGTAGTTATCAACTATCCTTGAGTTTCTTCTCAGAACACCATGTTCACGTTTATGTAGTACAATCCTATCTAAACTGTATTATCATTTGATTTTATGGGTATTATCATTTGATTTTTTTTAACACAGCTTAACTGAAGCAATATACTAAGGTTATTCTATATAACAAATTACAATATACTAGCCTCATTACACGCGCGAAACGCATGCAGTGAGACTTTTTTGGGGGGGGGGGGGAGGCAATTTGAGATTTACATGTTTGTCCATCATATTATGCATTTAGAACTACTAATACGGTTAGGAGTGTGATGAGCTAGCTCCAAAAAGTAAACACCTAAATAAATGAACACCTAATAGTATTGAATTTGTTAATTTTTTTAAGCTAGCCTTATTACATTCCTGGCCATACTAGTAGTTCTAGTGTACGTTTGGGATGAGTTGAATTTTTCACCTTATCTCCACTTTCAACTTATTTTTGCTATTATTCATAGGTCTCACTGCATTTTTTGGAATTATTCATGAATTTCACTGTACTATTCAGCTAACTTTTACCTTTGTCTACAGTACTTTCACCAAAAAGTTTTCAGTTTCAGTTAAATAAGTTGTTCCCAAACGGATACTAAATGCATAATATGGTGGACAAATGTGTAAACCTCAAATTGGGATAAATAAAAAATTATAACACTAAACCCCAACATACCAAAAAAAAAAAAAATCCTCATCAGGCGAAGATGGACCTTCAAATTTCCTAATCACAGAGACGCAAAGGTCTCGTCATGCTCAACGAGCACTTCCCAATCTTTTCAATTCCTCATCAAATAAAGTGTCGACATTAACTAAACAGGAAAACACGTACTTGCATAATGCTTTCTCCCAATTTCAGCATCCACACGTTTTAGTTTTTCGGTTTTCTCGTTAATTATATGATTAATGTTGAAGAAATTAACTCGCCAAAAGATACCAGGAGACTAAAATCTCATCCATTTAACTATTAAAATAAATGGTAAGAGAAAGGACTGATTGCTTGACGTTTAGCAATCCTGGAGTGATGTATAAGTAGAGGCAGTAGAGTTAACAAATGATAGAACATTAACAATTGTGAAAATGCCATTTGTCAAGAGAGAAGGATGGTGGATGATGATAGGTTCAAGTAGCTTGATTCCAGTACATTGAACCAGTTGAGATGATAACGTGTGTCCACTTTTGACCACATGTTAACATCGCAACAAGTTCAATACATTGGAGGTACTAGATCCAAACTAAGTCCAAATCATAGTCCACAACTAAATATTTAAATTTTCTACACAAAATATTAACAGGAGAAGAACAATAAGATGTAAAACACATGCCTTGTATAGTACCAAATGAATTTTTTTAGCACCACAATTTGACAAATTAATGTTTCCAGCTTGTACACCAAGTTTCAAAGGAGTCTCTCCAGTGCAGGGCAGCTGACATACCCACCCCAATTACAGAGGCATCGATTTCAGAGGCATCGTGTAAACATAAAGAGAAGCCTAATCGTAGTAACTAAAGTTTCACTCATTGCCACAAGAAGCAACCCCATAAAATTACTGTACAATCGCCATAATAATCGCCACCCATCCATTTTGTTATTCTTCTTTCCATATTCGGCCAGTAACCCTCAACTTCAGCTCTTCCCTTTCTGCACCAGAAAAGTAGAGAGCCAAATTCCTCTGAATAATGAGGCCATCTTGACTGTCACGTACTTTCTTATGACTATCACGGATGCTCCTTGGAATTCCTTGCCATATGAGCTTACGACCATTTGCACCAACTTCCAAACTATAGCTAAATTTCTTTGCCTCATTCTCGTCACCCATGAATCTTAGGAAGGCCATGTAGACTGGTGCCATACCAAGCTGGAAAGCCTCAAAATGCAAGCAGAATTGTCTTCCAAAACAATTGAAAACCTGCACAAAGGTCAAATAAAACATTGTATAGGGAGTGCAATAAATTTTCATGAGAGAGAGAGAGAGAGAGAGAGCAAATTATAAATTGCCTCTTTGTTGTTGGGAATAACTACTACTTCCTTGTCCTTTAGAAACAGTCATCAAACCTTGTCGTTTTAAGTAAAAATGAAATTGTCAAATTTTCAATCCAACTTGATAAATTCCCCATGTGACACGCACGTATCATATGAAGCACCAAATTTAGCCCACAGAACAGGCAGGATCAAAGCTAACCTGTTATGAAACAAAGTTGTTCTATGGCCTCCCCATGAAGCTTTAAGGCCCATTGAGGATATTTAGGGCTAAATTTCACATATCAAGCAAACATGTGCATTACTTGGGAGACCCTACCAATTAAAATGGAAAATATGAAGATTTCATTTTACTCCAAAGCATAAGGAGCATTTATCCATAGTTATGGTTTCCCAAAAGCTAATTTCCCTACTCCCAAGGAGAACATTTATAATTTACCCCCAATAAAATGTAATAAAGAGCTGAATCTAAGGAGAAATTCACTCTTCATGCCACTAAATGCTACAATGCAATTTGGTTAAAATGACAAGGACAAAGAATTCCTTCAGAAATATGAGATATGTTCTTCAAAATGTCTGTACTAAAGGTTCGTTTGAGAACAGCTTATTTAGCTGAAACTGAAAACTTTTTACTGAAAGTACGGTAGATAAAGGTAAAAGCTAGCTAAAATAATTCGGTGAGACCCATGAATAGTACCAAAAAATGAAGTGGGACCCATGAATTGTAGCAAAAATAAGCTAGCTTTATAATCTGTTCCCAAACGCAACCTAAAGCTCATGAAACCACTAAAGCAAATTATTACCAGTTTCCAACATCAAAGGAATTAGAGATCATTTTTATAATTTCATTTAAACACATTTTAAATTAAGATCGAGTCAGATAATCACTATCTTCAATAATGCATGCTTAGAATGTCTAAATCATTTTTTTCTTGATTAATTAAACATGCATCCAATGGGTTTTGAACCCACAACCTTATACTCCACCCGATGGCTTAGAATGACCAAATATTGCTATCATCAATAACATTTATCCACAGTTAGTGATACCAAAATATAGTAAACAAAAACAAGAAATATGGGATAAGTTGAGGGAATGAAAAAAGGTATTGGAAAACCAAAAATAACATTAGTAGAAGTAATACAAAAGGACATGTCAATTAAGGAAATAACAAAGAGTGTGACTTTAAAAAAAAAAAAAATAGAATGGAGAAAAAGAATATATGAGTTCAACCCTAACTAATTTGTTGAGGATCCATAGCCAACCCCAACAGTTTGGGATTAAGGCTTTATTTTTGTTGTAAGAAATATGAGATAAGATAGGATCATATCATTTCCCCCCCCAAAAAAAAAAAAAAAAAATCCTTGAGATGTGCCAATAAAACACAGGCCATCTCCCTCATCTGCCAATAAAACACAGACAAGAAGAGAGATGGAAATGGATGGTCCAGAGAAATTACACAAGTCAATATAGCTAATTAGATTATAAAATCATAGCAAAAAATACTTACAGTTAACATCCATGTGGCATTTTCAACTTCATGTGGATTTGATTTAACATAACGATGGTTGAAGGTACAGCCATCATGCATGTCAACCTTGTGATCATCCTTGAGATGTGCAACAAGAGTTGGGATATCACCCGTAACAGAGCACTCAGATCCGGCATAAGGGCAATTGTATGGACGGAATCGACAATGTTGCTCATGCTTAAGCTTGCTGTAGTATGGAAAGATATCATTACAACCCAAACTCTGGTATGTACATGGGAGTTCCAATGATTCAGCAACTTTCTCCAAAGCCAAACACCTTATATTTCCAAGATCAAAGCGGCATGTTGGGCAACAGTTGAGCACTCTAATCTTGCAGTTTGAACACAGCGTGTGGCCATTTGGACACTACAAATTAAGAATTCAGATAAAAAGGAGAGTTTAGAAAACCTACAGAGTACATGTGCATGTGTGTGTCAAAAAAGAATAATTTCAACTGTTAAGAGAAAATGGACAAGGCTCTTTGTTCCTAGTTTCAATAGGTTAAAATGACATTCAAACTTGGTTTATCAAAGAAAGGTGTCACAATTTATTGAATAGTCAATTAGTTTTTTTTGTTTGATAGGTACAAAAATGCTAATAAAAAGAAAGTGTCACATTCATACCTTTTAATGTAATTTTGGAAAGATTAGTCAAGAGACATTTGAATGACAAAAATGTGAATCTTCCAAAATCACATTAAAAGGTTAAATCACTTGCACCAAAAAGATACTCTACTACAATCACAAAATAAAGCAGTTTTTTTGCACTTTATAATTTATTCCAAATCCAACCCCTAGCCATACAGCAACCAGGCTTCCAAAACCTCTCTCATGCATAAACTATTCAGCTACCTTAAAAAATGGCCTCTAAATCTAACCACCTGATAATACATTCATAAGCCAAAAGGGCCTTATATACTAACCTTCCTTCTGCAAGGTGTATCACACATCTACAATGTAGAAATTTATTTGGAACAATTAAAATTATAATACTAACAAAGTGTACAAAGACTCATTGATTAATGCATAGGTGCTGTTAATGATACTAAAAACACATGCATAGTTGCTGTGACACCCCTAAACTTCAATTCCTATGAGTAAGAGTCCACTAATTCTAAGGCAAGACTCCTTGTAGGCTAAGCTATTAGTATAATGCAATTATAACAAAATTAAACGTAACTATTAGAATTGTGTGGTTAAATGATTAAATTTACCATATCCCAATAGCTTAAGCTTTTGGGACAATTGGTAATTAAACATATTATTAGAGCAATAGGTCCTAAGTTTGATCCTTGTCTCCTCCACTCTACCTCCTATTTAAATCCCAAGTGCTGGGCCTCACCTATTAACAGGTAGTTTGAGCCCACACATAAGGGGGGGTGTTAGAATTGTGCGGTTAAATGATTAAATTTATCATATCCCAATAGATTAATCAGTAATTTAACAGTGACATATTTTTTTAAGCGAGACCCCCAAAAAAAGAGGAAAAAAGAAACTACCATTATGATTCAACCCAGAAGAGTGTCTTTCGCAACAATTTAATTTTCCTTTTACTCTTTTCAACTGAAACAATCCTACATTATATGTATATTTGAAAATGTTTGGAAAGTTACTGGTATATAGAAATTGGTTTGCAGAAGCATTTCAAGCTTCAATAAATCCTTAAAAGTGGAGTAGAAAACAGAGTTCTACTAATCTCATATATATTGGAGAGTCATCAGCAAAACAATCTTTTGAACTATATAAGTCCAAAAGATCTTCCATGCATAACTGTATAGTACTTGAAGGGGTCAAACCAAATGTACATCAGACAGATCCACTGAAAAATGAGCCCTACTTTCTGAAACAAATCAAAGATAAGATCAGGAATACAACATAAGGGAATTAAAATCATACCTGGTGAATTGGAGGGTACATCAAACATGTGCAGACAGGGCACTCAAGCAGTTCGTGCACACCATTAGTCGAATAAATCCCTTGTTTTCCACCTGAGCCAGTTGTAGCTCTAGTAGGTGTACTATTATTATCCAGCTTTGCCATTGCTATGTCATAATCAGTAGAATAAGACTCAAGGACTTCTTTGCAAGCACTGCCTCCAGGAGCCATTGCTGATCCAAATCCAATTATATTTCTAGGTCAATGACTAAGACTCAGAAGTGTGACTAACTCCCCATTTATTTCTCTTCCAAGCAACTATGTCCCTGTTGTTCTGTCAGAAATATAAAGACATCAATGGGAAAGAACATTACTCATATATTATAGCAGAATATGCATTTAAACTTTCACATAAGAACCAAATAAGAAATATATACATAGCAATGGGATGCACTTAATGCATACAAGATGGAGACAATATGCAACTTCATTTTCAACTAAGACCACTGTAAGGATATTTAATGGACTTGGGGCAGTGTCATCAATGCAACCTATTATTGCTTTCAGTATAAACATAACTTGGACCAGATAAGTTGGAACAGATACCTGAGCAACTGATTGGAAACTCACAGCCCACAAAAAAAATACCCTACGTGTACACCTAAAACCCAGCTATCCTATTTAATTCACATTTCAAAGGTGCTATTCTGACTTTTGATAGGAGACAATAACTCCACCAACTAGATAGATACAACTTATTATCCAGACACTTAATGAAGAATTAGTGGACCTCTATCTACTAGAGTGTATCATACTCCAATTCCCAACACATAAAATTAGTCACTTATCCTAACAACTTAAGATAGTAAGGCAACATTCAGAAGTTAATCTATTGTTTTGCTTCATACAACCCCAGTAGGTCAATTATACTCTGCAGTACAACAATGTCAACGAAAATCCTCCCCATGAAAAAACATGTAAAGTAGACAGGATATAAGAAGCAGCGCTTAGCAACAGATATAAGTTTACAAATTCACCGTTCCACCATAACACTTCTAGGGAATTGCACATTTATACTAATACCAACCAATGCCTTTAGCAAACTTTTAACGAGAACAAGAAGAGGAAAGAACACAGATGAAGGTTGTTTATAACAGATGAAATTTCCCAAATGAAGAGTGTTTCAGATTTAGAAATTTGTACAAAATGTAAACAATAAAGAGAAAAGCAAACACATATAATCCAAAACTAAAAAATTTCACACAATTCCTCCACCATACCTCATTTAACCAAATCTCCTACAAATTTAGCAAAACGCAAACAAACTCAAAGTGGGTTTTGACAAAAGAGCCATATCCATATGCATAAACTATCAAGCAGTCAAAAATCTATGCTCGAATCAATGAAACAAGACAAATCTCATTTCACAATTCCAACAAACTTAGCATGTTCAACCAAGTGCCAAACTGAAATTTTCCAAAAACTATCATTCTCCAGTTTAAATCAAGTACCTAAACAGTCAAGATAAGAATCCAGAACAGTTGCCCATCTCAAAACATCAATCAAAGAAACATCTTTTATAAAATTTAAAGCTCGATGTGCCAAAAACTACCTTTCCCACTTAGAACAACCATCGAAGAATAAAAGTAAGGTATAAGAGCCAAAAAAAATCCACACAAATCCCAGCCAATTCCAACCAGATGCAAAACTGGGTCTTGCCAAAATTTACCTTTCCCACTTAAAAACAAAATGCAATCAAATCAACAGAACAAAGACCAAATCAAAACTCAATCAAACTAAATCCAAAATCCATTACCAATCAAAGGAAAAAAAAAAACAAACACAAAACACACAAAACAAAGCACAATCCAAAAGGGTAAAAAAAAAAAACATATACCCATTTGAGATTTCCAAGCCAAATGTCTCTGCAGACCATCAGATTAAAACCATAAACTATATGGGTTTTGCTCAGAATCACGAAAAAGACAACAAAAATTTTGAAACCAAAAGGCAAAATAGATGTAAATATTTATTCAAAAAATAAATAAATAAATTGTGGCACGAGGTCCGGAACTTACGCGAATTACCCGGATATAGAAATCGTTGAAGAAGATGGTATCTTGTTTTTATCGGTGATGACCATTAATGGGTCTTTGTTGTTGTTGTCTGTCTCTATGTTTGTTTACCACAAATCACAATTTGCGAAAATGTGATTTTTATATAATTTGCTCTTTACGACAAAAGGTTTTTCTTTTCTAAATTTTAAATTTTAAATTTTTTTTAAAAAGAAAGAGAGAAAGTAATTTATTTTCGTCTTTTGTGGAATACTCTAATATAAATTAAATATTAAGTTAGTTCGGGTTCCCGACCGCGGACCAGTGACTCTTACCGCACGCAACGTTTGAAATTTTAGGATTCTTTTTTGTTTCTTTTTGTTTGTTTTCTTTATTGAGACCGTTGACGTTTTTAATTTCTTTTCTAGAATGAATAATAATGATCCAACTCGCTGTGATTTTCAGCCACGTTTCATTTATTACATTATTGTTTACATTTGCATTATTGTACCGCACTGTGAGATTTCTACCAATGAGAATGCCCTCCATTTAAGTTTTGATTGATTATTTTGGTGTATTTCATATTTAACATTAAATTTTACAAATTTAAAGTTGCATAGATTGTTGTTACAAATTTAAATTTGCATGGATTGTTGGGTTCAGAAAATACCTTCCACCACTAAATATCATAAAAGGAAAAAAAAAAAAATATATATATATATATATATCTAAAAATAAAATTTGAACCGTGAAATAAATAGAACTTGAAATAAAGATCATCTAACTTGAATTTGGTTTGTCGCTTTGTTAACTAAAAACCTGCGTTGGCTTGTGTTTTTTAAAAACTTTGAGAAACGTGTTTTTAAGAATGAAAACTATTTAAAAATGTATTCTGTTATTTTCAAAGTAAAAAATATTTTTAGGTAAAGTGAGAGAAACCTAATAGAAACTCACATAATTAGAGCAGGAAAAGTTGTGTCTCATTGTTTTGGGAAGAAACAAAGAAAAAAAAAATGAAAAAGAACAAGGAAAGCCATTAGGATTCAAATTGGAATGCTTTTATTTATAATCTCTCATTGACTTTCATACAATTGAAATTATTGTTATTACAAGGAAGTCAATTCCGTTCCGTTCCGGCCGTACCGGCCGGAATATTTCGTACCGGCAAGCATACCGGTACATAAACCCCCCTGTTTCGTACCGGAAAAAATTCCGGCCGTACCGGCCATGTACCGGGCGTACCGGCCAATTTCGGGCAATACCGGCCGGTACCGGGCGTACCGGCCCGTACCGGAAAAAAGTTTTTTTTTTTTTTTTTTTATTTTTTTATAAATTTTGTAATTTTTGAATTTTTGTTAGGGCAGAATGGTAACTTATTTACATTAACTTATTAGTATTATTTGTTTTCTTAGTATGCAATGGTAACTTTTAAGCTTTCTATATTTTATATTGTGTTTTTTTTTTCTTCTTTTAATTGATACTAATGTATATAATTTCTTAATTTCTTTTTTTTTTTTTTTTTTTTTTGGTAAACAATTTCTTAATTTCTCACTTGTTGGGTTTAGAGCTGACAAATTCCATCATGATGTAACTGTTAAATATGTCTGGAATAAATTAATACAAGTTACATTATGTTCAAGAGCAATAGGCAAGAAGCAACTCAAGAAAATCAATATGTAGAGAGCTCAACTGCTCTTCGATCAATCGAGGCTCGATCGTTCAAAAATTGAGCCTAATGTGTCTTAATTCCTGAAGTTAACTTTGCCAACTTTATTGACATAAAGGCAATGTTATTACTCGATTTTATTTTATTTTTTTTTAGAATACTAAGTATTTTAACACACATACACAAGGTGAGATGAGAGAAGGTTTTTAAAAAAATTAACAGTGGTGTATATCCAAAAGAGTCTAACTCTTGGATACACAACACAGGCTTTAAACCTCTATAACTCATACTCATTTTTCAATGTGGGATTAACCCACTATTTTTTCTTTTGAAAATACTAAGTATTTTAAAACTGTGGGGACGCAGGCCCAAATATATATTGGGTCCTTGGGCCTTGTCCGAGGAAGCACAATGGTCCGAGAATAGATCAATAGCAAGAAAGACGTAATACTTCGAACTTCACGAGCAAACTATGACTGTAGGGGTTTGGAGAGGTTGTCCAAGGAGGAATATCCCCTCGGCTAAACACAACGAAGATCAAGATGTGCCTCCTGTCATCCAGGGTGACATTCGAAGAGGTTCTATTGATAAAGACATGCATTATGAACGTACAGGAAGAATGGGAGCTAGGAAATATCTAAGGAAAAGCTGCTGTCACCGCATTGAATGCTCTGCAGCTAACTTTCTGGCCGCATTTATGTGGAGAAGACCCCTGAACAATGCTGCCTTGACTACCTCAACTCACAGAGGGTCAGAGAGGGTGTCCAGTGGGACAAGCACTCAAGTAGTAGCCTGGATGATCAACAAATGGAGGGCTAAGATCATTCAAAGGGAGATATATAATGTAAGAAACCCCTGAGGAAAGGGGGATCGAAAAAGAAGAGGAGAAAGAGAAGCACTGTGGGAATCAAGAACTGAACTTGTAATCCAACTTGAGAGAAATATATAAAAACTGATCTCCTCGGACTTTGCCGAGGACGATTTTCTTTAGTTTAGATCAGTCTATTTTCTTTTTCTTGTCATCTGAATTCATTTTACTTGTCTTCCCATTCATTAAGGTCCAGTTTTCCAACCCACTTTCTACAAATTTATTGTATTGGACTTTTTGGGCTTAAGTTCATTTATCCTTTGGGCTTGAGATTCAAATTGCGTCCTTACAAACACACACACAATGGGAGAGGGGAGAAGGTTTTTAAAGAAACTAACAGTGGAGAGGCACTTTGCCGTGAACATTAATGAAATATCATCCAAGCCTATTTTCATAAATCCCATTGGTACATATTGAGAGATATTCAATACAGTTTTAGTGTAACAAAGTGAACAAGTTGAAATTAGAGAAGCCTAGTCATTACTGTACTCAATCAAATCTTTAGGAGGTTTTTGGAGTGGATCAAAGGTTCCAATCGTGAATTGTGGATGCATCGTCCATGAATAATTTAAATATTTTTAAATTGTAGAATGTTTCTACAAAAAATCCATCCATCGGGTAGAATTTAGGATTAAATGTTTTAGTCTAAGTTGTGAACTTCTCTTGTTACGGTGGATTGCTTATTTGGGGTACATTACCCCTATAGATTCATTGTAGCTTTTCTCATGTGAACATTTTCCTTGAGTTCTTCTCTTCACCACCATATCACTTATTTTTAGCATATTGTTGTTATTGCTTTGCAAGCAGTGACTAACTGTGTTTAATGTTTTAATTGTTAAAACCTAATTAACAATTGACAATTGTTAATTAGGTAAATAAACAATTGACATAGTTGGACTTTTAAGCAATTGTTAATTAGGTAAATAAACAATTGACATAGTTGGACTTTTAAGTAAATAATCCATTGCGAAATATAGTCGGGGCCTAGACAATATCCTTTTTATGACTCTCTTTTTTTTTTTAGAAGAAAGAGAAGAAAATAAGTGACGGAAGCTTGTCTCTTCAAATCATGGTTTTTAGACTCAGATTGTTCAAAGAACCGGAAAATTGAGAGGTTCAAGGTTTTTAAAGTCAAACTGAGGTTCGACTGAGGTCGAATCATGATGATGTCACAATTAATTAAAATACAAATAAAGGTATATTAAATTTATTAGCATAATTGACTAAAAATAATTGAAACAAAATTTATAATAAAATTTCATGATATTATAAGGTTAATAGAAAATAGTAGAACATAAATAAGCATGAAAAAAAAATTATATAATAGTCCATCAAGTCTAAATCATTTTGATTAAATAAAAAAATATCTTTTAATTATTTTAGTTAATTCCCATGTAAATGCAATATTCTTAAATTGCAAGTAAATTTATCAAAGAAAACAAATTTAGAAATAATTAATAAATTGAAAGAGAGGTAATAAAATTAAGTTGAAAAATTATAAACCACATAAGTTTATAATAAATATAATAACACTTCATATTTGTTCACAAGGAACTTAAGTGGTGCATGGTCATAGTATTGGAGGTCTCAGGTTCTACACCTCACAGCTCCTTATTCTCCATTTTTAAAATTTAAGTCAAATCTTTGACCCGGTTGAACCGGCTCATGGTTTGGGCAGTTTTCTAGGTTGAACCCCGGTTCAAGAGGTTTTCTCAAATTATTAAAATGGCCAATTTTTACATTTAAAAATTGGTTTCGTGATCAGTTCACGGTAAACCCAGTCGGGCCGCTTCGGGTCTAAGAACGTTGCTTCAAATGACTAATGGGTTAGTTTAGTCGTCTTCACAATTTTTTACATACTTTCGCTTGTATATGAGGGTTTGATAAAATGGATTAAAAATATTCTTTAAAATGTATGGGGAAAAAGTAAATTAAGCTAATGACAAATTTCACAAAAATATCAAAAGTGATAAATTCTTGATTTGCCTAGCAAAAAAGAAATTGCATCAAAGAAATCTTTGGGTAATAAATTGAATATAATGCTAGCCCTTAATTATTTTAAATCCGTAAATAAGCAAATCATTTATGTATTTATGGATTTATTCAAATCCAAAATTATTGTTACCATCATATAAGCAATTCAACTCAACACAAAATCATTTTCTCAAAAAAAAAACCAAAAACTCACCACAAAACCAAATCCAATTAGTGTCTTGGTCTTATGATAAAACAATATTTATTAGAAATGAATGTCATAAGTTGAAACTATCTTTCAAAAAAAAAAAAAAAAACAACTCCACACAAAACGTTTATCATGCGTTTAGGTGCATCATTTGTAGTTAGATTCCTTTAAAATAAGTGGACCCAATCCCTATGAGAAGGGTGTGAGTGTGAGAGCATCTCCAATGGCTTCTTTAAAGCCAAATTTAGAGCATCAACACCTCCAAACCCACTCCAACAGCTTCTCTATCTCTATTTTTTAGAGTAGAGTTGCTACAGTGCTTCTCTATAAGTAGAGAACACTGTAGCTTTTACTATTCATCTTTCAAATGATTTTTTCTATTATAATAATCAAGTATTGAATAAAAAAAATGTTGGAAGATGTGTAGTTGTTAAAAAAAGAATAAAGAATGAATAAAGAAATAATATTTAAATGAGATAGAGAATTGAATAGAGAATCTGTTGGAAAGTATATTTGAAAAAGTGGGTAGTTAAAGGTAAAAGTCACTGTTAATTCTCCAAATAGTACAAAAATTTGGAGAGTCTGCTGATGATGCTCTGAGTATGATATATTTGAAAAATGTGAGGTTTGAAAAAGTTCCAATATGACACGTGGCAGCACAAGTAAATGGCCTTTTTCTCCCTTTTTGGAGAATTAAATGCCTTATTTATTTATTATTTGTTGGACATTTTTTTTTTTTTTTTGAGAAAATGTTGGACAAAGTATTTAACCAAAATAGTTTGGAAGAATCTCATTTAATCTTAAAAATAGTTCGGAGCATTACTTTTTTCATTTTTCCTTTTTATATATTAACGGTAGTACACGTGTTATTAAAACATGGCAAGTATTGTTCCTTGTTGAGGGTCATTTTGGAAGCCAAAAAAGGGAAAGAGGGAGCTCAGCAACACAGACCGAAAAGAAGTTGTCAAATAGATAGAAAAAAGAACCATTAAGCCCAAGCGGCAGGAATAATGGATCACAGGTCCATGAAATAAATAAATGGGTCTTGAGGAAGCAAATGGGCTCAAAGGAGCCTGGAAAGAGAGAAATAGCAAATAGCAAACCCATGGGCAGTGTATGATGTAGAAAAGTGAGAATAGACCGCAACAGGCCCAAAGCAATACAAATAAAGAGAGTAGGAGATTGATGGCAGGCCCACAAACCTCAAAGATGAGTATGAGGTAATTGGGCTGGGGAAACCAATAAAGTTAGTAAAAGCCCATGGGAACACAGAGTTAGGAAAAAGGCTGAGGAAGTCTAAGAAAAGCAAATGGGTCGAGGATACCCAAAAGAAAAACAAAAAAGACACAGGAGCCCATAAGTAAGAAACCCATGGCCATGCTAAGCCACTGGGGAAAGAATAAACGGCAGGCCTAAAGAGGCCCAGCAGGATCAAGTCATTACAGCAAGAATGACAGAGTAATATGGCAGGACATGATGGCAATCATGGAATAGGCTGAAAGAAATATAAAGCCCAGTATCAAATAAAACCCAGCCCCTAAGGGGAGCAGGAAATTGTAGGACAACCCACGTAAAAGGCCAAAGAAGGACGGCAGACTGTACAGGCAAGCCTCCAGATCACGGCGAACGCATGAGCAGCAGATAGATTTTGGACATATATGAAAGAAAGGCACGCGCAAGGCCCAAGCACCATCAGCCTGTACCCAGCCAATATGGGACATGGTGGGGTCATGGGTTAGAGGTAAGAGGGCATGGTTTAGCGGTGGGGAGAGAGGAAAAAACCTATTTTGCGGTTCCTGCCCAAGCTCTTTTTGAGGGGTACATCCTGCTGGAATGACAGACCATCCAAAAGAAGCAAGATTGAGTGGGAACCGCTAGGTGCATGCCATGAGGGATAGAGAGAGAGAACACCCACACCGTGGCAGGAAAGGGTGTCACGGCAGACTAATAAATAAAACAACTCTCCTTTGTCTGGAAAAGGGAAGTGGCACACAGACGGACCAATGGTGGTCGGCAAGTACACCCAAAGGTGGTTAAGGGCTAAAATAGTAAAATCTAGTCACGGTAGGCCCTATATAAGGAGACCCTTGCCGTGCCCAGAAAGGAGGTAGCAAGAATCGGAGAAGAGGAAGGACAAAATAGAAAACAAGAGTAAAAAGAAAAGAAAGAAAAGATAAGAGGAAAACTAAAAAACAAAGAAAGAGAAAAAAAAAAAAAAAAACAGAGAGAGTTAGACCGGTAGGCATGCACCAGTAGGTTGATTTCCCTCTCTTCCTTTCAAAATCCTGCTCTTTGTCAAAAAGTAAAAGGATCCCTCTAGGCACCAACTATTCAGGTCCGCTTCCCCCAAAGCCATTAATTTCCACGGCAGAATTTCCCTAGGAGATTAACTACGTTGAGAGGAGGCATTCTTCCCTCTTTGGTTTTGCTCCTGCGGACCAGACTTGATTTGATTACTTACTCTTTTGATTAACTCATATTACCATTTGTTCCTTTTACTTTCTTTGTAAAAGTCATTGTCATTATTGTGATTATGTTTCATGAATAGGGATTATTTGGTCGTTTTCTATTAAATAGTCAGAGTGCTATATTTTGTTGTTATTATTACATTTGTCTGTCATGACTCATCTGAAACAGCTCTGTCTGCCGTAAGCACACTCCTAGTAGACGAGGCATAGTTTGTGCACAAGCCAGCCCAAATTGAGTTGCAATTGGACCGGTCTCAACTCACTTACTTAGAATACTTAGGCCTATTACCACAGGAGGCAGCCCAGCCCAATACAACAAAAAATGCCCCTACATTCCTCATAGTATTTAAACTACACATTGTATTAGCATGTTAGTTTTGTGATCAAATTTGTGCTCTTATGCCCCCCTTCTTAAGAATGGGGGGACTGTCATCACTTTCTTTTTTCTTTTAAATAAAGAGCGTGTATTCTAAAAAAAAAAAAAGAAAAAGAGAGAGAGAGAGAGCGCGTGTGTGTGTACATATATTGGAAACATTAAGAAGTGCAAACTATAAACTTTTAGTATATATTCTTTGTTTTTAATTATGATCTCTTTTGATAAAATTTGACATAGGGTAAACGATGGTATCTCTATTCTTAGGAGGTATATGGTGCATCCATTGGCGGCTCCACATGTAAGTTAGAGTAGTCACAAGACCACTTTGACTTGTAAAAAAATTTATATATACACTTGCAAAAAAAATATTATATGCTAAACTAACTTATTGTAACTACCTTAATAAAAATGTTGAACACCCTAACTTGAGAATTACAAAAATTTGGATTCAACAAAAATAAGAACATTTACAATATTTTCACAATAATTTAATAACAAATCTTTTTTTTTTTTTTGAAAATCAATTTCACAACAAATCAAATGTGGTAAGCTGTTACTATTTCTAATTTAGGCCCAATACTAATATTATTTTTTTATCCACCAATAACATCTTTTTGCATAAGATTTATTGTAAAAATTTTGTAGATATAGCATTATTCCAAAATTAATTCTGCCCCCAAGCAGAATATTTAGTCCCTTTTAAAAAAAGGCTTAAATAACAAAAATAAATATTCGCTCAAATAACAACAAACATAAACCAAACAAAAACATGATAAGACCAAACAATAACAAGTGAACAAATTATTCAATAAAAAGCCTACTATAAAACAAAAGGATAAAAATCGTTAATCATTCAAATTTGTAGCTTGTTCAACTTATTCAATAAAAATAATTTCTAATTTCATTTTTTCTTAAAAAATGGTATTGAGAAAAATGTTGTGGTTGTGAATTATCCTTGATGGTGACAACATTTATACTCTTTTTGGCTTTGCCGTTGCAATAATATTACTCTCCTTAGCGACTCGACTCACAGTTATAGCAAATATTTAAGTTATTGCTTTATAGATTTTCAAAAAAAAAAAAGTTATTGTTTAATTAAATTTTGTATAATTTAAATTTTTTAGTGACCACCCTAAAAATATTTCTAAAGCCGCCACTAGGTGTATCAAGCATATATGTAACTTCCCCTTGTAAGGGAAACCTAATCCTCGCTAGTACGCTACACTATATGCTTTTTCCTCTATTCTTAAAATAGAGAAGGCCTAAAGACACCATCAAACTTGTTTCGCCCTGGACGACGAAGTCTTTTGCACGGACACATCTGATTACAAGTTTAAAACTAGTTAAAAGTCATAAAGAGTTGCATTGCCCCCTTTTCCTAGTGTCATCTAAAAGAGTACAAAATGTGCAATTAAATTGAATTACACTGTTGGAGTAGCCCTGTGCACAAGTCATTAGATCATTCATATCAAATTTCTTAAAAAAATTTAGTCTTTAGCAGCTCAAAAAGGCATTTTATCTATTTTAACGACTCATTTTACAATATACCAAATATCAAAGGTTCTATTTTTACATCCATCCCATTAAAATAGTATAAACAACTTATTAAAATAAAATAAAACTTCCCCACAAAAATTAGCCACTACAGCCACGCGTGTTCCCTTAAATAAAAAATTGGTTTTTGTTTTTGACTTTAAGCTACATAGAGCTGCTATCTGTAACTCAAATTCAAAATTTTTTTTAAGGCGAAAAACACATTTTAGTCCCTACATTTTCATGCGATTCTCACTTTGGTCCCTAACTTTTTTTTTCACCGATTTTAGTCCCTATCCTGGAAAACGCGTCTCGTTTTAGTCCCTGACGTTACATCAGAGACGGAAATTGCACAGCTAGCAAACGGAAAAATTTAAAAATATTAAAATAATACCCACTGTGTCCACGTGACTTTCCACGTCAGCCTCTAAATTAAAAAAATTTAACTAAATAAAAAAAAATTAAAAATAGAAATAAAAATCAAATCCAGCAAGAACAAGATGAACAAAACACAAACCCAGCAAAAACATGATCAACAAAACACAAACCCAGCAACTTTAAAACCCAAAAAATTAAATTCAAACCCATTAAATTCAAACCCATACACCACTGCCACACCCAACCCGACTCATAAAAAAAAAACTCATCGCCAAACACAAAACATTGCCCACCACTCATCGGATCTGAGCGGAGACGAAGAAGACGAGGTCGGGTTCTTCAAGCTTAACGATGGGGGCCCACTGCCTTTTCCAGTCGGGAACCTCCTCCAAACGGCGACGTGTGGGTTCGTTGTCACCGACGCTCTCAAGCCCGACCACCCTATCATCTACGTCAACACCATCTTCGAATTGGTCACCAGCTATCGCGCCGAGGAGGTCCTCGGCCGCAATTGGTTAGTCAATTTTTTCTTCAATTTCGATTGCAATTAGGGCGAAATGTGAGATTGCTTTGGATATTTGAGCTGAGCTGATTTTGGTAATTGTTAGGGTTTGGAATGTCAATTTTGGTAATTGCTTTTGCTTTTGGAAAGCAGCGTCGGCTAAGAGAGGAGATGGTTTTGTTGTCAGGTGAGGTTGATTTCGTTTGGGTTTGATAGTTTTGAATCTGAGGTTGGAGGTGGTTTGGTTTCAACTCTATGGTTTGGATCTGAGGTTTGTGTTTGGTTTCTCAGAAAGTATAAGAAAATTTGGGTTTTGAGTTTTGAGTTTGGGGCCGAAAATCTGGATTTGATTTTTGTGTTTGATGTTTTGGTGGTGTGGGGGTTTGAAATATGGGTTTGAATTCAATTTTTTGAGTTTTAAAGTTGCTGGGTTTGTGTTTTGTTCATCATGTTCTTGCTGGGTTTGATTTTTATTTATGTGTTTAATTTTTTTATTTAGTTAATTTTTTTTTATAATTTAGAAGCTGATGTGGAAAGCCACGTGGACACAGTGAGTATTATTTTAATATTTAAAAAATTTTCCGTTTGCCAGCTGTGCAATTTCCGTCTCTGATGTAACGTCAGGGACTAAAACGAGACGCGTTTTTCAAGATAGGGACTAAAATCGGTGGAAAAAAAAGTTAGGGACCAAAGTGAGAACCGCGTGAAAATGTAGGGACTAAAATGTGCTTTTCGCCTTTTTTTAATTTGCCTTCTTTGCTGTAAAACATGTTCTTCCAGTATTGGTTGCTAAATTGACTTTTTAGTCAATTTAGCACCCTTATTGCGGATGCTCTAAAGGTTGTGGCTTCTGTCTTACCATACACCCATACTAGTGTTAATTTGGGACCATACAAATTGTTGCTTTTTCACAGTTATAAATCTAGTTTGTAAATCTCTATATACCAGTTGCCAATCTTTGTGATTTGCATTGTATTAGTTTTGTATCTGAAATTGACATATAGATGTAATTATATGTACGGTTGACAATGTTTGGCACAACCCCTGAACATGACACACTTATTTGCAAGGTAGTGTATAGCGTAAATGGGTTCATGTCGAAACGACTTGCTTTGATATGATTAATAATTGGATTAATTCCATAATGATATGCTTAACCCGCAATCAATCTGAAATGAGCTAGTTCATTATTTGTGTCAAGACAGGTTGATCAATTTTGACACACTCATTTAACCTGGATAAATAAATGTCATTTTATCCAACATGAATTTGAATATTTAATATAAAATTGAGTGATTAAAAGAATTTTAATGATCGTGTAGATATTCTTCATTGAAACTCTAAAATTCCTAACTTTTTTACCAGATGTTGCTTTCACACTTGCTTGTTGCTCGTGAAATGAATCAATTTAAGTGTTGCAAGCCTCGTGAACTTTGCTGTAAGGTTTCCTTTTGTTTAATGCATGTTTTCTCTGGTATCAAAAAAAAAAAAAAAAAAAAAGTGTTGCAAGCCTTCTTGTTAATCGCTGCAACTCTTTGGTGGTCTTAGGGGTTGTGTACTTGTGTCTATATAACAACCTGCTATCTTTTCGAGGTTGGCCTTGATCCCTCTTTGCGAAACCATAAATATGGGAAATTACATGATAAGACCCTAGAGACAAACTTAGAAGGTTAAGCTTCATATGATACCTCCTCCATACATCAAACGTATTCTCCAAATGGCAGTGTTGCTCAGTCTTCTAACTCTTAACTAAGATATCATGTACTTGTTAGACTTCTATATTCTTCCCAATCATAGTTATCAAAACTGAACAGAGTATAAAAAAATAAAAATAGTGGGACTTTTTTTTGATAACTATGATTGGGACTTGTGAAGAGCAAACGAAATCAAAATAATATAGAAATTATGGAATCTGAAATTTAAATCCTGTGGCCAAAGGCCTTGTAGCTTAATTGACACATCCCCATGTACAAAGTACTGGGGGGTCTAGGGGGAAAGGGTTCAAGCTGCGGGGTTAGCAACATGTTGTAATTATCTCTCAAAAAAAGAAATTTAAATCCTGTGCAATTAGAGAAATGATACGTCCATAATATTTTTACAACAAATTCTAAGTGGCAGGTTGTTACTGATTGTTATTGTTGGGGCAAAAAATTAATCTTAGTGTTAGGTTCAAATTTGAACCTATAACAATTAATCAACTGTGATTTGTTGTAAAAATATTATGGATGTAGAATCTCTCATGCAATTATTGTTGCATGCGATTACTATGTTGGTGTGGGTTGTAAAAGTTTAAAAGAAAAAAAAAAAGAGTAAAAAGTTGAAAAGTTAATTTATTTTCTAATCCAAAGATTAAGATTAAAAGTGGATTTTTTTTGGTTAACTTTTAATCTCAGTCATCAATTTACTATATCAGCAAATCTGGATCCAAACTTAAAATTTACCCAGACATTACTATTATTATTTTTTAATGAACAGACATTAGCATTAACTAACTCAACCACTTCCATTTGATAATTGATATCATGTAATCAAGTTTCAAAATTATGATTATAAATTGGATAAAAAGAATAATATTGATAGTTGCTTATATTATTCTTCTTCTTTTTTTGAGAAGATGCTTATATTATTCAATGTGAAAGAAATTATTTACGTTGTTTTCACCCTTATCAACTTTATCAACCAAATCTTATCGTCAAATATCGCTCCTCTTCTTTACAAGGAAAGAAAAACTCTTCCCCCCTTGTTAATTGTTATAACTTATAACCATCAAGCCATATCAAAAAAGAATTCAAGTTCTCAACCACCCATGGTCCGGTTTATTGGATTCCTTTGCCATTCTATCCAAAATCTTCCTTTCCATAGTGGCTTTTACCATCGTGTGTGTGTGTGTTTTGAAATGGGTACCATCAAATCATATTAAAAAAAGAATTCAAGTGCTCAAACCACCCATGGTTCGGTTTATTGGATTCCTTTGCCATTCTACCCAAAATATTCCTCCCCATGGTGGCTTATACTATCGTATGTGTGTGTTTTGAAAGAGGTAGATATTGCCGGAGGAGGAGATGCGGAGTTCGAATAACAGATATGAGGAATTACAAAAGATGTCATTATCATTAGACTATTACCATAGTATCTATCCTATGCATCTATGTATTTAGTTTTAATTTTTTTAGATAAGTAAATAGTGGGGGAGAGGGAAGATGGGGTTCAAATCATTTACAAAGAAAAAAAAAAAAAAAAAACACAAGCATTATGAAGGATGCTATTAACATGAAAGTTAAGTACTATTTACTTTGTTACATATCCAATAAAAAATGATTTTTTTTCCTAAATATATAGTATGACAATTATGATAGTTATTAATAGGTATTTATAATGATTGTGTTTGTATATAAAACCACAATAACACTCCCCTTTTTTTAACTATTGGTGGGAAAAAAAATTTAAATAGATGAAGAATGTGTAAATTTGGTCTTTTTAGTACAACACTGAAGTTTTTGGAGAAGAAAAAGTTAAGGGATATTACCGCAACTGCAACAACATAAAAAGTTCAAGGGTCTTAATACATTTTATTTTTAAAATAAATTTTAGATTGATTTTCTACTTATTAATATTCATATTATAAATTAAAGTTTTCCTTCATACAATAATTTGAAATAATAAGAAACATTAATAATGCTTTAGTTATGAAATAATAAGAAAATGGTTTTTATATATTCAAAATTTTTTTCTTTAAAATATCCTTGAAAATGCTAAACTTGCCAATTGATAATAATGTCGTATAGAGTATACTATAGAGTAAAAGAGACCTGGTCGTTGGAATTTCAATTTCAATTGCAACAGCAGCTGCACCTGAAAGTTGTGCTCACACTCACAGGCTCATAGCAAAAGCAGTGTGTAGTGTACGCCTTTATCAACAAAAACCCCAATTTCAAAAAGTACTTTCTCATTTCCGCGCCCACATAAAAAAAAAAAAAAAAAATACACACAAAGTCACATAGTAAAAACCCTTCTCACACTCCTCACTCGCTCACAAGATTTGGAAAAAAAAAAAAACGAAAATTTTTCACCATTTCCTTGAAAACCCATCTACAGCAATGGAAGAAGAAGACCATCAAAAAGTGTCAGATCTGATAAAAGAGCTAGTCCTTCGCTTACTTTCCCAAAACCCCACCTCCGATTCCCAACCCATTGACCCAAACTCCACCGATTTCGCCAACTCTCTTCGCTACGCATTTCGCATTCTCTCCAGCCGAATGACACCTTCCATTGCTCCTGACGCCGCCGCCATTGCTGAGTCCATCAAGCGCCGTCTCGCCACTCAAGGTAAGTCCTCTGAAGCCCTCACTTTCGCCGACCTTTACTCCAAATTCGCTTCAAAGACTGGACCTGGTAGTGTTAATAACAAATGGGCTGTCCTCTATTTGCTCAAAATCATTGCCCATGATAAGAATTCCGCGAGAACCCAGTTGTTGGATTCTTCGGTTTTACTGCCTAGTTTGTCTGATTCGAGGGTTTCAAGTAGAAAACAAAACGGTTGGGAAAATGGGGTTTTGTTGGTTTCTAAAGACCCCGAAAATCGGCGTGAAATTGCGTTTAGGGAGTTTGTGAACTTCGTTAAAGAAGAGAACGAGGTTCGTGAAGAGGTTTTGGTGAGGGATGTGTTGTATGCTTGTCAAGGGATTGATGGGAAGTATGTGAAATTTGATAAAACTGCTGATGGGTATGTTTTGTCTGATTTAGTTAAGGTTCCTAGAGCAACCCGGATTATGGTCCGGAAGCTTTGTGAATTGGGTTGGTTGTTTAGGAAGGTTAAAGGGTATATTTCGGAGAGTATGGATCGGTTCCAGCTGAGGATGTGGGAACTGTAGGGCAGGCCTTTTGTGCCGCATTGCAAGATGAGCTTTCGGATTACTATAAGTTGTTGGCAGTGCTCGAAGCACAGTCGATGAATCCTATTCCCTTGGTTTCTGAGAAGGTGAGCTCTGAGAATTATCTTTCGTTGAGGAGGTTGTCGGTATGGTTTGCTGAGCCGATGGTGAAAATGAGGTTGATGGCTGTTTTGGTTGACAAGTGTAGGGTTTTGAGGGGTGGGGCAATGGCTGGGGCTATTCATTTGCATGCCCAGCATGGTGATCCGCTGGTTCATGAGTTCATGAGGTGTTTGCTCCGGCGGGTTTGTTCTCCGCTTTTTGAGATGGTGAGGAGTTGGGTTTTGGAAGGGGAGTTGGAGGATATTTTTGCTGAATTTTTTGTTGTGGGTCAGCCGGTGAAAGCGGAGTCTCTTTGGAGAGATGGTTACAGGCTCCATGCTGGGATGCTCCCATCTTTTATTTCACAATCTCTTGCTCAGCGCATTTTAAGGACTGGTAAGTCAATCAATTTTCTTCGTGTTTGTTGTGAGGATCGCGGTTGGGCTGATACTGCAACAGAAGCTGCTGCTGCTGCTGGGACCACAACAAGAAGAGGGAGCTTGGGATATGGTGAAACAATGCCCTTGAGTCTTTGGTTGATGAAGCAGCAAAGAGGATTGATAAGCATTTGTTGGATGTTATGCACATACAGTATAAGTTCAAAGAACATTGTCTTGCAATCAAGCGGTATTTACTGCTTGGACAAGGTGATTTTGTTCAGTATCTAATGGATATTGTTGGGCCAGAACTTTCAGAGCCTGCTAACACCATTAGTACTTTTAAATTAGCTGGGTTGCTTGAAACTGCAATTCGGTCTTCAAATGCTCAATATGATGACCCGGACATATTGGATAGGTTGAGAGTTAAGATGATGCCACATGGATCTGGAGATAGAGGCTGGGATGTATTCTCATTGGAATATGATGCAAGAGTTCCACTAGATACTGTGTTTACGGAGTCTGTCATGGCAAGGTACTTAAAAATTTTCAATTTTCTGTGGAAGCTTAGGCGGGTGGAGCATGGGCTTATTGGTGCATGGAAGACGATGAAACCAAATTGTATTACTTCTCATTCTTTTACTAAGCTGCAACAGGCAGTTAAGTTGCAGTTGCTTTCAACATTGAGGCGATGTCAGGTTCTTTGGGATGACATGAATCATTTTGTAACAAACTTGCAGTATTATATTATGTTTGAAGTCTTGGAGGTGTCATGGTCGAATTTTTTGAGTGAAATGGAAGTAGCAAAGGATCTTGACGATCTACTTGCTGCACATGAGAAGTACCTACATTCAATTGTAGAGAAATCCCTCCTTGGAGAACGTTCTCAGACCCTTTGCAAGTCACTCTTTGTCTTGTTTGATCTTATATTGCGCTTCCGAAGTCATGCTGATCGGTTATATGAAGGGATTCATGAGTTGCAAGCAAGGTATTGATCTTTCTGTATCATTGTTGTTATATTTGTAGACAAAATGATTAATAACTAAAGAATTTCATTTGATTAAGCTAGCATAAGTTGGATCACATCTTTTTTACAGAACTATGGAATCCTCTTTGCCCTCTCGAGACAAGAGCAAATCACGGAGGCAATTAGGTGATAAATCTTCAGACCCTGGGTCCTGGATAGGTGAGGGCAGGAAGGCCCTAACACAACGTGCTGGTGAATTTCTTCGCAATATGGGACTAGATTTGGATGCAATAGCGAAGGAATATTCATCACTGCTTGAGGGCTTCATTTCTCAGTTGCCTGTGCAGCAACATGTTGATCTAAAGTTCCTCCTGTTCCGGCTTGACTTCACCGAATTTTATACCCGGTCGGGTCCTAGTTTATAGGAAAAAATTTGATGCATTTGAGTTCAAGGAAAGTTTCTACTGTCAAGGCATTAATAATGTGCTTCAATTTGCTAACGACTCCCAGCCATATCACTGAACAATTATGCAGGGGCTGGCTGACATCAGGATGTACCAGTTTGTATATAATTTCTTGAACTTAGGTATGGAAACACTTAGCTCCTTTTTATTATGTAATTGTGTGTGTGACTGTGCGGTTTAAAAATATTTGTTGGGGGTTCTGATACAGGTATATCTTACTTTTCAGATGGTGTTGCTTTTTTCTGATGGCTTGTGTGGAGGTTTAAATTGACTTGAAGGTATTTTGCTAATATTAGACCAGGGTGTGAAATGTGGTAGTGTGCACGTTTTGTATCTGATATCTGAATGATTTTCTCTTGGTATTTTCTTGCAGCTTTTGTAAGCGTTCCATCCTGAGCTTGTATATTTGTACCATAATTTTTCTATTGGTTGAATGATAAGCAATGTCTGCTATCTAATGTTTCGCATGTTCATTTCTTCTATTCAATTACTTTTTCTTCTTATTCCTATTGTTATTCTGTGTAGGGGAATTCATTTACTATTAGATTTTGTCAGTCAAGGACTTGCTAGTTAAGTTCTGTGCATTTTTATGTGTGAATCCATGAGTCTTGGAGAAGAAATAACATTTTATTAGGTAGAGTATTTTCTGGATTTATTAAGGATGGAAATGGGGCTGGTTTTTTTGTGGGAACCTTATTCCCCACCTGTCCCATCCCATCAAGCCCGCTCCTACCCCCACCCTATGAGGGACTCAAAGAGAGAGAGAGATAGGGTTGGTCACTAGATGGTGTGAGAGAGAGAGAGAGAGAGTTGAATGCATGACGTAGGATAGATTTGGAAGTCTATCTAAATGTGTATATGTGTATGTGATGGGTTTAAGGGTTAGGAGAATTTGTTGATTGAGGGTTTAGAGTTGTTGAAGAAAGTGTTAGGTCTCAAACTGGACTAGAGTTTGATAAGATGGGGAAAAGGCAAGAATACTATTTCTTGAAGCTGACAAGTGCTAGAAAATTTTGGATAGCGATGGTGTTTAGGAATAAAGGAGTGGTTTGATGAGTCATTTGGTGGCTATTTAGGAGAGAGTAGCTTTTGATTGGTAAGGGAAATGGTTTGATTTAGGGTTATAAGAAAGAAGGAATGGAGATAATTTTATGATATTCATGGACTACTCAAATGGTACCATGAGCAATTGAAGAAAAAATAGAAAAAAATAAATAAAGAAAAAAATAGAGAGGAGAAAGTTCACATTAGGGACTAGATCTTTCTTGTACTAGAAGTATTCGGACCAGGGGTGTATAGGTCATCAATATCACTGATCAAAGCCGATGTCACCAAGCCACACTGCCTACTTTAGGCAGTCACCGACATGCTTTAAAACTATTTGAATTTACTCCAATTGGACTTCACACATTTGACCCAATAAAATAAATCTGAAGTGGACAAAATTCTGAAGTAGCAACAAATGAATCTTTCATATGGTGAAAGCCCTAGAGAAAGAGACTGAAAATGGTGGTTGGTGGTGGTGTGCTCTGAGAGGGGGGAGGGGGGGTTGGCAGCAATCTGAAAAATAAGGAATGGAGAATAAGAGTGTGAGTTTGATTCTTTTAAAATTATATAATGAAAAGATTAATATATATTTTTAGGATTAGTATCAAGATACACCTAGTCAATTTGTGTAACTCTTCTTAATATAACATCATTTAATAACTTTTTGTTGGATTATATGTTCTCTAAGTTCTTAACTCACATTAAATTTTGTGTTAGTCAGGTGTTATTTGCATTTTGATCTATAGACTGATGTTGTGTATATTATTTTAAAGTTGAAAATCTTTTTAACTTTAAATTATAGTCATTCATCTCAAATCGTCTTGATATTTTGTGCATTTTTTCTAATTGAGTTAATAGGTAAAATATATTACTACCTTGAGTTTATTACATTTTGTCAATTCTATGTTATGAATCTTTCTATTAGAAGTCATTTTACATTATATTTGAAAAAATGTGTGGTTTACATTAATTAGGCACGCTTTTGTGATTTACACCTAGACTTTAGGTGGTCTATGCGCTAAATTGTACTTGATTCTTTTACCAATGCCAATTTAATTATATTTCATTAGCAGGCAATCACATGACCTTAAAATATGGGATTGTTACATATATTGCCCTTCAACTTTGATGTGAAGTGTTAAAATATTCCATCCAGACATTTAGAGTATTTTTCAGTAATCATACCATTAGCTTTGAAGGCTTGGTTTGTCAGAAAGGGGCTGTTCAAATTAAAAGTCCATGGACAGTCCAAAGATTAGATTTGTCAAAATTTCTTAAAATATTCTATTTGGGCATTTTGTATATTTTTCAGCAATCTTACTATTGGCTTTGGAGAGGAAGTAGATGATCTATCTCTCTGCAGGATAGTTAGAAACGCCTTTGAAGGGGTGGCTTTCTCTAGATCAGGTGGACCAAAATGTGTCTCCAGTGAACCTAACTGTCTTATTGACTATTGCATGAGATGTGTGAATCTAGCAATCAATTCTTTCGTCATTAATTATCTTCTTGTAATGGTCCCAAATCTTTTGACCATACTGCATTATCTAGGAGCATACCTCTCTCACTAGACATGAAGTGAGAGGCTTTGTGGCTATCAATAATATTCATTGTTATGCTCGGTTGGTTAATAAATTTGCATGGTTTATTCATGCCCAGTTAAAGACCAGCTTCTCCATGCTGTGTATGAAAACAGGTTCTACTATATCTTCAGTTTGTTCCACAGAGAACACTTTCAATTTTCACATTTCAGTTCATTTTAAAATTCTTAGATACTCATCTGAACTGCTTGTATTTCATACCAGCTAGAAGTGCAGTCCATTTAAGCTTTGGTTAATTTGCTCTATAACCGAGTATTACTTATTCTCTAAATATTGATACACTGATATTCAGATTACTTTCGTTTCTTTCTTTTACACTGTGTTTGGTTGGGTGGATTTTAGGATGGATGGAAAATATAAGAAGGAAAATGGAGTAGAAAAGTGGGTTTTCCCCTGTTTGGGAGTGGGAAGAAAATAGGAGTGGAATACCGGGAGAAAATTTTCTCTCTCGGCCCACAAAACTTATTTGGGAGGAAAATCAATGAGGGAAAACTGCCTCATTGCAATTTTACCGTAATACCCTCCCACCAACCCACATTCATGCCCTTCGCCTACACCCCTGATGACTTTTGCCCCCACAAAATCCTTATCACTTTTCTCATCCTCTTCACAAACACAACAGCTGCTCTGAAATCAAGTAAAAAAAAAAAAAAAAGCAGAGAGCAAGAGCTGGAGACAAAAAATAGAGAATGAGAGCACTTCTTGAATGAGGGAGAAAATGAAAGAAAAGAAGGGGGAGATAAAATAAGGACAAACGTGTATGGAGGAAGAAAATAAAAAAAAAAAAAAAACAGAGAGCAAGAGCTGGAGACAAAAAAATAGAGAATGAGAGCACTTCTTGAATGAGGGAGAAAAAGAAAGAAAAGAAGGGGGAGATAAAATAAGGACAAACGTGTATAGAGGAAGAAGAAAAAAAAAAAAACCCCAGATGGAGACGGAAAATGGAGAATGAGAGCACTTATGAGAGAGAAAAAGAAAGATAAGAAGGAGGAGATAAGGACAAACGTGTATGGTGGAGAAAAAAAAAAAAAAACAAAACAAAAAAAACGTATGGATGAAATGAAAGGATAGAAAAGAGAAATAATATAAAGAATAAAAAAATTCTAATTGGAAAATGTTACTATAATATTTTTATAATATTTTCACAATAAATTTTAAGTAATAGGTTGTTATTAGTTAATATTGGTGGGTAAAAAAATAATATCAGTGGTGGGTTCAAATTAGAACTAGTAACAATTTTTCAGATAAATTTTGTTGTGAAAGTATTGTGAAAAATGTTGTGAACGTAACACTTCTCATTAAAAAATAAAATTGTTGGTAAATTTTATATCATTTAATGAGTACAAATAAATCTATTTATTACTTATTATTTAATAAGGGTATAATAGTTAATTTATATAAACTACATTTTCTATCATCCCACTTTTCTTCTCAACCAAACAAAAAAATTTTCCACCCTCTCACTTTTCCATCCCTCCAACCAAACACACAAAGGAAAACTAAATATTTTCCATTCTCCCACTTTTCCATCCTCCTACTATTTTCTATCTTCCCACTTTTCTACTCCTCCAACCAAACAGACCCTTAAAAAAACAAATGTAGCAGTGACTTTTACAGTTTTACTTTTATTTGGACATATGTTTGTTTATATAGCTTAGTCTGGGCATGCATGGAGTTATCCAAAAAGAGCTTAGGATTGATCTGTTGCCACTAATCATTGTTGTTTAGAACCCTTAACATTAAAATAAATAAATAAATAAAAAGGAAAAAAAGAAAAGAAAAGAGGCTAAAGTGCAAAACACACTCTTGAAACTTGTGGGTAGCACCTCCTAGTGTTTTTCCACACATCTAGGGTTCATATCTCATCTTTTGGTTGTAACTATCAAATTATCAACAATGAAAAAAGCAATCTCACATTGCTAAAATCGTTTTTTTTTTTTTTTAATAGAAAGTTTAGAAATACCATTAATAGATATTGAGTTACATCACAGGGATTACATCATCAACCAATACAGAAGAAAACTTTAGAGGCAACTCCTCTAATCACACAGTGAAATCAGACTAAACATCAGCAGATAAAGCCAAACTCTGCTACCCTATTTCCAGAACTAAATTGGGAATCTTCCAAAGAAGACATTAATTAAAATCAGAAGTTCTTCCACCAGGTGTGCAATAAAGGGCAAAAGAATTGCAATTATGCTGCATAAGTCTGTAAAAGCCAACTTCATCACACTCAATGATGCAATTATGAATGCCAACATTCCTAGTAAACCGGATAGCATTGCTCCAGTCAAATACGATTCAAGTTTGAAATTAAATCAGGGTCTCCTTGAACAACAGCCCCACCATAACCTGACCAGCTGAGTCCCTTAATAATAACACCCAAACCAGAAATTCATATTGTGAAAATTGTGAAACACCAGTTCAACTCACTAAAATCTGAACCATTGCATTCTGAGATCATGTGGTTATGATTTAGCAGTACAAGAAAAGTGGGCGCTACAGAATTTTAGTGGATGGGTGACTGATTCCTCAGTACTTGCCTTTCTTCATTCTGTGATGGTTTCTCATACTGTGACCAATCCATTAGTAAAAATTACCCATCTTCAACTAAATTTTTCACCAAAGTTCTTGCAAGATGGGTGTTGAAGGTAGGCAGTTTATCGAAAACAAAAGTTGTCATGCCTACGGTCCTAGATGAATAATTAACTAATAGTGAAAAAATGTAGTTGGAAGTTGGAACATAAACTTGCAAGAGCTGGTGCTGGAATGTGCTAATTGAATAACTTGAGTGAGTGATACGGTTTATGTGAAAAACGAGATAATAGAATCATTTTCAATTGAGCCAATAACAAACAAAATTTAAGGGGGAAAAAAACGTCTCAAACCTGCTCAATAATTGGTACAACTTGTGAGTTGGTTAGATATAAGTATATAATCTTACTCACATAAATAGCTAAGATCAAATCAGTCAGTCAATTTATACTTCTTCCCTGTGAATGGCTGAAACTTTTGTTGATCTTTCTTTGATGTTTCTGGTTGAACAAAATCGTTTGAGATCTTCATTGGCTGGGTCTCATGAGAACCAAACACAATTTTTCCTGCACGATTATGCGAACTGAACTTTGGTTGAGTTGCCATCCTTGTATCTGCAGCACGCAATGGTTGCTCCTCTTCAGGTGATAATTCTGGCACAGCTTGTTCAGTAGAATTTGTCCCATCCAAGCGTCTTGCCAATCCCGTAAATGGTATAAACTTCCTTTCGTTGTTGGCCTGCTCCCCTTGATCATTGGCCAATGCATTCTTTGTTGCTGGTTTCTCAGGTTCTTTGTAGTCTAGAGGAGGAGCAAACTCCGCCTCACAATCTGTATCAATAATATTTATAGCAGCAGAAGGCTTGGTCTCTAATATATCAATGTAAAACTTCTTACTGTTGTGGTTGATCATAATAGTATCTCCAATTGTCAGGCAAGAGAAGTTCCTCAATATGTCTTCCAGCATATCTTTCATGCATGGTAGATGAATGAAATCCGTGGTGTGAGGCTGCAACTTCATGTAAGTTCCTTTGTCAAGCCTCACATTCTTCATAATCACAGGGTCACCCTCTTGTAGCTTCATGTTCTCCATCATCCAAGTTGGTAGGTAGACACAATCCTCATTGCCAGTGAACTCCAACACCCCACAGTGTGAAACTCGACCGGTAGATTGATTTTTGATTTCAAACTGCATAGGGTACTCTACATTCAACCGTAGGAGATGTGTGAAAGCTGAAGTTGGCATTATGATCTTGTCACCATTGTCTGGGAGTGACTTTTCAATCTGAGAGAGAGGGTAACAATTGTAAACTTGATCAAATGAGCCCGCTGATGCATCAAATTCATCAGCATAATCATCAGAATCAGAGTCATCACTGCTGCTTTCATAGTCTTCTTCAGAAGAAGAAGAATTCTCATCAGTGTCATATCCAGAAGACTTATCAAAGAATTCACTGCCGAGAATTTCACATATTAGTGAAGACTGATCACTATCATCGCTGCTGCTGCTGCTGCTGCTTTCATAGTCTTCTTCTTCAGATGAATCATCAAAGAAGCCTCTGCCGACTAATACATGGAAAGACTGATCACAATTTTCTCTACCTCTTTCGTTGGATTCATCAGAAGACTTATCAGACAAGTCACTACTGCCTTCTCTTTTCGGATAAACGAAGTCAGTGATTTCCTTAGCCTGCTCTCTTTTTTCATCAGATTCTTGACAAGTATGATCCTCCATGGTTATGGTGATTGAGGAAGGAGGCGTCTCTTTGGCACAAAACCTTTCTTTCTTTCTTTCTTGTTCACAAAGTCTTTATTTATTTATTTATTTGATGAGCAAGTCTTTTGACTTTCTTTATTAGTTCTCAAACTTTTAATGTACTGTTTCTTCTTTTTCACTCTTATTATATAAAAAAGTAAATAAATCCCCAATTTAGCTACCATCATACAAATGCGGAGTAGAGATTAGATTTACTTCCAGGAAAATCCGGTGCTTAAACAGATATTCAATCTGTTATCTGTGGGTCTTTCTTCCATTCTCAAACACCTTTAATTAAGGTTATGGTTACCGATTTGGTTTAGCATCTATTTGCCTACACGGCTCCACCTATTATTATTTGCTAGGTATGAGGTATGAGCCTATCAGGTTATGCTACTTGCATGATTGCCTACTGATTCATTTATTTTAATGTGGAGCTCACTCATAATAGTTATTATTATTTTTTTTTTTTTAATTTGGACATTCGCTGATAATAGTTTTTTTTTTTTAATTATTTATTCTAGAAAAAGATTTTTGACTAATTATGAAATATTCTTCTCAAAAAAAAAAAAAACATCATGGCACATCTTTTTTTATAGACTAGAAGATTAGGAGACAATATAGTAGGGGTAGCAAAGGAAGCCCCAATCCGTTTGCTCACCCAAACCCACTCACTCTAATTGAACCCAAATCCACCCAATTATTAGTTGGGTTAAATAGGTATCAACCCAATTAGACCCAGTGATTATTAGGTTTTAACTAAAAATTCATTGAATCCCATTTTACCCAAAAACAATATATCTAAAGTCAACCCAACCCTTCCCATAATAATTAAAAAAAAAAAGAAAAAAGAAGAAGAGAAAAACCCAGCCTCAGACATTTCAGTGTTTCACGAGGGTTTTCATTTTCAGATTCAAAAGCAAAACTTTTCTCTTCCCAAACGGTTTTTTGGGAAACCAAACACATCTTTACCACAAAGAAAAATAGGGGAAAAAAAATTATAATTGATGACGAACATAGAATCGAGACAAACCACAGCCATGGCTTCATGAAAAATCGTTTCCCTCATATCTGAACACCGGAAAAATAAAAACAGAAATAAAAGTGACGCGTTTGATTCAAAAGCGAAACATTCTTGGAAAATCAAAGACTTTTTATGGAATTATTTTTTGTAGAAACAAACAAATTTTGTGGAGAGAAAGAACTAAGAATTTCCGTAAAAACCTTTCCAACTTTTAGTCAACCATACATATCCAATTTCGCCTCAACTAATTCCATGCAAAATCCATAGTTACAAAAAAGAAATCAACCCAAAACCGAAAAAAAAAAAAAAAAAAAAAAACCAGATCACTACCGGCCACATCTCAGCCCCTCTCTCTCTCTCTCTCTCTCTCTCAACCCAGATACAAATATCTTATTTTAAGATTTAAAAAATTAATTTAATTAAATTTTAAAAAATTATAAATTCAGAATTTTATTTTTAATTTTCTGACGTGGCTTTTTTTAAAAATTAAAATGTTGATGTGTCATTTAAAAAATGCAAATTAAAATATTTTGGTCATTTTTGAAGATTTTAGAGTAATTTGGTCATTTTCACTTTAGGGGCATTTTGGTAATTTTGATAATTGAGTAATTGGGTGGGTTGAGATTTAGCCATTATAATTGGGTTGGGTTGAGTTTGGGTTAGAAACAATTAATTAAATGGGTTTTAATGGGTGAATGAGTTTTATATATCCAACCCAATTATGCACATCCCAAGCCCACTCAAACCCACTCATTTGACACCCCGAAGTGAGTGAGCAACATAATTTTCTTATCGATAATAGTTAAAAGAGTATTAAATTGAGGAAAATATTAAAAAAAAAAAAAATACATGAGAGGAGAGTGTAACAACCATATCTCTTGGGATAAAGGAGACATGAACACCAACGTGCTCACCCGGAATGAGGAAAACTCGAACCAAAGACAAAAGTCTTGTTGAACAAGGCCTGACCACTAAACTATCTACCGTGTAGGTATTAATTTTTAATATAGAAGGTATAAATTGGCATGACAATAATTAATGTCACCAATGTCACTTCAACAAATGAAAACATGGTTGAATTGTTTTTTTGCAATTGGTGATACTTCGTTGGTTTGCAAGATTTATGTTTAAAAAAAAAAAAAAAAACAGACCAACTTAGGAAACAACCTGACCTTCAATTTAGCTATACGCCCCAAGTGCATCTGAATAGAGATTTACAGTATTAACGACACACCACATTTTGATGTCAACTTAGTGGCATATTATCAAGGCATGGTTGAACGATTAATGCTTACAAACGAATCTATTGACAACAACCGACCAACAAAAAACCTTGAAATTTTGTCTTAGTACCATAGAGAAGAAACAACTAGTTTACGTTCCTGTGCAAAGGTAGGTAGGATGCACAATTTGGCCAAACCAAACATAAAAAGAAAGGAAGTACACAAACATATATCCAAAAGGCTGTATTCAGAATCAAGAAGGGGAAAAGAATGAGAACACAATTCTGCTTCCCCTGATCTTTTCTATAAATATTTATATTTATACATTCTCACCATACAAAGGTTTCATTTTTTCACTCTTTGGAGTCCAGTAAGAGCTTGTTGCTGCAATGGATAAAAGATCAGGGTGGCCTGAGAGTGTTTTTAGGAGCACTTATCCAAGGGGTACCTGCAATGGCAAATCTCCATAAAGCATTGACATGCTCAGGTAAAGCATATTCAATGCCAACACGTGGACCTATCAGTATCTTTTCAGGCTCTGGACCATCTAAGAGTTCTAAACCACCTGCGCCCACATGCTTTACTCATTTCAGAGCTGCATAAAGTCTATTAATGAAGTTCAAAGCTCAAAAGGTATGTGTTGGTAGGCTTACCAGGAGTGTAAAGGCAATGGTTAGACCATTCTGTTGTAAGACCCAATGCTTGACCAACCTAAAAACAGGGAAATATAAATATTGAATAACTGAAAAACCCAGTGACATGAAAGAGCAGTATATAAAGTCATCAAGAAGACTAATTTAGTTCTCTTCACCCCCACAAGTATTTAGATTAGACTAGACTAGAATTTCTATCTTGTATAAAAAAGAAAAAGAAAAAAAGAACATGTCATCTATTCATGTTCAGTTTTTCTAAAGTATGTTATTGCAGCCAAATAATTTTAAGAAATGTAGTTATATTATTTTGGAATTTCTACATAGGCTCACCATCTTTTCTCTCAAAAAAAGAAAAGAAAAGATATCGTGTATCTGACATACTGCATATGTAACCATCCTCTCACATAGAGGTGAGTCTGTAGAAATTACGAAGTATAGTTTCGCATTAAAGAAGAGCCAAGGCATTACCAGCAGCTATTACTATGGTTCCAGACCCATTCAACCAATAAAAACCTGAAATTTCCAATACTCATCATATTATGTACAGAAATTATTTACATTGCTAATCATATTTGTCAATCTCCGCTACAAATTTAAAGTGAGGTAACTTCAGCACTTGTGAACTTAAATTATATAATTTATTCAGTTTATTAAACTGGTGAAGCTAATAATTTAGAAGTTCCAAGAAAAAGTGAAAAAGGGCCAGAACCACTTGATTAATAAAAGTATAATTTAAAAAGATAAAGAAGCTAATAAATATCATAATCTAGCCTTCTTATTGATGAATGTTCATATTAAACTACTGTTACTGAACATCATAATTCTTCTGTTTTAACTCACACAACCACCCTGTTGTTGTGAAATTTTTGCAATTTCCAGGTTTTAATTTTTATTTTGTTTTTCTTTTTTTTGGTGTGCCATAAAAGTTTTATGGATCTGTTGTGTCAATTTTAAAATATGTAAGAAGTGAAATTACTTCCATCAGCTTCATTTCTCAACCGAATTCCTCAGCCTTTTGTCCCTTCTATATCAGGAAAATGTTTTGAAAGATGATTGTGTCATATGCATAACTGAAAGCATGGGTTAAATACATCATTTTTATGAAAAGCAAGTATTAAATAAAGAACTACATATAAAAATAAAAGTAATTATCATAGATAGTTCCATTATATTATAATCATCAAATATTGCAAATGTAACAATTTAAATACTTTCTCTAATTAATGAGGCACTTCATTACATTTTCCATCACTATTTTACACAGTTGGTGCTAATTTGAAGATTCTATATCGGTATATCCCTTTAATTCCAAATAAATATATTTACAGATTTCAGTTCTACTGAATGAAAATACTACACTGGCTCATCTACAAGGTAAGAGCAAGAATTAGGCATTACAAACTTGTTATATGAAAAATAAAATGTAAGAACACAACAATGCCTAGAAAGAAAAGACAAGAAATTTGACCTTCCCAGGCCCAGAAAGAAGAACTGGCTTGTCAGTTTTCTGACCTCGACGCTGCTGAATGGTCTCCAATCCTGTGGAGTTGTTAATGATGATAAGGAATTCTTTTAGAGGTAGTATGCAAGATCATTTTAGAAAAAACCATAGACATAAAGATAGAATAAGGGTCCTTGTACAAACTTATGCAAAGTACAGCTAAGGAAAAACGAGGAGGAGAAAATTAATAAAAAAAGGTAGTGGCTAGTGAATAGCTGAAGTCCATGTAACAAGGGTCCTTTTTTCCTTCTCCCCCACACCCCCCCCCCCCCCCCCCTTCTTTCCTCATGTAGGAAATTCTAGTCCTCCATACTGTGGCAAAGAGTTGATGTGCTTATCCTATGTAAATTTTATTCAGGAGGGCATCATTACGAGCTATTTAATTAGTTCTACAATAAGTCATCAAGTAAATTTATGTGCAAAATTCATTTGCAAAGAAAATTACTAAAAGATATGGGTAGCAATCTCCATATACAACAACATATTCTTAGACCCCAAATTTTGGGGTCAGCTGGAAGGGTATGAATAATCTTTTTCAGCACCTGATCAATCGAACTAATGGGTTTGGTTGGTTGGGGTATGCCCAAGAGAGAAATGGCTGATTACAACACAAGATTACATTAAACTATGCCGATGATAATAATCATATTAGCTTTAAACATTTAGAAGGAAAAAAAAAATTACCACATATGGGAGCACAAGAACGAATTAAGACAGCAGCACCAACTCCTTCCTTGTCAGCCACAACATTCAGCATTGAATGGACTCCATAACACAAATATACATATGCATGTCCCCCTGCTCCAAACTACACACATACCCAACAAAACCCATTTTCAATTACCAAATGCATTCATATTCATAATGTGGGGGCATTTTTTACTTCAAGGAAACTCATGTGTACTCCAATTTTTGCTTTTGTCAAAGAGGAAGGATTTCCTTCCAATGTGGGACAAAAGCAAAAATTGCCTAAGGAGTACACATGAGTTTCCTTGAAGCAAAAAATGTCTATCACCATTGGTCATCCCTTATATGGCATGAAGAGGAAGCAAATCTTTCCTATGTGAGACAACAAAATTGTTTAAGGTTACAACATGACCTAGCCATTGGCCTTTGAAGCAAAAATTGTCCCCACACATAACAAAGCGAGTAAAAGACAAAGACTTTCTTTCATATAATGAAAAAAATTTAAGAATTTAAAAATCCCAGAAAGCAAACAAGTTGTGGAAAGTAGTATCTTACAACTGGGGCTGTTCTTGCTGTAATGCCAAATCGACCATGACAAGCCGAGTCATTTGGTCTATAAGCTTCTACCTATTAATATCAAACTCCCAAATATTAAGAATTGAAAAGCGAAATCGTGGGACAAAAGTTTTGGTCGGAATTAAGTTACCTCGGTAATCTGAAGAACAACATCGTCCTTCCGAAGAAGTTTGCCAAGCAAGCGTGGAGCAAGGTCTAGAGAGTCAATCTGACAGAACTCTGGGGGCAAGATTGTCAATTTGTCGATGGGTATGTCTGAGATTGGGAATGGATTTAGTTTGGGCTCGGATTTGGGTTTGGCCCGAATGGTGACTGCTTTGGAGCGGAGACTCGGCCGAGTTTCGTGTTCGGGTTCGGTGGTGGAAATGGGTTGCTTGAGCTTTCCAACTCGTTTGAATCGCTGGGTTTTGCTCATTTTTGTGGCTGTGAAGGGTGAAGGAAGCAAAGTGGAGCTATTGAAAGACGAGATGATGCTGACTTCTGGGGGTTTTTGGCGGGGACTCGTTCATAGATGGTGTCTCATATCCTACTCACCCAGTATATTTTTTATTTTTTATTTTTTATTTTATTTTATTTTTATAGAGGAAATAGGTAAACAATACAATAGAATAGCATTGTTTACTGATATATATATATATATATATATATCAATTTACTACTGTTTCGAAAATATTTAAAGATTTATCACTTTTTGGGTACTCGAGTTTGAGAAACTCGAGTTTTTCATAGTACTTGAGTTCCATAGAAAAATTTTCCGATAAATTTGAAAGTTATTATTTCAAAGAACTCGAGTTCATGAAAATTGATTTTCCCAAACTCGAATGCTTAAAAATGGTAGATTCTTACATATTTCCGAAACAATGGAAAATTGATATATATTTTGGTAAACAATGATATTTGGCCATTTTGCCAGTCTAATTGAATGAGAATTTAAAATTTCTCCAATTATTTATTTTATTTTATTTTGAACTTTAAACCCATGATTAAATTAGATTGCGTAATTGTAGGGACTAGGTTTGAGCACTTCTACTGTTGATTGAGTGGACTCAAGTCCAGCTAGCCCAATACAATGAATTTGTAGAGAGCGGATTCAAGAACTAGGCCCTAGTGAGGGATGCAACGGCCAGACATGGTTGCATGTGAATTGAATAGCATGGACGTGGATTCAAATGTGCAATGATGCTCCTCGACACTCCTCTTGGGAGCTTAAGGTTCTTATTATTCTTTCAGAGGTTGGTGACAAAGGTTTTTCGTTGTTACAGGTTGCTGCAATGTTCTATACTTGTGATTCCCTTCTGTTTTCCTGTCCCCCTTTCAAGAGGGATTCCTTACATTATATATCCCCTTTCAGTCGATCTTAGCCCTCTATTTGTCGATCAGGCAGGTCACTACTTGAGTGCTTGTCCCATCAGTCGCCCTCCCATTCTTTATGTGGACCGCGGCAGCCAAGACTGCACTGTTCAGGGCTCATTTTCTCATTAATGCGGCCAGAACGTTAGTTGTGGGCATTTAATGTGGAGGTGACAGTTCATCTTAGGCTTGCTCCTCCACCATGCCTCCACGGCTAACACGTTGTACTTGTTCCTTCTCTTTAGATGCTCGGGAAGGCTGCTTTTGGTGGGCCCTTACTTCCTTCTCCCATGGTCTCGGTTGGCCGAGGACATGGTCGTCCTCGGCAAGGCTCCTGGGCAATTTGGACTTTCACACTCCGTACTCAGGCGTTTCTTCATCCTCGGCATAGGCCTTGGGCTTGGTATGAAGTGGGCCGGGGTTACTAGATTCTCTAACCCCACAGTCATCAAGTTTTGTTTATTTATTTCTTAAATAAGTTTGAATTTGTTTATAAGTTACTCGATTAATTTGTTTCCTTTTGATATATAATTAGCACTCTCATTAATATTTTTTTTATCACTTCACAAATTTATGCTAAATAGTTATTAACTAAAAATAGCTCAAATTATACCAAGAGCTTATTGATCAACCAGTACCTCTTAATATTTTCAAAAAAAATTCAAATTATATCATAACTCGATTTATTTACAACCCTAATTTTAAAGCAACTGTCCAATACATGAAATGATGAGGTAGAATGAGTTTTTACACTAATTATGGGGTATGAGTCTTCAATGATGTGCATCAAATGAAAGCTAACATACAATTTAGTCAGTTTAAAATGTGGAGAAAAAATTATTCAATATTTCATGATCAATGCTCACTCCTCTCATATTAATGGTGAGCCTCACTATGAACTAAACTAGTGAAACCCACAATTACGTGAGAGAATGGAGCATTGCTAGTGTTTTTCAAGACATCTAGGGTCCACGAGTCAGCTCGAGTTTAGGCCTGACCTGTACTCGACCTGATTGGGTCGGGTGATTGACAATTTGACCAACACTCGACCGAACATACAAGTCAGACCACGCGTTTCGGGTTATGGGTTGAGCGGGGAAAACTCATCGATTAGGCGGGTCTGGGCTTTAGATTGGGCCAAGTTTGTAGATTTGCATGAGTTTTTTTAAAATTCTATTTTTTATGGGCCTTTTTGGCCCAAATTGATGGGCTTACTAAATTACAAGGATTTATAAATTTTTCAACCTTGTATATATATCAGATGGGTCAGTTTTTCATTATTTATTTTAAATTGGACTTTCAAGCTCAGGTTGTATTAAGCCACTACACCACTTTGAATCTTTTGGGCCTTAGGTCATATCAATCCAAATTTAATGTTTCCTAGTTGCCCATATTGACAAAAGACAACAAAAGACACACACAAAACAGCACATAAAAACCTGGGCAAAATAGCAAACAAATAAAAACACACAATAGCATTAAGCATTTTTTTTACCACCTGTTAAAATACCATAAAAAACTCTTTATTTTCCAATCTTCTGTCCTCCATAGAGTCTCTATCAATCTCTCTCTCTCTCTCTCTCTCTCTCTCCTGGAAGTTAGATCTATCATCTATCTCTACTATACCATCATCGGTTCCTCTCATTCCTCTCTTTCTCATTGAAGATCCGTAGATACCACTCCAAGATGCTAATTTCAATGCCAAGCATGAACATTTAGTCATTTTCTCACTCCTTCAAGCATAGCCAATCTTAAGAAAAAAGATTTTATTGCAAAAATTTGTCCTCATCATCAACAAACCTAAGAAAAAAGAATATTTTTATTGCAAAAAAAGCTCCATTGTAGATCTCTTTCAGCAATTTTGCAAAATCGGTTCAACCATACCAGTTCTCGGTTTTAACGGTTGAACTGACTGGTTTCCAATTATTCTTGTTTTTTGGCTCTTTTTCGGTTATTTGTCATAACCAGACCAGATTAATGGTTGATTCTCGATTGGACCGGTCGAATCGGCCGACCGATTTTTTAAACCATGGTTAAACCACACAAACGCAATACAAATAATAAATATTTTCAAAATGTTGTAGCCTTAGGACCTAGGCAGTACCTTAAAAAGACATAAACAAATCAAGAAAACTAAAATAGTCATACATGTAAAAGCCCATCTTAACCTATTAAACCTGCCAACCATTTCACACAGCAAGTAACAAATTCCAGCAAATAAATCACAACCACACAACAAGTATGGCAACAACGAATAAGAAGAGCATACTTAGTACACACACACACACACACACACTTAGTAAGCCATAGAGGCTGAAGGAAGAAGGAAATTACTGCAAGTCTATAAGACAGTAAACCACCAAGGTAGTAAACTAGTTACAATATTCTCAGCAGTCTATATAATTAGTTACAATTATGAAAAACCTAAGCGTTTATGAAAAATAGCTTTTCTAAAGCATTAAAGAACAACTACTTTGTTCTCTGTAGTTAATTCCATGACTTATAGAAAAGAAAACTAAACTATATGTTTTCCTTTCTATAAGCAAAAGTTGATTTACAGTTAGAAAAACAATATATATGTCCAAAAGAGCTTCCAACATGTATCCAAAAGGCTGCCTCTTATACAAAATGTGACCTTCCTCCTACAATACAAGGGGCAAAAAGATATTTATCAATAATATATAAGGATAAGACCAAAAACTACAGAATAAGTGAATAATAGTAAGGGCAGTAACCAAAATCAATAAAAAAGGCACTAACCAAAATCAATAGAAATCATAGAAAGGGCAGAAACTTACCTCGTCAGTGATCAGTCATCAACACTAATTAAGATACCTTTGCTTGAACTGGAACCTCCTGCTATTGCTTTATTTATAACTAGAAAAGAAAAATAAATGAAGGCAATATATTAAATTTTGTTTAAATATAAGACACATTTAATAACACTTAATAGAAAAGAAGTTTGGAAGTTAAACATATTACCAAAGTCATGAAATTCATCCTCTAATGTCTCTACCTCATCCTTTAATATGCGAAAAGAAATTGGGACCAAGGCTTGAAGCCAATTTTGAGCACAAACAAGATTTTGAGTCATGAGAGGAGAGAGTGAACTCCGAAATGGATCAAGTATGCACCATCCGGTACTAAATGCTAACTCAGAAGCAACAATAAAAACAGGTATAGCTAGCACAGCCCTAGCCATTTTGGACAGCATTTGATACATATTTGAATTGGCCTTCCACCATCCCAATATCTCAAATTTCACATCCCTTCTACCTTCACAATTTTCAGTCAAACATGGCGTAAATGCACTTTTAGTTCCTACATTTTGACTTTTTCCCATTTTAGTTCCTACATTTTATTTTTACCCCCTTTTAGTCCCTAAACCAATTAACGTGGGACATTTAAGTCTTTTCCGTCACCCAACTAATGGGGAAAGCTGATGTGGTTGAAGGAGAAATAAAATAATGATTTTTTTTACACATGGCTCACCCACGAAAGACACGTGGCTTCCCGCCCCACACGTGTATGTCACTCACCAACCAATTTGGCACGTAGGTAAAAGGGTTTCCCAAATCAGACTTTAATCCCTAGCCTCTCTCTCAAAGATCAGCTCTCTGCCTCCGTCAAACAGCCTCTCTCTCAAAGATCCTTCCGTTGAACAGCCTCTCTCTCAAAGATCATCTCTCTGCCTCTGTCGAATAGCCTCTCTCTTAAGCCATCTCTGCCACTTAAAGCCACCATCATCATCAACCATTTCGAAGTCCCTGATCAGATGGAAGCAAGCACTTCAACCAATTCAAGCTTGAGCAGGAGAGCTCCATTAAGGTGCTACTATGCTGAAAAACCAGTGTTAGTCGTTTCGTGGACAGCAGACAACCCTGACAAAAGGTTTTATGGCTGTCCAAACTACTGGGTATTTCAATTTGAGTATTTTATTTTATTGGAGTTCAGTTTTTTTGTTTAAATTCTTCTTTGGTGGTGGAAGTTTATTTTTCAATTTTCTTATGTTTCATTATTAAGTGCTTGGTTTGCATTTCAGGTTGGGCGAAAGTGTAAATTCTTCCAATGGCGTGATGATGAGATATGTGAACATGGTAAGGTGCTCATCCTAGAGCAAAAGCAACGGATTATCAGAGTAGAGGCCGAGGTTGCAAGATGCTACAAGAGAGAGAAGTTTTACATTGTGGCTTTGGCATTCTTATTGGTGATATGTGGAATTTGTCTCTTTAATTGTATGCGTAGTTAGACAGGTAGTGGAAGTTTGGTTAGGCAACAAGTGGGAAGTGTGGAAGTGTTTATGTTTGGTTAGGTGGGTAGTGGAAGTGTATGTTTGGTTAGCATGTTACGTAGATGGGGGAGTTTCAATATCCTGTAATTGCTAATGCATAGGGCTGACAGTGTGTAAATTTATTGGTTAGGTAGTTAGCATGGAAACACCTGCTGGTTTTTTTTTTTTTTTTGGTACCATTCCTGGAATGAAATGAATACCCCTGTTCCTTGATGACTAGACTAGTAGTGTGAAGTTCTCTTTGTGTTTTGGTTGGTCAATGTTTTCTAACTGTGTTTTTCAATGGTAAAATATTAATAATGATCCTCCCTGCAATATCATATTTGGAGAGTTGTGTTTTGCTGTGTTTTGGAGAGCAAAGGATGAAATAGGCCATCGGGGTTGTTGGAGTGAAAAGAAATCTTTAAAACATTAAATACAGGATGTTGCTGCAGAAGAAAAAAACTAAGAGTTCCATCCAAAATAAAGTTTTGTGTTGCCTTTGGAGATTGAATTTCCCCTGTTTTAGGATGTATTTGATGTTTGTTGGGGTCGGAGTTAAAGTTGTGGGTTTCTTTTGTTGTTACTTTATTTTTCTTCATTGATTTGGGTCTGAAGTATAGCAACTTGGTTGTTTGGGTTGATTTGTACTGTTCACCTTTTGTCTGAATAAAATTTTCTCATTCATCAAAATGAAAAAAAGACTTAAGAGGTTCTTAGAAGCACAGGAGGATTAAAATGTACTTACTGAGCAACATATGCCATCAACAATGCCAGTTATCAATTTACAAAATAGCTATATATTTTTTGGTTGCCAACAAATTCAGCCATTTATTTCTCACTCAATACCCTAGACTTGATAAAATTGGGTTCCTTCAAAACATTTTGTTTGTTATTAGGTTCTGCATTTTTAATTTTAGAAGACATACAAGAGCTTCAACCTTCTAGTTCCATAATTCATTAATTTGAACTTCTCTTGGAAAGAGAGTTTGTCAAGAAGATGGTCAAATTGTAAAAGGATCCCCCAATTATAACCTCTCCAATTATCACCACTCAAGAAAAGATATGTTTATCTGCTCTTCAATTTAGTATTTTATACAAAATATTTTAATTCTCCCATTGTACCATACACATTATCCTCTTGACCAATTCAATTAAGCCATTGTGAGTTTCAGTGACAATCATGGTTTTAAAAACGGACCGGATCGGCCGGTTCAACTGGGAACCGGACACTAATCCGGTCCGGTTATTGTTAAAAACCGAAAATAGAAGAAAAACCGTTAAAAACTAGAAACCACCGGTTTAACCGGCAAAACCGAAAACCGGTAAAAAAGAAAGAGAGAAAGAGAGACTTTGTTTCAAATTTGAGAGGAGAGATTTTGATTTTGAAAATACTCTCAAGCTTGAAGTGGTGAAGCCTAAGACACCAACAGTGACTCCAAAAACATCAGATCTCCTATCTTTGTACTAAGGAAGGAGCCCAAAAATGAAGCAAATTTACAATGATTTAATCTGTCTGCTTCAGCCTTTGTTTGTTGCTCCTGCACAATTGCACTTGCACATACCCATATTGATGAGAGAGATGGAGAGAGGGAGAGAATACTGAAGAGGGAAATGAAAATTTAGAAAAAAGTAGCATAGGAAAGAAACTAAGTTCAAACTCAGATTTGTTGTTTGAAAGTTTGAATAAGACATTAAAACGTGTGGATAATAGTAGAGTTTCAAAATGTGTGGTGGGTGTGATATACACGTGTAAGTGTAGGATAGGTGGGAAAAAATATCAAGGGGTAATGATATTGTTACCCATTGGTGACTTACTTTTTGTTATTTGACAAATTAAAAAATAACTAAAAATGGTTTGTAATAATGGTTACACTTTACCTTTTTTATGGTTTTTTTTTTTTGGTTGAATTTTGTTAAGTGGTGTCCAAAAGTTGATAAGTTAATATTTAATGTTTTACTATTATTTAATTTTTTAGTTAAAATAACTAGTTATAAAATTATTTATTTATTTTTATAATTAATAATTATTTATTTATTATTTATGACATCATCGGTTCGACCACCGGTCGAACCCTGATCGGACTATAAAACCGGTAAACACTCCCTATTCCGGTTCTTTCACCGTACCAGTTTTTAAAACCATAGTGACAATGGACTTCATAAAATTGGCAATTGATAAGTAATAACTTCTTTTATTGGTTGGGAGAATCGCATAAGTATAACCATACTCATATTGCTGAATCAGTTGGACTACCAAAAACATGAACAAATAAATAAAAAGGCTAGGCCATGAGTAAATTTGTGAGAAAGATCTATTTTGCACAAGCTTTAATATATTACAACCTGCTCAACATCTCCATTGAAGTCAAATTTTCAAGCAACATGGATTATCAAATGACAAGAATCAACCATTGTGTCAGGCTGATAACTGATTAATATCACAATCAATAAACAAAGTGACACAGAAGACATCACAAATAAAGCTAAATTCATATCCTCCCTGATAGTGTTTTCTAACTATGCTACTTGCTGCTAAAAATTTTTGCTTGCCAAAATTTCTACTGCATTGAAAACTTTTGGAATACAAATTTTTGCTGCAAATGAAATCTGCTGCATTGAAAAAATTCTGCTGCATTAAATAAAATTCAGTAATACAAATAAAATTTGTTGCATTAAATAAAACTCAGTAATACAAATAAAACCTGCTGCATTGAAAAAATTCTGCTGCTTTAAATAAAACTCAGTAAATATAAAATAAAGGGCTGCAAATTTCTGCTGCATCAAACAAAACTCAGTAAATACAAACTCAATAAATGCTACTGCATCAAATAAAATTTACGCTGCAAATTTCTTCAAATAAAAATTCTGCTGCATTGATTAAACATATATAATGTTATCACTTTCTACAAAACAAAGGGCATTGTTTCATAGTTAACCCTATCACCATTACCATCACTTTCTACAAAACGAAGGGCATTGTTCCATAGTTAACCCTATCACCATAAATACACAAAACAAGCAAAGGAAAAATGAACTTGTGCTCTCTTCATTTCCTTGGACCATGCACAGGTAATTGACTCCCACCATGTCTGATTGCTTACATGTATCTGGATGCATTCTTAGAAGCCTTTAGAGTCTTTGATGTGACCACCCTTGTCTTTTTCTGCCTTGGATTTGGGTTGCTGCTGCTGGAGTTTTGATGTGCACCTAGATTCTGTGTGGTGTTGCCTGACTGGTGTGGTGCAGCTAGAGTGGAGCTGTGCTGCTGTATATATGAGTGGATGAATGTTCTTCTATTGGCTTGAAATGGATTGGATGAGCTTGTCTTGGCATGAGGTGTTACATCTGGATTGAATTGGTGCATCCTGGATGAGCTTGTCCTGGCCTGAGATGGTGTATCTAGCTTGAAGCTAGGCTTGCTGGACTAGTATGGTACACTTGGAGTGGCTGGGCTATGCATGCTGGACTGAGGTGGTGCACTTGGCTTGAAGCTGGGCATGCTGGACTGGTATGGTGTACTTGAAGTGGAGCTGAAGCTGTGCATACTGGCCTACAAACAAGAAATTCACACACATTAATATTGAATATTGAAAAGCAATTATTTCATACACATGTCCATATATTACCTTATTAGATGTACTGGTTCTATTTGTGGTGCTTGGCAGTGAGGAGTTCCCTCCAATCTCATCGTTGCAACTTCTTCTATTATACCTTAACTTACCACCAGCCTTGCATTTCTTAGAGATGCCAGCTCTCCTACTTGTTGGCTCATTAGGTTCCCTTACTTTCTTCTTCTTAGGTCTGCTAGGTGGTCTTCTTTTGATGGGAGGCTGAATGGGGTCACACCACTAGGTCTTCACATATTCTGTCCATTGATTGGTGATATGATTGCTTCATAGCAAGCCTTGTATGTAGAGACATGATAACATGGGTGAACATACTGCTCAGCATCTTGTCTATTGAAAAATATGCAAGTGATTGTATGAGCACAGAGTATGCCATTTATATCCCACTTCCTACAACTGCAGTGTGTTGTGGCCAAGTCAACAGTAAAACTTTGCAGACCATTTTTTACTTCAAACTGGGTCTGCCCTGCCCAACAAGCTAACCACCTACTGGCTGCTAGTTTTTCCTTGTGCAACCTATTCAGAACCTTGGCACAAATATCTGACTCTACTCTCAAAATCTTCTCCCTGTTCTCTTGAAACCTAGTCATGAGATATAGCCTGATACACTCAAGCTGCAAGCACATACAAGTACAATGAAACATTAGATATCAATTGCAACACTTGCTAAAAACAGTAACAAATAATGAACCTAATTAATTGTAGGCGATCACAAAGAGTCATACCATGCTAATTATAGGCTTAGACCTGAATTTAAGAATCTTGCTGTTGAAATTCTCACACATATTATTTACTATAGTGTCAGTCAAGGCATCCTCACTAAACATGTGTCTGGCCCATTTTGTTATTGAATGAGCATCCAACCAATTGTGTACATCAGCATCAATACCCTTCAACTCATCCATCACCCTATCAAACTCTTTTTTATAAGTTGCCTTGGCTGCCTTCCAAAACAGTTCTCTGATCAGAACACCAGGATGGTTCTTCTTGAGGTTGTTGTAGAGGTGTCTACAACAAATCCTATGTTCATACCGTGGCTAGTTATCAATGAAAGTTTGCACCAACCCCTGTCACAAACAGTATCAAAGGAAAATATGTCTTAGAGATAGATACAATGAGTAAATGAAGAAAAAAACAACCAAATAGAGAATAAACTACACAACTTCTATTGGTCTGACATAAACACCTATCTCCTATTCTGACCTATGTCTGCAAGTATGGTACTACCAGGACTAACCCTCCTTAATTTCTCATAGTACTCCCACAGCTGGTTGTACTATTGTGTATAAGCCCCATCAACATATTCTTGAGCCTTATCCCTAGCCCTACTTGCTTTTCTTGCATCATGGACAGCCTCTTGGATGTCTCTCAGCTTGATATAAGGTTGTCTTGTCACTTTCTTCATCAACTTCTTCCCAATGTATGATGAAGTACACCTAGAATTCTTATAACTTCTAGAGCAGGTGTGTTTCAATGTTAATATCCTTAGTTGATAACTCCTCTCCCTTAGCACCTTTGTTAGATAGGCAACAAACTTGCACCATTCTTGGCAGACAGCTCTTACCCTTTGCAGATCATTTTTAACAAATCTAATCTCTCATCCACCATGAACTGCATAATCTGTTATAGCTTCCTTGAATTGCTTAGGTGTAATAAACAACATATCTTTCTCAAAATAAATATGCTCAGCCTTAGCCACTAGCTTAAACACAGGAAACTTCCTCACTTGCTCTTTTTTCTGTTCCCTTTCATCTCCTACATGTGTCTAGTTATCATCCTTAGACTTATCATCACTATCATACCCAAGCTCATCATCAGATGATGATTTCACAAGGCTATGTAATTCCTCACTCTCATAATCAGAGTTCATTACATCAATACCCATTTGGCCTGGTTCATTAACGTCAGCATCATCCTTACCATCCCAACTGTCACTACTATCTTCAACAAAGTCCCTAACACTATGGTTCAACTCTACATCATCTTCTAGGCCACTTCTTCCACCATTACTTTCCACACTATCACTGCTATTACTTATATGAAAGACCTCAAGTGGGTGCTCAATAATAGGTTCTTTACCTACTCTCCTCGAACCCACTTAAGAAGCAGCCACCTCAGTAGAAACATCAGCATTAACCTCAAGCTCATTCTCATTGTTAAAAGTTTGATCATTAGCATATATGCCATCACTATCATAAAAACTGTAAAAATCATCCCCGTCATGGTCATCATGTTCACTGCCATTATCATTGTCATCATGTTCACTGCCATTATCATTGTCACAATAACCTGTAAAGTCTTGCTCCATTGGCTGCACACCCTCACCAATATCCTGTCCTTCATCAACTAATATAGGGTCATGTATTGGGTGCTTTACATACACATGAATATCTTCATGACCCCTCACTAATTCTGTTAGGTACATGACATCACTATCATCAACAATCAAATGGAAGTTTGTCAGTTCTTGGTCCACTCCAGGCATTTTATACCACAGTCTGCTAACAGATGTGTACCCAAAGTCCTACATATACGCTCTATCTTAACCTTGGACCACCTTTCAGGGTCACAATTGTCAACTACATCTACTGCACCTCCCACATATTTTCGGCCATTCTTAGTAAAATGGTCACCATGATGCACAGATATACTAAATAGCTCATCCATTATGCATGCAACATAACCCTAAAACCAATTAAACAATGCTAGTTACAGAACAAAATATATATTATATTTAACAAAACAACACTCGTACCTAATAAAATATTCCATTCTGCATGCAGACAACACAACACTTAATAAAGTATTAGGTGATCACAACATTTAATCAAATATTTAAGTAACAATACAACACAACACTTATTTCAATAGTTTTGTCATACTAAAAGAAACAGAAAAGAGTACTTTTGTCATACACGAGGAACACATGGACCACAATGTAAACTACAAACAAACACATGCAAACAAGGACCAACAAACAGTCAAAAAGCCAAAATATACAAAAACATTGTAAAAACATTGTGGCCCCTACTAGGAAAAAGCTAACAAGCTTATTGTAAAGCTATAAATAAGGACAGAGAGAAGAGAGAAAAGACCTTTTCACAAAGACTGAGGTCTCCCAGCTTTCATTTTCTCCACTCCATGAAAAGTGTGGGTATCAAGTGACAGAGATTGACAGAGATGGTGGTTTTGAGAGATGGTTGATAATGATGGTGCTTCAAGTTAGTGTCTTTCAGAGATGGGTTTTGAGAGATGGTTGATGATGATGGCTGTTCGGCAAAGGTAGATAGCTGATTTTTGAGAGAGAGGCTAGGGATTAAAGTCTGATTTGGAAAACCCCTTTACCTGTGCGCCAGATTGGTTGGTAAGTGACATACATGTGTGGGGCGGGAAGCCACGTGTCTTTCGTGGGTGAGCCATGTGTAAAAATAATCATTATTTTATTTCTTCGTCAGCCACATCAGCTTTCCCCGTTAGTTGGGTAACTGGAAAGGACTTAAATGTTTCGCGTTAATTGGTTTAGGGACTAAAAGTAGTAAAAATAAAATGTAGGGACTAAAATGGAAAAAAGTTAAAATGTAGGGATTAAAAGTGCATTTACGCCAATTTTAAGCACAAACAAGATTTTGAGTCATGAGAGGAGAGAGTGAACTCCGAAATGGATCAAGTATGCACCCTCTAGTATAAAATGCTGACTCAAAAGCAATAATAAAAACAGGTATAGCTAGCACATCCCTAGCTATTTTGGACAGCACTTGATTCCTATTTGAATTTGTCTTCCATCACCCCAATATCTCAAATTTCACATCCCTTCTACCTTCATAATTTTCAGCCAAATATTTCCAATCTCATTACTACACCCTGTGGACTGCTTAGCCTCCAAGAAACGCACATACTTAGACCATCGCATATGGATAGGTACAACCAATTACATCACCTTCTATGTAGTAATCTTACTCCCACTTAGTACTTGCACATTTGGTAAATCAACATAAGAGTAATAATCATGCAGCTTGTCTAGAGTACCCCTCACCAAATTATTCATCTCATTAGCCACTTCATCCCCATAAATTTCAGAAAAAAGAAAATTTCAAAAACCTCATTTTCTTTCTTGGATCAAGAACTTCAGCCACATACAAATGATGATTAATTTTATCCCCTTTCCCCCCAATGCTTATCAAATTTAGATTTCATTTTAGTTGCCATATTTTTCAAGAGGTAGTTTTGAGAGTAACATACAAAGAACCAGAGAACTTCTTTGTTGCATTGTAAAAAAACTTCAACAAACCCACAAATGTCCTAAAATTTTGAAAACCAATCCCATTAGGAGATTCCAAATCACCACTATTTTCCTTATTCATAAAGTATGATGAATAACTATCACCCTCAAAGTCCATTCGCATGAACACTTTCTCAAATTTTTCAGCAGTTTTTAACATGAGGTATGTAGAGTTTCACCTAGTAGATATAGCTAGACAAAGTAGACACTTTGAATCAATACTTAACCTGTTGGGATTAGTGCCCTAGAATCCTATTGTATGATGTTATGTATGATATTATGTATGACATTATATTTGATATGATGTATGACTTAATATTGTAATTAATAAAGTTGTTTTATTATTATCTAAAATAATGGTAACATGAATATTCAGACATTATCATTTAGTCCATAAAATGTATAGTATGTGATTTATGTGATTTAGTCACAGAAGATATAAGTCACAAGTTCTTTGTAAACTCAGAATTTTAGTTTGTAGTCGGTGATGAAATTGGGCATTTCATCTGCGAAGACTATAACATATCAACTAAGATGATTTGTCTTAATCATGGAAGTGGAAACTTCTAGTTGATATATTGATATGTTTTAAGATTTAAGACATATTGAACTGAACTGCTGTGAGATTTATTATTCTCCTAACGACTGTCAATTGAATAATAAATCTTACGACTTATATTTACATGAACTCTTAATCTTGAGAGGATAATGGACCTGATCATGAAGTGTAGGTTGCTTTGATATATCGAGAGTGAGATCTAAAGTTACAGTCAAAATCTCAGTATGTTGGGCAGCCACATTTAGTGTTGATGGAACATATATTCTCAAGATGGAATTCATAATCTCTTAACGGAGATATAAAATATTTTTTTGAGATAAGTTTAATAGGTTCAGTTATTCAGAGAGTTAGGCCTAACCACTTTAGTAAAAAATTACTAAAGTATATATTTATGAAATTGGATTTCATAAATATATGGTGAATAACTTAAAAGGATTAAACCGGGTACTCAAAGATTAAAATGTAGTAATCTACAAAGTGACAATATTCTTTCATGACTTTGTATTACTACGAATATTTTATGAAGGGGTTGCATGTATTATAAAGTCTTAGAATAAAATTTATTAATAAGGCCTAGAGTGCAATTATATTTATATAGTGGTATTAAATATAATTAATGGTAACTTTGGACTTGTCAAGAGTTGACAGAAAAGTCCAAGGCCCATTGAAACTAGTGTTTTATTGGTCCCTTTTGGTCCCACTCCAAACCACATACTAATTGGAAAGGCCCAATAGGTCAACCCAATTAGATAATCAGTTAAACATAAAGGGAGACACATACAGAATATTCATTAGAGAAAAAGAGAGACACCATTGTGAAATGGTGTGTATGTGTGAGTGAAGCCACTTGATTACTCTCCCTTGGAAACTGATTGAGAGACCACACATCTTGGGCGTTAGTGGAATTGGAGTGAAGATTGAAAGTGTTCGTGAGAACTTCTGGTCTTTGGTTTTGAAATTCACTGCACCAAGATACACTCTCTTGTTCTATATTTGAAACTTACATAATGCATGTTATCAATTCTGAATGGAGTAGATCCATTATTTTTCCGTTGCGCACATGTATTCTACCAACATAACCTCCCAAAAAAACTCCTAAAAGTTTAATTTCTATTTGGTGAGGGCTTCACATACCTTACAACTTTGCACACCTTAGCAATGGACGAATCAATTTCTTTCAAACCATCCACCACTATTAGATTTAGGATATGTGCACAACACCTCTTGTTTAAGAACTCAGGTTCTAAAACAGTCTCCTTCCAATCTTTAATTACTGTTTACAAAAACTTAATGGTGACACCGTTTGAGATAGCATTATCCATTATTAAAGTGAATATGCCATCAACACTCCATTCATGCAAACATAACTCAATCTTTCTACCTATACTCTCCCCTTTTGGTCTTCAATTTGACAAACATTCAGAATTCTCTTATGCAACTTTCAATCGTCATCAATGAAATGACATGTGAGAGACATATAATTCAAATTTTGAATGCTAGTCCATGTGTCTATAGTAAGGCACACTCTACGACCCTTCAAGGCCTCCCTTAGTTTCTCTCTCTCAATACTATAAATTTTAATCACATCCCTAGCCACAGTTTTACAAGATAGGATATCCCTAATACGCAACTTAGATTTTAAGGTTGTCAAAAATATTTGAAACCCATATCCTTCAACAAACCTAAAAGGCAACTCATCTATTATAATCATTTCAACAAGTGCCTTTCTAGAAGCCTCAACAATAAAGGCTATTGGCACAAACTGAAATCCTTCCTCCCCATCTATTTTGGGTTCAAACGCTAAGGTTTTTTTGCCCTTTAAGTGCATCTTTATTAGGGTTCTTAAGACAATTTGACATATAAGCCAACAAATTAGTAGTACTATGCTCCTTACTGTCAGCAAGATAGGTTTTTTTAGGAATAATTGCAAACAGCCTTAAAATGACCCTCACTAATCTGTATTTTTTCAAAATGATCCCAAGCAGTAGACTTTTTCCTATTATTTTACCATATCTATTTGCTTTCTCACTCACCTTGCCTTTACCTTTAGGTGGAAGTGGGGGAACTTCAACTATAGTTGGAGTGGTAGTAGGTTCAGCTTGGATAGTAGGTGTTATTGTTTGGAAAAGGGGTGCATCACGAAAGGGTTTCATAACCTAACAACATCAAATTTAGAATTAGCAAACCACAACAATAATGATACTATTATCATTTTACAACTACTACTACTACTACTACTAATCATAATAATCATTCAAACAAAACATAATAAATAAAGATTAAGATTTAGTGCACACAATAATATGCCAAAAGAATCCAACGAAAATCAACTAGCAGAAATACAAAAAATTCCATATACATTTGTCCCATATCCTACCATAAATTTAGGGAAAAATAAATATAATAAAATAAAGAAGTTTTATGTCATTTACAATATCAAATTCACCTATGAATCCTTCATATTTTTACAATGCATTTCAAGTGACCACTAAAGCATGCCTCAAAGCTAGATATTACTATAACAAACAAAGAGACCTACAAGCAATAAATCATAGAAACAAACAAGTGAACAACATAAAACCAACAAATTAATTATTACAAGAGCCACAAGTTTTGCATTAGATGGCAAACCCAAAATCATACAAACATTCAATTTAACTACCCTAACTTTGTTGACAATTTGTCCCTCCCATTAGGTTCCATTAAATAGGTATCCAGTATTGTCCAAAATGGCTAGGGATGTGTTGGCTATACCGGTTTCTGCTATTGCTTCTAAGTCAACATTTAGTACCAGAGGGTGCAAATTTGATCCATTTCGAAGTTCACTCTCTCCTCTCATGGCTCAAAAGCTTGTTCGTGCTCAAAATTGGCTTCAAGCCTTGGTCCCAATTTCTTTTCGCATATCAAAGGATGAGGTAGAGGCATCAGAGGATGAATTTCATGACTTTGGTAATATGTTTAACTTACAAATTTCTTGTCTATTAAGTGTTATTAAATGTGTCTTATATTCAAACAAAATTTAATCTATTGCCTTCATTTCTTTTTCTTTTCTAGTTATAAATCAAGTAGCAGCAGAAGGTTCCAGTTCAAGCAAAAGTTCAAGCTCAAGCAAAGATATCTCAGTTAGTGTTGATGACTGATCACTGATTGGGTAAATTTTTTCCCTTACTATTGTTTCTATTGATTTTGGTTACTGCCCTTACTATTATTCACTTATTCTATAGTTTTTGGTCTTGTCCTTATACATTATTGGTAAATATCTTTTTTGCCCCTTGTATTGTAGGAGGAATGTCACATTTTGTACAGGAAGCAGCCTTTTGGATACATTTTGGAAGCTCTTTTTGGACATTTATATTGCTTTTTTAACTACAAATCAACTCTTGCTTATAGAAAAGAAAACTTATAGGCTATAGGTTTTCTTTTCTATAAGTCATGGACTTAACTATAGAGAATATAATAGTTGTTCTTTAATGCTTTAGAAAAATTATTTTTTGGAAATACTTAGGTATTTCATACTACCTTGGTGATAAACTACCTTCTAGCCTACTGCCTTGGTGGTAAACTACCTTACAGACTTGCAGTAATTGCCTTCTGCCTTCTGCCTTCTCTACCTCTATATTTTACTAAGTATATATATTGTAGTATGCTCTTCTTATCTGTTGTTGCCATACTTGCTGTGTGGAATGGTTGGCAGGTTTAATTAGTTGAGATGGGCTTTTATGCCTATGACTATTTGAGTTTTCTTGATTTGTTTATGCCTTTTTAAGCTATTGTCTAGGTCCTAAGGCTAAGGCATTTTGAAAATATTTATTACTTGTATTGTGTTTGTGTGTTTTTATTTGTTTGCTATTTTGCTCAGGTTTTTACATGCTATTTTATGTGTATTTTTTGTTGCCATTTGTTAATGTGGGAACTAGGAAAAATTAAATTTGGACTGATATGAACTGAGGCCCAAAATATTCAAAATTGTGTAGTGGCTTAATACAACCTGAACTTGAAGGCTCAATTTAAAATAAATAATGTAAAACTAGGCCCATCTAATATATATATATATATATATATATATGTATATACATGGTTCAAAATTTTATAAATCCTTGTAATTTAGCAAGTCCATTAATTTGGGCTAAAAAGACCCTTAAAAAATAGAATTAAAAAAAAATCCATGCAAATCTACAAACTTGGCCTAATTTGAAGCCCAGACTCACCTAACAAACAAGTCTGACCTGCTCAATTGATGACCCGAAATGCTGGTCTAACCTGTATGTTCAGTCAAGTGCGGGTCAAATTTTCAGTCACCCAACCCAATCGGATTGAGTATAGGTCAGGCCCAAACCTGAGCTGACTTAACCCATGGACAGTGCTAGTTTCCACTTTTGGTTTGCTCACTCTTTTTTTATAAATACATTATTTTTATGTTTAACACTGTCAATTATGATAAAGAACTTGAAAAATATAAAAAATTGTCAAAAAAAATTATTTATTTTTTCTTTTCCGAAAAAAAATTTTAAAAAAAATTTCCAAAAACGATGCGTTTCATATATATATATATCATTAGATCTGCAGTAACTTTTGTAGGCCTGAAGAAGCCCGCCCAAGTTTCTAGCCGAAAGGTTGATTCACTCGTACTTGAATCCAGCGATGGAAAATGAATCCCCCAATAAGCGGACCCACACTCTCATCAGGCCCAAAGTCACCTAAAATAAACTCAAAACAGATATATAAAGTGTTCTAGATCCTTCCAAAGAAGACCCGTTATTTCACATTCTATTTCCAATAAATTGGGTCACTTTTATTTTATTTTATTTTATAAACCAAAAAAGAAGTCATTATTCTAGACCCTTCCTCCAAACTCATCGTCAGAACCCTCCGGACTCAAGACTCCACGTCTCTCTACTCTTCTTTATAAGAACCCTTATTTTCCTTCTCCCTCTCACTTTACGCACAAGCCTTAACCCTCTGTTCCATAGCTTCCTTATTAACTCTATATTTTGTCTCTTTACTTTTTTGGGTATTCTTCAATCTTTAGCATTTGATCAATGGCGAAGTACGGTGAGGGAGACAAGCGTTGGATCGTGGAGGAGAGACCCGACGGCGCCAATGTCCACAACTGGCACTGGGCCGAGACCGACTGTCTCGAATGGTCTCGAAACCTCTTCTCCAAACACCTCTCCAATCTCACAATCCTCGATGGCGAAGGCAACCTCCACGTCAAGACCAAGAAGGTCGAGAAAGTCGAGGGCGAGGCGTACGTGAATGTCCGAAAGGGAAAGATCATACCTGGGTACGAGATCAGCCTCACGCTTTCGTGGGAAGGAGAAGCTAAAGACTCTGAAGGCACTTCTTTGCTCAAAGCCGAAGGTCTCGTTGAGATCCCCTATATCTCTGATGAGAATGCTGGTGAAGACCCAGAATTCAAGGTCTCGGTTAAGGACGAGGGACCCATTGGGAAGACGCTCAAGGACGCGGTGTTTGCGAAAGGGAAGCGTTTGATTTTGGATAAAGTTCGAGTCTTTGAGGAAACTATGGCTAAGGGTGGACCTGCCAAGGATGAATTGGAGGTCAAGAAGGTTGCGCCCAAACCTCAATCGGGTTCGAATTCGAATTCGAATTCATTCAGCTGCTGCTGCTTCTTCCGGGAAGGCGGCTGCGGCTGCGGCGGTGGCGAATTCGGCTGCAAAGCCGAATGAGGAGGTGAAGAAGAAGAAGAAGAAGGAAGGGTTTAAGACCATAACTATGACAGAGAAGTTTAGCTGTAGAGCTAAGGATATGTATGAGATTTTGATGGATGAGAATAGGTGGAAGGGTTTTACTCAGAGCAATGCGAGGATTAGTAAAGAGGTGGGTGGGGAGTTTAGTATTTTTGATGGGTCTGTTACTGGGGTCAATGTGGAGTTGCAGGAAGCTAAGTTGATTGTGCAGAAATGGAGGTTTGGAAGCTGGCCTGATGGGATTCAATCAACAGTGAGTTTCGATTCGTTTTCGTTTTTTGTTTTCGGTTTTTATTAGGTTTGTGACTGATGGGAATTTGTGTACTCACTGGTTTTTGAATGAATGTTGCAGGTGAGACTAACTTTGGAAGAGCCTGAACCTGGAGTTACCATTGTCAAGCTGACGCATATTGATGTTCCCGATGAAGATAGGTGAGTTTTCGTTGATGGGTTTCTTTCTTTCTTTATTTTTTGGTTAAATTACATTTTAAGGGTTTTGAAGTAACAAATTAAACACTATAGTTTCAATGGAAATATTAAACCTTGACTTTCAAAAAAGTCACTAAGTAAATCTTGAGGTTCAAAAACGTAACAAATTAAACTTCATTCCATTTAAATGGAATGATATTGTGTTTGTGTTTGGAGCTCAACAGGGATTGAGATTTTGGAGTTTAATACAGACTGAGGGTTTAATTTGTCCCTTATAGGGTTTAAACTGTATATTATATTTTTTTTCATTGCTGTGTTGTGTGAGACTTTTATTGTTTTCTTGGATGGTGAGGCAGGTGAGCTGATTGGGTTGTGTTTGGATTGTTTTTTATTGCAGATATGGGAATTCGACTGTGGTGGAGAATACCGAGAGAGGATGGCGGGATCTTATTTTCCATAAGATACGGGCAGTTTTTGGTTTTGGAATATGATTTTTTTTAAAGATAGTATCCCTCTGAACTGTAGGATTTTAATCAATGTCTCTCCTTTTCAAATATGAATGAAATATTGACATTGTTCAATGTTGTGGAATGTCTTGATAACTTCAAACTTAATTATCACCCCTTTCAGTGTTCTCAATAGCAAAAATTTGTTGTTGAAACTAAAAGAAGTTTGGTCTGTCATGAAATATGTGTCCTGTTAAGATTATGTCTCTAGCCTACTTAGGATGTACTTCATGTTTTCATTCCTATACTGCATTCATGATGTTGGAACTCATTACTGCCTTTTTCAATTTCTGCCTCTTGTGGGGTGAGAAACTGTTGTTCAAATGCTATATATAAGCTTGTACTTCTATGTTAAATGTAATTTCTTATGTTGTTGGCAATTGCCGATGGTGTTGTTGAGCAATTTCAGGAATCATAATTTATGCAGAAGTTTTTTTATTAGCTGGTTGGAGGCTTTTTTGGGTGCTCTAGTGTCTTTTAATGCTTATTAGTTGGTAGCAAAGCCAGATTCAGCTATAAAGGAATGGAGTTTGTCTTGGCTTGCTTTCTTTAACTATGCAAGAAACTTCTTTAGGTCTATGGTAAAAACCTTAAGTCTATCCAATGTCAGTAGACCTTAGACTCAATTTGGGATGAACTTTTAATAACAGATTGGCTTAAGTATTGCTTGATAATTCATAAAGATTTTGAGGAGGTTGTTCAAATCCTGTGTGTTTGATTTCGGCAATTGGCTTAGTGCGATGGATTATGAGTTGAGATGGAGATAATCGGAAGATATCTTTCCACTAAGAGAAGGGTTTCCATTAATCTAGATTGTCTTTTTGCCTCAAATTTTCAGTGAGGGAATTGGGTTTAAGACTTAGTTTGAGTGGAAAATATGTATTGTTGTAGTTTTTGGTGGTACATTACATATGTTGTAGTTGGAGGGGCTCTTGTGTGGCTGTGGATATTCCTCTCTGTTTTTGGCTTGAGACTTGTTAGGGAAACCTTTGAGGGTACTGTTGGTGACCCTTGTTTTAGAATTTGACTGTTCAATTTAAAAACTATGGTCTTGTGACTGTGTTGTCTTTCTTTTAGGGTTTCCATCATGCGTGCAGTCTTGGGTCATTTGTCTACAACAGGGCAAAAGTTTTTAGCTTTGAAGTTCTAGGTAGGTTGAAGTGATAGGTATGTGATTGAGTACTTAAAAAAGGCATGAGATTGATGCTTTAATGAAGTTAGGGAGTATATGGATAATGATGGTATGGTGTGTTGACTAAATTTATGAATCTTAATTTGTATAAATAGAACTATGAATGGTGGTGTTTACATGTGAGGAGTCTATGTGGGAAGGCACTTTGGTTATTATGGTTTTAAAATTGTTAGTCTAGTCATTAAAATTGGGGGAGGTTGGTTGAGAGATTTTTTGACGTGATTAAATAGTAGTTTGACAAAGGTTGAGAATATGGGAGTTTATCTGTTCGTATAAACTAGGAATTTTTTATTTTTTAAGAATCCAAAGGTTGGATTGGTTGAACACAAAAGTGAAATATTGATCTACCATGCAACAAAGACTGATGATTCTGCTTGAGGCTTCTGTTATGATTCTAATGTCCCACATTGCTTAATTACAAGCTTAAACATGAGTTTATAAGCTCCTGGGTTTTCAAGGGTGAGTTCTACCCATGAGTTTGTAACAGCTTCATCTTTTGGTTCAAGCAGAAGCAGCAGTGAAAAAGAGAAACGGAACTCATGATATTGCATTGAAAGTTTTTACAGAACTGTGTCAATATGCCTTTCGTGACCTGAGTTTTTGTTGTTGTTATAGAGTGAGAAGAATTATCTTATATCTTGTGCCTTGGTTTTAAATGCGCAACCTGTGTACATTATCATTTTGTTCATGTTTTTCTTGTCTCGAGCCTTTTTAACTGAAAATTGAAGATATTTCTACATAGGTAAAAGACCTGATCTAGGGTCAGATATTGCTTAGGAGTCTGGACGTGATAAAATATGGTAAGCAGCTGTTCTTTAGTACAGCATTCATGGATGTTTGAGGTGACTACGGGTATACTAGTTGTCTCAGAAAGACGCGGTGGGAATTGGTCTGATGGAGAATTTATTTAATGATTTGCACTATTAACCGGGGAGTGTTTGAACGCATAATATGTGTGTTCATGCTGTGTACCACTGTTGACTGTACCTTGTACCTAGTGGAGCAGGTGCAACCAAACATTCATGAATCTAATAATTCTGATATTCGGTTCCTCCCCTCTGGCAATGTTTGGAGTATTTCAGCTTTTCTTTAACTAAGTAGGTTGAGATTCTCATAATATATACTGTTCTAGTTCAAGGCAACTTAACTATGATAATTTCAGAGTATATTTGGGGTTAAATGTGATTAGAGGTTAGATTGATTTTTCTTAGGGAAATGTTAATAGGTGCTCAAAGTGCATTTGTTAGTAAACTTTTAGGAAAGTTACCAAGTTGGTTTGCATAGGAAGCTCTCACTATTAACCGGGGAGTGTTTGAACGCATAATTTGTGTGTTCATGCTGTGTACCACTGTTGACTGTACCTTGTACCTAGTGGAGTAGGTGCAACCAAACATTCATGAATCTAATAATTCTGATATTTGGTTCCTCCCCTCTGGCAATGTTTGGAGTATTTCAGCTTTTCTTTAACTAAGTAGGTTGAGATTCTCGTAATATATACTGTTCTAGTTCAAGGCAACTTAACTACGATAATTTCAGAGTATATTTGGGGTTAAATGTGATTAGAACTATTAACCGGGGGAGTGTTTGAACGCATAATTTGTGTGTTCATGCTGTGTACCACTGTTGACTGTACCTTGTACCTAGTGGGGCAGGTGCAGCAGGTGCAATCAAACATTCATGAATCTAATAATTCTGATATTTGGTTCCTCCTCACTGGCAATGTTTGGAGTATTTCAGCTTTTCTTTAACTAAGTAGGTTGAGATTCTCATAATATATACTGTTCTAGTTCAAGGCAACTTAACTATGATAATTTCAGAGTATATTTGGGGTTAAATGTGATTAGAGGTTAGATTGATTTTTCTTAGGGAAATTTTAATAGGTGCTCAAAGTGCATTTGTTAGTAAATCATTTTAGGAAAGTTATTATAGGAAAAGAAAAAAAAGCAATTAATGTTTTGATAGCTTTTTCTCTTTCTCATAAAAGTGACGTTAAAATTTTTCTAAAATAATTTGTTAACAATTGCTCTAAGAATGATCCTTTTTCTTATGCTACCTGATTTTATTGCTTCCAGTCAGCATGAAAGATACTCATGATCCAACATAATGGATGCACGCCTGCATGGTGTATCTTTTGCCAGGTAAAGATGGCTAGTATTGAAAACTATGGTTCTCTTTGGAATATGGCGATTATGTAAAGTGCTAAACTGACATTGTTGTCTAAATCAAGTAGATTTTAAATTCTGATGATTAGAGCATTCATAGTGGGAAATGTTATCCTATTTTATTTTACCATCTCAAAAAGCTATTTTATCAATTATATCATACTATTTTACAATATAGCCAACATCCCTTTTTTTATTTATCTCATCTATTCATTAAAATATTAATTTCACCACCTATTTCTCTCTTTTCCTCTCCTCTCTCCTTTTTCTCTCTGTCTCTCCTCCTCTTCATAAAAAATAATTAAAAAAAAATTAAGCCACCACAGGAAAACTCAGCTACAACCATCACCAAGTAGACCTAGCCACAGCACCAAGTGAAAAAACCCAGCCACCACCACACAAACCCACCACGGCACCGGCTAGCAACCACCACCATAATCACGGTACCCACCACCATGCCACCACAATTCCAACCACCAAAACCCACGCTGACAAGGCAACTACCTTAGATGAAACCCACGCCGACAACCACCAAGAGAAACCCACCACAAGAACCACAAAAAAAACCACCACCAATCTCGTCGACAACCATGCCACAACGCCGATCTAAAAACCCATCACTTCAATCTCGCTGACAACCACGCCACCACACCAATCTCTCTCTCTTTTCCTTTTCCCCCCCTCTCCCTCAATCTCTAGCACATGCCACAACAGATAAGAAAAAAAAAAAACGCCACCACCGTTAAACCACCATCAAACCAAAACCAAATTAAACCACCATCAAACAATGCCACCACCAACCGATCAACAGATTCAAACCCATCGATCAACCAATCCAAACCCACCATCAACTGATCCCAGCCCACCGATCCAAACCTAGCTCGTTGATCCACGCCGATCCAAAATCCAAAATCCAAAACTTAGCATCGTGCAAGCTTTGAGAGATTGAGAGAGGGAGTGAGGAGGGAAGAGCTATGAGACAGAGAGGAAGTGAGACTCAGAATGAGAGAAATCAAAAGGGGAAATCAATAAAATATAGTATTTTCGTTTACAATTGTGCTACAGTGCAATTCTATATTTAGAATGGCACTGTATTACAATTGCAATTTTTTTTGTAATTCTAAGCTTTTACAAGTCCAGGTGTTGGGTGGTTTTTGAGTTTTAATGCCAAATCATCCCTACATATCCCATTTGGCAGTCCCAATGGGAATGCTTTTAGTAGACCAAAACACCATTAATGTCACTGACACCAGCAGAGTCTGCTTGTGTTGCCTAATTTGGCGATGGCCAAAAGCCTACAGTTGTCACTATTTAATGCCTTACCACTTGCAGTGTAGCACAAGAGAGAAGATAGAAGTTGATTGAGACGGAATTACTGGTTCTGCTGCTTCTACATACATGCCTCTTGCAAGGATTTTGAGAAAGGCAAAGAGTCTTGAGTGATTGATGTAGTAAGTTTCTTTTAGAGGTGGCCACCATTCTCATGGTTAGATGGTGGTTCTGCATTCAAAACAACTAGTCCTTGCAATGACTTTGAGAAAGCAGGGGTCTTTTGAGTTGCTTTCAGAGAAGTTAACCAATAACCACCATTATCATGGCTGGATTGTGGGAAAAGGGCAAAGATTATCATCAATAACAATGAGGTAATCTTCTCATTACAAGTATTAGTCAGGGAGGAGGTGTTTCAAGCCATGGTCCAAACTACAATCTGAAAAGATCATTTAGCGTGTGTGTATATATATATATACCTTCCTGATAGCTTCCATATTAAAAATCTTGGTTTGAGATGCCAAGATTTTTAATTGTTTTGGCATCTCAAATCAAGATTTTCAATATGGAAGCTATCAGGAAGGGACTTCCTCTGAACCATGTGCAATTAGGGGGACAACGTTAAACAGTTAATCGCATAACCTATGCCATTGCTACAGTTATGTGCTTCTCACTCTTGATTCGTTGAATGCCTCGTCCTTTTCTGTTTTGCAAATCCATGAGACAACCAGAGCAAGCACAAATACTAATGATAGGAGTGCTACTTATTGACTGCACATTGTTTTTTCTTGTAAAAAGTTGGGAGAGGGGATTCAAACGCATTTCTCTCCGAGATTGTGTCATTGAAGCAAAAGGTTCTTGATACTTATTGACAACACATTACAAGATGGTTTGTGTGGGAGTTGCTTGGGATTTCTGGAATGCTGTGATTTCCTCTTTTATGTTGTGAGCTTTTCTGGGTGGTGTGCATCTTTTATAGCTTGAATGAATTTTCTTCTTCTTCTTCTTTCATTTTTTTTTTTAATTTTAAATTATTTATTTATTTATTTATTTTAATCTGAATGATGCAAGCAATAAGATGGGGGCAGAGATTTCCTCTTTTATGTTGTGAGTTTTTCTGGGTGGTGTGCATCGTTTATAGCTTGAATGAGTTTTCTTCTTCTTCTTCTTCTTTTTTTTTTTTTTTTAATTTTTAATTATTTATTTATTTATTTATTTAAATTTGAATGATGCAAGCAATAAGATGGGGCAGAAGAAAATATTTCATCCCTTAAGTTTATTACCCAGAAAATAAATTTTTTTTTTTGAAGCTTGAAGAGATATATGGCCTGTATCTTTACTTCAATCTTTAGTTAAATCATTCAAAATCCATTATTTTGGAATTTCAAGACCATTTCAATTAATTATTCTAGGACTGATCTTTGTATCAAGAGGTCTAGGTTTAAGGATTTCTACAAAATCCTTGTCTAGATAAGTTATAGTTGTTTGAGGTAATTTTTACAAACTCCCAAAAGAAGTAGATTTTTTTTGTTCAGATGGATTGCAAGGTCTGATGACCACTAATTAAGAGAGAAACTATTTAAAAGAGAGTTTACATTTGTTGGCTTTCTTACAAATGAATTGCATCTCTTATATAGAAGAAGGGAGATCCACAAAGATAAATTACAAAAATAAAAAGGAATGACTAACAATTGCGTTTGGTTGGTTGGGGTCATTGGGGAAATGGAAAATGGGAGAAATAAGGGGGAGAGAAAATAATGTTTATGTTTGTTTGGGTGGCAGGGGAAAAGAGGGGAGAAAACTGGGTATCTTTCACCCAGGCCCACCAAAATGCAATCTCTCCAATTTTGAGAGAAAAAGACTTTGGTTGGTTCAATTACTTTTCTATCTTCCTCATAGCTTTCAACTATCCACCCCAACCATATCTTATATATTATGTAATAAGAGTATAAGAATAAATTTATATAAATTTATTCTTATATAAATTTATCTTCTCTATTCTCTCACTTTTCTCCTGAATCAAACTAATGAGTTTTTCATTTCTTCACTTTTCCATCCTCACAATCAAACAAAGCAACAACTAGTACAATATGCAGGGCCGGCCCTTCCACTAGGCCAATTAGGCAGTTGCCTAAGGCCCCCAAGTGGAAGGGGGGCCCCAAAATTTTAGAAAAGAATGGGTAGAAAGCAAAAAAAAAGAAAAGAAAAGAGGGTTTCAGGTGAGTCTAAAAAAAATCCGGACCAAAAAACAAAATTAAGTCAATTGTCCACGAGAACAGTTGGAAGGCACATGAGAAGGTGACAAATGATTATGTTGCCAAAAGGGGTGTGTGCAAAGAGGGCTATCATTTTATGCCGAGTAATTGCAGGCCGCGTTGGTGGTTACCATAGACATGAGCTCATGGATATTGGGGAAGATGGTCGGTTTGAATCCAAGGGCTGGTTTTGAATGGAGATGACTCAAATGGCTCGGAGAAGCTTATGGTTTTGAATCCAAGGGCTGTGCTTCCATGCTTTGTGGTCATATATGAAGTCAATTGTCTTCCATGATTGTTTAACAGTAGGCAATGACTTTTTTTTTCTTTTGTTGGGAAAGGGAAGTTGTAGGAAATCTTGTTTTCTTTGCAGCAAAATATCAGTGATAACAACAATCTATTTCAATTTACTCTTATACCATTCTCTGATCTGAGTTTTACTGAAGAATAGTGCATCTTGTATTTCTTTTCTTTCTCCTCCCCTCCCCCCCCCCCCCCCCCCCCCGGCCCAATTTTTATTGAGAACCAAGACTGGACAGTCACATGCAGCCCAATGGCAGCAAAAAACAAGATTTAAGCCTGCAAAACATCTTTCAAATCATGGACATCCAAATCCACAGCATCATCCCAGCTGCAACTACACTGTTATAGGTAAGGGACACTTAAAGAAAGGCCAAAATGGCCCAATACCACTTATTTTTGAAATTTTTAGCAAAAAATCACTGTTTCGGAAATAAATAGCAAAGTACCACTTTTTCTGGAAATCGAGTTTCAGAAACTCGAGTTCCCCTCAATTCTGCCACCGTGGCATTGCTGACATGGAATTTCTGTGATTAAAAAAAATTATGTGGTACTCGAGCTTGATAAACTCGAGTTCCACGCAACACGGTACTCGAGTATACCAGACTCGGGTACGTTTTATAAATAACTCGCAGGAAAAAAAAATTTGCACAGTACTCGAGTTTCTCAAACTCGAGTACTGTGTAAATTTTTTTTGTTTTTGTTTTTGTTTGTGTTTTTTTTTTTTTTTGTTTGGGGATAATGAACAAATAAACATAAAGGTGAAAATAAGTGACTTTTTAATGTTTTTATTTATTTATTTAAACAGAAGCATTGTAAAATATAGAGATTTTAATTTCAAAATATGAATTTAATTTCTACATTAATTAAAATTGTTCATTGTTTTCTTATAAAAATTGTTCTCTGTTTTCTGTATAAACTATTTCTACGATTTTGCATAAAATTATTTTATGTTCAGCATTATTTAAAAAATTGTTCACTCTCTTTTCTGCATAAATTATTTTCTGTTTACTGTTTAAAAAATTGTTCATTGTTTTCTCATAAAACACCTAGTGAAATCGTGTTTTCTAAATTTAAACGCCAAATCTGAATGCTTTTTCATGTTTGAATTTCACAATAATCGAATATATTTTTTTGCATTGATAAAATCTGTTTCTACATTAATAAAATTTGCTCTTTGCATATCATATTTACTATATATTCAAATCTACTTACTGCATTCATAAATTTTTTTTTTTTTGCATTAATTAAAACTATTCACTGTTTTCTCATAAAAATTGTTCACTATTTTCTGCATAAACTATTTCTAGCATTGGCGCAGTTATTGCACTTAAATGGTTTTTGTGTTTTTTTAAATAGTGAACAGAAAATAATATACGCAAAAAAGAGAGTGAACAATTTTTTAAATAATGCTGAACAGAAAATAATTTTATGCAGAATGCTAGAAATAGTTTATGTAGAAAACAGTGAAAATTTTTTATGAGAAAATAGTGAATATTTTTAATTAATGCAAAAAAAAAAAAAAATTAATGAATGCAGTAAGTAGATTTGAATATACAGTAAATATGATGTGCAAAGAGCAAATTTTATTAATGTAGAAACAGATTTTATCAATGCAGAAAAATATATTCGATTATTGTGAAATTCAAACATGAAAAAGCATTCAGATTTGGCGTTTAAATTTAGAAAACACGATTTCACTAGGTGTTTTATGAGAAAACAATGAACAATTTTTTAAACAGTAAACAGAAAATAATTTATGCAGAAAAGAGAGTGAACAATTTCTTAAATAATGCTGAACAGAAAATAATTTTATGCAAAATCGTAGAAATAGTTTATACAGAAAACAGTGAACAATTTTTATGAGAAAACAATGAACAATTTTAATTAATGTAGAAATTAAATTCATATTTTGAAATTAAAATCTCTATATTTTACAATGCTTTTGTTTAAATAAATAAAAACATAAAAAAGTCACTTATTTTTACATTTATGTTTATTTGTTCATTATCCCCAAACAAAAAAAAAAAAAAAAAAAAAAATTACACAGTACTCGAGTTTCCCAAACTCGAGTACTGTGTAAATTTTTTTTTCCCTGCATTTTATTTATAAAACATACCCGAGTCCAGCATACTCGAGTAGCGTGTTACATGAAACTCGAGTTTTGCAAACTCGAGTACCACATAATTTTTTTTAATCACAGAAATTCCATGTCAGGAACGCCACGGTGGCAAAATTGAGAGGAACTCGAGTTTCTGAAACTCGATTTCCAGAAAAAGTGGTACTTTGCTATATATTTCCGAAACAGTGATTTTTTGCTAAAAATTTCAAAAAAAAGTGGTATTGGGCCATTTTGGCCCTTAAAGAAATGTGGTTATTGCATTCAAGCTTGCCCCCACAAGAGCTAAGCAAATCACCATTATACCCCAAGAAACCGATCTATTAGGGGGTGGTAAGTTTATGGTTAAACCGAGTCACAAATGCATGCCTAGAAATAACATCAGAAAACCAAATTAGTTGCCACCTTTCCACTTTTCTCCAAAATTTAGAGGGTGAAACAACAAAATCTCTCTTCAACAACCTCTCTACTTGGGCGCTTTTTGAAAAAAAAGAGAGGGGGGGGGAGGGGGGGGGGTGTGGGGAAGAGATCTATAGTGACTCTACACACCTAAGGAGCACTGTATCTCTCTAACCCATTATTTTATTATTCCAAATCAAATAATTTCTCTCTAATTGGGTGTTTGTCCACTGGGAAAGAATTCAAAAAGGATGAAGAATTAATATTTCAATGGAATAGAGAAAGATAGTCTATTGGAGTTTATTTGAAAAAGGCAAGTAATTTTTTTAAAAAAAAAAAAAAAAAAGACTTTTTTCCTCCAAATTTGAGTGAATAAAGAAAAAGAAAAAGAAAAAGGAAAAAAGATGCTCAAGTGCAAAACACAACAATTAGTAAGCGTCTCTAAACCCTTTTGTCTAAACCAACCACTAAAATATTTCAGGTCAGAACAAACTAGTAGCTACCCCTTGAGGTTTCTATTGGCATTTGACAATCGAAAAAAATTTAGCTCCAAACCGGTTTGAAGCTATTTCCCTCTAACCTATTATGTGGCAATTGAAAGACCATTTATGTGTAATTTTAGTTATGTGACTTTTTTAATGAATTGTGTGACTTGTTTAAATAGTACACAAAGATAGTCTTACAAATTGTCATAATGGATTGGGAAAGATAGCTTTAATCTGGTTTGGAGTCAAACTTGTCCTTGACAATCAATTTATCAATGCACTATTGGTCACTCACTAACTATGCAACAGAAAATCTATTATAACCATGACTGGGGCCTTTGCCACCACCCACCGTGATTTGGGATTTCTAGCATCTGCATAGCAGAACTTGTTGGCATTTGAAAATCATTTTTTCAGTGCACTATATGCCACTCACTAACTATGCAACAGAAAATCTAACAAAACCATGACTGGGGCCTTTGCCGGTTGCCACCACCCATCCCACCTTGAGGGACCAGCACTAAGTGATGGCCTTTTTCTACTGTGGGGCCGTGGGGGCCCTATAGCATCTGCAGCTCTCAATAACAACATCCAGATATGCATCCTAGTATAAATCCAGGACTAGGAACTCTGCATTACCATAGCCTTCGTCAGATGTAAAAAGCAGCATTCTATAAATCAAAAACTAGAGGAAGAGAGTTGCTCTTTTAACAGAAACTAAGGATTAATACTTGATCAAAAACACATCCTTTTGAGAGCAAATTATAGCCAAGAAAGCAAAGAAAAAAATCACTTAAATATAAAGAGAAATAAATATTACAAGTTTCGTAAGTTTTTCCCGACCAATCATAAACAGCATTTCTCATGCCTATTTTGTACTGTCAAGCACAACATAGAAATGAAAGAACAGGATAGACCACCTGGCAGTGCAATCACCTTGAGGACAGGTTTTCCCTTCCTGTCATAGTTTTCAGTCTAAAAAGTAAAACCAAAACTGTCTCAGCTGCCTGCCAACCAAAAATTGTCACATCAATCATCCTTGTTAAGACCCATCTCCACATAGAAATGAAAGAATAGGATATGACATGGTCAACTCCTCACCGCTAGATTCTAAATTTTCACTTGATCTTAACGAATCTCTGAATGGGGCCATCACTAATATCGCTTGATACACATTTTGTGCTTTCCTGTAGCTCCATCAAAGTTGGACCTAAATAAATTCTGAGTTTCTGGAATACAAAAAGAAAAGCCTTCTTGAGTGAAATTGTTTCCCCTAAAATGAATGCAAAGTATCGATCTTATGTTCAAAATATGCAATGGTTGAAAGTTTGAACCACTAGTCCATAAAATAAAATAAATATATGGAAGAAAGAATCTTAATCTAGCTTTCCCATATATTGATGAGTGTGTTTAGATGAGCTTATTTTTATTGGATTCTCCTATTTAAAAATGTGTAAAATACAGTTTTACCTAAAATAAGTGAGTCTTTAAAAAGCTGTACATAAGTTGATGATGAAAATAAACTGGGATTTAAGCTAAAACAAACAGACCTAACTGCAATATGACACACCAATACATCGAAATTATCATGTTTGAACAACCAAGAGACTAAATTTTCCAGAGAAATTTCCAATTTATGCATTTTGCCCATTTGGAATTAGGTACTTGAAGCCTAGTACTGGCACTGTACAAAAAACTCCCTTCCCAACAGAATAAATTCAAGCATTTTGCCCATTTGCAATTTTGGAGTTAGGTATCTGAAGCCTAGTACTAGCACTGTCCAAAACATTTCCCATACCAATGAGTTCTAGCTCAACTGGCAATTCCTCCCTTTATCATCGTGAGTTCAAAACTTATCGGGTGTGTGTGTGTGTGACTTGCTAGGGGGGGGTAACTATTTACAAAGAAACATGAAATTTATGCAAAGAAATGGAAAATTGCCACCAACAAATAGCACATCTTAACTGTATTCACAGCCAAAAATAAGTAAGAATACAAGTTCTTGATCATTAAATCCTATATAATGAAAAAAAAATCACCTTGGATGCAATGATGAATATCAAGATCACAAGCCCAAATTTCTTGAAGTGAGTTTGTCCCCATGCAATGTGACTTTCCAGCAATCAACTTGGAAAATAAAGACAGAAATCTTTTTGGGCACAACTGCAAAATATATTTAAAAAATTAAAGCTTTAACTATCAGCATCCTCCAATATGAAGTCAGGTGATAAGAAGAGAATGTAAATGTACGTAGAGCAATTACTGATCCAATCTATCAAAAAAAAAATTTATTGATCCAATAAATATAGAAATAGTGTCTCTTTAGTTTCAGATGTCTTTTACAGCTTCTAGCTCAGGGGCACACTCAATTTGTTTTACTTTCTACTATGCATGAAAGTGTAAGGCTCTTGTGAAGCATGGAAATTAAACCCTAATTAAGACATGGTGTAAATGAACCACCCAAAATCCGGTGACTTTCATTGCATATTTAGGCATTAAAATATAACTTGTGTTTCTTTTTTTCTTTTTCTTTTTCTTTTTTCCGGGGGGGGTATAGGTAGATAGTGGGGGCCTTGGTGTGATGGCAAGTACCTTCCACCAAAGGTGAGAAGTCGCGGGTTTAAAGTTAGGATATCAGCCTCCAAAAAAAATTGAGGGTAAGGCTGCCTACCTTCACCTTTTCAAGACCCTGCAAAAGTGAGAGTTTTGTGTACTGGATACAACCTTTTAAATAGTGGGGAAGATGGGAGGTGGAGTTCGAACCACAAACATGGAGCACTACAAAGGATGCCATTACCGTTGGGCTATCATTTGAACCCCCTGTATTTCTTACTTTTACTAAATAGTAAGGAATACTCCTTTGGTTTTGCTAAATAGTTAGAGATTTCCCTGATTAAGATAATTACTTCACTACCTTGTCAATTTACAAATACTGCAAAATCATGGACAGAAAATATACTAGTCAAACATTTTATTTTGCCAGCTGTAGAGCTCCATTACTTCATATAAGAAAAATTGTATAAAAGGCTACACAAGAGCATATACACAATGCATTCAATCTAAATCTTCCTCATGCATGCATGTTTAGTATGAGACTATAAGAGTATCAAAACGATAACTAATTATGGTTAAATTAGTTTGAAGTTGGGGCTAGTGGATGAATTACCTCGGAAGACATCATCTTGTGTAATTATCCCAAATGTTTCTGCAGTTTCACGAATCATGATGCCGCTCACTCCAGTGAAAGAAGTTGCTTTACACTTAGCAACTGCCAAAAATTTGGAAGGAAACTGTAGTAAGTAATTAAATATAAAAAACAAAAAAATAATAATAAATAAAAAAAGGAGAGAGAGAGAGAGAGATAAGTGCAGGACTTTTGAATTTTTTATGGGGGTCTTCAGAGGAGTGTTTCAAATATTCTTTGGTGGCTTGGGAAAATGTGCATTCACCATTAGAGATGGGTGGTTTGGGGATTAGGAAGTTAGTTCGCTTCAATCAAGCCCTATTAGGAAAATGGTTATGGAGGTTTGGCCAAGAAGGAACTCATCTCTAATGGAGGGTTATTGCCACCAAATATGGAGAGGGTGAAGGGAGGTGGAATACTAAAGTTTGCAGAAGGGTCCACAGGTGTGGTCTTTGGCGTGGTATTAATGACGGTTGGAAGAAGTTCTCCAAACATTTGGCCCTTGTAGTGGGTGATGGCTCTCGCATTCTTTTTTGGCATGATAGGTGGATTGGGGATTCCTCACTTAAAATGCTTTATCCTCAATTATATGTGTGTTCAAATGACAAGGAAGCTTCCATTTTTTATGTATTGTGTCATCAGGAGGGTGGGAATAACAGATTTTGGAATTTGAAATTTTATAGGAATTTTCATGAGAGGGAATTAGAAGTTGCCTTCTCCTTCCAGGATTTCATTCAATCTTGGATTCCGAGAGGCATTGGGTGTGATAGTCCCCATTGGTGTCTTAATGGGAATGGTAAGTTTGATATTCGGTCCTTTTATAATAAGATCAGGGTACCTCTCTCTCTAGCTTCCCTTGGAAAGGGATTTGGAAAGTCAAGGTTCCTAAAAGGGTGGTTTTCTTCATGTGGACTGCAGCTCATGGTTGGATACTTATCTTGGATAATTTGATGCTCCGGGGTCTCCCTTTGGCGAATAGGTGTTGTACATGCTGTTGTAATGAGGAATCTGTAGACCATCTTCTCCTACATTGTCCTGTAGCTCATTCTTTGTGGGTGCAAATTTTACAAGTTTTTAGGATCCAATGGGTCATGCTAGGTTTAGTGGAGAGTTTGGTGTTTTGTTGGAGTAATTGGTTGGGGAAATTTTCTTCAGACGTATGGAATATGGTTCCTGGCTGTTTGATGTGGATTGTTTGGATGGAAAGAAATCGGTGCTCTTTTGAGGCTAAAGAGAAATCGCTTATTCAATTACAAGCTCTATGCCAGAGTACTCTTTTTGATTGGGCTAGGTGCTGGGGTTCTTCAAATTGTTCTTCTACTTTGGAGTTTCTTACTTCCCTTAGAATTGCCCCTCAAGTTGCTTTTCATATCTTTGTTGTTTTTTGTTGCTGTTTCTTGTGTTCACCATCATGAACACCTTGTATTTGCTGTTTTTGCTTTTTCTTCATGATTAATATGATTCTTATTACTTATCAAAAAAAAAAAAAAAGTGCAGGACTTTTGCGCAAATGTATAGGGTCTCTTTTACTGCAGTTGACACAGCTGATTAGTGTGCAGATTAAGTCTATGTGAGCACCACTCCAAATAGTTTAATAAGCTGGTGAACATTTAATAGACTATACATGGCCCTCAGACGCACAGACAAGATATCATTGAACATTCCTTTCGAAGTAAAATGACTCAAAGGAAAAAAAAAAGAAACAAGGGGGGAGGGGGGCGACTTCAAGGCTTGTGCCCTTTCAGTAAGGAGGTTTCAAAACACTTTTTCAACTACAAATTTATTAAACTCCACTTTTTTGTAGGTACAGCTTTTTCAAACAACCCTGTTATTAAAAGGCTGAAAAATAAGCTGTACCAAACGGGCAAAAAGGATATCCCCATGAACTTGAAGAGTCATACAGTGTACCTCTCTGTGAATTTTGGACTTCTTGCCAGTAACAACTCATCAAAGGACACTGGCGGGGGAACTTCCCATGTATCTTTTTCCAACCAGGGTTTGCTTTTATATTCTTACTATCTTATATTTGTTCTGTAGGACAATTTTTGCAGTTCTTTCCAAAGGCATAGAACTGCATGCACAGGTAAACGTTTGGTATCCATTGGGTTATGCCATATAAAGTTATTGAGCTGTTAGATTCTTGGCAGAGCAAGTTCGGTAGACATCGAAATATAGATTTCTAGAGGTTTGTGCTGCATTGTTTGTTTTGGTGCTTATGGCAGGGGCAGAATGCTAAATGCTTTGAGGATTGTGAACGGTCTATCCTTGATATAAAGTCTTTCTTCTTCAGTACTCTCCTTGATTGGAGTTTATTTTTACCATCTTGTTCTTGTTTGTCCCTCCCTGATCTTATTGATCATTGTAATCTGGGTTCTTGATTTTTGCCACTATAGTACATTCCCAGTGTATTTGGTTGGCTTTTTATTCTTAATAAATTTTTTTACATTATTTATAAAAAAAAAGTCTCCCACAAGTGACAGGAAATTTACATGCAACCCAGCAATAACACAAGTAGTAGGCTGTTGCCATTGTAGACCAGTCCATCATGGCATGATGTAGAAAGTAATAGGGACAGTAAAAGGCGGATAACAAGATTACACATCAAAATTACTTCTACATTCTCTAGAAGCAAACAGCTACTATAGGTTCCACAAGCACTCTTATTGCAAAGATTTCTGTAAAAAGAGTATAGTGTTACCTAGAATGAAAGCACCGTGTAGATCTGCGCTGAGAAGACACTGAGCCAACTGATTTTTCCTGTAAGATCAAACAAAATTATAAACCTGTACACTGAATGACAATAAGCACATAAAAGAAAGATAAAAAATGCAAAAAAAATTATAATAATAATGAAGGATAAGAAACTGCATGATTGCAAGATCAGCATAGAAGGACAATATTCCTACCCAACAGTTTTAAGCAGTTGCATCATGTAGCCTTTCCACATTTCATGCATAGGCCTAAAAACATCTAACCTGTTATCCAAACACATCCAATAATAATTAGAACATACTGTTGTTTGAGAAAATTTAAAGGCAGAATCAACTTTGGAATGCATAAAAACAATTATTCTTCGGATTACATCATATACAGAAGTAAACTTTAATTTCCATCTGTATTCTCTCATCATCTAAACATTCAAGAGTAAGTCAATTGTAATTTTCCTAATTTCTTCCTCCAAATTGTTGGACAAACTACAGCTGAAAATTCAAAACAATTGGCAAGCATCAAACTAGTCAAGAGTGGAACAGGGGAAACAGATCCCTCATGTAAAGCCTCTCATAAAACACCAACCCTCTGAAGAGTAAAACCAGTTCAACCAGCAGGATGGGATTATTTCTTGAAATTATTGCTTACATAGGTTTGACCCAACTACTTATAGGATAAACCGATAAAGTCATGGTACCAGTTCAAACAACTAAAGCAATGCAAATTACAAGCTTGCAACCCAACTGTCTGAGTGAGCAGTTTTGGCTCAACATTCGATAGAGATAGATGATCAACTTGATACAGCCTTCCCCAGATTCCCAGTCCAGCTTAGTATGCTTTCCAAAAAATGAGGCTATGTCGTTTTGAGAAGGTTAGCCTAAATACTTAGTTGTTCATGAAATAAAGTAGCCACCAGATATACAGTGAGAATAATAATATCCAGATTGCAAGTATAGAAGAAGAAAAGGACCACAAGGTCGCAACCATGAACAAAGAAGAGAAGCATTAAATTAACTTAGAAGAAGGAGAAAAATCATTAAGTCACAACCATGAACAAATCAGAGAAGTATTAAACTCACTTATGAAGCTTTTGGGGCAAATCAAATGATCCACATTTTTTATGCTGTTTCATGGACATGTGCTTTTTAGAACGCTTCGAATGCATCTGCAAAGCCCTGATATGAGAACCAGTAGATACGCCACGTCCTTGTACATAATTATCAAGAAGGACGAAATGGTCAATATGTATTTTTCTGGACTTCTGCATGTACTTCTGAGCCATATCACCATTCTGAAGAAGCTCGTGTAAAATCTTATCGACCATGTCTCCTTTTCTGCTAGAAAGCTGCACAATGAGCCAAGGAGCTGAGAATATATCATCTCTTAATTCTGTAAAGTCAACTCACTAATTGAAGCAGCTCCAATGATCAAAGGCTCATGGTTCAGAAAGAAAAGATGTACCTTAATATTGGATGCCAGCAGATTCTCATGTACAGCTTGAGAGAGCTGCAAATATGCTGGAGCATTTTCTTCAGGATCTGAATAAAACAAAAACAAAAACAAAAAAAAATTTGACTTCCATCTAATCAATTAGAATATATATAAGCACAAGGATATAAGTACACATTACATTCCTTTTTTAAAATAAATTTTACTTAAAAAACTAAAACAAGTATACGCATGCCTAAAGCAATACCTTGTGAATTGTGACACACAGTACATATAGAACCACGTTACATTCCTTTTTTTAATACAGTTCATAAATCTAAAACTATATGCAATTTTGCATGCCTAGAGCAGTACCTTGTTAAGCAGGGTGACTCCAGAAAGAACAAATGCATTCCTTTATAACAGAACTACAAAGTTTGGTTCTAGAACAACTAACTAGACAAAAACCAAAAAAGTGTATGGTATTAAAAAAAAAATGGGAGCCAATCTGGACACCTGAGTAGCCAAACTATTTATAACGGTTGTCTGTTGGACATTGGACATACAAAAATGAAGAATTTGAGACTGTTCTGAGACAGCCTTACAAGATGATATTTATTTCTTACTGAAATTTTTTTTCCCCTACTAAAAGGGAGATCCTCAAAACCAAAGTTAGGCATACAAGAATTTTTGTTTTTAATTAAAAAAAATACCTTTCTTGTGTTGAGCATCAAATGAGGGAGTGACTGCTGCATCAGTTTTATCTGCTAAAGAAGTTGTCCTATGAGGTTCTTTTCCATCTCCTTTTATACTCTTTTTGTTCTTTTGTTGTAGCAGATCAGCCTCGACAAAGGCGAACCTCCGCTTCAATGCCTCCAAAGCATGTTTTCTTGGATCTTGAATAGCTGTTTCAGTAGCCATGGAAACTAGAATAGTTCACAGCCTTCCTCCTCACGATATGAAGAAAAAGGAACCACCTAAAAGGATGTGGAAAATGAGCTTGTTCAGAAACTTAAAATTAAAGATTTGGAAATTAAAAAATTTCAAGATTTGAACAATTTAGTTATGGGTCTCTCTCTCGTAAGAAAGCTACCATCTCAATCTATAGACACAATCACACATGTCAATAACAATCTTCTTCTATCATCAATGGCTCAAGTCAATGGTTCAAATTACTCTCGAAGCCAGAGCCAATCTAGAGCTAAGCGTGACCTGATAGCTCCTTGTGTTTAGAATTTACCGGTTTATGGTGAAAGAACATCATCACTAAAGCTGTTATAATTTTAAACACAAAAAATACTTCAAACTTCAAAGTCAGATGAGAATCATTGCATTATCACTGAAATTTTGATCAAACACCTTCACGCATACTCAAATCAAGTCTAAGAGAGAGAGAGAGAGAGAGACTCACATAGTCACATAGACAAACACTTAAGAGAGACACTCATGGAAACTCTTGGCAACTTTGGATTATGCCTAAGCCACATTGCAAAATTGGGTTATGGTTTTTGAGGTGAAATTGCTAGAGAAGACGTTTGAACTGTGAATATTGAATTCTTCAGCAAATTTTTATTTTTATTTTTTTATATTTTTTATAAATCAAATCCTAAAAGTAACCACTTTTTGTAAGAATTATAGACAATTGGTCATTAACATTAAATTAGCCAATAGCCTTCTAAATCTCAAACACATACGCAAAGTCTAACAATGGCGAAATCAACAAGGTCCCCAACTTACAACTAATATATATATAAGTTCGGTGAATTTTATTGGTACCCAGTAAAGAATTTGGTCTAAAAACCACGAAAATCAACGAATTTTAGAGCATTATCACACGAGAGGTTTAACTTTATGCCGAAGCAACAAAGTATTGATTGAAGCAGATGAGGAGAATCCCAAAAAAAAAAGATTCACAGCAACTACATGAAATTTAATTTTCTTACCGAATAGAAGATCTAGGCGGAAAAACCCGAAAAGAAATCTGCACCCAATGATATCAGTGATGGTGGTGGTTGGATTGGTTCATGAGTTGTGGCTCTCTCAGTGATGGGTTTTGCAAACCATGTCTTTCAAAAAATCACTGACAATCCCAAGGCCAATTGACTATGCTAACAAGAACAGAAACAACGCTAGGCTCTCTCCTTAAGACTGGGCCTGTTTACATTGGATTTTTTTAGAAAATAACTATAAAATCCAAACAATATCATTAGATGGGAAACGTTTCAAATATATTTGGTTAGTAACAATTCGAGTTCAGAGGAGACGATTTTTGGGTTATAAAATCGAGTATACTGTACTCGAGTTTCCTGTTTTGCCAGCAGCTGAGGTGGCCAGCGTGTCCACGTAGGCCAGAAATCGAGTTCTTTGGACTTAATTTGTAAGCCCAGAAACCGAGTTTATTGGACTTGTTTTGTAAGGCAAGAAAACGAGTTCATTGAACTCGGTTTGTAAGCCCAGAAACCAAGTTAATTGAACTCGGTTTACAAGCCCAGAAACCGAGTTCATTTGACTCGTTTTCTTTTAAAGGAAATCGACTCCAGTGTACTCGTTTTCCTTTCGTCCACCTGTCACACATCGCACGCACTCAAAAAACTCAACTTCAAAACACAAAAAAAAAACGTTCAAAACACACAGTTACTCATTCCCTCACTCTCACTCTCTCACTCTCAGTCTCTCAGTCCCTCTCGCTCTCTCACTCTGATTCCCTCTCACTCCCTCTCACTCTCAGTCTCTCAGTCCCTCTCGCTCTCTCTCACTCTCAGTCTCTCAGTCTCACTCTCATTCCCTCTCGCTCCGTCGTCGTCTCTCAATCTCAGTCTCTCAATCCCACTCTCATTGTTAACCTATAGATCATCAAGTGCAATTGTGTTAGTCACAAATTTATAACGCTCAATCAACATCAATTACAAAACTTTGCGTATGAAATGCCAACAATACTAACCTCAACCAAATTTGCATATACTCACCTTTAGTAATCTTACAAAAATAGTCATTACCAAATTCATATTCTTTAAAAATTTCAAATCATTTTAGGGGCATGACTTTCAAAACCCATTCAAATAAGTTATGATGAACAAAAATATTACAAATCCTAAGAGGTATATCTTGAAATAATTTATGGTAAAAAGACTACAAATACTATCTTAGGTATCAAACTCATAATCCATTTCATATCCATGATAAAGACCTAAAAGTACTAAATATTCCTAACAATTGATCACAATATTTAGTACTAAATATTCCCAATAATTAATCACAATAGTAATTTTTTTTAAAAACTTAGCATATTATCACAATATTTACACTAACAAACAAAACAAATATTCCCATATGTTGTAATAACATAATTAATCACAATATTTGGTACTAAATATTCCCAATAATCACAATATTAATTTTTTTTTTAAAAACTTAGCAAATAATTTAATCACAATATTTACACTAACAAAAAAAAATTCCCAATATGTTGTAATTTAATCACAATATTTACTACTAAATATTCCCCAATAATTAATCATAATATGATATCTTTTCTTAAGTAGATTCATGAGCTTATATAAATGTGTATATAATGTGTCCAAAAAAAACTAGCAAATAATCACAATATATTAACAAATAAATTAATCACAATATTTACACTAACAAATAACAAAAACAAAACTTTTACTTTTTAATGTTCTAAATTTTTCTTCAAACAAAAACTAGCAAATAATCACAATATTATAAACACATTACCTAAGATGAGTGTTGTGTGAGACGAGTGTTGTGTGAGTGCAAGTGAGAGAGTAGGAAAGTTGTTTATGAAGAGGAGCTGTTGTTTATGAAGAGGAGCTGAGTTTCTGAAGAGAATAAAAGAGTTTGAAGGTGTGAGACGTAAGGAGGAAAACAGGTCCCAGCTGGGACCCACGGCAACACGTGGAGGGATGGGGACCATTCTTGGAAATCGAGTCCAAAGGACTCGATTTCCAGCTCAGTACACGTGACCGTCTGCCATGGGATGAGACTGGGATGAGACTGATGATGCTGTGGAGATGAGACAAGAGACTAGAAAATCGAGTCCTCTGTACTCGTTTTTTATGCATAGAAACCGAGTTCAGAGGACTTGATTTCTATGTATAAAAACCGAGTCCAATGAACTCGGTTTCTGTACATAGAAACCGAGTTTAGAGGACTCGATTTCTATGTACAGAAATCGAGTTTGTTGGACTCAGTTTTTATACATAGAAATCGAGTCCTCTAAACTCGGTTTCTGGCCTACGTGGACTTTTTTGTCCACCTCAGCTGCTGGCAAAACAGGAAAAAAACTATAGGAAAATCGAGTCCTCTGGACTCGAATTGTTAGAAACGAAATTAGTTTGAAAGTTTGCCTAACTAATGATATTGTTTGGGTTTGATGGTTATTTTCTAAAAAATCCCCGTTTACATTGAGTTATGGATGGACGTTTGGGCTTTCAAGGTTTTTTTTTTTTGGTTAAGCCTGCGTTATTTTTGTTTTTGTTATAGATGTAATAGAATTTGTTTTGTGTTTTTTTGTGGGTGGGTCTTATTAATAAGACTTGTTCGGCCATTTTGGCATCTTCTTGGTTGGGCTGGGCTTGTACTTTTGTTATGGCTGTATTTAATTTTTTTTCTTTAATTTTAATCTTATGTTTATATATATATATATATATATATATATATATATATATATTAGTTATTGGTAATATAAGCCCCGTTTGGATCGGGCTTATTGCGCGTCTGCATTTTGAGTTTCACATTTTTTTTTTCAGTCGCAGTTGTTGATTTTTCTCCCATGTACAGTGCACATAAGTGGGTCCATCTTCTTGGTTGGGCTAGGCTTGTACTTTTGTTATGGATGTATTTAATTTTTTTTCTTTAATTTTAATCTTATGTTTATATATATTAGTTATTGGTAATATAAGCCCCGTTTGGATTGGGCTTATTGCGCGTCTGCATTTTGAGTTTCACATTTTTTTTTTCAGTCGCAGTTGTTGATTTTTCTCCCATGTACAGTGCACATAAGTGGGTCCCGTGTACTGTTCATGGGACCCACAAATTTCACTTTTCAGCCATTTTTTCATTAAAAATGGGTCACACGACACTATTCACACATTTAAAATTTATTTTGCTGAAGTATTTTTAGTTTTCAGTTTTTAGCAAAATAAGTTGTATCCAAACGGACCCATAATGAATAAATCTTTATTTATATAGGTTTAAATTGCTAAAAACTTGTTATTGTTCAGTGAAACTACAACAATATTTTTTTATATAAATCAGGTTATATTTCTCATTTGCTCTACACTTGAAAGTTATTTTTTATTTTAGTTTTTATAAATATATTATTTGATTAGAAATGTCTACTAGAAAATATGCATCTGGATATGAAAAACTTAAAAAAAGAAAAAAAAAGAAGAAGAAAAACTAATTGAGTCTCAAAAAAGATCAATGGATAAATTTGTTATTAGTAATAAACAAAATATAACACAAAATTTAGATGAAAATATCACAAATGAGCAAGAAATTCACCAAAAATAGATTTTAAATGAAATATATTATAATATAAAAATATTAAATAAATATTAATTTAATTAATACATAAGTATAAAAAGTGTCTCATTTTAGTTCTTGCCTTAGGCCCCAAAATGTCTAGGGCCGGCTGGCCCTGATAATATGTGTCTTGAATTTATAGATACATAAGTATAAGTGTTATGGTAAGCATAAGAAGAAAGAATAAAGACATATACATGAACAATAAAAGAAGATAGATACATATATTGATATATTAGGTGTCTCGATAAAAATCTTTTATAATTTGTTGTGGTATAAAGGTCGTATGGCATTGAGAAGGTCTTTTGTCCTTAATCTAATTAGCCTTACCTTCAGTGGCATGGAAGAAGCATTTTAGCTTACTGATTTGTAAGAGCACTCACAGTAGTGGTGCTATATAGGTATAATGGTATTTTTTTACCTCTCAATCACAAAAAACCATCATGCAGCAGTGGAGCTAAATCTAAAAGATTTAGCTTCTCAGCTATAGTACACATCTATCTTTATTACAAGTAAAAAAAATTTATTATACTTCTCTCTCTCCTCTCATTAAATAAACATTTCTTATTCTCTCTTTCTCTCTCCGGCTTCTCTTCTTTCTTCCTCAATTTTTTTTTCTCTCTAGCTTGCCAGCCAGCTCCCTCATCTCCCTCATCCCTCAGCTCGTCGGCCAACTCCCTCATCGCTGATCTGTTCCGCCGACCCAACTCGCCAACCCACCCCAAGCCCCATCGCCCAATCTGTGCCTCTCTCTCTCAACATCTTCGACCCAAGCCTCCACCGGCCTCAACGTCATCGGTCCAAGCCGACCCAAGCCCCAAGCCGCTGATCCATGCCTCCGACCCACACCTCTGCCCAGTCTTCCATCCCAACACTCACCCAATGCCGATCAGACCCATTCGCCTCAGCCGCAAGCCACCACTGCCGCCCATATCTCTATTCTCTTTGCTGTTATTAAGTTTTTTTTTTTTTTTTTAATGTATTTTCAAATGGGTTTGGTGGCTGTGGTGGTGGTGGTTGATTTTGGCTATGGTGGTGCTGGTGGATGATTTTGGCTTTGGCAATGGGTTTTGTGTTTTTTGGCTTTGGCAATAGCTTGTTCCTTGGTTTTGTTTTTGTTTTGTTTTTGTTTTTCTATGTTGTGTTGTGGTTGCCAAAGTAGAGTGGTGGTTGTGGCCGGTGGTGGTGGTTATGGGTGTGGTTGTGGTTGTGGTTGTGGCTGTGGCTGATGGTAGAGGTGGTTGTGGTTGGTGCTGTAGATGTTTTTGTGAGTAGTGGGATATATTATTTTATTGTAGGGGATATATTATTTTATTGTGATGTTTATCTATACTACTATTAAAGAGGCTGCACCTATTTGAACCGGATTTTTTTTGTGTTCCAAAATACCCCTACAGCCTACGTTTAAGTAAGGGAAAAACTTAAGGATAACAAAGTAAAAATATATATTTAACTCTCACCTAAAACATTTCCTACAAAATATGATCACTCTCCCACTAACCCACTTCTTCAAAGCAACTATATGTTTGTTATTTTTTTTTTCCTTTTAAAAAAAAGTTATCTTCAAATCATTTTTTTTTTTAAAAAAACATCCTCAAGTTTATCCAAAAAAAAAAACTAAATAGATATATATTACAATTTATTTAAACTATTTTCTTAACTTCTTTTTAAAAATTAAAAACAAAAAACCTAATTGAAAAAAAAAAAAAAAACCCACTTTCTATCAAAAAAGTTATCTACCCTATTATTAAGGTTTATCCTTTAATTTTTTTTAAACCCATGTCTAACTTCCCCTAAGTTGGTTTTTTTTTTTTTTTTTTTTTTTTTTAATTATAAAAGTTCTTCTTTATTTTTCATACAATAAAACTATCACTATAACTTTTCATCCATATCCCTTAAATTTAGACACTACTATTCTCCTGTTGGTTTTTAAATTGCTAACCATATCACTACAATTTGGTTGGATAATTTTTCGAAATGAAAACTCCCACGTAAAACACTATCTACAAAATAGAACCACACTCACGTTGATTTTCAAACTCAAATTGCTTCTTCTTCAGTTCTCCAATTCTCTCAATTTTGTTAATCTTCTTTTCACCATTATCATCATTTTTTCTATTTGCTCTACTCAAATTTGTTCCTGCTCAACGGTATGTGTATGTCAATATACTTTGGTCTTTTCTATTTTGATTTTCGAATTCATGAACAACTTCTTATTTTCTAGAAACAAATCAAATATTTGTGTAAAATAGCCCTTATATTTCAGCCTCACCATTAATTTCTTTTACATATTTCTTCAAGGAACGTGCATTGGGGTGCCTATCTTTAAGATTTTGGTATTTAAACTTCAGGGAACACGCAATGGAGTGTTTATCTTCAAGATTTTGGTATAACTTCAAGGAACTTGCACTAGGGTGTTGATCTTCAAGATTTTCGTGTGTTTTGTCCTCCATCTCCAATGAACTATTTGGACTTTGGACTTGAAGTGTAGTCAACAACAAAAATGTAAGTATCTTTTATGACCTCTATTTAGAACGCCTCATGTGTACTGAATTCTCTCTATTATGTTTGTTTTTATGAGTTGTCATTTTGTATTTGCTTTCCTATATTCGGTTTCCTTATTTTGTTATCATTATTCTTTCCATCTGATCATTTTCTTATCTTAAAAAAAAAAATAAATAAATAAAAAAACCTTCATGTCACGTTTTCTTATATTCCTATTGTTTTGTTCAAATATAACTTCTTATATTCACCTTTTGAAGTCATATAACTCATGTTAGCATGAAAACGTTTTGATTTCTATGGAAAACGTGAATATAAAATATGAGTTCTATTTGATTTCTATTTGGACTAAAATTTTTAAATATGAGTTCATATTTTTAAATGTGAATTTTCTTATATTTCTAAAAGTGAATTTTCTATTTGAACTCATATTTCTAAACGTGAATATTTCAAAGAAATAATATGAGTTCTATTTGAACTCAAATTACTTTTTGATTTTTTTTTTCTAACAAAATATTTAGTTGAACGCAAACTTAGAGTTTAGAAAAAAAAAAAAAAAAAAAAAAAAGCTTATTCTTTTATGTAATTTAGAGTTTGAAAGAAAATAGGACCACACTTTTCTTTTTTTAATCTTTTTTTTATTTGGTCAATTTGATAATTGTTTAATATTTTCTCTAATTAATGACTCTTTTTTAAAGAGTGGGAATGATATATATTTTTGTCTATGTTTTTTTTTTTTTTTTTTTGTGGTTATTGGGTTTGATTAATTATTTTAGTGTATGTGTTTTAAGTGGTGCTTTGTCTTCCTCCTTTTATTTTTGTTTGTTGTTTTTCTTACATTTAAGCCTTACTCTCTATTTTTTTGTATTTTTTTAGGGTGATATATCAACAATTTTGTTAGATTGCATGGCAGGCACATTGGATGAATTCAGGGGAGCGAAGTGGTAGTCAATCATCAAGTAGTTGTTAATGAACATTTTTTGTAAATATCCTACTATATGAAATTTAATATTGTCCTTTTTTTAATGTGAAAAGTTTGTGTCTTAGCATAATAATAAAGAAAAAAAAAATATTTAACTCCCACGAAAATACTGCGTACAAAATAGGACCACACTTTTCTTTTTTAATCTTTTCTTTTATTTGGTCAGTTTGATAATTGTTTAATATTTTCTCTAATTAATGACTCTTTTTTAAAGAGTGGGAATGATATATATTTTTGTCTATGTTTTTTTTTTTTTTTTTTTTTTTTTGTGGTTATTGGGTTTGATTAATTATTTTAGTGTATGTGTTTTAAGTGGTGCTTTGTCTTCCTCCTATTATTTTTGTTTGTTGTTTTTCTTATATTTAAGCCTTACTCTCTCTCTCTATATATATATATATATATATATATATTTTTTTTTTTTTTGTATTTTTTTAGGGTGATATATCAACAATTTTGTTAGATTGCATGGTAGACACATTGGATGAATTCAGGGGAGCGAAGTGGTAGTCAATCTATCAAGTAGTTGTTAATGAACATTTTTTGTAAATATCCTACTATATGAAATTTAATATTGTCCTTTTTAATGTGAAAAGTTTGTGTCTTAGCATAATGATAAAGAAAAAAAAAATCTTTTAACTCCCACGAAAATACTGCGTACAAAATAGGACCACACTTTTCTTTTTTAATCTTTTCTTTTATCAGTTTGATAATTGTTTAATATTTTCTCTAATTAATGACTCTTTTTTAAAGAGTGGGAATGATATATATTTTTTTCTATGTTTTTTTTTTTGGTGGTTATTGGGTTTGATTAATTATTTTAGTGTATGTGTTTTAAGTGGTGCTTTGTCTTCCTCCTATTATTTTTGTTTGTTGTTTTTCTTACATTTAAGCCTTACTCTTTTTTTTTTTTTTTTTTTTTTGTATTTTTTTAGGGTGATATATCAACAATTTTGTTAGATTGCATGGCAGGCACATTGGATGAATTCAAGGGAGCGAAGTGGTAGTCAATCTATCAAGTAGTTGTTAATGAACATTTTTTGTAAATATCCTACCATATGAAATTTAATATTGTCCTTTTTTTTTAATGTGAAAAGTTTGTGTCTTAGCATAATGATAAAGAATAACTTGCTCAGAGGCTCTTCAATTTTTTTGGTAAAAGTTAATAATTTGCATTCATTATAATTTAGAGCATTTATTATAATTTAGGATTACTACATTTTTCAATCACAAAAAAAAAAAAAAAAAAAAAAAAACCCTAGGGGTGTGATGAGTATTATGTGTGGTGAAATAATTTTTTCATCACACCCCTAGGTTTTTTTTTGTGATTGGAAAATGTAGCAATCTCAAATTATAATAAATGCTCTAAATTATAATTAATGCAAATTATTAACTTTTACCAAAAAAATTGAAGAGCCTCTGAGCACGTGCGTGAGCGCGTGCTCAGAGGCTAGTATTATTTTATTGTGTTGAAAGTTAAAATAAATTCACTACTACAGCATGTGTATAGATAAAAAAAAAATAGATAAAGTAACTTTTTGTGTAACTAAATAGCTAAAATTTTAGATTCTGGTCCGTTTGGATATAACTGAAAACTGAAAACTGAAAAACACTGTAGCAAAATAATTTTTAAATGTGTGAATAGTATCGTGAGACCTATTTTTAATGAAAAAGTTGCTAAAAAGTGAAATTTGTGGAAAAGTCAAACTTTACGGCTACTGTTTAATAAACAGTAACTGCTACAGTAAAATTTTGGCTGGGATCGCCAATAAAAAAAAAAAAAAAAAAAGTAAAAACGCAAACGCAAATCGTGGACGTGCCAGCCAAACGTTCTCTCACCGCTGTGAATGCTCTAATGATTTTTAAGCTTCATGGCATTCACGGCTTGACTTGGATCAGAGAAAAGCGAAAAGCGAAAAGAGAGAAATGAAATAAAAAAATAATCGTCGCCTGAGAGATTCGAACTCTCGCGGGGAAACCCCATGTACTTAGCAGGCACACGCCTTAACCACTCGGCCAAAGCGACGTTGTGATGATATGGCTTATGAGCTTCTTTTTATTATTTAGTATGTAGGAATTTAGGATAGTGTTGACCCGGTCAGCTCATATAAATATGTAATTATGAACATCAATCTATGCTGCCAAGTCAAAGTGTGAGTCGTTGAAGTTGAACACCTGCTTAAACGGGTGTAAAATGCAAACTGCACATTTGTCCTTGCAACTTAAAGGTTAAAATACGTTGGTTAGCTTTGGCCCTTAAAATTTTGTCCAAAGATTTTAATTAAAATTTTTAAACCCCTATAATAGTAGCTTTTAAGCATAGAATTTTCTTATTAAAATTCAAACACATGAATTATATTGGCCCATGAAACATAAGTAATTTTTTTTTTATAATAACAATTAAATTCAATACAACATGCTTGAATTTAACTGGGAAACTAAATTTTATAAAAAAAAAAAAAAATTAATTAGGAAACTTAATGCACTTCACCTAGGATACTCTACCTTTTTACCTAAATATATAATGGTGGATTTTAGTTAGTTGGAAAATTATTGGTAATATAGTATTTTTACAACTTATTATACATTTGTTGAGGTGAAATGTAACACTTGTTGTCATTGATGGACATTAATAGTGGTGTTAGCGGTGATGGTGAACACTATGTAAAAATGATATTGAACTCATTATTTGTTATCACTTCAATATATTGTGAAATAAGTTGAGATAACAAAAGTTGTCCATATAATTGCTCTTGGTATTATTTTTTAAACCAATTGAAAGTTATAACATGCCAAAAGATGTTCCTTTTAAATTTCTCAAAGAAGCTTAACGAATAATTTATGAAGTTTGGAAGAGAAAATCATTCAAGCAACCCAAATATGGTTCACTTCATACTTTAATTGTACCATTCCAATTTTCATCGTGTGTTCAATATCCCTAAATGAACGGGGGATAAGACAATCCTAGAAATTATATCCAAATTCTTTTTAACTTTTTAAACCTTCTTAATAATGAACAAGTTTCTACTAGTACATCTCTTCTTCTTTTCTTTTTTTCTTTTCTTTTTAAATAATAATAATTGATAAGTTGTACATACATTTAATGAGTCTTAAACTAAACTTATGACTTCATCTTTCACCTAGAACTTATAAGATGAGAAGATGCAAATTGTCCCAAATTTGAGACATCCAAGGTGGTGACACGGAATGCAATGGGCAAAAAAGTTAGATTTCATCCCTCAAAGTACCCGTTATAGACTATAGGGAAGGAAATATTACTGTACTATATGATATACGCATGACTGCAATATAAGAGGAAAAAAATATAAACAAGAATTTGTAAAAAGAGAGAAGTGCCAAGAGTAAGTTAGACAAACTTTTGGATCATTTCTCTCACTTCATCAACCACAAGCCAGGCCTTATGCCCTCCTATTACTTCTGCTTTCATCTCTCCATCTTTCCATAGCTGCAATAAATTTTTACAATCCGTTTGTAAGTTTTCCTTAGGATCACTCTCAGTAAAATCAAGAAAATTTTGAAAAATAAAAAAACTTCGATGGACAGACACAGACCTGAATTGTTGGCATCTTCTGAGAAAAGAGAACACAAGAAATCATCATTAAAAACGTCCAGGGAAAACATGTGTGTATTATACATATTTAAGAAGACAAATTAGAGAACGCAGTATATATCATACATACAGAGATGTTTCCCCGCTTGACTAGAGTTTGAGGTACCTTGTTGACATCCACCCAATAAAATTTGGCCCTGTTATAAACAAAGAATCAGAAGAAAAAAATTTAATTAGAATTATAATAACCATCAATAACTGAAATGGATATTCAAATTTTGATACATTAGTATTGGTTAATCCATGACAAGGAGCTCCCACGTTAGATTTTGACCGACTTCCAGAAAGGAAATGAAAGATTTGTGCTTAGGCTCAAGTCTAGTGAGCTAAGCTTGATGACAAGTCTTGATTAGATTAGTCTAAATTAATAAAAGACGGAACAGAGCGAAAACTTCAATCTTTTCTTTTTAAATTATTTTTTATATATATTTTTCGGTTGGCTAAAACTTCTGAACTAGTAAACCATTCTCAACATATCCTTCAACTCAGTGACTCAAGCACGAGTTAGTCATTGATGTCCAGATTTTGGACAAAACAGTAACGGCACATGTTTAATATTCATAGTCTAAAAGCAAAAGAATTGTAAAGAAAGAAGCTTTCAAGTCTTAATGTCACAAGAGCCTTCACTACTCTCATCACCAGAATCGATGAATCAGCATGAAAATTCATACTCATTGATGTCAACACACCAAATGTTTAGTTTGTCCTTTTATTTATGCATATGTTATTTGAAAGAGATAAGAAAACATTTAACACCTTAAAGTCTTAAATATTGGTAGATGTCAAATTGGAATATCTGACTCAATTCTAGTCAACAATACCAATGTAAGCAAACCAGGGAGGAAATAAGAGAGAAGAGACCATATGTGAACTGACGGAAGCTTATTTGGTGCTCTAAAGATATTCCTAAATACACATTCTTAAGCTGGCTGGGATAGACTAAGAACCAGAGAGAGATTTGCTAAATGGGGCTATCAAAGAGACATGCTTTGCAGTTTCTGCAGAGGCAGAGTTGAAACTAGAGATTATTTGTTTCTTTGAATACAATTCTCCAAAAGAATATGGAAGGATGTTCTAGAGGTGTACAAATCACAGGCAAACTGGAGATTGGGAGGAAGAACTCAGTTGGGAAATTCAATAGCTGAAAGGCAAGAGTTTTTAGAAGACAATATGCAGATTAGCTTGGGCTGCAGTGATAAACCATGCGTGGATTGATTGAAATGCAAGCGTTTATAAGTGTAAAGTTTGAATGGAGGCTGATATCTTGAAGGCTACAATCTATTATGTAAGATATACATTGTCATTTGTCAAGCTGTAAAAGAATTAGAAACTCAATCCAAGATAGAGTTCTATGCTATCTGTGGAGAACAACATTTTATGTACTAGAGTAGTAGTAGGAGATATCCTCGGCAGCCTGAATGGCAAGTATGCAGTCAGCTGCTTCTGTTTGAAATGATTTTGTAACATTTTTCTTGAATAAAAGCTCTCATTTATCAAAGAAGAAGAAAAAATTTTAGTCACACAACTTTTTTTTATAAAAATAATTCAAATGTAAAAACAAGTGAAGGAGGGTGATTCGAACACTGATTCTTTTCATAAAGGAGACTGGGCAATACAGCTATAAGGTTCTTAGCCCACCAGTCACTCAAACCTTGGCACTGATGAAATATGAACATTTTCACATACCACTAACTTCATGAGTGGTATGCTATATATATTGTGAGAATGTGGCAACTTTAAGAGTGGTAAAACTATATAATGTGAGAATGTGGTGCCTTGAAGTTGAAGGCTATAGTCATGTGGGATTTAAATAATATTAAAGAAAGAACAACTCAGTTATTCAATAACGCTTGTACTGTCAAACCATGATACAGGTAACAAATGGTGAAGAAAACAACAATTGATACCTAATTTAGATATGCTTGTTTCACACGCGCGAGAGAGAGAGAGAGAGAGGTTACTTGGTATCAAACTCAGCAGCCAATTTCTCCAACTTAGGCTTCAAGTAGATGCATTTGCGGCACCAAGTAGCCATCCTGGCAATAACAGAAAACACTTCGTAAAATTAGAATTTTGGAAGAAAAAGAATCCAAGAACCAACCAATAAAAGCATTTTGACTGCTTTTATATATATATATATATATATATATATTTTTTTTTTTTTTTTTTGTGTGGAGAAGATGCTTAATTTATAAGGGAAAAAAAAAAACTCGTTTTCCATCTTTATTATTTTATATTTTGGTCTAAACCTTGATGCAATGTCAGCCTCAAAAAAAAAAAAAGACTGTCTATCAATCCTTCCCAAAAAATAATATATATATCAATCATATTCACTAGCTCTCCTCTTGTCCAAAAAAAAATCACTTGATCCAAATTTCGGCCAGATTCGGGCTACGTGTTTAAAACCCGACCCGGCCTGGGAATAGCCATTAACGAATTTAAACTACAAGTCGTCTGCAGTGGCTTGGTCTATGCGACAACATTCCATAACAACTATAACTTTTTATAAAAAATAAAGAGTAAATTACGAATTGCGCCCCAAAAATTTGCTAATGATTAGTGTTTGGTAGATGAATTTGAGTAATGTTGTTTAAGTATTTTTTATATACGTGTAACTAAAAAAGTATGTGAAAATATGTGTTAGTGTGTTTAAAATAGTGATAAAGTTGCTTGAAATGGCCACCATATAGACCCAGATTTTATCTCATAAAGTTTCAAAATTTAAATTTTACCTTAAATTTTAAAATATTTGAATTTTAAACCCTGACATTTCAAAACTTGACATTATCCCTTAAAGTTTAAAATTGTTTGAATTTTATACCCTAAATACTAAAACTTTAAATTGTGAAATTTAATTAACTCACAATTTTAGAAAATAAAATATATATACCCCTAAAATATAGAGATAAAATTTAAATTTTGAACGGTGATAAATGTGTATTTTGCCATTTATCCATAAGTAAAAGAAAACATCTATTAAAAATTTAAAACAAAAAAAAACTAGGTGCGCTCCAAAACAGCATCGTTTTGCAGAAATCCACTGAGAGCAGAACACACGCACACCCACACAGAGTCAAGAGTCAGAGAGAGAGAGATACCAGTCGATGATAATGGGTTCGGAGTGCTTTTGTGCTAGGAGTAGAATCTGATCAAGATGATCACTATCGTTGATGGGTTCCATCTCAACAGTTGTGGGTCTTGACAAGTCTGGCCAAAACGCATCCACTCTAATGTCTCTTCTCAAACTCTTCTTGCACTCTCTGTTTCTTCTATCAACGCAATACCCAGATGAACTTCTTTGCAAAATCAAAAATCTCCCACTGCTTATTGAATACTGCTGCTGTTGGTCTCGGTGGTGAAATTCCCTGTACAGAATTTGAGCATTCGCTGCAATTACAGACATTTTTTCTCTGTCTCTGTCTCTCTCCCCACTTGTTTAAGAAGAAAAGGAATAAAGAGGGATTAAGGTGATATTTACTAGGTTGATTGGTGATGAGAAAGCTTGAGCAAAATCATTCCTTGGTGATACTTATGGGGCTTTGAATTGAAGGTTGGAGTTAGTATTGGGGTCTAAGTCTAACTTACTAGAGTTGGGACTTTGGAGGGGTGTTTCATGGAGTAGATATTTTATTTTACAAAATACTCTTTTTTTTTTTTTTTTTTTAAGGCCTTTGCTTGGTTCGAAAATAAGAGAATCGGACAACGGTTGAATAGAAAGCTTATCCGCAAGATGAGTTGGGGATGGGAAGGCAAAACGGGCGTGGGGCCCACCAATGGAGAGCCTAAATTGAATTTTCTTGTCCTGCCTGCTTTACTCACTTTTCTTTCGTTTTAAAAATTTCATTTTTTTAGGATATATACGTAAAGAAACCTTATAATTTTAGGGGCGTCTTTGGGTCAAACCGGCTTGGGTTTGCCCTAAACCCAAAGGAGGCCAATCATTGCAGACTGACTAATATCAAATTATCAATTGATCAGGTCATCGATTTTCACTATTGGAGTTGTCTAGCTATCGGTTGGATATCTCGACGAGGGAACAACGAGTAAGGATCTGTTTAGATATTATTTATTGTTAAAAATTAAAAAAATTGTAACAAAATAATTTTTAAATGTGTTAATAGTGTCATGAGACCCAGTTTTAAAATAAAATTTGTTGAAATTTGTACTTGCGGGTCTCGTAAACAGTGCATGGCACACAAAAAACGTCAACACAAGCACAAACGCAAACGCGTTTGTATCCAAATGGTCACTAAATGTGTTGAGAAATGACAACAAACAACGAGAATTTTGACCTTTATGGTTAGATCTAGACTTTGATGGCCATATCTTGACCTTAATAGGTTAAGAGATGCCAAGTCTCGAGCTTAATTTATGTAACTTCGGCAAATTAAAAAAAAAAAAAATGGAAGAGGTAAAGACCAGTTTGGTGGTAAGGAAATTTGAGAGAGAGAGTAACAAGGGATTCGGTTGGTTCAATTTTGACTTGTCAGGAATCAAGGGACCTAAGATGTGAATCAAAACCTAGCTTTTTTTAACATTCAAGACCAACCTATGCAAATGGAGCCAACCATAGGCTGTCGAATCGATTTAAATTGACCAAGTGGGTTGGGTTTTGCGTAAGAGTGGCAATTCGTGTTTGCGTGTCGGGTTCGTGTCGTGTCAACTTATGAGTATTCGACTATAAAGGTCAACATTAACCCGACATATTTATTAAACGGATCAAGATTTCTAAATCCTAACATAGCCCATTTATTAAACGAGTCAGTCGTATCGACCTATTTATTAGATTTTATCAAAATAAAAAAAAATGAAAAAACAAACAAATAAATATTTTTAATATAAAATTAAGAACTAACGAGTAATTACATCACAAATAATCATTCAAAACTAAAGCATATCCCAATATCACAAATAAAAATAACAATATGTCAAAGAAAATAAACCACAACAACTAATAAGTTTATATACTTAGAGTTTGAAGGGTATATTGGAGAAATGTCATTTAATTAAATAGGTCAAATGGGTCAAACGGGTTCTATGTGTTCAACCCAACTCGTGTATTAAACGGGCCAGTCATGTCAACCCGACTATGACACGAACTCGTTAAACTTCAACTCATAACCTACTAATTTTGTGTCATGTCGTGTCGGGTTTGCAAGTCGTGTCAAATTTTGCCACCCCTAGTTTTTTGCGAGCAATGGACAATCTATATTTGATCATATCTTTAAAATTTAGATCTTTAATAAATCTCTTTCAACTAAAATAATGGAAAACCACGAAAATTTTACTTACATTTTATATGAACAAAATATCTCTCCATGTGAATTCTTTTTGACACACAATTTTTAAAAACTCAATAAATAAACAAAGTTTAATAATAATAAAAAGTCATATTTTAGAGTTTTTTTTTTTTTTGGCAACAAAGCAATGTTTGACCTCTTCTTAAAAAAAAATGTAATGTTTGACTTCCATATAACGTGTCCTTATTTATTTATTTTTTTACACACATAAGAGGAAGGAAATGGGGTACAATAGGTCCTTTTGTACCTATATAAGGAATAAGTACATTCTACTTTAAGGGTTTATTTTTATAATAACTAAGAAGGTGTTGGTGGGTTCATGTGGGGACACCCCTCCACCAACTATAACTCACCACATGGGCGAGTTGTGGCACAAGTTGTGCCACAACTTGTGGCTCCAGACTTTTTCAATCCTTAAATTAGACCAACGTCACGTTATTGCCTCTATTAATTAGAACTCAAGACCCATCCTATGCTAATACTCTACCCATTCGGTCACTACCTTAGATGGTTACTTGTGGTTCTGATATTTTTAAATAATAATTCAAAGGGATGAATTGAAACGATTTTTATTTGAATAATTTGTGTCAAAAATTTAAATTTATGTTTATGAAATATCATTTCTTACCAATTTGTATCAATTAACTCCCTAACAACCATTTAAAAAATAAATAAAAAAACTTCATAAAAAAAAAAGTAATTATTAACCATTCAATGGAAGCAATATTATCCATATAGCAAGGAGGTGAGATCGAAAAATCTATATATATATATATAAAAGCAGAGATCTCATATGGAAAAACATAAAATTCTGCCAAGCGGCGTATTCTTTACAAAGAAAATTGGAATATTTTCAAATGTCACATCAGATATAAGAACAAATTAAATAAGAGCAAATTATATATATATATATATAAACAGAGATCTTATGTGAAAAAGTATGAGGTTCTGCCGAGTGGCATATTCTTTTCAAAGAGAATTGGAATATTCTCAAATGCCACATCAGAGATAAGAACAAATTAAATGTAGACTTTTTGTTTCATTTGGTTCAATATTTCAAGACTTTTATAATTAAAAAATAAATATTATTTATATCATTTGGTTCAATGTTTCAAGACTTTTCATTTCTCACACATACACACAAAACTCTTTGCATTTTAATTCAAAATTTTCACCTCTTGCGCTTCTACCATTTTTATGTATACCTACCCATAGTTATTCATGCCATCCCATGTCAAATACACAGAGACCAAAAACGATGTCATTTACATTCAATCTTTTGATGACACCTACCTAACTCTAATATTGTTGTTTCATCTAATCCTAACCTGTATGAGTTGGTTACAACCAAGGAAGGGGGGCTTGCTTTTTATATTGAGTGACAACGACAATTACGATTTTGATATTAAGGTTAATGACCCGTTTGGATGGTGGGGAGAAAAAGGGGGAGTGGAGGGGAGTAGAGTAGAGTTGGCTAAAAATAGACTAATTTTGGGCTAAATCTACTCTACTCTACTCCCCCTCAATCCAAACAGACCATAAACGTTGTGGATTTGTGATTTTTGTAAATGATGTGATTGACTGTGGGTGTTTAGGACGTGTATTTTGTTTTATATCAACTTTTATTCTATAATATTCCTCCAAGGTTGTTATTTTTTTTTAATAATTATTTCTCATTACTTCAACGAATAAATATAATGGATATGTGATAGCAATTTATAATTGTTGCTTTTTATGATAAACCCATTACTAACAAAGTTCTATAACAATTATGCTATAATACATATACAACATTTTCTAAAACTATTTTACATAAAATATTACAATATTATCTGTGAATCGCACAAGTAACTTACTAGTTGTACTAATAAGGAATTCTCTCTTCTTTAATCTATTACTACTTGTTCTTGCTTTATTCCTATGTCTTTTTTTGTCATCTTAAAAATAATGAATTTAGAAAAATAATTACTTTGCAGTGAAAATGACTTAAATTATAAACCTTTTCATTATTGGAATGGTTATATGATAAAATTAAGAAATTGACGGGGAAAAATCTTTAAAAAAAAAAAACGATGGAGAAAACTTGAAAAATATTAACTGATTACGTCATTCCCTGTTTTTGAACTTGGACCATTTGGGTATGACTTACGAGTCCAATTAGGGGGCGTCCATGGGTCGAGCGACGACGTCGGTTTTAGAGTTAATTTGGGAATCGACTCAATCACGATGAGTTTGGAAATGCTGAACCCATTGTCAAGTACGAGTATTGGAGTTCTCATCCACCACGGCATGGGAGTTCCAAAGATTGGATTGGACAAAACCACTAGTTAGCTCGAATTTGGTGGCAGTTGCAAAGATCTCAATAGATTTGATGAAGATCTTAAGATAGATCTGTAAAGAATAGTGGCACAAGACAAAGAACGGTGGCTCATGGCGACGGGATGGGAAAGAGAACAAAATACTTTCGAACAGGTCCAATGAACATGATTTTTTAGACAAGACACTTGTCACTCGAGCTGAGATTTTCAACGATGCAAATTTGCCATCAACCAGTCTAGTGCTTAGATTGGATGACCTTCGACTCAGGTGCCTTCAAGTTGGGAGGTTTTATCAGGTTCGAGTCTAGGTTGGACAGTCCTAAGTCCAATATAATGATGACCTATGGGCTAAAGGAACATAATTTTGGTCCTAGTGGAGAAGGTATTTGGTATCAAATGATACTATGTCAACAATATCAAAATCCAATAAATGTGAGACATGCCAACAAAAAATAACTAACCCACTAATAAATAAAAGACATGTGTTAGTGAGTAGTTATTTTTACACACACGTTTCTCGTTTATTGAATTTTGATACGGATAATGTGGTATCATTTGATACAAAATACTTTTTTGATCCTAGCGAAGGGTGTAATTGAACCAACAGATCACAAGTTCAACAGTTAGCAAGGGAAGAGATCTTTTATTTGGTAATTTAATTTAATAGTTTCTTTTCCCTCTTAATTAACATGAAAGTTTCCCCTCTTATTTCCTTTCTAATTTTACTAACCAAATTACCAAGTAAATTAAAACCAGGCCGCCAAAAACATAGAACAGATTTAATTATTTTTAGTTTGGTAAAATTTTTTGTTTGGAAAATTGATTTAAAGCAGGACTACATTTATTTCCATATATATAAAAACCACTTCTACCTTTATTTCTTTTAAATACATTCTCTCTACAAATAAAATTGAAATGACGTTTTCTCATATGTATTCACTACAATAACTATTATTAAAGGGTTATGTTAATGGAAGTTCTTAGGGCAATTGTTAATAAACCATAATAGAAAAGTTTTGACATCACTTTCTTGGGAAATATAAAAAGCTGTCAACAACATTTATTATTTTATCATTCTCTCAATAAAATATTTATAAAAATAGCTCCTTAACATTTTCCATTATTAAATTTGACATTTTCGTAGATTGTATGTTACTAAAACTTGTCCTCATCCGATTCTAGAAAAACTAATTGAAATAAACTAGTTCAATTTAGAATTAGCTAACCTTTTGGTTTAGCTTGCATTAGAACTGATCCAGTTCTATGGTATGCTATACATAATTACTTAGGAGCCTAATTATATCACAGTTTTGCTCACAAAATGAAGATCTTTTTTTTTTTTTGATAGATAAGTTAGGATTTGAACATATTTTGCCCACTCAATAATAATTGCTCATTTTTATCAAACCAAAACTATAACAAGGTTCTTTTTGGTATAAGTATTATTTAAATCTATATATTTTTTATTTAACAACAAAAAATTTTACTAATTAAATTAACTTAAACTCGTAATCAATCGTGGTAATTGAACTAAGACAGTTAACACATTAACATTACTGAAATCAATGATTGATCCGTCACTTATAAATTTAATGGTTGATCTATCACTCCCTTCCAATAAATTAAGAGGAAGGTGCATGACAGCATGAGAACTTTCCGTTACTAGATCAATAAAAGTAGTTTTGCCAAGTATTTCATAATTGCTAAGGTGATAAGTTATAAATAGTAAATCAGAAAGTAATATATGTGGTAGAGCTAGATAAGAGCAAATAAAAACATGTCAAATAAACCGTTGTGAGAAACATTGTGTTTAACATTATTTTTACCAGAGTATGGGAGTGTTAGTTTTATAGAATACCTCTCATGACAAGCGTGTAGGTCCCAAGCAAAAGGCGTTCGCATAAGATGGACATATAGGATAACTTGTAAGAGGCAAGCTCCATAAGATAGGCACATGAGATAGTTTTTTCCCTCACTCACCCCGCTCTTAATAAAATAAAATAAAAATAAAAATATACAAATTGGAAAGAAACATGAAAGAGCCTTTTCATTTGCGTCAACATTTGAACAGCATTAAACAAAAGTTCATATTTCATGTTGGAAAATGTTAGTCATGATAACTAAATGCACTATTTGTGTTAATAAAAATTGATCAAACACCTACTAATTCAACTATTGCCATTAATTTGTCACTAGCTAAGGCCATGTAGAACTCAAGAGTAGCCACAGGCGGGAAGCAGTAAGAGCTAGTAAAAACTAGCTATTGACCGAGCCTTCACCAAACCAACCTTACCAACCTCAAATCCCACGTCATAATCATCATCATCATCATCACTGATAAACTCATCCTCACCGTATAAACTAGTCTCCAGTATCTTCTCAGCTTTACTACTTATCTGTGCAGCTTTTCTTTGCTTACAAATATGCCTCATGTTTCTCACTCTTTCTTGATTCAAGTGATACTCACATTGAGCATAACCCTCAAGAGCCGATTGCCAACATCTCCATTTCTTCCCATTTGACCTGACGCACCTCCCCTCATCATTTGCAATTGCACCAGTACTAGAACTCTTCCTACCCATTTCTTCCTTCTCTTGCTTCCTTGTAGCTTCATTTTTTAACATTAATCTAATGAAGCTTGCTCTTCTTTTCTTCAATGGAAATGCTTTCTCTTCCTCACTCCAGCTTCCTGTCAGTGTCATTGTTCATCAAATCCATATCAGAGACTGAAATAACAGTGTCAATAATCATCAATGCTACATACACAATAATTTTTTCTTTTAATATCATAACATCGTAGGTGAAAAAAGTTATGCAATTTTTTCTATAATAAACTCGCCAACATACATACACATATATACAAAAAAACATTCATATTAATGTTATTATCTATTTTTGATGAAATGAAAAACTTTATCAATAAATAAGATTTATACATAGGGGGACCTGCAATTGCATTGCATCCAGCCCCCTAAGAACTTTAACAAGACTAGGAGCTAGGGCAGCAACCCAAATCAAAAGATCCAAACAAAAGAGAACTTTGTAAGAAATGGTGAGGCAATATTGGCTTCTCTAGGCAATAGGCACACAACAGAAGTATGGGCAATTTGTATATGGTTATGGACTTATGGGAACATTTGTATGTACGAATATATGTGTACGTACCAAAATGAGATAAGGACGAAGAAATGGAACTTGTAGGTGATGTCTCTGTCTCTGCAGCACTTTTCTGCTTGTACCATCTGACACTGCAAACGCGCACACACACACAGAAGCTAGGCGCATTAATTACTACAGCTGGAAACTCTAAAGAATATTGGTGCTACGTACAAAAGAGGGCAACGGAAAATTTATAATAAAAACAAACGAGTGGTATAAAAAGTTAGTATGAACAATATGAAGTATGAACTGCACAATGCACATCCTATTAAAACACAAAGAATTTTCCTTTGAGATTATTACCTTTGCTTAGTTGCACTAAACTTGTTGTCCTTGGAAGTGCTTTCTTCTTCTCTGGCACTGGTAGGTGGTTCCTACAAGGCAAGCCCAAAACAACACTGTTTAAACATTGATAAAAACCTTAATAAGCTACATACAAAGAACATAGTGGAGAGAAGAACAAACATTAGACCTCTTATGTACCTCGTTGGAATAACTATCTGAGCTACACTCGTTTTTTGCCTTCGAATAGTTGTTATGGTTTGGGCAATCCCAGCCGCTGATATTGCTGACTTTGACTGGCTGAAGATGCTCCGGTAGCCGTAGATCATGGCCAGTGATAGATGGCTGTGATGGAGGTTGACTCGCCTGAGGAGTTGAAGATAAAACATCTGGCGGTGAAACTAAAAGAGGAGGAGGAGGGAGCCACCGTTTTCTGATCCTCATTGATGAACGGCAGTGAGATTGCAAAGATAACTGAGAATTTTGAGATTTTGGGGAAGAAGAAGAAGACTAAAAGAGCAGCAATACTATAGGAGTAATAAAGCCTTAAAGGTTTAAACCCCAATAATCACAAAAAGAGAGGCTTTTGGTTTTGGACATTTGGGTTTTGATCCATATATTGTTTGCGTGCGTTGCTGTGGCACAGAGCAGTGTCTGAGAAAAAACAAAGACATTGTTGTGTGTGTAAGAGAATTTCATTCTTGGACTTGTCCGTCCACGCTCCATGGCCATGTGGGGCCGTGCCGACGTACGTACGCGCATACGACATGACTACCCCAATCGCTGCGCAGATTATATGCTTGGACTATTTATTTGTCAAAGTTTGAACAAATTTAACTTTGCTTATTTTTATATGTATACTAGTTGAACAATCTATTTGTCATATTTGCTTTGAAAAAAACACAGTAGATTCTAAGTAAATGACACTCTTCCAACGTTAATAGCAACCGTATTTGACTATAGAGAAAAAGAAGGATTTGTGGGTGTACATTCAGATTAGCGTGTCGGGTTCATGTTGTGTCGAGGTAGGAGTATTTGACTAAATGACATAATCCTAACCCGACCCATTTAATAATCGTGTCATGATCCTTCAACCCTAACCAGACCTGTTAATAAGGCGGGTTGACCTGACCTAACTCATTTGACACGCTTAATAAACGAGTCGTGTTGGGTTGACATGAATGTAACACAATCCATTTCAACCTACATAATATTAAATTTAACATCTATCTAGAAATAATTTTTTTTACATCCCAAAAGTAATGCATAAACTTCAAGTCTTCAACCCAAATTCAAAATAATATAGTTTAACAAAAATGAAATAACATAGTTTAACAAATATATAATATCATTGGAACCCGCCAAATGTTAAGTATCAGTATTGAAAGAATTGGGGCAGACAGTAGACTAATCCTGACTATAACTAAGATTATCATCCATAGATTCTTTGTTGATGTCCAAATTCATAAAATCTTCCACAAGCTCATCCAATTTCATTTGTGCAAGTTCTATGCCAAAATATAGTTACAAAATATGATCATGCGTCAATAGTTTTAAAAGCAATACCCATCGGATTTAGTTTATAAACTATCTCAATAAACCCACTTGCAAGATATGCAGACGGTGTCCAACACTAATACAAACACCAAAAGTAAAATAATAAAAAAAACACACGGCACAAGATAAAAGCTACAACTGTGGCCTTAATCAACAATTAATATATCTCATATATTAATAATGGCACATGGGTTCAAAGTTTATAGAACAAAAATATTATACAAAAAAAATTACTATAGAATTTTGAAACACCAAGAAAACGGTTTTCTTTAATTGTAAAACTCACTAAACACATGAGAGAAAGAGAGAGAGAGAGAGCAATAACCGGTTTGAGACTTTGAGTTTGAGAATTGGGTGTGAGTCTATAAGATAGTAGAGTGAGTAGTATAGCATAAATAAAATTAGATATTTATAAGAAAATTTAGAGATTTAGGGTTTGTAGAGTTTAGAGATCTAGGATTTGTAAAGTTTCAATTTCCAATTATATCCCTTATAAGTTTTTGTAATTACTCACTTTTCTTTTTAAATTTAAAATATATGTTGGATATAAAAGGTATTTGACAAATCTAAAATAAAATAAATATTTATTTGTTATACGAGTTAAACAGGTTGTGTTAAGTAGGTCATTTTGGGTTAACACAAATAAATTGGCGTGTCAAATGTGTCTATTGTGAGTTATGCAGGTTAACCTACTTATGACACATTTTTTATCGTATCGCTTTCGGGTCGACTCGTTTATGACCCAAACCCATTAAGGCCCAACCCTAACCCGTAAAAACCCGTGTCGAGTTCGTGTCATGTTCGCAGGTTGGGTCGAACATTTACACCCCTAAAATTTGACTATAAATAACAATACTCGATGGGGTTCTTATTTTCCCGTAGCTAAAACAGCATGATTTATGTGCTCCTTGTCTTAATAACTAAGAAATCTAAAACAATATGATTTATGTGCTCCTTGCATTCTTATTGACTAAGCAATTTTTTGGTATAAAATATGGAAAATGCTAAAATCATAAATTATTTTATTGATTGTTGATTTGGTAGATGGTTATTGGTAAGTAAAGAGATGATATTAGTGGTGGTCCCAAATGAGAATCAGTAAGAATTTACCAAATAAAAATTTTGTAAAAATATTGTATAATAGTTTGCATTTATAGTATTGCCATACACCTACACTTGATTGGTCTTCCTTGCTAACCTGAATTTAGTTTATGGAGTTGAATCCATGACTTTTGTCTCCACGAATAATAGAGAAGGCTAATAGTGTATTTTAAGGCTTGTTTGTTTCAACAAAATTTAATTTTTGGAAAATATTTTTCTTATTTGTAGGTGTTTGGGGCAACTAAAAACGTTGGTTACTTGGAAATTGTTTTCTTGTTAATCGTAGAATAAAGGCACTTCCAGCGAAAAATGTTTTACATTTTCATTTGCAGTCCTTTTATTTTTGTTTCACTCAAAATTCATCAACCAAACCTCCACCCTAGCTCCCATTGTTAACCACCCAACCACCACCCCCCACTAATATCCCTAGACTTTAGTCACCAACCACTACCACCGGTCATTGGTCGTTGACCACAATTTTTCTTTAAATCTAAAATTCTCATTTTTTTTATATGTGCTTGGGGGATGAGAATATATGAGAAAGTAGTAAAAAAAATATGTTTTCCATATTATATTCAGAAACACAACCAAAGAATTGAAAATGTTTTCTTTTTTCTTGAAAACACTTTATGGTAGAAAAATATTCAGTCAAAACAAAGCCTTGGTATGACACAGCACTTGACAAGCCTACAAAAGAAGGGAAAACACTATGTCCAACTCACAAAACTTGGGTAAATCATGGTATTGGCCTTGGAATAAAGAAAATTTGTGATTAGTGTAATGAAAGAAAAAAAAGTCACTCCTGTTTAGTGCACTTAATGTTTAAGTATCTACTAAATTTGTTTGGAGGTTTATGCGAATATAAGAACTAAGAAGCACCTGAATTCAAAATGTAATTTTCTATCTCTCTCTAAGTCTCCTCAATTTGATGTCCTAAATGTTCAGGTCCTCCTCCATTTTATAGATTTTTTTGAGTCACTAAAAAATCTACTAAATGAGAGAACAACCTGGTATATTTGATGGACTTACGTACTTTCTTTAGACAGAAAACACTCAAAAGGAGTAGGTTGTTATTGATTTTCTCGATTTGATGAATTTGAGAATTAGGAAATCAGCATTAAATGTTGATTGAATCCATTATTGGGATAAAAAATGTATGTCAAGCATGTGCGTTAATTTAACAGACTATTGGTTCTTCCTTGAGTGTCTGGTTTTTGCGTATTGCATTTAACCTGAGCTATATGGTTTCTCTACAGAGTGGCCCTTGATGAGCCAGTATTTAGCCCTCAAATTCACATCTCCAAATTATCCCTTTGTTGGGTTTCTTCTTCTCAAATGTAGGCTTGGTCCGCATAGCAAGTCCTTTGTTGTAACAGTGGGCCTTATATTCTTGATCTGCCCATTTTTGCTAACTTAGCTTAACCAAATTTAAAGACCAAATGGTGGATCTTTGGGCAACACCTTGTGGGCCCAATTCTAACCAGCCTTGCATTCGATTTTACCAACTACATGGGCTTCTTTCACGGGTTCGTCTGTCTGAGTTGCTGGAAATATTGAGTTAGTGGGCTTTGGGCTTATATTAATTTGTTACTCCGAAATCTCCCTTAACAGAAAGCATACGAGAGAGAACTATGTTGATTTTTTAACCCTTATCAATGTCGAGTTCTATACATATTTTGCAACTTAATTTTTTTTTTAAATTGTTCTACTTAAAAATGCACATAGAACTTGATTTTGATAATGTCGAGTTCCATCTGTAACTCTATTTTGTTAAAATTGAATTTTAAAACAGGGACATTTTGCTAAATACTTTGAAAATATGGGTATTTTGTTACATAGTTTTAAAATTAAGGGTATTTACCCATTTTGCCCAAGAAATTGTCATATCTAAAATCAGAAAGTGTGAAATTGTTTAACAAGAACTTACAATGATAAACAATGGAGAAGCAAAAATGGAAATTAAGTCTAGTTAATTGTGAATTGCGATCTCTTCTTTTGAGATCAAATTCAGGCTGGTTACTTATTTGGCTTTTGGTTATATTATAGAGCCCATGCTAATGATAGGGAATCCTACATATGGTTATCATGGCAGGTTGCTGGTGATTAATTGGTAATTGCTCCATTTGTTTGCACAAATATACAACTAGCAGATATCATATCTTCACTAAAGAATTGTCCTATTAAACATGTACTGCTGTTCATTCATCTTTCTGCGGCCTCTTAAGTAACTCAACTTGGTCGTTGGTGTTTATAACTTTATATGTTTGTAGAATGTAGTTTGAACCTGGAGCAAAAAACACTTTGAACCTTTTGGCTATATGTTTTGCTCCTACCTACGATCTCGGTGTCCATTTTTTTAATTTATTTTTGCATTCTTTTTGGGTCCAAAATAATATTTTGAACTTCGTGATTCAGCATTGTCACAGTTGAGCACTTCAGAAATGAGAAACATGGAAATTCATTCTTATGTTTGCGTGTGTTTGCATCAGTTGTTCACCACTCTAGTTTTCCTTCTAAAACCATCATTGCAATTTTCCATTTTACTCAATTCACTTTTTTATGTGTTAGTGTACTTTATCATTGCACTATTTTCAAAGCTTCATTTGGACTATGCTGGGTTCTGGGATGTTCTCAAAAAGATAACATTCTCATTTCCTTCATTAGTGGAGGGGCAAAGCTTGCCGTTTACTTGTTTGACTAATTATAAAGGTCAAAGCGCTTGCACCGGCCAGGAAACATGTTCCAACCACTTTGAGTGATTTGCTCACACATCAGTTAACAATTCCTAAATTCTTTATCTTTTTATAATATGTTGGGATCTGTAGCAATATATATTCTTAATAATAAAACAAAGTTTTGTTTTACCAAATTAAGTGTGTTTTTTTTTTTTTTTTTTGAAAAAAAAATGGGAGTCTTTATGGTTATATTACTCTCCTGGGTAGAGTATACAGACTTAGCGATGTGATGCCCACCAATGGACTCTTGCGGGCAGCGAAACTCGAACCTAGGTGTGTTGCACGAAGCGTCCGAATCTTACCTACTCAGCCAAGTCCCCGTTGGCAAATCAAGTATGTGTTGAAGTAATCATATGAGTAGAAATATAAAGTACATGCGGTCCTCTTTTCTTTTTCTTTTTTTTGAGACTGATCAATTGTAGCATTGGGTGATAGGATTTTGTACATGAGCTGCTTGGTAAAATCTGAGAAGTCTCTGGTCTGGACCATAGCTGCTTAAATTTGGATTCTTGAATTGCACTAATGCTAATCACCATTTCCATTATTGTTTTTATGGTCACCAAAAAAGGCAAAAAGTGAAAAATCAAGAGGAAGTGTGCTCGATCAAATTGATGACTAGATTGGCCATGGAGCATGAAATAGATAAGGCTAAAATGCTAATTTCCTGAAGCAAAGAGTGGTGATAGTAGTTTCTGATCTTCATCATAATTGAAGAAATTCATAGACTAGTTTGAAAGCAAAGACAGAAAATGATACCATATTGTCCCATGTTTCTAGCTATCACTAAGGCATGCTTGTCTCTATCATTTATAATATGGCTATGGTTGGCAATTATAAGCTGAAACCAGTTTGATCCGTTTAAAGATATAGGGATGCCTCATGAATCATGAATCATGATCATGGGACTTCTTTATCGAATAAGAAGGTTGAGCTTGTGTCCCTTAATAATTACAATAGAACTAGTGGATAGACTAAAACTTTTGTGATTAGGTCTCACATGGGCAATGCGTGGGATGCTTTTACAACGTAAAGTCCAAGACGTGTACGTTCTTACTTTGTTACTCCAGTCCAGAGATCGATGTCACTCACATTCTTCTCCCTTACGTTTGGATCCCAAGCAAAGGTGAATTGAAGTCCAGCTTATAATCATTTAGCAAAAAGAAAGAATTCCAGCTAGAATCCACTGTATGGAATCATATATTGTTTGTTTTATTGGGAAAAAACAGTTTCGTGCCAGTATGATACAGTAAAAGTGTGTTGAAGCAATATCCTTAACACGTGATTTCTCCTTCATGATTCTTTTAATTAGTATGTGATTTTCATTGTACCGACCACGCTCTTATGAAACAAAATAAGCTTTTTCATAGATTTGGATTGAAGTTATGATGGTATCCAATTTTTGATGTAGACATAATTCAAGGCTTTATTATTAGATGAGTTAATTGTAACCCACTAAAATAAATTAAGTTATAGTTTACTTTAAGCCACAATAATGGCCAAGCCATCATTGTTTTTGTAATCCTTGTAAAGTTATTTATGAGAACAAAATTATTGGGGTGTCCTAACTTGTCTTTTTGCTTTGCATAGTGGTAATCAACAAGACAATCCTTTTCTGGGGCTAAGGGAAAGGGGGGTCGGTTCTTTAGTTAAAACACCTATCTTTGGAGCTAAGGCTAAGGGCATACATTTTATACATAATATATGGTTATCCATTATTCTAATTACTAACATAATTAATAAATAAAATACCAACACGCTGGTGGCCTAGTGACAAGGGCTTGGGCTAACATGCCTGTAGGCATGGGTTCAAACCCACCTGCAAACTATTTATCTAACTCATCAAAGTCTGTGGTGTGGGGTCTTAACTTGAGAATGGTTATGTTTCTACTATGGTCACGCCCTGGTAGATAGGGAAGCAACATTGGTCAACCTTGTCTAACCAATTTTTTGTGTGTGTATATATATATATATATAAACATAATTAATAATATATGAGGTTGTATATTCATATTTCATTTAGTTCCAATATTTTTTAATGTATTAAAATTAGTGTTATAGTAGGGTGAATATTGGGCCTTATTATAAAGGGATAAACATTGGGCCTATTTTAAGCATTAGCCCAAATGGAGAAAACAAATCCAGCATTGACTAGCCCATTCTAATAATAAACAAAGATCCTCAAATCATTGGTCAAAACCAATGACCTTCCAGGCTCAGTGTCGAGATTGTGTCCGAGGCAAGTCCGAGCTACCTCGGAAGGTACACTCTTCTGAGGTAGCTTCCTAAAATTTCCTTCATGTGTCTTGTAATTAGTATATGATTTTCATTGTACTGACCATGCTCTTATGAAATAAATTAAGCTTTTTGATAGATTGGATTGAAGTTATGATGGTATCCAATTTTTTATGTAAACATAATTCAAGACTTTATTAGATGAGTTAATTGTAACCACTAAAATAAATTAAGTTATAGTTACTTTTAAGTCACAATAATCGCCAAGCCATCATTGTTTTTGTAATCCTTGTAGAGTTATTTATGAGAACAAAATCATTGGGGTGTCCTAACTTGTCTTTCTGCTTTGCAAAGTGGTAATCAACAAAACAATCCTTTTCTGGGGCTAAGGGAAAGGGGGTCGGTTCTTTAGTTAAAACACCCATCTTTGGAGCTAAGGCTAAGGGCATACCTTTATATATAATGGTTTATCCATTATCCTAATTACGAACTAATTAATAAATAAAATACCAACACATTGGTGGCCTAGTGGAAAGGGCTTGGGCCAACATTTTCGGGCATGGTTTCAAGTCCATCTGCATACTGTTCACCTAGCTCATCAATAATTGTGGTGTAGAGTCTTAGCTTGAGAATGGTTATTGTGCTACTATGGTCACATCCAAGTAGGAAAACAACATTAGTCACCTCTATCTAACCAACTTTTGTACACCAAAAAAAGAAAAAACATATGTTTAACCAATTTTTGTATATATATATAATTAATAATATATGAGGCTGCATATTCATATTTCATCTGGTTCCAATTTTTTTTAATGTATTAAAATTGGTAGAGAGATAAATTAAAACGTGTATTACAAATTTAAATAAAAGATAAAGAATAAAAAAAAGGAATGTATACATTAGATTATTTCTTTTAATATATTCATATTTAGTAATATATTTATACTATCTTAGTATAATTTTGTAAGTTGTTGTCAAAACCCAACTAATATATCATATTAATTAAGTAGTCTAACGTACTAACTATTATATATACTCATTTTTTGTTGTGTCTTAAAAAAAATAAAAAAATTACATACCATTTATTTTTAGTATAAAATCAATAATTTAATTTAGGATCAAATTTTATTTTACACTATTTAATTTTAGGCAATTGTCATTTTGCTCCATTTCAATTTTATCAATTTAGTTTCTAAGTTTGCAATTGTTTTCAACGTTTCTCTTCAGTGGTAGAATTATTTAGTGTACCTAATGTACACATTTCTCTTACGTAAGGGTGAGCCTCACGCGTGGGTCTTGCACATGGAGTACTCCTATTAGCCAAAGAAGCGATAACCATTGAAAAGGATGACAAATGATATATATAACCAACCACTGAAATGAATTATAGATGAAATCAGTGACGGACCTACGTGTCCCCCCCCCCCCCCCCGCCGATTTGAAAAATCACATACTAGCATGTATATTACACAAAAGTTCATAATTTTTCCCTGAAATGTATATTTTGGCCCCCCTCCCCCAAAATACTTTTCAAATTGACCCATGAAATCAAAACAAAAAGCTTACCTGACCATTACTGCATTCCATTTGCCCAAGAAAAACAAAAACCTTGAGACAATCCTTTGGACAATTCACAAAACCGGATAACAAAATAACCTTTAGATAGGATTAGGCTTAGGTCCAGTGCATCAGTGTACTGGACCCGATCAGATGGTGACATGCCATCATCTCAACGAGTCCAGTACTACTGGACACTGGACCTAAACCAAATCCCTTTAGACAAACCAACAAAACCATTCACAAATTCAAATAACAAGAAAAACATTTAGACAAATCACAAATCCAGTCTAAACATAAATAAATAATACTAACAACACATCAAATCTCAAATCTTGACAAAACAAATCTTTGATCTAATCTTTTCTTCTCTTTGATATCCCTCCTTTCCCTATCTCTTTACGTTGTGGTGGGACTTGTAAGGCTAGGCAACTGCTCTGCCTTTCTTAATTTTTAAGTAATAAGGGTGGAAGTTTTTATTTCAAAAACTATTAGTCAGAATGATCATAAGTAGTCACGATATCATCAGGTTATTGACAATCCAGTAAAATGGGTACACCATACCTATAGTCCTTTTTAGTTAGAACAAAGTTATTAGTAATATAAATTAATGTGTTGTGGGCCTGTGGCTACTTCAGGACACACCTAAATTATTAAAATATCTTCTCTCAATTTTTTTTTATTATTTAAATATCATTTATGGCTATTGCTAAATTAATGAAAAACGTTGCTATCATTAGTATTAAAAAAGGCAAACTATAATCTTTAGTTGTCAATATATCATTATAATGATATTATTATCAGGTATATAAGAATGTGAAATTAATAGTTAAATTGATTTTCTTTAAAATTTAATGTGAAAAGATTAAAGAATAAGTCTAACCCCAATCCAACCAAAGAATCTTGAAGTTTAGAACCACTCATTTCTTAAGATAGTTACAGCAAAAATGAGTGGGGATTTGAACTTTTATTGGACTCACTAGGAAGTTTTAGTTGAACTACAAAACTATTGATTATAAATCCATATAATAAATATGATTTTTATTTGATTCATAGATTATGAGAAAGTCAACTACAATGTTTAATACTTTTTAGAGAAAAAATGAAAATAATATTAATGATGCAACATTGCCAATCTTTAGTGTTGACATACCAATTTTTAAAAAATTTCAAACAAAGAATTTTGGCCCCCCCTAGATTTGAATCCTGGTTCCGTCCCTGGATGATATTGCTATAAGAGTTGGTGAATCAATGGGGAAAGTTCATTTTTAGTCCTAAAAAAATTGCTATAAGAGTTGGTGAATCAATGGGGAAAGTTCATTTTTAGTCCTAAAAAAAGGGAAATGGGTCACTGTGACATGTTATACAAATGTAATCAAATGGATTACCGTGGTGAATCAATTGGGAAAGTTGATGTGTATAATGACTATATGAAGCTGTGAGTATGTGACAGTGATCCGTTGTGAAAATTTATTTTTAGTTTGAAAAATTGTAAAAATTTCAAGTCAGTCTTTTCATAGCCTTGTCATCATAATTATTGATTAAGTGACAAAATTCAACAGAGTGAAGTATCACTAGATTATTATAACATGCACGCCACAGAAGGACTCACTTTAATATGATTATAATTATTTAGAATTAAAAAAGCATTTTATATTTTAAGGAATTAAAATAAAACTTAACCCAAACTTTAAAGACCATGGTCTTTTGTGTAAGTTCATTTTTAGTCTTAAAAAAATTATAAATGTATCAAATCAGTCCTTTCATAACCTTTTCACTATAAGTATTGCTTACGTGACAAAATTCGACAAAGTTGTGTAGCACTTTCTTATAATGGAAAAACTACAGGAGGTGTACTCTCCTTTCTTACTTTGGTTAAAACACCAAAAACAACAAAAAGAGAGAGAGAGAGAAGTTAAATTTAAGAGTCGCATTAATAATTCCTGCAAGAAGAAAGTGCATGAGACTTGATATGCTTAAACGGTGAGAAATTAGAATTTGAATGTAAATAGGAATTATAATTATTGAGAAATTTGTTAAACAAACAATTAAAATTTCTCAAATTCTCATAAAGTAGCCATTTTCATTCCGAATTCCTACGTAAAATGCACCTCAAGATTCAATATTATAGTAATCTTAATGGTGGTTTTTGGTGGAGAGAGAGAGAGAGAGAGAGAGATCATGGTTTAGAATGATACAGTAGACAAATTTCAATTAAGCGTGTACCCATGTGCCATTCATTTTTCCCTTTTTTTATTTGTACTTTCTCAAGCAAATGTAGAAGCTTTTATCTTTTAATAAAGCAAATAGAGAAAAAAAATGTTTACAATAATATATAGTTAAAAGATACTAGGGATTAGACGATTAGTAAATTGAGAAAGAAAAAAAAAAGTAGAACAATAATTAAATTATTTAATTTAAAATTGTGAAAAAGTAGTAGTTTGAGAAATCGATTCTCCCAATTTGCTTTGAAATTGAGACAGTCTTTTTGAAATTAAATATTTGGTAATTAATAAATTTCAAGGTGAATGTAGTAGCTCGTCATTTAAAATTAATTCTCATTATTTATTGGAATCAATTTTTAGTATAATTATAAGTGATGTAGCATCGTGTACACTCTTAAATTTAAGAAAACTAATTTTCAATCATCAAAATAATAACACTACTCTCAGTCGTGGGCTTAGTGTTGGATGAGATTAGACATAAGGTTAATTTTTTTAATGAATTACACTACTCTCATGTAAAAAGAGAGGGTAATATTGTTGCTCATAAGTTAGCTCGTCATGCTATTTGTGTTTCGGATGTTGTAGTGTGGATGGAGGATGTTCCACCACTTTTATTTCCAGTTGTATTGGCTGACATAGCCGGCTTTCCTTAAATAGAATGAGTTACGTTCTTCCTAAAAAAAAATCATCAAAATAATAACAATTTTACAAAACTAATTTTCAATCATCAACATAATAACAGTTTTACACTACATAAATATCACATACTAACTTGATTTCCGATGAGATGAACTTGGCTCTTACGGGAGTATTTTTAGAATCTGAGGTTTCTTTAGCTCTAAAACAAATAGCACCACTTAAGGCATTTGGCCCGAATGAAATGCCACCGTTGTACTATCAACAGTTTTGGGGAGTGGTGGACCATGATGTTACAAATTATGTTCTCTCCTGGTTAAATTCAGGTACTCTTCCTCATCCCATTAACCACACCTTTGTTACTATTATCCCAAAGACCATAAATCCTGAGCATGTACAAGAATATCGACCTATTAGTTTATGTAATGTGTTTTACAAATTTTTTTCTAAAGTTTTGGCTAATAGGCTGAAGAAGATTTTGCCATCCGTTATCACTGAACATCAATCTGCTTTTGCTAAAGATCGACTTATCATTGATAACATCCTTATTACCTTTGAGACATTGCATCACATGAGAAATCATAAATCAGGTGATTCGGGTTTCATGGCTATAAAACTCGACATGAATAAAGCCTATGATCGTGCGGAATGAGTGTACCTGGAAAACCTTATGAGGAAGATGGGCTTTAATGAAAAATGGATTGGCCTTGTAATGGTTTGTGTGAGAATAGTTACATACTCAATCCTAGTAAATGGTGAACCTCATGGTATGATACATCCCACCAGAGGGATCAAACAAGGAGACCCGCTGTCTCCTTTCCTTTTCCTCCTATGCACAGAAGGGCTACATGGACTCATAAAACATGCTGTACATACGAGTGACATCAAGGGTTTCTCCTTATGTTGACGAGGTCTTGAACTAACCCATTTATTGTTTGTAGATGATAGCCTTTTTATTTTGCAAGGCTACTCCTGAAGAATGTGAAAAAATAGTTGGCATTTTGAACCACTATGAGGAGGATTTAGGACAAAAATTTAACAAAAATAAAACTACCATCTTCTTCATCACATCAACTCAGGAAAGCACTAGACAAGAAATCAAATCTGTTTTGGGTCTACAGGAAATTACACAATATGAAAAGTATCCTGGCTTGCCAACTTTGGCGGGTAGAAACAAAAAAGAAAGCTTCAATTTTATCAAGGAAAAAATATGGAGGAAGTTGCACGGTTGGGAGAGTAGGTTATTATCTCAAGCAGGATGAGAGGTCTTAATCAAAGCAGTTATCCAAGCCATCCCAACCTTTACCATGAGATTTTCAAAATCCGCTTGGGATGAAGCCATGACATTGAAACTATGATTAAAAAAATTTGGTGGGGGCAACAGGGTGATTAAAGGAAAATTTATTGGATTAAATGGGATGAATTGACAAAGCTCAAGATAGTGGCTGGAATGAGCTTTAGGGACCTTGCTTTGTTCAATGATTCCCTACTAGCTAAACAGGCATGGCGGCTTTTGCAAAATAAAAACTCCCTCTTTCATAGAGTTTTTAAAGCACGGTTCTTCTCACATTGCTCGATCTTGGAAGCAAAAAATTCAAGATCAAGCTCGTATGCATGGACAAGTATTTTACATGGACGAGAAGTGCTGAAACGGGGATGTAGGTGGCATGTTGGTGATGACAAGTTAGTTAGTTTATGGCGTGATTTTTGGCTACCTAGACAAAGCAACCCCAATGTTCTCTCCCTTGTATTAGGCTCCTTAACAGATGCCAAGGTCGAAATTCTCATTGAGTCATAAAGGTAGTGGAATCATAGCCTCATTGATGGCATTTTCACCAAGGACGAAGCTGTCCTCATCAAATCCATTCCACTCTCATGGGTGGAGAAGGCAGACAGTCTGTTTTGGCTATACACGAGCAATGGAGACTACACCAGCAAATCGAGATATTACTTCTTGAAGAAGGAAGCCAGCACTGAGCACTCTGTTTTTAATCCACAACCTAAAACAGAATTATGGTGAGGAATTTGGTCTCTCAACGTCCCAAACAAGGTGAAACTTTTACTTTGGAGGGCATGCTGACAATCCTTACCTTCGAAGCAAAATCTGATGCGACGAACGTTCATTGATTGTTCAACGTGTGACCGATGCAAACATAAAGCAGAGACAGCGCTACATGCGTTGTGGGCGTGCAAAGAACTTGACGTAGTCTGGGAGGATGCAAACCTGTGGGGTTTTCGGAGATCGACAAGTTTTCTGAGCTGTAAGGAACTACTCTCATGGATTATAGAAAATCATCAACAACAAAAGCTGTTTGCCATCACTGGTTGGTCAATTTGGAACCAACAAAATCAAGTCCGTATGCATCAACCCAGCTACAGTCCTCTTCTGCTTGCTGCCTCGACGAAAGATCGACTTGCTGAATTTCTATCGGTCCAACTAGCGCACAGTGTTCCTCTTCCTCGGGTGCAAGTTCAATGGTAGCCTCCACTACAGGGAACAATCTGATGGGAATATGTATGAAATTCCCAGACCTATGTGATGCAAAAATAGAAAAAAAAATATACGCCAAAGAAAAATAATCACACACAAGACAATATTTACGTGGTTTGACAATTTGTTTATGTCCACGAAATTGCAGGAATTTCACTACTCTCAGAGAAAAATACAGAGTGCGGCAGTATAGTTTTTCTCTCTAAAAAATGACATCAAAACCCTAATCTCCAAAGCAACAGTTTTTATATCTTGCGCATAGGATTCACAATAGTATACAAAAACGGCCCAAAAATTTTTCCCAGGGCCATTGCCCCCAAACTCCCAAGGAGGCTTGTCCATAAGCGCTACCCAAGCCTCCACTCCATGGACCAAACCTCAGAAAAACTCTCATTTAAAACTGTAACAACATTATTTTAGGTCAAGTCATAATCCGAATCAAACACAACTAGACTCCACAAAAGTCCATTACAATCAAAATAAATTTTGATGGGGCAACCTCAGCAAACGACCAAAACTTGGTATTGGAGTAGTTTTGCGTGATGAGAATGGCTCAGTGCTAGCATCTCTTGCCTAGCAACTCCCATGGCTCTACACTCCTCTGATCATTGAAGCAAAGGCAGCTTCCCAGGCACTCCAATTTGCAGCGAATTTGGGCTTCAACCGAGTTATCCTTGAAGGAGATTGTCAGGTTCTCATGAAGGCTCTCACAAAAGATCGTATTTTCTTGTCCACTAATGGTTTATTTATTGATGATGTTCGTTTTGATGCTAGACTTTTTAATCAAATTACATTACTCTCATGTAAAGAGAGAAGGTAATACGGTTGTTCATTCTTTTGCTCGATATGCTTTAGGAATTTTGGATTTTGTTGTGTAGATGAAGGATGTTCCACCACCTTTGTTTTTTGTTGTCCAAGCTAACATTCTTGGTTTTCATTAATAAAAAGTACGAAGTTTGTCCCTAAAAAAAAAAAAAAACTCAATTAGTAATTAATAAAGTCTCTTTTTATCAAATAAGAGATTTGAAATTTTAACCATAAACAAAGAGAGAACATTGTAGGTACAAGAATTTTGTGATAATAAATCTATGTTGTGTTGAAGTAGACCCGCCATATGTTAGTATACAAAGTCGAGCTATGATATTGTCAATGGATCAAGAGCTTTATAATTCAACTGACATTTTTTTTTTCAATGAAGACATATAGTATTCAAACCCTTCTCTACATCATAATTTTTGAATTATTAACAACAACAACCAAAAAAAAAAAAAGGAAAAGAAAACAAAGTTGAGCTACTACAAAATCCCCGTCACCGATGTCAAAAAAAAAAAAAAAAAAAAAATCCCCGTCACCCAATACCCGCATGAGCCTCAGACAGCTTTGATTTAATTAATAGTCACATGTTGTTTCCAGGGGAAGACGCTTTCCACTCCCCTAGGTTATCAACGTCTTATTCTTATGCCTTGACTTCAAATTCAAAGCTTCTATTTTAAGAAAAGTACGAGGGATGTGTTTGCGTTAATCTTGGCTAGACCTACGGCTTATGCCTTTGGAACTTCATTTTATTAAGATTAAAAAAAAAAAAAGCTTCTCTTTTTTGGTTCAGTTTGATTTTAAAATATATCATAATCTATTAGAATTTAATATACATTCTCATGCTAATTCCCTTCTGGTCTCTAATGGGATTTACTATTAAAAAAAAAAAAAAAAGGAATGGCAGGTGTAGTTGTAACTTGTAAGTCTGAAAGAACAGGATACATGCCCAGGTAAAGGACACATGCTTAAAAAGAAAGTTTATGGGCACAACAAAATTATGACGATTCCAATGATTTTGATATGATTTATGGGTCCCGATCTGGTTGGTTTGTTTGGTTGCCAACGGCAGAGGCGATTTGGGTTTTGGTTGTATTTGACTGGGTGGGTGTTTTGTGTTTGCTCATGAAAATTTTCATTGATTTGGGTTTGTGTTTGGTTTGCTCATGGGAATTTTTGTTGATTTGGGATTGAGTTTAGAACTTTGGGTTGGGGTTTTGTTTGATCACATCCTTCTTTATATTTTGAAAGAGTTTTAGCTTATGACTTCCATGATGATAAAAAATTAAAAAAAAATATATAGAGTTTGACTAAGGAAAAAAAAAAGGCAAAGTTATTTTTTAAACGTGAGAGTACTCTGGAATCATTTCTTTAGATATGGTTCAATTTGGCACTAGTGTACATAAGAAAAGGCCCAGGCCCATGGGTTCAATACTGTGCTTTTGTATGTGACACAATGATAAGGATTTTGAAAAAACAAAAGTCCGGGCCTGATTGGTACATGTGTTTAAAAACTGAAAATTGTTGTTTAAAAATATTTGTGAAAATACGTGTGGGTGAAAAAGTGCATTGAAATGCGTGAAATGTTGTTTAAAAACTGAAAATTGTTGTTTAAAAAGACTTACCAAACACCCCCTGAAATTTGGATTTTTTTATCTTGGGTGACCGTTGGCTGTGGTGAGGTGGGGCTATGAAATATTTTTGGGTTTGTAAAGGTGAAAGAATTAAAAAAAAATTAATTGGAATAGTAATATAGTATTGAGGATGGTATGCATTAAAAAATAGTAGATAGTTAAATTAGAAAAAGTAGAATTTATTGGATTAATTTAGCTAAAGATGTGAGAAAACTGATGTGAATGCTCTAAGAACTCATGGTGGAAGGGAATACTATTTGTAGATAGGTCCTTGATTCAAATCAATGGACCCTGTTTTTGATGCTGCTAGTAAATCTTGTAATAAAAATGATTTTCAACAATAAATGAAAAACTTCTATAATTTTTTATTAAAAAAAAAAAAGTGCAAAGAAAAAGGAAAAATTAACTATAGCATTTGAAATGTTATTAAGATCTTTTCCGAATAAATTAATATACTTTATCTGAACAAAAATTCAAACCTTGTGATTTTATAATTAAACCCTAGTACACTAATTAGAGAACAAATGAACAATTGAATAAGTTTCTCAAAAAAAAAAGTGAACAATTGAATAAGCTCCACAATTTGTAATCAGGCAAATCCTAATATTGTGGCTTAAGGGCTTTTATATCTTGCGAAAAGCACCGCACCTCATTTTTGCAGTCACATGTGCGGTGCGGTGCGGTGCAGTGTATAGTTTAGCCAAAACTATAACCGCACCGCGCCTCATTTTTGTGGTCATATGTGCGGTGCGGTGCGGTCGATGTATAAAAATTCACCAGCTATTATCCATGGAATTCTAAGCGATCAAACAACAAGAAGACATTATAAAACTCTCAAAAGTGAATGAAAGCAGTTCAAAGTATCCATAAGGCACTGTAGGCAACATAAATTAACTCTGAAATCCCAATAACATGTAGTAAATATCTAAACCCAGATTTAGTACCAAACAAAAACAAAGAAAACCCACAAAAATTAAACTTAAATATCTAACATAGCTACTGAGTACTGAGTCCTGATCATCACTTCCAAGTGCCAATATACCAACGGCAACACTCAATAAAAAATAATATAATTAACAAGTTTGTCATATACAAGCTACCAATAGATTAACTTTAACAAAGAAAAACTTGAATTGAACACATATAGAGAGATAAATACCGCAATAATAGAAGCAATTGGTGCAAATGAGTGGTCTAGTGGCAATTCAAGTGGAAGTGCAGTGGCTAGGATCTGACTTATGAGGGCTGAGAGAGTGATAAGATTTTTTTTTTTTTGTACTAACAGAACAGTGAGATACGGCTAGGGTATTAAATTATTAATGTATTGATATTTTGTCCTTATTATATATATAATATAAAATAAATAAATATATTAATATATATATATATATAAAAAGTGTGGTGCGGTGCGGTTATACCATTTTGCAGGCAGTTTTAATGCGATTTTTGCGGTTTGGTGAATACCCTTAGTTTGGCCATACAAAACTAAAAAGTTTGGTAACTTGCAATAATAGTTATTGTCATGTAGGCTGACTCAATACTTCACTTGGGAGTTTATAAAATAATGAAATGGTATAAAACACGTTTAAGTAAAATGGAATAGGATACACACAATGGCTATATTTTAAAATGGAAAAGGATACGCACAATGGCTATATTTTAAAATTATTTTTTCTATTACTTTTTTTTTTTTTTTTCCTTTTATCCAAACAATGACTATATTCTTAACACTCATGTCAACAAACGGCTACAATTAAATTTATAGTCAAATTTTGTCTTAATAATAATAGTCAAAATGAAGAAATTGTTTTTTTTTTTAAGAATAAAGCTGTAAGTTTTATTAAGAAACAGCAGCCAAATCGACTTAAATTACAGCTAAAAAATAAGGTAGAATATTTCATCCACAAATATAAACCTATGACATATAAAACATGTTTAACAAAATTATAAGCTACAGAATTACCATAACAGCGCACACGAGAGAAACAAATACTTCCGAAAGAAGCCAACAGAGTTAAATGGCGCCGTTTGTCTTTATCCATGATCAAACTTTAGGTCGAGTTTGAATTTAGTTGTAAAGGTGTCCCGTCGGTGGAAAAAAGTGGTTGGATGAATTATCTTGGACTTTAAGGGTCCGTTTGTTTTGGTGGTAAATGATTTCAGAAAATCATTTACTACCTGACCCATGTGTTTGGAAGGAAAGGGAAAATCTAATTTCCGGAAAATATGCCTCAACTTTGACCATATTTTCCCCTTTGACCCGGAAATGGTTTTACGCTTTTATTTTACCTTCAAACCATTTCCGGGTCTCGCACAAAAACGCACAAAAGAGAAGAGAGCCTCTGAGAGAACTTGATTGAGAACGAAAAAGAACAAGAAAACACACAACAAGAGCCAGAGAAATCGATTGAGAACGCAAAAAAAAGAGAGAAAACGCCGGCGACATTGAGAGAGCCAAGAACGTAGTCCGATCCACCTCCGATCCGAGAAACCCAGACGTCACCGAGCCGATTTCGACGCCGTTCCACCACCACCACTCAACGGCGAGTCCGATCCACATCCCGATCTGAGAACCCAGAGCTCACCTCGCCGATTTCATAACCGCGCAGTCCGATCCACCTCCGATCCGAGAAACCCAGACGTCACCGAGCCGATTTCGACGCCGTTCCACCACCACCACTCAACGGCGAGTCCGATCCACTCAGCGCCGTTCCACCACCACCACTTAACGGTGAGTCCGATCGGTATTTTTTTTTTAGATTGAGTCCGATGGCATTATATATATATATATATTTATTTATTTATATATTTATTTACATAAATATATACATATTTATTTATAAATAAATATTTATATATTTATTTATATATTTACATAAATATTTATATATATATTTATTTATAAATAAATATTTATATATTTATTTATAAATATTTAGTTATTTATTTATAAATATTTAGTTATCTTTTACACTTACATAATGTTTACTGTGAGCAATTTGCTATAATTTTACATAATGTTTACATAATGTTTACACTTGCATATGTTATAATGTTTTGCACATTGCATTGTTGTTCCTATAATTTTACTGTGAGCAATTTGCATGCATTTTCCAGGGGTTGCTTTAGAAGTAGTCACAGAAGTGTAGACTGTGATGCACTTTGCATGCATTTTACACATCTCTTTATAATGAGGTTATGGCTATGATGGCGGATGGGTATAGCGAAGAAATGCTCGCAACTGCGTTTGACCATCTGTGTGAAAATGAGAAGGTAGCACGGGAATTTCTGGCCAAGAATGCTAGGCTGCGAAAGATGTGGTTGGATAGTTTTTTTTTTCTCACAACTTTGACTTGCCTGTTTCATGTAGACTGTGACGGTAGTTTTAGGAATTCACTTTTGTTGTAGAACTAGTATTAACCTACCATTGTATTATATATATAGTACTTTGTATTATTGGGACAATACAATTGCCCAAATTATGTATTTGTACTATTCAGATACCACGAGTAGGTATCATTTTTGTACACCATGGAGGTGTAATGACAATGGTGAACGATGAATGTGGCTATTTTTATATTAATATTATCGGTATATTTAAATGATTATTTTTGATGTTGAAGTGGATGATTATTTTTGTATTGTTACAGATATGTATACGCAATGCAGGTGTATGTTGAAGTGGATGATTAGTTTCTAATTATTACAGGTTTGTCTAGATAATGCAGGAGTAGAAATTTGTAAGGCATTTTATATATTCCGTAAAATTAATTCACAAACCAAACATGAAAATTGATTTTCCGGAAAAAATGGATTTCATTTTCCGTAAAATGTTTACCTGAACCAAACATGAAAATTGATTTTCCGTAAAACAAAAAGCATTTTCCGTAAAATGTTTGACCGAACCAAACACCGGAATTGATTTTCCGTAAAACGATTTCCGAGACAGCCAAACAACCTCAATACATTTTCCTTTTCCGGAAAATAGCATTTCCGGAAAATATGTATTTTCCGGAAAACGTTTTACGCGAACCAAACGCAGCCTAAATGAATCAGGGGCCCTTCCCCACTGTCATTTTCCTTTCTCATTAATGGCCATTCCATCTATTTTAAATTTTAATGAAAAATCAAAATGGCATTTAGTTGGGGAGAGATACAAATTTATGAGTGTTCTTACACCTTTGCCAAATTGCCATCCAACTTAATGAATATAATATTTATTTGCTATACTCACTGATATATGCTCTTTTAATGAAATTGATATGTCAATTAAAAATAAAGTTTTTTATAGTTGAATAAGAGATTTGATGTTTAATTCCTGCCTATACTAAAAATCGATTGGTTTTACTCAAAAAAAAAAAAAATAGATTGGTGTCTTAGTCTAATAATAAAAATCTATCATTAAGAGTGAACGTTATAGATTAAAAAACTCTCTCAAAAAACAAAAATTTATTAGGTGAAATTTTTATAAATACATGGACAAAAAATATCATAGATTAAGCTGAGCCCTTTGTTGAGAATACTATTAACATTTCTTTCATTCAATATAGTCTTAAAAAGGAGGTGTGTATCAAATAATTGTATAGAACTAAAATTAATATATAGTGTGCTTTTGATGAAGAAAACGAAGTGCCATTCGATCCAGACTTTTTTTTTTTTTTGGAGAGATCATCCTTCTATGACTTACAAACAAAAACATACTATCTTTTAATAGATTCTTCCTCATCACGTGAACTAATTCATAATGTTTTTTTTTCCCCTTTGTCTTTAATTTGTGATATGGACATCTAATTTGGCATTGCCCAAACTCAGAACCAATAGGAATAAATAATAACCCTACTCATCCTGTGCTTCTATCTCCCATAACATGATCTAATAAATTTTTGATAAACCAAAGCAACATTTGTTGTGTAGTGTAACAATCACAGCTTAACTATTAATTATATTGGGAATTATTCTATTGAGGCTGTTTTGTTTCGAGACCACTTTAATGTTTGATTCATCTATATGTTATACGCAATTCATCAATAGTTTCTTATCTGACCTCCACCTTATCAATACACTAATATGGCGAATTTACCCTCCAAACCACAGTCCCATGGACCAACAAAAGGTGTGCACTCTCTTCCTATGAGCTAGACTTAAATATAGACAAAGTGGGTTCCAGTTAGCTCAACTGGTAAAGTCTCTGATAGTTGTATAAGAGATCTGGGGTTCAATCCCCACCTACACCAAAAACTGATTGGTGTCTTGGTCTGATGATAAAGAGCTATTATCAGGAACAGACGCCATAGGTTGAAACTCTCTCAAAAAAAAAAAAAAAAAAGGATAAAATTTAAGTACAATAACTTAAGTCCAGTTCTTTAAATTCTTCTCTTAAGATTCTGCCATATGGATACTTAATTAAAAAGTAAAGTTTCATCCTATGGAAAAAAATTCACATGCCGAATCTTAAGAGAGAAACATAAGGAACAATACCTAAGTACTGTACCTAAATCTTACCCCTTAAATATAAAGTTGCATTCTTTTTCTTTTTCTTTTTTTGATTTCCAGTTGCATTCTGTTTTAAAAAAAAAGGATGGCATAACATTTGCATTTGCTGTTACTTTTTGACCCTAAAAGGTTAATAAGTTAGAAATTGGTAAGTCTATAAATTTGTTGCTGCCCTGCACTTTTTATAGCTATGGTTATTGGTTAAGTTTATTGCTATTAGTAAATTTGCTTAAAGATAGGATAAAAAATTATTTTAAGCAAATAAGTTAACTTCTTTCAAATAAACCAAGTTATCTAAAAGTCAATATTTATCTCACTTTTAACAGATAAATTAACAGCAAATAAGAAAGTTGCAAAAAAGAATTCGTATGGTTCACTTCTCTTTTTGATAATTCAGTATTTTTTTTTTTAATAATTCAATAGTTACAACAAATGATTTGAATCTTGAATGTATCTATTGGAAATATCATAAGATATCAATCAGTTGAGTTACAAGACTCTTAGCGATAATTCAAAAATTGGGAATGAGAAATTTGAACCTTGAACGTTTCCGTTGAAAATATTAGGAGATAAGGTTGTAATGACTAAGCTATTTATGAATAGTTCGGGAAAAAACTTGTTCATGTTCATTTGTCTAGCAAATATACCAAAGTTAAGCATAAGTTTAGGCTCGACTATTAAACAAACCAAACTCAAACATAATAATGTGTTCGTAAATAAGCTTGCAACCAAGCATGCTCAATTTAACTATATATAATGTCATATTTTTATATGTATACTCATCCAAAAATATACTCAAATAAATTTGAGAATAAATTGTGTAAGTTTGTAACTAGTTTTATATAATATCAAATACGTATTTGTAGTTTATTGATAATATCAACAATTCATTCCTAGTAAAATTTATAAATTTGAGAAGGGATAAAAAATTTTAGTTAGGGTTTTACTATATATGGAAAAAGAATAAGTTAATCAAACATCTCGTGAACAAGTTTGAGTTTTTTTTACTAAGAAAATAAATCAAGCTTGAACTTATAATCTTGTTTGGTAATAAGCACGAGCTTGACTCTTATTTTAAATAAAATTATATAAACAAGTTTAAACTTTTAATGCCCGTTTACAACCCTACTAAGCAGTAGGTCGTACTAGTTGAGTTATAAGGCTATTGACTCTTATTATTCACTTTTTAATTAGATTTGTTACAATTTTTTTTAAAAAATAATTGAGAAGGAGATTTGTTACAAATATGATATCAATTAATATAAGTAAACACCTTTTCACCTTTTCATTGTAAGTCGTTACGATTATTGTTGTCTTTTTTTTTTCTTTTTTTTTTCCCCTCTCTTTCTAAAAATCTTCTAAGCATATGATTATCATTATTGTGGGAGGAGAGAAGCCCAACCCAACGTATTGGGCCCAAGGCCCTATATGAGGAACACTGTTCGTCCGAGGAGATGAAGACATTCAATCAGAGGCCCATGTAAAAGGAGAATGTCTGGAGATGAACACGTGTACTATCCGAGGAGATGTTCATATGTCCGAGGAGTCCAATATCCTCGGATCCGAAGAAGTTTGACCCGACAGGTGTATGGGAGGTTCAAGTGATCTTTCTGACAAATGTTAGGAGGGAAATGAGCCTCGGACACGCATGAAGATAACAGGAACAGAGAAATATCAAGGAAACAGACTTCAACCACCGCATTAAATGCACTGCACCTACCTTCCTGGCCGCATTTATGTGGAGAAGACCCCTGAACAGTGCATTCTCAGCTACCGCCACTCACACAAGGCTAAAGGGGGAGTATGATGGGACATGCACTCAAGTGGGCGTCTAGATGATGAACAAGTGGACGGTGAAGATGTAGGAAGGAAGTACTATATAAGAGGAGGGTGCCTCTGATAGAAGGGGATCGAAAAATCAGAAGTAGAAAAGAGTGTACTCCATTACTGTAGCTCCAAGAATTGTAACCCAAGTTTATCAATGAAAAACACCTCTTCGGACGTTGCATTTACATCTGTCCGAGCACATACTAATACAAATTCACCCACAAACATTGCTGTTTAATACTGTTATTTCATTGTTAGCCTAGCTCTTTCACCCACTCTCTACAAATTTATTGTCTTGGGTTCAGTGGGCTCAAAATCCATACCTTCTTGGGCTTGGGCTGCAAAAATTGACCCTACAATTGGCGCCGTCTGTGGGAAGAGCTTGTGCAAGAGTGAAAACAACAGTTGATGATGGCAGGACAAGGTGAACAACAAGCAGAATCCAGGGCATCCCAACACGTGGACCATTTTGTCAACTTAGAGAGGAGACAAAATCGTGAGGGTAGTGTACACACTGTGCGCCTTAGCCAGAGCCAATCACAGGGCGAAAGTCACATGTCCCATGTAGAGAAGAACCGTGACTTACAACTGGAAGTAGAAAAACTAAAGAGGGAGTTGCGCCACGCAAAGAGGAAACGGGCTTCCTCATACTCTGAGGATGATCTTGATGACGAGCAGGATGTCTCTTATCAGCACAAATCTAAGACACCAGCCAGCGAGTCCTACACCTATGAAGAGGAGTCCCATCGTAAGAGGCAACGTAGAAGCCCATCACGCGAGGACATGGAGAACGATGCCATGAACAGGGCTCTGAATCAGATATCTAAGTCACCCTTCACGCGCAGGATAGAGGAGGCCAGACTCCCTCGGCGCTTTAACCAGCCAACGTTCACCATCTACAATGGTAAAACTGACCCCGTGGAGCATGTGAGTCATTTTAACCAGAGGATGGCTGTCTACTCCAGAGACGAAGCTCTGATGTGCAAGGTTTTCCCTTCCAGTCTTGGGCCTGTTGCCATGAGGTGGTTTGACGGTTTGAAGGCAGGCTCCATCAACTCCTTCAAAGAGCTCACTCAGGCATTCGGCTCCCGTTTTGTCACATGCCGAAGAGTGGCCAGACCCTTCTCTTCACTATTATCCTTGTCCATGCAGGAAGGCGAGTCCTTGAAGGCATATTCAGACAGATACTGGGAGATGTTCAATGATGTAGAGGGCAACAATGATGCAATGGCCCTCAGCACGTTCAAGCTCGGCCTCCCCACTGATCACGGTTTGAGGGCATCTCTATCTGGCAAACCGGTCACAAACGTGCGTCAACTAATGGACCGCATAGAGAAGTATAAGAGGGTTGAAGAAGATCAGCAGCAGGGCAAGGGAAAGGACAAGGTTATCCCTCAAGAGAGGAGGGATTCGAGGTCGGACCGTTACAATTACAATAAACCGCGGAGGGATTTTGCCGGGCAATCAGGATCGACGAATCCTCAAGCGGTCAACACCGTGTTCAAAGAGCCTGTGCACCAGGTCCTGAAAAAAATTAAGAATGAATCATTCTTCAGGTGGCCGAACAAGATGGTGGGAAACCCTGAGAGACGCAACCACAATCTCTACTGCCAGTACCATCAAGACCATGGGCATACCACGGAAAATTGTAGGAACCTGTGGGATCACTTGGACCAACTGGTTCGCGATGGTAAACTGAAGCACCTCTTGCACCCCTCCAGCGGCCAAGGGCAGGCGGGCTCAGGGCGCGCAGAGATGACCCCTCAAAGCCGCCACTAGGGACTATAAACGTCGTCTTCGCCGCACCGGGGAGAACAGGATCCTGGCCATTGAAAGTTATGTCGGTAGGCCGACCATCCGCAGGGCAGTCAAGCCGAGCACCGAAGAGAGCTAAGTCTGGTACCCCGCTGGTTATGGGGTTCTCGGACGAAGACATGATTAGCACCATCCAACCCCATGATGATGCACTAGTCATCACCCTCAGAATAGGAGGGTACGATGTAAAGAGGGTGATGGTGGACCAAGGCAGTGCTGTGGAGATAATGTACCCAGACCTCTACAGGGGGCTAGGCCTAAAACCCCAAGACCTGACGTCATACGATTCCCCCCTCTTGAGCTTTGAAGGAAGGCCTGTCATCCCGAAAGGCCGGATACGCTTACCTGTGCAGTCCGGCTCCGAGGTGGTGGAGTTGGACTTTATAGTTGTGGACGCATATTCGCCCTACACGGCACTCGTAGGCAGACCTTGGATTCACGCACTTGGGTCTATTCCCTCTACTTTGCACCAAAAGGTCAAATATCCATCAGAAGGGCAGATACATGAGATCCGAGGAGACCAGTCTATTGCTCGACAGTGCCTGGTAGCTGCCATTCAACATAGGACCCCAACCGAGTCCTTGGACATAGCCGAAAGGGATTTATAGCAACTATAGTCTCGGGGATTGCCCGTCGAAGATCCAGATGAAGGCACTCGATGTGAGGATTCGACGAAAGTGGTTATTGGAGATGATCCTGATAGGTTCTTTCAAGTCGGATCTCAGCTGCCTCTTCAAGAGAGGGAAGAGTTAATAGAGTTCCTCAAGCGAAATCTCGATGTGTTTGCCTGGAGTGCTTACGAAGCCCCAGGGGTAGACCCGGAGTTTATATGCCACCACTTGAAGGTGAATCCACTGGTCACCCCCAAGAAACAGCCTATTCGGCGCCCGTCCAAGGAACATGCTGACGCAGTGAGAGAGGAGGTAGCGAAACTCAAAGAAGCTGGGGCTATCAAAGAAGTTTTTTATCCCGAATGGTTGGCAAATACCGTGGTGGTAAAGAAGAAGAGTGGGAAGTGGCGAGTATGCGTAGACTTCACGGATTTGAATAGGGCATGCCCCAAAGATCCGTTCCCTATGCCGAAAATTGATCAGCTGGTGGATGCCACTGTCGGCCACCCTCGGATGAGCTTCCTAGATGCCTTCCAAGGCTACCACCAGATACCATTAGCCCCGGAGGACCAGAAGAAAACTGCTTTTGTCACCCCTATTAGTAACTACCACTATAAAGTGATGCCGTTTGGTTTGAAGAACGCGGGTGCTACCTACCAGAGGATGATGACGAGGATGTTCGAGCCACAGCTGGGCAAAAATATCGAGGTTTACATAGATGACATGGTGGTGAAGAGCAAGGTTGTAGCTGAGCATGTGAAGGACCTTGAAAGTACCTTTGAGATTCTACGAAAGTACAAGCTACGACTAAATGCTTCTAAGTGCTCATTTGGGATGGGGTCCGGCAAGTTTTTGGGATACATGGTCACCCACAGAGGAATTGAGGTTAACCCCGACCAGATAAAGGCCATCAACGATCTACGAGCTCCTCGGAATCCCAAGGAGGTTCAGAAACTAACCGGAATGACTGCTGCCCTCAATCGGTTCATCTCTAGATCAGCGGACAGGTGTCGGCCCTTTTTCTCTCTGCTCAACAAGTGGAAGGGATTCGAATGGACTGAAGAATGTGCTTTGGCATTCCAGCAACTCAAGGATTATCTAGCTCGGCCACCAATCATGTCCAGTCTTGAGCCAAATGAGGTACTGTTCGCCTACATCGCTGTAGCTCCCTATGCGGTGAGCCTGGTGTTGATACGATCAGACTCCGGTGTACAAAGGCCCGTTTATTACGTAAGCAAGTCGCTGCATGAGGCTGAGATTCGTTACTTGCCTCTAGAGAAGGCTATTCTAGCAGTAGTGCTTGGCACACGGAAGCTACCTCACTACTTCCAGGCCCACACGATCATTGTTCTCACTCAACTCCCATTCAAGGCTATACTCCGAAGTGCTGATTACACTGGTCGGATTGCCAAGTGGGGCACAATCTTAGGGGCTTTCGATATAAGATATATGCCCCGCACATCGGTCAAGGGACAGGTCCTCGCGGATTTGGTGGCTGAGTTCACGGAGCCCCAGTTAGAAGAGGTAAAGCCCACGTCAGGCATGGATGAAAAATCAGTTGGCATGATCTCCCAACAGAATCCCTCCCATTGGGAAGTGTACGTTGATGGCGCGGCAAACCAAAGAGGTTCTGGAGTTGGGCTCGTATTGATATCCCCCGAGAAAATCATTATCGAGAAATCGTTAAGGCTGGACTTCTTGGCAACGAATAATGAGGCGGAGTATGAGGCCCTATTGATGGGAATGACTATGGTCCGTAGAATGGGTGGGAAGTCCGTGGAGTTGTTCTCGGACTCAAGATTGGTAGTAGGTCAAGTACAAGGCGAGTTTGTGGCAAAGGACGAAAGAATGCAGGGGTACTTGGGTCGTGTTAAACATCTGCAATTAGAGTTCGACTCTTTCAATTTGCTGCACATCCCCAGGAGTGGTAACTCACATGCTGAGTCCTTGGCCACGCTTGCAACCTCTTCGGCGCAAGACCTGCCGAGGATCATCCTCGTTGAAGACTTGCACAGGCCTACAGAGGCGAAAGCAGAAGCAGTCCAAGTTCACCAGGTCAAGGCCGGGCCGTGCTGGATGGATCCTATAATCAAATTTCTCAAAGAAGATATATTGCCTGAAGAGAAGGGAGAAGCTGATAAAGTTCGGAGGAAGGCAACCAAATTCTGGTTATCCGAGGACCAGAAATTATACAGACGCTCCTACTCGGGACCATACTTGTTATGCATGCATCCTGAAACGACTGAGCCATTACTAGAAGAGCTACACGAAGGAATCTGTGGGAGCCACACTGGAGGTAGATCCTTGGCTCACCGAGCCCTCACCCAAGGCTATTGGTGGCCAAACATGCAAAAGGAGGCACACGAGTATGTCAAAAGGTGTGATCAATGTCAGCGCTTCGCTCTAAACATTCATCAGCCAGGGGGAAATCTTAATCCGTTATCTAGCCCATGGCCCTTCGTCCAATGGGGCTTGAATATTGTGGGACCCTTCCCCAAAGCTGCAGGAAACAAGAAGTACCTCCTGGTCGGCACAGACTATTTCACCAAGTGGGTTGAAGCCGAGCCACTAGCCAATATCAGAGACGTTGATGTGCAAAAGTTCGTGTGGAAGAATATTGTCACTCGGTTTGGAGTTCCTCACACTCTCATCTCGGACAATGGCTTACAGTTCGATAGCAAGGCATTCAGGAATTACTGCAGTGAGCTGGGAATTATGAACAGATACTCCACTCCAGCTTATCCCCAGGGTAATGGACAAGCAGAAGCTGTCAACAAGGTCATACTGAATGGCTTAAAGAAGAGGCTGGATGATGCAAAGGGCAAATGGGTAGAAGAACTGCCACACGTACTTTGGGCTTACAGGACTACGCCTCGTAGGTCTACTGGAGAGACCCCTTTCTCAATGACCTATGGGGCTGAAGCTGTCATTCCTTTGGAGACCGGGTTCCCAACGTTAAAAACTAGCTCGTTCAGTCCGGCCGACAACGATGAGCAACTGCAGAAGAGTTTAGACTTGATTGAGGAAAGGAGGGAGAATGCAATGGTTCGGCTGGCACATTACCAACAGAAACTCAGGCAAGGCTATGATGCTAACGTAAAGCTAAGGCCTTTAGAGCCTGATGATCTAGTGCTGAGGAAAGTTGTGGGCACCGCAAAGAATCCAGCTTGGGGAAAACTAGGACCCAATTGGGAAAGGCCATATCGCATCACTTCAGGAGCAGGCATTGGGGCATATTTCTTGGAAGACCTAGATGGTCATGTAATACCATGTCCATGGAGTGTAAATAACCTCAAGAGGTACTATTATTAATCGAACCTTTTCTTCAACCGATATGCCAATTCACTGCGTAAAGTCTTCTCTCAAGTGTTTAAACTTAAATCCAGTCATGCCTGTAGTCCTCGGACCAGATGATTAGGGTTAGTTAACACTCATTCGCCACTAACTCAAGTGTTTAAACTTAAATCCAATCATACCTGTAGTCCTCGGACCAGATGATTAGGGTTAGTTAACACTCCGTCGCAGTTCTATAGTGTTTAAACTTAAATCCAATCATGCCTGTAGTCCTCGGACCAGATAATTAGGGTTAGTTAACACTTAGTTACAGTTCTATAGTGTTTAAACTTAAATCCAATCATGCCTGTAGTCCTCGGACCAGATGATTAGGGTTAGTTAACATTCAGTTACAGTTCTAGTGTTTAAACTTAAATCCAATCATGCCTGTAGTCCTCGGACTAGATGATTAGGGTTAGTTAACACTCCGTCGCAGTTCTAGTGTTTAAACTTAAATCCAATCATGCGTTTAAACTTAAATCCAATCATGCCTGTAGTCCTCGGACCAGATGATTAGGGTTAGTTAACACTCCATCGCGGTTCTAGTGTTTAAACTTAAATCCAATCATGCCTATAGTCCTCGGACCAGATGATTAGGGTTAGTTAACACTCGAATATGTTCGTTCCCCGTGGTCCTTGAATCAAATGAGACAGGTTAGTCAATACCCCCACACAGCTATTGTCACTGGGGCTTAGTGCTAAAATTCCTGACCACATTTAAATTAATTCTCACTTATGACTGTCTTCCTTAGTTATACTTAAGACTGTCTCACTTACACAACTACTCGCTGCAATCATTACCTGTTAGTAACTTTTATTCGAATTGTTTCTTTTCAATATCAATTTTAATTACTCACATCATCAGTATGATGTATCAATCAAGTTTATTTGCATTATTTCGTTATAAGTGCAATGTGCAGTTATATGCAACAGTAATAAGTAGTAAGACATGTATTAAAAACATCAGAGACAAATGGGAAGCCATTCTATAAATAAAAGAAGAGTTTACAATTCCTTGGATAAAACAAAAGAAAGTACAGGTGCAAAAACAAAAGTCCTATACATCTATTCTTTTGCCGGAGGGAGCACGGGGTCAGCAGCCTGGCCTGTCCGTGCAGTTGCTTCAGGGGCTTGGTCCTTGGGCTCAGCAGGAGTTTTCTCTTCACCCGACCGTTGGCCTTTTCCTTTGTCTGGTTCAGCTGGCTTATCCTTGTCACTTGGCTGACCAGCCTCTTTGGGTGCACCAAGGGTGGACGGAGGAGCTTGGCTGACCAGATTTGGCTCAGAAGCCTCAGGAAGCTGTGGGGCAGAAGGATCATCCACCGGGATCTCTCGGATATCAGGATCATAATATATGCTCCCGGGTAACCTCAGGGGAGAGTCCGAGGGGACCCCAGCAGCGTCCAATGCCTTTTGCCAGGTTATGTCGCAGTACTCACGACTAACTGAGGCAAACTGCTCAGTAAGCTGCTGCCCGGTCACATCTACCCCCAACTGATACGCCGCATTCCTATCAGCTTCAACTGACTCCTTGGCCAGTTGAGCCTTCTGCTCAGCTGCTGTGGCGCTCTCTTTGGCCTTTTGGAGTTCAGCTCTGAGGCCTTTCACTAGCTCCCTTTCGGTCACCAGGTTGACCTCTGACGCGTTCAGCAGTTTACGCTGCTCCTCGACCTGCTTTTGAACGTTCTTGATCCCAGCATCAAGGCTTCGCTTCTGAGTGGTCACCTCTTTAAGTTCCTCAGACATACGAGCATATTCCTCCTTCAGCTGGCCGAGAGATGCCTCTACCTCAGACTGGGACTGGGCTGCTGCTTGGGCCTTGAGCCAGGACTCCTTGTTCCACTCCTCGGCCACGTAAATCTGCTGAGTAATCTGCATGACAACATTTTCAAACATTAGGTTAAGAAAAGAAGCAAAGCCAATTAAGGATAAAACCTGAATTGAGGAATAGTGCACTTACCATGGCTATATCCCTTTTAAGGGACAAGAATAGCTCCTGCTGGTTGAAGCGTCTGAAGGAGGCCATGTCATGTGGGAGAAGGAGTGGCTGCTGCAGAGCCTCAGCAACGTACCCTGCTTTTCCCCGTCATAATTCCTGAGGGATGTGTCCCAAGGAATGGGGGAGCCATCCAGCTCCAGCCTTGGAGACCAGTTGCGAGGTCCTCCTCCTCGGCGGACGTCGGCGACGTTTTCGTCTCGATTTTCAGAAGAAGAGACCCTTTTGCTTCGTTGGTCCCTTGCCACCTTTTGTTGTTTATTCATCTTGGGTAGCACGACCACCTCCCTCTCTTCAGGCTCGTAAGGCCTCTTCTTCTGCAGGTTTGGTATGGGTTTCAGACCTGGGTCAGGGACCTGCGTAGGCACTGGAGGTAGGGTCGCTACTGGTTTAGACGTCCAAGCATCTTTCGACCCGGGCTTTTTGCCCCTGCCCTTCATTAAATTCCTTAGATCCATGTCGTCGTCCGAGGAGTCTTCGGAATGAGTGGTTAGTAAATTAAGGTGGACGCCTGTCTGTTCGTAGGCCTCTTCCTTGGCGTCTGAGACCTCTACCACTTGGTTCACTCCTGAAGCCTCTCCCTCAAATACAAATCCGTCTATTTGCTCTTCTAGCGAGGAGGTGGAAGAGCCGACCGTCTCACCCTCAACCGCTTGTCCGAGGGGAACTTGCTGGAGTGGCTGGATAAGAGGGGGTATAGCCCGAGGATTTGGATGGGGTACGGGTTCAAGATCGTCTGGCGCCAAGAAACCTTTCCGACCAACGTCAATACGTGCTAGGCGATGGTCTCCCTGGACAATTGCGTTGCCGACTGGTTGGAAACCCTTTGGCTTCCCTGTGTATCCCAGAATAAGGGGAGCAGATCGCAGTTGCCCGTCCTCGCTCACGAAGATCTCTGACCTTAAAAGGTAATTAAGGGCGGCAATATTTGTAAGGCTGAGCCGAGGAGAAACTTGTCCTTTATCTGTTACAAATCACAGCAAAACACGGTTAAAAACTCAGAAATAGCAACCAAAGAGGAATCAGAAACCATTAAAAGACGAGGACCCTAAGCCTATGGGTAATGTGCCTAAATCTAACATGTCCCACCTGGCTTCCCATGCTTGGTTGGGCAATGATGGCCGTCATGCCATGCGCCCGAGACGATCACATAGTCGTCTTTCATCCCTTTGTTGGATTTGGGAAGGCAGGAAATGAGCCTGACAACGTCCGACCGGGATTTTAAGTAATATCCCGCATCTTGCTGGCTGTGGCATTCGTACATATGTACTACATCGAGCCAGATGAGTCTCAATCCTATGTGACGGTTAAGGTCCTCAATCGCTCCTAGGATCCTAAACATATTGGGCGCGCATTGCCAGGGAGTAAGCCTATGGTTCCGAAGGTAGCTAGTGGTGATGGGACCCATGGAGATTGTCATTCCCCCTTCTTTGAAGGTGATGAGGGGGATAACGACTTCTCCCGTCTTCCGATCTGTTAGTATTTTTTCTGGGGGGCAATACCTCACACCCACGTTTGGGGGTATGCGATATGCGGCCCTAAACGCCTCCAGTTGCTCAGGGCTATCCACCAAGTACTGGAGTTTCCCTATGGTGCTTAAACAAAACGACTGGCCGAAGAGAGAACTAAATGATTTGGTGGACGACGACTCACCAAGACTAAATCGGAGAAAGGATTTCAGGCTTGTAGAAGGGTTCGTGCTGATTCTGGGGAAGTCTGAAACCGGCGACTGAGAGATTTGGACGGAGTGGCACACTTGTTCTTGCTGGAGCGTCTGAAGATTTGCAAAGTGAGGAAGAAATAACTTCCTCTGAAGTTTTATACGGGGTCAAGCGAAGGGTCAGGGGCACTCCCGCCCAAATTCTGAAGAAAAACCACAGCCGTTGGATCAGTCAGTCACCGTTGGATACGAAGGACAAAGCGCCACCTGGTGCAATTAATGCAGCGCCTTGGGAATATGGAAACCGCAGCGGCATTAATGAAGCGTCTGTCCCTACGTCTACACACGTGCCAGTTCAATTTTACCTGTTCTCAAGCTTTTACTCCGTGTCAAGTCAAAATCCTACTTTTTCTCTTCGGATGCGAGGGAAAAACTACAATTTTGAGGGGCTAATGTGGGGGGAGAAAAGCCCGACCCAACGTATTGGGCCCAAGGCCCTATATGAGGAACACTGTTCGTCCGAGGAGATGAAGACATTCAATCAGAGGCCCATGTAAAAAGAGAATGTCTGGAGATGAACACGTGTACTATCCGAGGAGATGTCCATATGTCCGAGGAGTCCAATATCCTCGGATCCGAAGAAGTTTGACCCGACAGGTGTATGGGAGGTTCAAGTGATCTTTCTGACAAATGTTAGGAGGGAAATGAGCCTCGGACATGCATGAAGATAACAGGAACAGAGAAATATCAAGGAGACAGACTTCAACCATCGCATTAAATGCACTGCACCTACCTTCCTGGCCGCATTTATGTGGAGAAGACTCCTGAACAGTGCATTCTCAGCTACCGCCACTCACACAAGGCTAAAGGGGGAGTATGATGGGACATGCACTCAAGTAGGCGTCTAGATGATGAACAAGTGGACGGTGAAGATGTAGGAAGGAAGTACTATATAAGAGGAGGGTGCCTCTGATAGAAGGGGATCGAAAAATCAGAAGGAAAAAAGAGTGTGCTCCATTACTGTAACTCCAAGAACTGTAACCTAAGTTTATGAATGAAAAACACCTCTTCGGACGTTGCATTTACATCTGTCCGAGCACATTCTAATACAAATTCACCCACAAACATTGCTGTTTAATACTGTTACTTCATTGTTAGCCTAGCTCTTTCACCCACTCTCTACAAATTTATTGTCTTGGGTTTAGCAGGCTCAAAATTCATACCTTCTTGGGCTTGGGCTGCAAAAATTGACCCTACAATTATCTATTTAGGTGTGAAATGTTCCTGGAAAATCAATAACATTTGTGTGTTTAGCATATCTTAAATATTTGTTTCGCTTAGCTTTTAAAAAAAATAAAATTTTGGTTTCTCAAAACTATATCCAAACAATTTGGATTGACTTTGTTGATCAATTCCTTCTTTTTTGTTTTGTTTTGTTTTTTTTTTTTTCCTTTTAATTCTTTTTTTTTTTCGGTTCTATATGAATGGCATATGGCAATTCATACATAACAGTAATTTTTAAGGAATTAAAATCTTTTGCATTTAGAATTTCAAAATAAATGTAGAGAATCCATTTCATAATATTGTTTTTTTTTTTTTTTTGAAAAAACTGTTTTAATAAACAAAGAAGAGGGGAAATTATTGTTCCACATTCCAATATTCACACAATGTACACATTACATTTACTCACGAAATGATGTCCACGTTTTTTAACTGATGTACACACTTTGTTAGTGAGTGCAAATGCATACAGAACATGGATAGAGACAATCAGGAACAGAACTATGCTAAGTCCAAAGGGGCAGGGGTCCATGGCCCTAACACCTCCCCACTACTAAATATAATTATTTTTTTATAATAATAAATATTAATATTCAAATGGTGAAGAGGCTGAAAACAGAAAAATGAGATAGCCGACTAGCATAGGGTAACATGGCCCTTCTTATAAAACCAATAATAATAATAAAATAGCAGAGCATATTTTCGAAATTTTTTTATCAATTTACATTTTTGGTATTTTCTATAACTATAATAGTTTTGTATATAAAAAAATATTTTCCTAATCAGCAGAAAATTAAGAGCAGATAAAAAAATAGGAGTCTAAGGGCCTTCTAGCAATGTTTTACTATGTTTTTTAACTCCTCGATAATTCCATGCTCTTTTTTTTTTTTTTTTTTTAGAGAATTTTAATCTATGACGTCCGCTTATGATGATATAACTCTTTATCGTCAGATCAAGACATTAATCGGTTTTTAGTGTAGTTAGTGATTGAACCCTAAATCTCTTATTCAACTATCAGAGATTTTACCAGTTGAGTTAACTAGAACCGACAATAATTTCATGCTCTTGTACATGCATATTTGAGCTTTATTTTATATTGATATATTTCACGTTAATTTTCTGTTGCTCAAAATTTTGATGGAGATTGTCAGAGAAAATCCAAACAACTTATGTTGCTTAGAAAATTGTCTATGTGTTCAGGGTAACTTTAAAATAATTTAACGCGTCAATGTCCAATAATGCAAAATCATAAAATCACAAGGCATCCTGCTATGAGTGCTATCCATCTTTTTGCATACTATAAATTGTTCATTTTTGTTCTTTTAAAATAGTAGTAACAATAATTAATTAGTAGTAACGATCAAACCCCGACAGAATCGAGCAGAGATTTTGGAGGTTGGCGCGAATACTCTCTGAAGTCCAGCGAAGTCCACACTCATAGTTGTACGGATTCACTAGATTTAGTCAATTTATAAGTCATTAACGTGACGAAAAATTCGTTCACTACCGATTTTTTTTTTTTTTTTTTTTTTGAGAAAGGAGTAATTTTTTTTTTTTTGAAAGAGCTACCGAGTAATGATTAATCGTATAATGATGTGACAAAAAATCCGTGACTAACTATTATTTTACATGCAGGTGTCTTATCAAATAAAAAATAAAAAACATGAAGGTGAACTCTTTTTATTTTTATTTTTTATTATTACAATATAATACTAACTTTGAATCTTTTCTCTCTAAACCCTTAAATATTTTGTGTATGAAGTGGTGTCAATTAAGTTAAAAGATCTTGATCATAATAATTAATCTAAATGCAAAGATTACTTCCTAAAGAAATTAATGCTAAGTCTTTTTTTTTTTTCTTTTATAAGAATGTTAAGTCCATTTATAATAACTCTATAGTCACAAAATTCTTTATAAATTTTTTTTTTTTGAAACACTTTATAAAATATTTCAAACTATAGAGATGATAAGTTTTTAACAACAAATGAAAAATAATGTTAATAGTGTATTTAAATGAGAAGTAATAAAAACTTGTCAACTCAACGTAACCATACAATAGGCCCATTGGTATGGAGTGTGATGTAGATCAAGAAATTCCAAATTCAATCCACAACACTATCGATCCATGAGATTTTGAGGGTGCATATAACATTACTTATCTATCTAAATCTTGCTTTATTTTTTGGGCACATGAATCATCCATTAAAATACAATAACAACAAAGTCTTAGTGCATAATTTTTTTGGGTAAGTTACAGATCATTAACAAATTAGTCAAGGTTGACCTTCATAATATAATGACCAAATCCTCTATTAGTGGACCAAGAAAAATGTAAGAAATGATTTCATACAGAAGAAAATTATATGTGGGTTTCAGTAACTCAACCAATAAAGTTTATTGTTGTAGAATAAAATATTTGGAGTTTAAATTCTACCTATCCCAAAACCAATTAGTGTTTTAGCCTAATGTAAGAGCAATCATTATGAATTAAATGTCAAATGTTTAAATTCTATCATATCTATAAAAAAGTTGTGAAAAATATTGGATTCCCAAGAAAATTCACATTTTTTGAAATGAAATGCTAACGAATGTCCTTAGGACATTAGTTAATAATCCATTTAAAGCAAGTTTTTATAGGAAAAGAAAAGAAAAAAGTAATTAATATTTTGACAGCTTTTTTAATTTCCCATAAAGGGTAATGCTACAAACACAAACTATTTTACAACATTTTTACAAATTGCTGATGTTGCAAATTCTTACTAGTTTAATATGGGCCAATTACTAACATCACATTTTTACTTACAATAACTATTTGGAAAATACTAAATTCACATCAACAGTTTGTAAAAATGTTGCAAAATAGTTTGTGTATGTAAAATTACTCTTCCCATAAAAGTGATGTCAAAACTTTCCTAAAATAGATTGTTAACTAATACCTTAAGGGCACTCGTTAGCATGACCCTTCTTTGAATTAAATTCTTTAAAATATATGACTCACGTGTTCGGTTGGGAGACAGCTTCCTTATATAAATGATAAACAAATAAATAAATAAATAAGTTAAGACATATTCATGCCTGGATGAAAATGTTTTATTTTTTTAATTTTTAAAGATAAACTATATATTAGACATACCATCTAGAATTTGTTCATGTAATATTCAATTAACATGTGCCTTTAAACATCAAGAGTCTTTTAGCTTAACTGATATTTCTTGGTATTTTCAATGAAAACATTCAAAGTTCAATTCTCTCATCTCCCACTTATTGAATCATTATGAGTAAAAAATTGTTAGCCTTTAAATACTAAATAACAAGGTTATTTGAAGAAAAAAAAAATCTTAAAAAAGATTCATTTTTAATAGCATATTACCCTTTTTTATATAAATAAAGTGTAGTATCTAAGGATGACAACAACTCGTTAAGAGGGCAACAAGTCAGTGTCAAGGACGTTTTACGACAAGGGCCGAAAATGCGAGAATGACCCAAATCTCCTCTTGGGTTCTTTAGAAGTGTTTATTGTGGAGAATCAAGCCCAAAATTTCAAATGTATAATGAACAAAAGACTAATGGTGCTTTGACAAGAGAGAATTAAAATGCTAATAACAAAAGTGTAGAAAAAGTATAAAAACATAACAGGTCTAAAACTTTGACCCACAGTCACCGAGAAGAGGAAATTGAGAGAGGTTGTGAGAAAAAGAGGGAAGGTTCCCTTGTACCAATATTTCCACCCCTAAGGTTCGGAATTGTGAGAATGTTTCCTGGCTCAGTGGGTTTTTGCTCTCAAGTTTTAGTTCTATGGGAAAAACGTGATTCAACAATTCTGAAACTTCAACCCACAGTCATCGAGAAGAGGAAATTGAGAGAAGTTGTAAGAAAGAGAGGGAAGGTTCCCCTGTACCCATATTTCCACCCCTAAGGTTCGGATTTGTGAGATTATTGACTGGCTGAATGGGTTTTTGCTTTGAAGTTTTAGGTCTCTAGGTAGAACGTGGCTTCCTTTGTTTTAAACTGATGAGAGAGTTTTATATATAGTTTAGGGTGTTGCTAATAATTGGTTTTTGAGTAGTGGAAGAGGCTTTTATCCCCCATGATACTAATTTGGTGTTTTGGCTTGAGTTGCTTTTGTTTAGGAAAGAGTTTGGCATGCTTTTAGCATGATTTTGGAAACAAAATTGTTTCCTCTTCATGGCTACTGTCTCTGGTCTTTGCAGGCCTTGGAAAACTACATTTGGGTGGCTGAGTGGGCTAGGTTATTCAGCATTTTTCTTAGAGTCAGTTATGTTTTGATGTGGAAAATGGAGATGGGCTGAAAATTAGGGGCACAGTCACCCAGAGCATGAAAGCTCTTTTTAGATGGAAATTTTGGATACAAGACCTCCTCCATGAGCCTGAGGTGCTACTAGTGTCCCTTACTCACTTGGTAGCACACATGGGCTGGGCTTATGCAAAAGGTCCAAAAGGAACCGACCTATACCCTCCAAACCACACTTCCTCAATTTCTCCCATATGTCACATGGGCTTGGGTCATGCTTAAAAGAATAAATAAAATATAATACATGAATCGAGTCATAAGGAAGTCGAGTTTGGTTGAATTGGGCCTGTACGAAATGTGTCGCGAAAATGGGTATCAACAGCCAGCAACCCAACCTGGCGGGCACAAATTTCACCTAACTCATTAGGGGGTTCGAGAATAGGGTCTTTTTTTTTTTTTTTCTTCGCTTGAACTGGGTGGATCGGGTAAGGGTATTACAAAACCCAACCCAATGATTTATTTTTTTAATAGAAAAAGATTCTTTTTTTTTTAATAAAAAAAATCAGAACAATTTTTTTTTTTTGGCCATAAAATATCTAAACCAAATACCATAATATTCCAAAATTTATCACAAAACTTCCTTAAGAATTTGAGGGAATATGTTAAACTAGCACATATCTAATCAATCTTCCCGCTAATCACTAAAATGATTTTCTTTGTGAATGTCAATCTTTCTTTAAAATGTATTTGACGTCATTTGCAAGATTACATCAATCATGTCATTTTTATTTCCTTAACTTATTCAATCATTTGTAATATAATTAGAAAGTTTAAATTAGTTTTTTTAATTACTGGCGTTAAAGTCTTAAGTTTAAACTAAGTCTGTTTGTATTCAGCAAAATTTTTAAAAAAAAATAAAAAACTAAGTCTGTTTGCAATAGATGTTGGAAAAGTAGCATAGAAGGAATAAGAAATTGATATTTTATATGTTCACTTAAATGTTATTAAAAGTGGTAAAAATCCTGAGTCCCATATAGGAAATGAAATAGATGATATATGAGTTTATATGCTCATGAGTAGGACATTGGGTTAGCCTTTTGGCATATGTGGACTAGGCCTACTTGTCCAAATAATTATATTTTATTATTTTAATTTTTGAGTCGGTTAGTCTGTGCGCACAGTAGTTATCTCTGAAATAGAGTGTCTGTTCAGTAACGTATAAGTATTTATAGCCCCTCATTCATAAAAAGAACTTTTCATAAAAAACTCTTAAGTGAGAATATTTTTGTGCATTCATTTTGTGTTAAAGAGAGATAAAAAGACATTGAGTAGTTCGCAGAGAACGACATTATGTGCTTCGTTTTCGTGTTGTAGATCATTTTATCCTGAGAGGCAAACGTCCGCGAGTCTCAAAACACCACAGTGATTGTGTGAGGGGCGAAATCTGCTTTAAGGAGATTGTGTAAAACACAAGATTTGATCTCAATTGTTTATCCTTTCACGCATTTGGTATGTGAGTCTTTAGTTATTTGCAGATTTCTATTTATATATATTCAGTTTTTATTAATTGTATTTGCCTTTCATATCTATTTGTATTATTGCTTATTCTTAGATCTATGTATTGTTCTTTTTGCTTTATCACAAAAGTAAATTGTTGAAATATATCCAACAATAGAAAACTAGAGGAAATTTTTAATTTTGTTTAGCTTCACTAGATCTAATTCTCTTCATTGTATTTGATTTTGATTTTGATTTTTTTTTTATATGCCCCATTTTTCAAACTCTCATAAAAACAATCAAATCAAATCAAGTATTTGTTACCCAACAGGATAGGGAGAGAAAACTCGTCTCCAAAACAGATCGGATCTCGAGTTATGGCATTACAATCGTGTTCGGAAAAATTGGTTCCATCCTTGGTTTGTGGCCTATAACCGTATCTTATAATAATGCTAGAGGACTATAATTTGTCCATGTGACAAGTTGTAAATGGTGAAGTTATGAACCTACCATTCTTATTCTATCACTCACAATTAGTTATATTGACAAGTCATGATTTTAGTTGTAATTGTGATATTTCTATAGTTCTAAAATCACAAATTATTTTACAACTTTTTTTATTACAATTTTGATGTGGTAGACTATAAATAATTAATCATTATTTACATATAGACCTACTATTTTTTCTTTTCAGATTATATTCTATCACGTTTCAATTATGCTAAGAAGTTGTAGAAATGTTTGTAATCCTATAACTTTTTTCTTTATATACGTAGCAAGCAGTATCTTTAGGTGTACATGTCATTTGCCAACAAAGCCATCAAAGAAAGAAGAAGAAAGTAAAAAGGTGATTCCATTGAATGGCAAACCATTGGCCATTTTCCGTGTCCGCTCTGTCCCTGTCGACTTTTATCGTGTGGCCTCCAATAAAAACATTCCACGTTACAGCCTCACAGGCCATGTGGAATAAAGAGATAGAGAGAGAAAGCTATTTTAGATAACGGTCAGATCATGGGTGTGCCGAACACTCAAACCTCCTTAGATCAGAACCGTTAGATCTCTCTCTCATTGGATCGCATAGCCTACGAGTTGAGTTGACACATACGGATGAGTACGACTGAATAGCTGGAAACAGTTATGTACGGTCCCACGCGGAAAATCATTTACTTCGTTTTCCTCCTACTAGCTACTCCATTAAAGTAAGACGGTGAAAAGTGCAAACAGCATGAACTGTATTCGGCTTTCCAAATTTCAAGGCCATGCTTAAACTAACTTGGAGAACTGCATTGGTTTACAATATTTTTTTTTTTAAATTTTTTACGAGAAAAAATTAATGAATTTTTTAAGAATTATTTTTAAAAATATTTTATTAAAAAAGAAAAAAAACTTGATTTCTTTTTGACAATTTTTTTTTTTTATATTTTCTATGAAAGTTGTATTAATTTTTTTTAAAAATAATTTAGGATCATGTTAACGGATGTCATTGGGATAATTGTTAATAAACTATAATAAAAATTTTGACACCGTTTTTATGGGATTGTCAACAATATTTTTTGTTTTATCATTCTCTCAACAAAATATTTCTAAAAATAGCTTCTAAAATTGGAGTATTGGTTAACATTTCTCAATAGTTTATTAACGAATGCTCTAAAAACATTTCTTAACAGGACATTCTACACACACACACACATATAAGTTATTGATTTGTGGAAAATATTTTTGTTACAAAAACTTTTTACAAATGGCTAATGTGGTGAGTTATTGTTGGTAAATAAAAATAGAGAAATGCTCCGTCTACAACAATTTTACAACAAATCACAGGTGGTTAGTTGTTATTGGTTCAAATTTGAAATTAACACTAAGATTATTTTTTTGCCCCAACAATAACAACCAGTAACAACCTATCACTTAAGATTTGTTGTAAAAATATTGTAAAAATGTTGTAGACATATCATTTCTCATAAAAATAATAATGTTATTGATGGGACCAGATGAAAACCAATAAGAAGTTGGTCACAATAACAATTTGTAAAAATGTGGTAAAATAGTTTGTAGTTGTAATATTACTCTTATTTTTTTACAGTATTTATATTTCCTATAGAAGTGATATTAAAATTTTCTTAAAGTAATTCATTAATAAATACCCTAAAATATCTATTAACTGGACTAATTAATATTGCAATTTTTGCCACAACTTTGGATGCTATTTGCATATATAATTCATCGTCAAAAGTTAATTTTTCTCAACCAAAAAAAAAAAAAAAGTCAAAAGTTAATTACTTTATTACTCAAGGTTGTTTATGAATTTTGATATAGCGAGTCATTTACTCAAAAAATAGATAAAAGGTCGTTACAATAACCGGGGAGTGTTGGGCGGGATCTTTCCGTTTTATAGTCCTTTATCTAATTCTAGTCTACATCTCTGGAGTCTGGACCAAAGGAAAAAATATATAAAGGCTAGTCTTCCAAAAAACAAAATAATGGTTGAACATAGCCGCCGTTCATTTCCGTTATAGGAGCTGGGGTTGTTCACCTACCCCTCACCTTTTGCTAATTGCAGTTTTTTCACCGTTAATTGATGATCAGACATAAATAATTTTAAATAAATATGGTATCATCAAATTACAATATTCTTTGCCAATGAAAATAAATGTTGAAACTTTGAAGTTTCCACCCCATAAAATGGGGTTCGGCTAGTTAGCCCAAACTTCGGATGATATTTATATTTTTACCATTTATTATTTGAGTTGAAGTCCAAAGGTTTGATTTCTTCTTTAAAAAAAAAAAAAAAAAAAAGAAGAAAAGTCCAAAGGTTTGAAAAGAGAGAGAGAGAGAATTCATTCTTTCTTCAATTTTTTTTAGAGATTAAATTCTATAAGAATATGGTAAAAAAAAACTTATGTTTTACCCCTCTAATTCCAATGTGTCACATTATCTTATTACATATTTAAAAATAAGCACAATCACACCCAATCAATTCTAATTATCATATACAAATTCAACCAAATTAGGAGGTTATTGAGATGTTATTAGATGAGATAGAATGTATTGAATTTTAAATAAAATGCTGATGTGACAATTTCTTATTGAATTGTATAAAACATGGGTTATACATCCCATATTTATCAAATTCGAACTCTTTTTTTTTTATGCGTAGAATATTAATATATATTTTATTTATTTATTTATTTTGATAGCAATATCAATATATTTTAAAAGCCTTAATAATATAAAATTATTGAATTTAAAATTAAAACAAGTTTCTTTCCTTAAATAGTTAAATGTTTGTTTTTCGTGCGTATCTATAAAGAACAAATGGTGCAATTTTTTTGCGGATGATAGGTGTTTTATGAAACCAAGCGGTGGGGAAAACAGTACACGTGGTGAGTAGTGACTACTACAGTGATCTCCAAAAATTCCCCGAATCACATGACAACAGTGGCAACCGACGCAAATAAACCACAAAACAATGGTCATATTTCAAGACTCCCATCTCCAAAGTGACAAAGGTCTTCGTCGGTTCCTCTTTCATTCGTAGGAAACTGTAAACCCTCCACTCTCTCTCTCTCTCTCTCTCTCTAAGAAAACATACAAACGAAGTATACACTAAACAGTGGCATTCACTTTTTCTAGAGTTCTCAAAGAGACCACAAACTCTCTCTCTCTCTCTCTCTCGAACTATTACTAGTACCATATTCTCTTTCCACTTTTTTTGATCCTTCAACAACCCACTCTCTCTCTCTCTCTCTCAATTCTCTTCTTCTTCCATGGATAATAATGCTGTAAAGAACATCCCCAATATCAATGGAGGAACCTTGATCTCAGACCTCAAAAGCCTCTTCTTCATCCTCAAAACAAGAAGAACCGTTGTTTTTGTATATGGGTTCATGCTTGCTTTTGTTGCTTTCACTGTTTTCTTAGCTTTCAGTCCCTCTTCTAACTCTGCCTCTCCTTGGTTCACCAACATCTTCAGTAGTAGTAGCACCACCACCGACAGTGATTCTGATAGATCTCAATTCTCTTCTATTTTCTCCTACTTCTTCCCCAACAACACTTCCCCACAAACCACTAATATTTATAGATCTACTAATACCACATTCCAATCTCCTAGTCCCAACAAAGAGCTTCAAAACCATCCTCAAACTACGCTGGTTTCTGATAAGGGTAAAGTCCCAAACTCAAATCAGACTAGTACCACATTCCAATCTCCTAGTCCCAGCAAAGAGCTCCAGAACCATACTCAAACTACACTGGTTTCTGATAAGGGTAAAGTCCCAAATCCAAATCAGACTATACTTGTTGCCCCAGAAACCCCGGTGGCAGAAGCGAATCACACTACAACTGTGCCTGTGAATTCTGTTCCTAGTGTGAATAAAGAACCAACTTTTGTGAATAACCAAACTCAAAGTGTAGAGAATTCTGATAAAGGTAAAGTTTTGAACACCAATCAGACTTCAATATCAGCCCCGGCAAAAGCTCCTGTGGCTAAAAATCAGAGTTTGAGTTCATTGGGTTCTCCAAGGAAGAGTAATTCTGATGAGGCAGGGAAAGGCGCTTCCCTGTTGAAGAAACAGGGCAATGAGAGTAAATCAGGTGTTTCGGTGAAGAAGGGAGGGGATAGTTTGGTGGAGTCTTTGATTAACTGTGATTTTTTTGATGGGGAATGGGTGAGAGATGATTCGTATCCGCTTTACAAACCTGGGTCTTGTTCGCTGATTGATGAGCAGTTCAATTGTATTCTTAATGGTAGACCTGATAAAGATTACCAGAAGATGAAATGGAAGCCTAAGGGGTGCAATCTTCCTAGGTATGTGGTGTAATTGTAGATTCCTATGATGATTTTGATTTTTTGTTGGGTGTTTATTTGAAGTGTTTATTTTTAATTGTGAAGTCAAAATGATTTTCAATTCAGATTCTGGATTCTGTTATTCCGAGATTGGTATCCAGTAAGAGTATAAAAGTTTCATTTTTTAATGGCTGACTGTTTTAGTATCATTGATATTCAAAACGACTTTGTGTTATGTTCTATCAAGCTTGAATTAAGGTGGTTACAAGTAAGGTGATAATTTAATTTAGTATCTGAGTCGTGTGTTGCTTAGATCAGAGTAGGTAATGAGTTTTAGCCTCCAGTTTATTTATTTAATTATTTTTCTTATTTGTCTTCTAGTTTTTTTGGCTTTGTTTTATACAATATATACCTCTATTGGAATTGATCCATGAATTTAGTTTGTTGGGTTGTTTTCATTAATGAGGTTGACTTAGATGAACTTTTGTTTATAGGTTGGACGGAAGTCGCTTATTGGATTTGTTGAGAGGCAAGCGGCTAGTTTTTGTTGGTGATTCTCTGAATAGGAATATGTGGGAATCTCTAGTTTGCATCTTGAGGAACTCAGCGAAAGATCAGAGCAAGGTTTATGAAGCCAATGGTAGACATTATTTTCGAGGGGAAGCATCATACTCTTTCATATTCAAAGTAGGTTAATGAACTGCTCTACTTATTTGTGTACTGCATTAATTTGGTTATTTCCTTGTTATGATGTGCATCATTCCCTTATTTATTGTTTTTCTCTTTTGGTTTGGAATGGTTGGATGGATAGGATTATGACTGCACTGTAGAGTTCTTTGTATCTCCTTTCTTAGTTCGAGAATGGGAATTGCCAGACAAAAATGGATCAAAGAAGGAAACTCTTCGTCTTGATTTAGTAGGGAGATCTTCTGATCAATATAAAGGAGCAGATTTTATCATCTTTAACACTGGACACTGGTGGACTCATGAAAAAACTTCTAAAGGGTAAGTTCAACATCATTTTCATATTGAAGTGAATGCATTTTGTTCTTGAGAGTATAAGATAGTTTCTAGTTTGGAACCCCCTTTGGAGTTAACTAATATATTTCCGATGAAAATTGCAGGAAAGACTATTATCAAGAAGGAAGCCATGTCTATGGTGAATTGAATGTTCTTGAGGCATTTCGGAAAGCTTTAACTACATGGGCCAGATGGGTTGATGCCAATATAAATCCATCGAAGTCTCAAGTTTTCTTCAGGGGTTATTCTGACACCCATTTCAGGTAATTTGAAAATACATATGTTGATGCTTTTTTTTCCCTGGATGAATAAATTTGGGTGATGAATATTTGTTTGTTCCCTGGATGACTTTTGGCAAAGCTGCAGTTTTTTTTTTTGCTGAAACTCTTGTTATTTGATCAGAATTTAAAGCTTTATTAATACTAACAATATATTATTTATGAAATATGCATGTTTGACTGACTGAGCAATTTGTTGATTTCCTCCATAATGTGTTTATAATTCTGCATCAAATTATTATTTTTTGAATTGTAGAATTTAGCATCATTGAATCTTTGTAGCAATAAAAATTTATTGGCTTTTGTCTCTCTTCAGTGGTGGACAGTGGAATTCTGGTGGGCAATGTGATCATGAGACTCAGCCCATCAAGAATGAGACATATCTGAGGCCATATCCACCCAAGATGACCGTACTGGAGAAAGTACTTAAAGGGATGAAAACTCATGTCACCTACTTGAATATTACAAGAATGACAGATTTCAGGAAGGATGGTCATCCATCAATTTACCGGAAGCAGTACCTGTCTAAGGAGGAAAGGAGATCACCATTGAGGTTCCAAGACTGCAGCCATTGGTGCCTACCTGGTGTTCCTGATGCATGGAATGAGGTTTTCTATGCCGAGCTCTTAATAAAACAGCATAAAATGCAGCAACATCAGAAGAAACCATAGGTAAAACTACACGAACTCAAGGCTGCATCCACATTTTAATTAATTGTTGAGTTGCAATCACACCTATATTCAGTATAGTTTTTTGTCTCCGTTTTGGGAACTATAGTAACAAACAAGATACATGGGGAGGAGTATTTTTTTTCCTATAAATTATAAGAGAGGAGAAAAAAAAAAAAAAAAAAAAAAAAATTCTTGAAGAGGTAAATCTGTGGTGTAATAATGTCTTTGTTTATATGAATGTAAGAAAGGAAGGGGAGAGGATAGAACGAAGACAGGGATTCCCAATTTGTAGTTGGAAAGTTTTCCCTCTAGATCCACTTACTCTTTTAGCTAGCCTCAAAAGCTATGAGGATTGTAAATCTATAATTTGTTTTATTTAATTTAAAGAAATTGTCAGTTGTAATCATTATTTCTCATCCCTTCCGATTTTTTTTCTATTCCTTAGTGTATTTTATGATTTGGCACTTGAAATTGTGATGCTCAAACTTTCATACCTTGTGCATGGAATCCTTAAAATTGTAAAAAACTATATTTGTTTTGCTCTCTTTCATGTCATTTCCTTTACTAAGAAAATGCAGTAAATATTACTCTTTGCTTAGAGACTCGGAATTTTAGCTTGAAGAGTACGAAAATTTGTTTCTTTTGATGAGTACTGCATATAGTACGCATAGAGAAAACCATTTGGGTTTACACTTTCATACCTTGTACATGGGATCCTTGTTATAGTGTCTCAAACTATGTTTGTTGAGGCTCTCTTTGATGTCATTCCTTTCCTTAGAAGATGTAGTAAATATTATTTATTTAGACACGGGGAATTCTAGCTTGATGATTACGACAATTTGTTTCTTTTGATGAGTACTGGCATATAATAAGAATATAGAAAACCATTTTGGTTTACACTTTTTAACTTTTTCCTACTTTGTCACATGGGATGTTTGGCCATTACAATTATAATTCTGAAAATTGTTATTTGAATCTTACACGATAGTGTTTCTCATGTTGTAGCGTTAGAGATTGGCATCATGATAGCTACTATTGTGGATCATGAATACTTAGCGGGAGCAAAATACAAATCATTGAATCAACAAAATAAGAAAATAACAAATGGCATAAGCTGCCGCATACAAATTATTTGTTTTATTTTTTATTTTTTTTAATGAACTACAGGTGTCCCATTGTTGAGAACTAATAGGAGATGCTAATTCAAAAAGAAGCTTTTCGTGTACTCGGTTATTTGTAGGATTAGGATGCATTAGAGTTTTTTAGGCATAGTGAAATGAGGATTGAATTTTGTAACTAATATGCATTTAAATAAACATTGAAATATAGTGGTATTCATCTTAATCTGATATTGTGAGTAGTATTCATCTTTATCTTTGGTAGTTTATTTTGAAAACATCGTAGAGAGAGAGAGAGAGAGAGAGAGAGAGAGATATTCTTTTTCAATCTCTAAAATAGTGTAGTGATTTTTCTATACAAAATTAGTAAACTATGTAGGAGTTTCAAAGATTTACCATGTGTTTTGGGGAAAACCAATAAGTATAGTACAGGTTTTTTTTTTTTTTTTTTTTTTTTTTTTTTTTTTTTTTTTTTATAATAATTTTAAAAATTTAAAATTCCAATTGTCTTTAACCATTTGTCATAATGCTTTTTGTCTTGAAGTTATGTTTTGGGAAAATCAATTTAAACTAAACAATAATATTAGTTATTGGGTATATTAAAAAGTTGATACAAAAATTAGAGAGCAAACCTCAGTTTTCTTAATTAAATTCAATACATGGATTCATTAAATTTAATTATCTTTCGGAAAGATTTTTTTTTGTATGTTTTAATTTAATTAGATAATCTAAGAAATTGTACTTAAATTTTATCCTTAATCGAATTATTTATATTCAAGTATGAAAATTCCCAACACTAGCTATTTCTTTTTATGATAAATAGCTCAAAGTATAAAACACTTTTATAATGTATTCTTTATTCGTTTCTCATCCCTAAATCCATTTTATTAGCTTTCTCAAAAAAAAAAAAAAAAAAAAAAAATCCATTTTATTAACATGATTGCTAAACGGTTATAACAAGTCTAAAAAATTAAATAAATTGGCAACAGTTGCTAGCATGTTTATGCCACATAGCACTAAAATATAAAACACTTGAATAATGTTTTCTACATAAGTTTTGTTTGTTTCGAAGTAAAATATTTTCAAATGTAAAATATTTTACATATAAAATATTTTCGGTAAAACATTTTATCAACTTGGTTACCAAATGAGTGTAACGTATTTAAAGAACTTGGTAACTGTAATATACCACACATTAACAACTTTTCAATAAGATTTTCCAAAAAAAAAAAATCTTTTTAAGTAGTTTGTGTAAAATCTATGTATTTCCATTTTGAAAATCTAATTGTTGAATTGCATATTATTTATGGAACTTGGTTTAGGTCTAGTGCATTCAGTGTACTGGACCCGGTCAGATGGTAACACGTGTTCAAAAGTAGACATATGTCATCATCTCAACGAGTCCAGTACTACTGGACACTGGACCTAAGCCTTACCCTTCTTTATGTTCTTAATACACGTATCAAATTTTGTACCAATTGGATATTATTAACTATATGATCTATAATCTTACATTTTATGCATAATTTTAAACTATAAAAACTTGCAATTAAACAATTTATTGATGACATAGTTATTGATCTTTAATTTTTTTTAGAAATTTTGTAAGTATGAAGGATATAAGAAGAAAATGTAATCCAATTGTGAATTTGTCAAAATTCACCTCCAATAAAAAGATATTAAGTAAGATTGTAGTTTTAGGTTACAACTAATTTTGTAACTAAACTTTATCTTTTAAAAAAAATTTAAAAAAATAATAATAAAGCACTGTGTGTGATATTTTAATATTACTGAACTCCTTTCTTTATTTGGTTGAGTTACAACCGTTTAAACTAGGAAAGATTTAGTGGGCCTATAGCCCTGTAAATACATTTTAGATACTCAATTAAGCCCTCATTAGCGGTCATTTAAATTTGAAGTTCGGTTTTATACCTCTGTTGACCTGCAAATTCAATAATGCTCATCAACATTACCAGCTCTTTTTTTATTACACAAACGTTTCTTGGTTGCTTGAGCCTACCTCTTCCATGAAGTCGACTAGACAATTCCATCACAGTACAGCAATGGGATTATGGCCTTTCCTTGAGAGATACCCGATTCTAATTGATGGAGTGATAAGTGATTATAGAGGGTGTTGAAAGCTAGATCATCTCAAGGAATCGACCATTGAGATTGCTTGGGCGTATCTTACACATTCTCCACACGAGCATCATGTGCAATATGTGAGAAGCGGGAATTTAATGATTTATGAAGACTCATGACTAATTGAGTTTTTAGGTGTGATTGGTTACTTATGTTTAATTAATTCCAGGAAAAATTGTATTTCTCCTCTTAAGATAAATTGTAACAACCCCCTTGGCTTTTTGTAACAAGCATTTTATTTCTCCGTTAGTATTTTTGGTCAAATTTAATGGAAAATTCGAAACAGAAAAAATGAGAATTTGTCTAGACTCACATGCTAAGTTTTTCATGCATAAACACATCACATGCATATTAATTTGAAGGGTACTGAAGTCATTATCGGAGGGTACTGAAGTCATTATTGAATAGTTTACGCACATTTTTTTCAATTTAAAAAAATTGATCATGCTATAAGAGATAGGAGGAGATATTGTTAAGGGAGAGTATAATTTTACCTTAATTTAGTTATCGAACCTAGGTCAAAAAGGTAAATATCGCGCATCTCATCTTGAATATGTGAACTATATTCGTATCATTCACTATGTCTGCAGTTTCAAGTTTCAACCTCAAACTGCACATACTGATATTGTGGCCTTGATTTTCTAATAATCTTTTTTTTTTTTTTTTGATAATCTATAATACTCTCTTTTGACTATCAAGAAGAACAAATCATTAAATTTGGTGTGCTTGATGGTAGGAGTTCCCGTTCTGCACCCAGAGAGGAGCGGTTTGAGCAATAGCCCCAGCAAGGCCCGTGTGGTACATGTGGTATTACGCATTGCTGTCACGTGGTGTGAGGTCGATGAGCCCACACCAGAAACCCCATTTTTTTATTCAGCAAAAAAAAAATATATATATATATATATATATATCCTTGTTAATAATTAACCATAGGAATTTTGGATATGTATACCCCAACCTATGTTGTCAAAAATCAAGTCAGCAGATCATGTGTTTCTCAAATTGAAAAATTATATGTATTGAAATAATCAATTTACACTAAGTTTGACCAGTGCTAACCAAATTTGACAAAGTTCTACCAAGAATTTGACTGTTTGATTGGAGTAACCCACAAGAAAACATCTTTTTTTCTTTCTAATTCTTGGTCCTAATTTAACCCAGAGGGTTAAAAGGACTTTAATGAAATCAAGTTTTGATTTTCTACCATTCCACCATTCATATGATGACATTTGTATTTTCTTAAATTGAACTCTACGAGCATGGAACGCTATGAGTGCCTCTACCCACAAATTAAAAAAAAAATGGTAATTTTGCATTTAAGATAGTGAACGCTAACCATGTCTCTACAAGTGTCCGATTTTTCCTTTAGCCAAACCAATTTGTTGAAGAGTCTAAACAAGTAGGCATTTGATGTACAATTTCAAATTCTTCACAAAAAGTAAAGAAATCATGTAAAAAGTATTCCCCACATCTATCATTTCTACTTTTGATTTGCAATGTTTGAACTTTTCAAAATACCTATTGGTTTTGCTAGTTAACAAACCATTTAATTCAAATATATTAGAAGAGATAGGTTCAAGTTATACCTGGTGTAACATCACAAGAGTCACATATTTTTTTGGACTATTAATTACTATTAGATCTAAGAGTCAAAAAACACTAGTAACGGCATTATTACTCTCTAGAAATTAGCCAATTAAGCGTTAACTCTTCTTAATAAAGGAAAAAAAAAATTTGCATTAACGTTCACTGTCTCCTCATCATCATCTTCTTCCTTTCTCACATCTTTCTTTTTGCAATATGTATTTTCTAGCCTCTACCAATGATTTCTTTACGGTACTGTCTTGAGGTACTGAAAATTTTTAGAAATACATGGCCAAAGTCACTATTGTTTTAAAGAATGATTGTTGAGGCTAAGTATTTCTAAGGATTAAAAACACAGACAAAGTCAATTAAAAAAAATTAGTGCTCTAACAACATTATGTTTCAGCCATGTCATCATCTCCCACCATGGTCTTTTGAAAGATTTTGAAAAATGTGGGCTCTCTTCCATCAATATATGCAAAGCATCATGGTTTATGGCAAAATAAGCTAGTACTTTTGTGGCATTATTTGTCTTTGGATAATCAACACTCAACAACATTCCAAGGACCACCATGGTTAATGTCCTCCATGATCTGGCCCCAAAGTCTTCTCCAATGCTCAACACACCCCAAAATAACAATTTAATTGCTAACCTCTACATCAAAAGTCACGGCAAACCTAAGTAGCTAAATATTCAACCAACATCTATCTTGCTCCCTTATGATTTGTTTGCATGAGCACAAGAAGGTGATGTGAGAGAGGAAGACAGGAAGAAGATGATGATGAGGAGAAGAGTGAAAGTTAATGTTGTGTGTTTTTTCCCCCTTTATTAAGAAGAGTTAATGCTTAATTGGCTAATTTCTAAAGAGCAATAATGACATTACCATGAGTGTTTTTTAACTTTTAAATCTAGTAGTAATCAATGGTTTAAAAAATGTATAATTCTTGTGAAGTTACACCAGATGTAACTTGAACCCATCTCTTATTAGAATATGTATAAGATCTAAAATTTGTGAATCTCTATGGGATCTTGAGAAGGGCTTCTTGTCATTTGGCTTGAATACACATTTCACACTTAGCATTATCATCATGCTCATTAGAAATTAAACCATGCTTGGACATATATTTCAACTTTCAAGTATTTGAAATTTAAATGTGCCTAATGACCATTCCATAAAGAAAATTAATTAACAAAATAAGCAAAATGTGCTATAACTTCATTAATAATATCATCACCCCATTTTGACAACATGGGAGACATCAGACATCCTACTATGTTACTAAGTTTTAGCCTGCCTTATTCATTTGTCCATACTAGGCTTGTTGCATGTAACGGAGCATCTGGTATAGAAGAGTTATTTGTGGCTTTACAACCCCTTTGATTGACCTCATGGGACTCGGTGGAATAAGGCATCTTAAGAGGATTGAGCCTTAGATTGGTTATGAAGGCATATGATTGTACTGATGATGGTTCTTTCTTTTTGCATGCTCCACGCCTTAATTTGGTGGCATGGTTCCAACAGAGTGATGCTACGTGTCTCTCTATTGGTCTCACAAAAACGTTGGGTCCTTTTCGTTGTCTTGACTATTGAATTTTGATTGGCTTTGTCTTTGGACCCGAGTTCGCTTTTTGCCTTAACATTGGCAGCAATGGCGGCTACGAGTGCATCCTTATTTCTTCCTAGTCCTAATCAACATGTAGGCAAAGAGAGGAAACAACAAGCCAGTTATGACTATATATAATCGATAATCTCTACATTAATGAGTTATAAATGAGTGGAGGCATGGGTTAGGTGAGGAGGGAGAAAGATGGCAGCTTGTGCTACTAATTATAATGAAGGGAAAAACACACACAAACTATAGTTGTTGAGTGTCTAAAACAGAAGCCCTTTGATATCATAAATTAATGAAGGGTGGAGTTTGGTGTGTTCAGTTAATGTTGGAGTTTTCTGAATTTTATAGCAACTTAGGGATGTTAAAATCCTCTACAAAGTAAAAGAGACATATTTCGAATAAGAGTTTTTTTAACGGATGTCTTGAAGGCATTCGTTTATAAAATACTTTTAAAAAAAATTTAATAAAAAAAAATTGAATTTATTTTATAATTTTTAAAATTTTCATAAAAGTAACATCAAAATTTTAAAAAAATTGTTCGTTATTTCTGTTTTGTGCCGAGTACGGTAATATGGTCAACTTATTATTCTGCTTGCTTTGCTTTATTATATCCAGCATGTCCTCTTGTTTTGGGCTTTTGCACAGCATTTCTTCCAGGAGCGTATGGGCTTTGCAAACACTCCAAAACCACTTGCAAAGTTTCCCATAAAGCCTAAAATAGGTAGAGCTTCTTTTCGGCTTTTTATTATTATTGAGAAACACAATCAAATTCAATTAAGATTACGACGGTCAATTAGACCCCAAGTTACAATGTAATGCAAATTTTAAGCTAATCTACCAATTTAAGGTCCAATTGTGTACATAATTAGCCAAGTTAACATTAGTAACCATGTATAAACAATAAAACCAGCGTAATGTAAAGAGACAATAGCACAACCATAACACACAAATGTGTTATCAAATAGGAAAATCTGAGAACTGGGTAGAAAAACTCCCTTACCATTGAAAAGGTTCCACTAGAATATTGTAGTACAAATTTACCCTCAAAACTCTCCAATTAATGTAGCAAAGATGTATTCAAGCCCTCTAAGCTTTTACTCGCAATAAACTCCGCTAGTCATTTCTCTACTCTAGCAACTGGATGCGAAATTTACCATTGATTGCATCATCAAACCTCAATGACTAATTTTGCAGGGCATCGCGTCACAATGCTTCTCAAAACTCCAATCAACACTTACAACTCAATTAATGATGGGTTTGTTGGGGGTTGATCTCTCAAGGATTTGGCAACGGTGAGGGGGAGAAGATAGAGAAAATCAATGGTGTTTGGCTCTCAATATTTGTTGGGTTTCTCTCAACCTTCAGGTGGAAATTAGGGTATTAATCTCATGAGAAATATGTGAAATAAAAGGCTGGGTAAAGGCTAGAACAGTAGGAGAATTTGTAACTGAATTCTCTCAGGTTTTGACCATTTCGACCCGATGTCCTGCAAAATAACTACCTCAACTGATTTTCCAATTGTTTCTCACGTGCTACTTCGCCATACAACTTTTTTCTAGACCGAACCTCCATCTTGAACAACTTCAACTTAGCTCATGAATCCTCAACCTAATTAAATAAAGACCCACAAAATACATAATACAAAGTATTTGCATGATAAATTACAAGAAACCTTTGGTATGCCAAAAAACAAAAAAAAAAAAATCTTTACGCTTGATTGTTTGTATTGTGTGAAAAATTGGCTCCTAACAAGCGATTTCCTAGTACCTTGGCACTCGGGCAGATCGGGAAGTAGAGCTAACTCATAGGTTGGTTCTTAAAATAAGAACAATTTTCACAAATTAATTTTCTTTCGGGAACTAAATCTTCACGTTAAGGACATTTATACATGTTTATCACCTGCCATGGCCGCGTTACAATGCCACCACTCGCAACCTCCTGTAGGTTCCAAGGCTGCCATTACTAGTTGCAAGTAATTTTATTCTTGGGTGGGGGGACTAGTAAATTTGCCAGTACCTAATTAAACTCCTAGTAGTTCATTCTGATCCGTTTGTATGTGTCCTTCATCTGTTTGCATTGCAATCATACAACACATAATTTTGTCCGGTAGCCCTACTACTAGGCCCCAGAAGTATTTTCTTAGGATCCTATGTTCACATAAAATTTCAATCCTTCCTAGTCCCTTCTAGTTCTTGGCCTCAAGTTGAGAATCCTAGTCCTTGATGCTTCACACCCAAAAAGAATACAGAATAAACAGAAAATTGACAAAGTGAAAATTGCAAATATATATATAGCTAGGAACTTGTTCTAACAAAAATCTTTTGAATTTTCTCATAAATCAACAAATATATATCACCCTTCTAATCTCTCTTTTCTCGCGTCCAAAACTCCATTAACAAGACACAAACTAGAGACAAAAAAAGGTCGCAAAAGAAAGTAGGAAAATGCTCCAAACCAAAAGTATATACAAACGGAAAAAGGTCATGAGTACATTTAATTAGAGACTCGTGACATCGATCTCTCTATTTCTCATGAAGCTGCTTGGTGAGCTGGGGCCTGTTGCATGTGAGCTTGGACTTGAGAAGAAAAAGGGTATAATCTAGCTTTAGCAAGTGACATAGCCGCTGAATTAGTAGTATTATTGGTGTTGGTGGTGGTGGTAGCGGTGGTGGTGTTGTTGTTGGCGTTCCCATTGGTACCTGAAGTGGTTGTGGTAGTGGTGGCCACGCGCTCACAAGATGGGCACATAGTGAGAGTGGTTGCAGGAAGTTGCATGTAGAAAGGTTGAGAGGTTTTCAAAGCTCTTAATTCTTGCAGTTCCTTTTGTAACCTCCTATTTTCCTCTGTCAGTGTTTCACAGCACCTCTTTAAATACTCACAATCTACTTCTGTCTGCTTTAGCTTCGTCCTGTAATTTTTCCCAAGATAAATGTAAGTACAAATTTTTTTTAAAATATATATACACAAAACCCACCAAACATATTAATAAGAATTAAAAGAAGCAAAAATACCTTGCTCTTCTATTTTGAAACCAAACTTCCACCTGCCTAGGACGAAGGTTTAACTGTTTTGCCAGAGCAAGCTTTTGTTTCTGCACGTTGATTCATTGCAGGAATAAATAACAAATAAACAAAAATGTCCAATCAATTAATACTTATAACAAAATAGAAATGGGTGCTTAAAATTTGAAGCTTTGGACTTACTGGGTTGAGAGTACTGTGCTCTTTGAAACTCTCTTCAAGAAAAGCAGACTGTTCTTTGGAGAGCCTGAGTTTCTTCCGAGTGGAACCATTTTCCTCATCATCACTCGCCCTTGAACTTGCTCTCTCGGTCTCAACATCCAAATCTCTCTTGCTTCTTCCACCATTTCTTACACAGAAGTCCATCTGAAACGATGAAACTGTACTATTTGGAGAAGACAGCGCTGCCCCATCGTCTGTCTCCTCCGCCGCTGTCGCCACCGTCGGAAACCGGTTCACATCCAACCCTCTTCCCGGTCCATCCGAAGAACCCGGTTCAGATGCCACTGTAGAAAGCAAGTTAATTTAATGAGCAAAGCAAGGAAAATCCACCAAAACCCAGATCCTAAATAACCTAATAAAGTTGAAAGAAAGAGATAAAAAAAGAGTGAAAAAAAACAACTAAAACAAGAGCACAAGGCAAGTGGGGCATTACGTACAGTTATCAGTAAGCCAAGGAAAGCGAAGCTGTGGAGGTTGGTGGGTGCGAAGAACAGGTGTGAAAGGTAGAAGATCAAGCTGAAGTGGTGGATCTGAAGAAACTCTTCTTCTTTCATCACCATCATCTTCCTCACTCTCACGGGTCTCTCTTGTTTTCTCGTCCGATGATCTTGATCCACTACTGGTTCCTAAGCCCATGCAGAACCCAAGATCCTTGTTAGACAACTTGGGAGTTTTGTCAAGAAACGTGAATGGTTTCGGTGCATCACCAAGACTCAAAGCTAGTTCCATGTTGGAAAGAGCAGAAGAGAGAATAGTAGTACAGAGAAGATTGATTGTTTCACAAAGGTTTGGTTTTTTTGGGTTGTTGATGAAAGGAGCTGTGACTTAAAAAGAGACCCTATCCGATACCTTTTTGTTTTTTGTTTTTTTTTTTTCAATTTTTTTTATATGTATAAAAAAAAAATTAAATGCAAACACACGAACAGATCAGAAACCCTAAACACTGGTGTGCCTTTTTATTTATTTCTTTTTGCCTTGTGTGAGTAAAAGATTGACCGACATATTCAGGTTGACAAGTGCACGTGATTCTATTTAATTATACAAACCGGTTCACACACTGGGGGCAAAGAGAGATTTTGTTTGTCTAAACAACCAAAGCTTTTAAGCATTGGTTTATTAAAAGAATTGAAAATTGGATGTGTTTTTTTTTGACTTTTTCTTCCTTGGAAAATTGTAGATATAGAAAAACACCAATTTGCCTGAGATATTTTCCCTTTTTATGTTTCCTAGTTTATCACCAACATGTCAAGAGAATGTTTTTATTGAAAATAAAACATACCCTTGGCATTTATGTTACCCTTCCTATAGAGTAGTGTGGAGAATATTTCCTATAAATTTGTACAAAATTTATGCTCTTATTCACTATTAATATTATTTTTATTAATACAAATAATATATTGTCACCTTAACATGTGTAAATAAAATTGTGAATTATTTGTACTTCCTTAATATTTTTAAGGAAATGTTGAAGTTTGAAGCCCTACCCAACTTAAGATGTTTAAAAAATCAGGTATTATTAAACTTATTAAATAAATAAAGAATAAAAAGAGAGAAGAATTGTTCGTAATTAATGTGATAATTACTCCCCATTGTCACAAAATAATTGTGTTCTTACCAAACAAAGGGCCACATATCATCACAATTACTAGAAAATGATAACTCATCCAACGGCTTGCATCATTTGGCCCTGTTGATTCATTGACTAAGTTGTTACTGTACATAGTCATCATCATGACAATGATCATATGAGAGGGGTGATTAATGTGTTGCTACCAAACTCAGAATTATATTGGTTTTGTTTTGTTTGTTTCCAAATGATGGAAAATCAAATTAAGCTAAGGTTTTTTTTTGCAGTTTCCAAGTTTAAATTTAATTATCAGTGACGTAATTTGAAATGAAATGACTGATGGCTTGGTCCGCTGACTTACAAGCCAAAACAGTGAACCTATATTGTCCACACGTACACGTGGCAGTCATGAATTGGTTGGGCTAAGACCAATGAAAGTAAGCGTGAAGTGTGAACAGAGAAAAAAAAAAAAAAAAAAAACATTGGGAAGGATTAGTCACAATAGCACGAGATTTGACCATGATAATATGTGTTTTACTTAGGCAGACAAAACGACCATCTTTTCCTACTCCAAGGAAAGTTCTATTTTTTTAATTTTTTCTTGGCATAGTTAAAGGTGGCAACCTTCCTTTTGTGTCTTTTAACATCCATAGCTAGCCATGAGTATTGAATCCTCTTCAAAGTGATTTTAATTTTTGTTTATAGGATTACAATTTTTTTTTTACGAGCACAATTCTAATCCTAACGTATTAAAATATATTATTTATTCTTTTCACATAAATATACTATTTTTTCTCTATTATTTCAAAAAAAAAAAACTGTGACTCAAAATTTGCTAGTCATGAGTTTTAAATCTTTAAGACTCATTTAATACGTGTATTTTCAAATTTTGCTTTTAGGATTAAAATTTTCTTTCCTTCAACTTTACCACAATTTTAACAGATTATAAATGATTATTTATAAATAACATAAATAAGTTTTTTTTTACTATTCACAATCTACTGTATTGTCATTATAATTAAGTTTGAAAAAAAAAAAAAAAAAAAAAAGAAGAAAGAAGAAGCTTAGTTCCAAAATTTGCTCTTCTTGAAAGTTGAAACTAGAAGAGCCACCAACATATAGGTATCCAATGAAACCATAATAGATGTACTTGGTCCTAGGCATTGGTTTCATTTTATAATTTTTATATAGTATTTGTTTTGGGTGGTGGTGATGTTTGTTTTGATAGTTTGATTAAAAGGAGGACGAGGAGGAAGGGAGGGCTGTGTGTGGTCCCACGCGCGTGGGTTAGCTTTTCAAACAAGTCGTAATTAAAATACACATCTAGAGGATGTGACCAGGTCAGATATGTCATGCTTTTGGGATCATTGCAATTATTGAAGTCATGCAGGCTTTAATGATAAGTTGGAGAGGGAGAGAGAAAGTGAGATATATATAGTGTGTATATATATATATATATATATATTTATATGTATGTATTTGTGAATTATTGGGTGGGTCCCTAGAACCGTGGGATAAAGGTGACCCATGGAAAAGCCACACCAACTACTCCTTCCTACATTCCTAATCACCATTTTGGCAATCATTTAGCCATATAGAATTTCTACTAGTGATTTGGTCAAGGCAACTAATTAGGCATAGACAATACTGCCTTTTTTTTTTTCTTTTTCTTTTTATATTTGAGTCATACTATTGAGTATTTATATTATAAATTTGATGAGAAATTATTAAAATTTTTTTGAAGGATACACTATATTTTAGAGATTAATTTTCTTCTTTTAAAAAAATATTTCAATTCAATGTCATTGTCCATTTTTTGTTAAGGAAGCAAAAATAAATAAATAATAAAATGGGGAACAATTAATTAAACTATGCATCTCAATGATTTCATTATAGAATTGTTTGTAAATCAATTTGATGATTACAAAAATAGAGAAGGGAGTGAGAAAACCAATACCTAAATTGAACTGATAAAATCGCATAAAATCGAGTGGGGTTTTTTTGCAACTAGTGTAACTTGGATGAGTTATTTTCACCCAATCAGTCTTATAATTCTAACAAAATTATCATTATAAGTCTATTGCAGTACCATTTTCTACTTATCTAATATATAAAATGAGACAATTCAGTAATATACTATAGTTAAAAATTTAAAAGGAAAAAAAAAAAAAAAAGGAAAGAAAGAAGAAGAAGAAGAAGAAGGAACTGCATTGCAGTGTCAGTGTTGTTCCTATCTACCTATCCTGTTGTGTTATGCATCTGTACCTCTATTTTCATGATTGCAAGTTTGTAGTGTGTAGACCGAAGAGTGAAAATGGCTGATTGTTTTGAGAAGATATTCTCTTGTTAACTTGTCTTTTAAGACATGAAATAGGATTTTATTTAGTAAGACTTGGCTGCAATTGTATGGCATCCTTTTATTTTATATAGTATTATTATTTGTGAAATCTTAATTTTGAATTATATTAGGCAGCAGGTTTTTTAGACTTAATTTTAATTGGTAATTTAACCATGCCTATTCTTTCAATTTGAATATTTATTTTATGGTCTCTCAAATTTATTTTCAATTCGACTGGTAACCCATTGATTGAACCAGGAACTCAATGACCCGACTCTAAGACCAAGTAAACTGCATGTTTAGGTTTAATAACTATGGACTGAGGCTTTAAATTGAAATGATTGTATAAGTTTAAGACTATAAGTAACGACATTAAAAATTTGGGACCTAAGTTAAAATAATATATAAACTCCAAGCTATTTATGTAATTTCTTTGAATTTTTATTATAGAAATCATATAAATTGATATGTTAATGTCACTGATTGCAAAATAAAAGTAATTATGATATTTATTTACTAAGTTGTTGAAGTGGCACCAATCTCAATCATTAAGACATCAGTTTCAAGTAGATTTGGTATTAATTTTAACAAATTTCTTTTTAAATTGATACTCATCAAATAGACGACAATCATATTAATTATTATTTTTAGGCAAGTCGAGTGGTTTCTAAAATGCAAATTCTATAATTTCTAGCAAATATTGTTGGTCCTCTCTCTTTTTTTTTTTTCTTTTTTAAGATATCTCAAAATTTTCTTCTTTTAAAAATTAATGGACATAGTGTTAATAAGTTTTTGAACTTACTCTTTACTTTATATCAAAATTTAATAACTTTTTTTTTTTGGTTGATAATTCGATAGTTAGTAAAATGTGAGATGTGAGATTTGAATCATGGTTCTCCTAATAAAGGAAAGTAAGCTATGCTACTAAGTTATAAATCTCTTCCTCTAAAAAATCTTTTAACAACTATTTTCATTTGCGTTTAAATTAAAGATAATAATTTTGGAAGCTTATTTTTTATTTGAAAGACAATGTATTAAATAATGTTAGGTCTAGTTAACGGGTATACTTAGAGCATTTGTTAATTAATAATTTTAGAAAAGTTTTAATACTACTTTCATGGGAGATATTAAAAATGTATAAAAAAAGTTATTTGCTTTTTTTTTTTTTTCCATAAAAAGTTTCTAAAATTATTTTATAAACTAATACCCTTAGGGTATTCCTTAGCTTTTCCCAATCATGTTTTACTTAAAAAGTCTAGTCTTCTACAACAAGATCCATAATATAAGATGAAGGGGAGTTCAATTTATTTATTTGACCTAATATAAGTTTGGGTTAAAATAAAATTGTTAAAATTTAGTGCAAATTAAATATTTTGCTTTAAGTGGAAAATTTTATCCCTTTTTTTCTTTAATGAGGTTACTTTGTTATGATTTGGCTTTATAACAATTTAGTTCCGCAAACTTTTCAATTGCTATATTTTGACCCCAAAATTTTGATTTAAAATGAAAATTTTAAGAGGTCTCATGTCCCCACATGCGAGAAAATGCATATTTGGATGGAATGTCAATGACTTTATTTTAGTCCAAAATTTGGGGGTCAAATGTAGTAATTCAAAGTTCTTAAACCAAATTATGGTTCGGTCAAACAACATGAGGAAATTGTATCCTCACCTCAATTTAAGAAAAGCAATTATCTCCATGTTGATATTTTGATGTTATGATCCAATATTTATGTGAAAGCTGGAAGTATCACATCTTTGTATTTTGAAAATACTTAATAATTTGTTAGGTAAGAACTAGATTTGCGGATTGCAATTGTATTTATTCATGCTTTAGTTTGACTTCTTGATTTTTTATCATGAGTTAAGGAGTAGAAAATTTATTGAATTAGGACGTTGCTATCATTTGGTCCAACCTAAGAATTTCTTGTACTCAATGCCAAGGGCATTGAATTAACAAATGAAGGTTTTTTCTTTAGAGAATCAATTACCACATTAAGTTTAATAATGTGTCTTGCATTATTGTTGTTGTTGTAATAAGCCATGCTTTTCCTTTCCAAGCTAGAATTCTGAAAGGAAAGCAGTGAATCGAAAAGTCACCCTAATCAAATTGCATCATGACTTGTATATTGGATGCCCAAACAATCTTATAGTTGAAGGGTTATGACAGATGATCATGATCCTGATCATGCTCAAAAGACACAGAAAAAACCACCAATCATTTGCTAGAAAACATAGTTGAGAGCCTAACTTGATGTTATGAATGGGCATTCACATGTATTTCTGATATAAGATGGCCTTCCACCTGGTCGTATTAGGTGAATGGTCCCATTTTGGAATATCTAAAAGCCAATCATTTCATGCATCAATTATGAGATGTTTTGCAGCTCACACAGTAACACCTACCCTTTTCTAATTAAAAAAGATCGGAAAAGACACTCCTGGCCTAGAACGGACCACAATCTAAGGGATATCGCATTCAATTGGTTAAATGTTCTTTATGAGAAAATTTAAGAGACAACTTTTGGTGTTACAACTTCTACGTGATAGACAATGATTTATGAGCGGTATAGAAAAATTATTGAGTTCATGTAAAAATAATAAACAACAACTCACAATCACGCCAGAATTATAATAAAAAAAAATTGTGATCCTAATACCACTCATTCTTGTCTCGCACAAAAAAATAAAGAAAGTATGTAGGCTTCTTTGACTAAGTTTTCTACAATTCGTACTTTCGTACTTATATTTTATGTATGCCTAAATTCAAAGTTCTAATCCAAGAATCAGGAACGGTCCATGACTCCATGTAGTTTGATCTTAGACTTCAAACCTAAAAACTCACGGTTCACATGGTAGGAAAAGTAAATTAAAATTCTGCTGAAGTTTCCACATTGACTGACAAAATTAGATTTGTCTCCCAGCAGTCATTGAAGGTTTGCAGCTTATATCCTAACATTTCTCTTTGAGATTATCATTTAGATGACAGCAAATTTCTCTTAGATTGTGTTACAAATTTCCTTTTATTTTTTTTATTGGCTTTTAAGATAAGGCTATAATATTCTATTATGATTTGTTGTGGCTAAGGCTGGCTAAGGATGTGATAAGAACGGTTTATTTGACCTGCATGATATTTCCATTACTTAAAATAGCTTTTATCAAAGGTTTCGATGCACGGGTCACCACCTTTGACTGTGGACCACCATGGTAGATGATCAAATTTAAGAATAGAAATGCTATGTTAAACTACAACCACCTTTTTTTTTTTTTTTAAATAAAATAAAATAAAATAAGAGTACAGTACTTCATATAATGCAAATCATTAATATGTCATCGATTATCCTGTGATGTCCTGAAATTTTGAGTACAGGATTAAAACCCATATTGTTTTTAATTAAAAATGATGATATGTCAGATGTATCATGCGAGGAAGTCCAAGCTCTCAAGACAAATTTATTACTTTTACTGGTGCAAAAATGGAGATTGAAGGAAATTCTAAATAAAAATAAATAAATAAAAACCAAGGTTGTCTGTTGTTTGGATTTGAATGTGGTCCAATATATCATTAATTCTCATAAAGATGCTTTGTCCAAAATCCACGCATATCCCATGAAATACTATTTTTGTTCAGGTACTTGCCAGGCAAGGTGAGGAATGACAATTTTAAAAAGACTTCGGCCTCTCTTTGTACTCTATTTTATATATATTCTTTTTCTTTTGGGTTTAGCGACATAATAAGAGGGTGAACAAATGACAAACTGAGATTAGTAGAGTATAATTTAGAAGATTGGAATATGTGATCTTTGTTCGATAGATAAGGGTATGCATAATGGGTTCATACAATATGTGATAGTTGGGAATTGTGTCATATATAGTATTCTATCTATATGATGATTTTAATTAATAAATGTGTTTTATTGTTGAAGATTAGACGAATTTGATATTATGCATTCATATGATGAAGACTCCATAGGTTATATTGTATGTAATTTAGGTATATTAATAAGATTAATGTACAAAAGATATAAATTATTATTACATTAAACAGGATTGTTGTGAGTTGTTGTTGTATAAATTACGGTCACTTGAACATAAGAACTCATGATTGATAAGTGCATTATCAATCTCTTCATCATAAAAAGAAGGTGAACTGAAACATAAATTGTAGGATACTTTGATATATACAAAAGTGAAATCTTGTACAATCAATAGCTCAATGTTGCACAATCACATGTTATGTTGTGTCAACACTATTCTTTAAGATAAAATTCATAACATTTTTACAAGCCAAGAAATATCCCATTGAGATATACTTAATGGAAATTGATTATTAAAGTATCAGGTTCAAAATCTATATACTATGGAATTGGATGCCAAAAATATAAGAAATCAAGAGATTAAATAGGAAATCTGTTTCATTAGGTTCAATTTTTCCTAGTCCAATCTCAAGCTATATATATATATGAGCAAGACTTAGGTACAGTACTTAGGTGCTGTTTTTTAGGTTTCCTTTTTAAGATTCTGTCATAAGGATTTTTTCTCATAGGATGTGTTAGGTTCTAAGACTTTAGGAACTAATGTATTAGAACTTCAATTTGTATTATGTTGGCAAACCATGATCAAAACATAGAGTCTAGGTTTAACCTTGCTCAAAGTATGTTTATTTGTAAAATTGGAATCGAGTGATTGTAGAATTTATTGGACTAAATCTGCAAGGCTCGATCGATCGAAAATTAGACTCGATTGATCGAACCACGTGCAAATTTATTTTTCTGCAGAGTTCCAGTTTAGCCCAAACTCTATTTAAACGTCTTGGGGTTCAAGTAAAACACTCCCATATATAAGGGAAACTCTAAAACGTTTTTGAAAGCTTTTAGAGAGATTAAAGTGCCGTGTGTGCCTCTTTTTGTATTTAGGGTTTTATACCCAAAAGCTCTCTAAAGGTTGTTGCTCATATTACTGTTTGTGTAAATCTCTTATGAGATCTGAGAGGTGCTTGCATTCACACAAGCTTAGGATTATCAAGAATGAGATTTCTTCAAGAACTTGATGATCATTCAGTTGCTGCCATAAGAGCTTAAAGATACGCAAGCGGGAGTGCTTGTACTTGTTGTAGAACTCAAGAAAGAAGGAGTCTGTGGTCTCGGAGTTTGTACGTGATCGTGTTAGTAAGTTTTCTACAGGTGGGTAGCAATAGAATGTTAGTGGTCTAAGTTCTATTGTACAAACTTCGATTCTTTCTATAGTGGGTTCAAGTTTACCTTGAGGATAGCTAGGTTAAATCCTCCCCAGATTTTTTACCAGTTTGGTTTTCCTGGGTCATTATATCATTGTGTTATTTATTTTTCCGTTGCTATGCATGATATGATTATTTGATTGTGATAACCTAGATCTGAAATTTGGACTAATAATAACTTGGCTTGTTAACTAGGTTAATCCAATTGTGTTTTAAGGGGTCTAAAAACAAACAAGATGGAAATATATTTTTTAGTTAAATAGCCACATGACTTAATCTTAAATGGGAAACCTAAGGAACAATGCCTAAATTTTGTCCTATATATATATATATATATATTTATAGCATCACAGGGTTGTCAACCACTTAAAAGGTCTTAAGATTCTACCATAAGGATTTTTCTCATAGGATAGAAGTGTATTTTTTAGTTAAGTAGTCACATGGCTTAATCTTAAATGAGAAACCTAAAGAACAATACTTAAATTTTGTCATATATATATATATATATATATATATATATATAGCATCACTGGGTTGTCGACCACTTAAAAGGTCTTTAATGTGAAAAGAGTCTTTGTTGAGAAAAAATATCTCACTAGGGTGTTGACTTCACAAAGAAAGGGAGACAAGTCAGATTTTTCTTGTCCTTTCTATCTTGCATGAGTCTAGGGAATTTTCAACATAGGAAGATCCCACCCCTGTAAATTTAGTCATTGAGATGAAAACCAATGAGATACAAGAGTTTATTTGCAAAGATCTTTTTCTTTGTTGTTATGTATTTTCTTGTTACAAGTTTTAAATTCATAGTTTTACGTGGCATATATACGCAAAAATAGAAGTAGATTCTATTTTAATTTTGATGTGTTCGATACGTATGAGATGCATATAGCTTTTCGAAAATGATCATTTCTGTTCATATTAAAATGGACAAAAGTGGTGATCCTTTAAAAAAAAAAACTTAACCCCAAAAGAAAATACGAAATATCTTATCATAGACATTATCTGTTGTTGAAGGGAAAAATTGGCAAATGCCCTTTTTGAGCAAAAATTGTAGCATTTTGCCATTTTTTTCAAATTAATTAGGGAAATGTCCCTCTTTTGTAACTCGATTTGAGATAAATCGAATTTAAAAAAAAAAAAAAAAAAATCTAGAGCCCTATAGTGGCGTTTTAAGAAGCCTATAGTGACGTTTTAAAGACCTATAGTGGTGTTTTGTAACTCGACCTCCATGAAGTTAAGTTATAGGCAATTTATTTTTTATTTTTTATTTACCTATAACTCGACTTCATGGAGGTCGAGTTACAAAACGCCACTATAGGTCTTGAAACGTCACTATAGACTCCTTAAAAACGCCGCTATAGGGCCTAACTTGATTTATCTCAAATCGAGTTTCAAAAGATGGGCATTTCCCTAATTAGTTTGGGAAAAGAGGCAAAAAAGCTACATAATTTGCACGAAAAGGGCATTTGCCCATTTTCTCCGTTGTTGAAGACTGTTTAATTTGTGATTAGTTTAGTTTGATTTGTAACACTGTGTACATAAAACTACATGTAGTAGTTGTGAGCAGAACGACTTGTAGTTTAGTAATATACATAGTTGGTTAGTTTGTTAATACTATAGATGACACGTGTATAGCAGCTATAGGTTGTATAGTTAGTTTTTTTGTTACTCTTTGCTGCCTCTGTATTTGTTATATAAAGAACAGAGCAAGCTAATTATCAATATAGAAATTCATTCCTTCAATCTCTACTTCTTGCTCTTCATCTCTTTCCTTGTGTACTGAGCATTCCACCATTGCAAAAGCTTAGGTTTGTGAATGATTTTCAACATGGTATCAGAGCTTGAACTAATCTCAGAGAATCAATTTGTTCATCTGGTATTCTCTAAACTTTCTTAGTTCAATTTCTTTTTTGTAGTTTCAGTGCTTTCTCGCGAATCAAGCAAAATTTCATCTGTGTTCTTTTGATTCTTGCACTTGTACTGTTGTTTGTATTCTGAATCTTGATCTAGGGTTTTCAATTGCTTGATTGGAAATTCGTTACTTGATTCTTGATTTAGGGTTCTTCAATTGCTTAATTGTAGACTCTGTTTCTTCGATTCTTGGATTCATTTTTTTGAGATTGATTCTTTGTGATCAAGAAGCTTTCTTGGTTGATTTGAGACTGTTGTTTGGATTTCTTTTACGTTGCAAATAGCTGATACTGCTTCTAGTTCTTCTGTACCTATTGTTCAACCATGGGAAAATCCTTCTAGTCCTTATTTCTTGACTAGTAGTGATAATCTTGGTGTTCCCTTGTTGTGGAACGACTCACTGAAGAGAATTACAATACCTGGAGTAGGGCAGTGTTGATCTCATTAGATGCTAAAACTAAGATTGGGTTCATTGATGGTTCAATTCCAAACCCTCAATGACCTGATCATCCATGCTATGTAGCTTGGTGTAAGTGTAACAGCATAATGTTAGCATGGTTATTCAATTCAATATCAAAGGATTTATAGCCTAGTGTGGTCTATTTTGAAACAGCAGGGGAGGTTTGGGTTGATTTGCAATATAGGAATTCACAAGGTAATGGTCCTAGAATCTTTGAGCTAAGAAAAGAAGTCAATTCTTTGGCTTGAGAGGATATGACTATTAATGCCTATTACACCAAATTCAAGGGTATTTGGGATGAGTTTACTACTTACAGAAATTGCACTTGTGGTCATCAAGTGGAAGATTGCACAATGTCTTTCTTAATAGGGCCGAATGACACCTATTCTGCAGTGAGAGGACAGATTCTTCTCATGGATGCTATTCCTCCTTTGAGCAAGGTTTTCTCCCTTTTGCTTCAAGATGAAAAGCAAAGAAAACTTGGGGTGGGTAAGAAGATTCAGGTTGATACTGCAGCAGTCTTGGCAGCATTGGGGAACAAGAACAATGCCAAGAATTTCAACAAGAACAAACCTGGAAGGCCTCAGTGTACTCACTGTGGTTCCATGGGGAATGTGGTAGATAAATGTTACAAACTACACGGCTACCCACCTGGCTATAAATTCAAGAATAAGGCTAGTACAACCACTTTTGCCAACTTTGCTGTTGCTGTTGAAGAAGGTTCAAGTGAAGGTGTTTCTTTAACCAAAGCAGAATATCAACAATTGATAGGGTTGTTGAATTCTCAGTGCCATTTTGGTACTTAAGCTCCACCAGAAGCTGTTGTGGAGACTCCTCAAGTTGCCAACATCATTGCATAGCCTTCAATTGGACTTCAAGGTCTTGATCTCACAGGCATTTGGTCCTTTCCATCTCTAGAGTATTTTGTGTTTTCTTCCATTGTTGACACTTCTCACATCAATCCCACTGATTGGATTCTTGATAGTGGGGCCACAGATCACATGGTCCATTCACTCATTTTCTTTAAAATCATTACTGCTTCAGTCCAATTTTCAGTTAGATTGCCTAATGGAGACGTGGCCAAAGTTACTTACATAGGAACTGTGTAAGTGTCAGCTTCCTTAATACTTGAAAATGTCATTTGCATTCCATCCTTTTCTTTCAACCTTGTTTCCATAAGTAAATTGACTCACAATCCTTCATGTTGCTGCATTTTTCTTTCCCATTATTGTTTCATACAGGACTTGCAAGTTTGGAGGATGATTGGGTTGGGTAAAAAGCAAGGAGGTCTCTATACTTTGCAGAATTCTACTCAAGTTGCTTTGCCTAAGTCTATTTCTGAAGTCTTGTCCAAGTTGTCTTCTCATTTTTCTGTCAATAATGTCCATTCTTGTACTTCTATTTCTACAAAAGATGTTTTTAGGCTATGGCATTGCAGGTTAGGTTATCATTCTTCATAAAGACTAGCTTTGATGAAAAACATTGTACCTGCTTTCATTTCTTGCAATAAAAATAAATCTTTTGAGTACAATGTTTATCCTTTAGCTAAACAAAAAAGGCTGACTTTTCCTCATTTTGTGACTGCGTCATCTTCTTGTTTTGATTTAGTTCATGCTGATATTTGGGGACCTTTTTCAACTCCTACCTTGACTGGTTCTAAGTACTTTCTTACCTTGGTGGATGATTATAGCAGGTGCACTTGGGTTTACTTAATGAAACATAAATCTGATGCATCCTTGTTGGTACAATCTTTCTTTAACATGATCCTCAATCAATTTAAAACATCTATAAAGGTACTTAGAACTGACAATGGTCTTGAGTTTGCTATTAATTCTTTTTATGCTTCTAAAGGTGTTGTACATCAGTTGTCTTGTGTTGAAACACCACAGCAAAATGCAGTGGTTGAAAGAAAACACCAACACCTTTTGAATGTTGCTAGAGCATTAAGGTTTCAAGCAAACTTACCATTGAAATTCTGGGGGTATTGCATTTTGACTGCCACATACCTTATCAACAGGATACCTAGTCCATTTCTACATGATTTAACTCCTTATGAAAAATTACTGGGTCATCCTCCCACTTATGATCATCTTATAGGGTATATGGTTGCTTGTGCTTTGCTTCCACATTGCATAGGAATAGAACCAAATTTGATCCTAGAGCCAAAGCTTACATTTTCCTTGGTTATCCCTTTGGTTCAAAAGGTTACAAATTGTATGATTTGTCTACTAAGTCTTGTTTCGTTTCTAGGGATGTTGTCTTTAGGGAGTCTATTTTTCCTTCTAAACATTAGACATCCAAATCTGTGTCTCCCTCTCTTCCCATCAATCATTTTATGTTTCTCTCTCAACCAATGGTTTCAAATGATTCTCAGGTTCATGTACCATTGGTTTCTGCAGAATTTTCCCCTTCATTATCTGCTGATGACATTGTTGTTCCACCTGATGAGTTTCCTGATTTAGTTCATCCTGATCAGGTTGCTTCTAATGCTGATCAAGTAGATTCAAGTCCCACTTTTATTTTTAATGTTCCTCTTCTTGCCACTGATGCTCTTGCCCTTCCTTCCACTACTCTAGCACCTCTCAGAAGGGCTAATAGACCTCATAATCCTCCTACCTACCTTTATGACTACCATTGCAACCTTGTTTCTACACATGTATTGGCCTCAGCTTCCCTCACTCAATCACTTGAATCCAATGCTACTAGTAATTCAGGTATTCTTTATCCTCTTTCTTCCACTCTTTCATATTGCAAATTGTCCACTCCACATAGACTATTTTATGTTGCATTATCTGTTGCTAAAGAACCAGATTCCTATGCTCAAGCCTTGAAAGATCCTTTGTGGCAAAAGCTACAATAAAGGCTGAAATTGATGCTCTTTAAGCTAATCATACTTGGGTTATGTCTAAGTTGCCTCCTGGTAAAGTCCCTATTGGATGCAAATAGGTGTACAAGGTTAAACTCAAGGCATATGGCTCTATTGAAAGGGACAAGGCCAGATTAGTTTCCAAGGGCTTCACACAAAATGAAGGGGTTGATTTTTACGAAACTTTCTCTCCTGTTGTGAAGTTTGTGACTGTTAGAACCTTGTTAGCTTTGGCTGCTGTCTATGGTTGGCATCTCACTCAATTGGATGTCAATAATGCCTTTCTCCATGGGAATTTTGATGAAGAAGTATATATGCTTCCTCCACCAGGTTTTGGCTGCAAGGGGGAGGTGTGTAGGTTAACAAAGTCCTTATATCAGCTTAAGCAAGCCAGCAGGCAATGGTTTGCCAAATTGTCATCCACCATTGTTGACCTTGGTTTTCTTCAATCAAAATCAGATTATTATATTTTTACTAAGGTCAATAAAGGTTCAATCATCATTCTTTTGATCTATGTGGATGATATACTAATTGCTAGTAATGACGTAGATGCAGTAAATGTCTTCAAGCAATTCCTAGACAATAAGTTCAAACTCAAGGACCTAGGCACTTTGAAGTATTTTCTAGGCCTTGAAGTTGCTAGAACTACCAGAGGACTGTCCTTATGTCAAAGAAAATATACCTTATAGCTTTTATCTGACACTAGTTTATTGGCAAGCAAACCTGCAAAGATACCAATGGAGCAATCTGCCAAATTCAGTAGTTCTGTTGGTGAAGATGTTCCTAATCCTACTCTTTATAGAAGATTAATAGGCAAGTTGCTTTACTTGACACTCACAAGCCTGACATTTGTTATGTAGTGCACAAATTAAGCCAATTCATGGCTGCGCCTAAAGTACCTCATTTGCAAGCTACTTACAGAATTCTTAAGTATTTGAAAAAGAGTCCAGGACAATGCTTTTTCTTATCTGGAGAATCAGAATTAAGGCTTAAGTCATATTGTGATGCTGACTGGGCAGCATGTCCAGACATTAAGAGATCAGTTTCTGGGTTTTGTATTTTTCTTGGTGATTCCTTGATCTCTTGGAAGTGTACAAAACAGCATGTAGTGTCTAGATCTTCTGCAGAATCTGAGTATACGGCTATGACCACAATAACAAGTGAGATAGTATGGCTCATAGCATTGCTCAAGACTTTTGGTTTAGACCACAAACAAGTAGATTCCCTTTACTGTGACAATTGGGCAGCTTTGTACATTGCAGCCAACCTCGTGTACCATGAAAGAACAAAACACATTGATGTTAATTACCATTTTATTCGAGAAAAGATTCAAGATGGTACAATCAAAACATTCCATGTTCCCTCAAGACATCAAGTTTGCAAACTTCTTCACTAAAGCACTTGGGCACAAACAGTTTCATTACCTTTTGTCCAAGATGAACCTAATTAATATATATGGTTCATCTTGAGGGGGAGTGTTGAAGATTGTTTAGTTTGTGATTAGTTTAGTCTGATTTGTAACACTGTGTACATAAAACTACATCTAGTAGTTGTGAGCAGAACTACCTGTAGTTTAGTAATATACATAGTTTGTTAATAGCTATAGATGACACGTGTATAGTAGCTATAGGTTGTATAGTTAGTTAGTTTTTCCGTTACTCTTTGCCACCCCTGTATTTGTTATATAAGGAACAGAGCAAGCTAATTATCAATATAGAAATTCATTCCTTCAATCTCTACTTCTTGCTCTTCATCTCTTTCCTTATGTGCTGAGCATTCCACCATTGCAGAAGCTTAGGTTTGTGAATGATTTTCAACATCTGTGATGCTTTTAAATTGCAACCCCAATATATAGATATATATTGTAGGGGTTAGATTTAAACACTTCTGCTTTTGGATGAGTGGACTCAGACCCAACTAGCCTAATACAATAAATTTGTAGAGAGTGGGTGAAAGAGCTAGGCCTTAGTGCATGGTCAACAGTTAATATGGTGTTCGTGATAATCAAACAGAGATGAAATGAGTTTATCATAGAATGTTTGTCCTCGGCACAATCCGAGGAGCCCCTCCCTGTCATATATTGGATCCCAATGGTTATATGAGTTCTTCAAATTATTACAGCGTCCCTCTTTTTCCTGAGGGTCCCTTCAATTATATACCCCTTTTCAGCTGATCTTGGCCTTCCACTTGTTGATCATCCTAGCCTATACTTGAGTGCCTGTCCCATCAGGTACCATCTCTGGCATTTTGTGAGTTGCGGTAACCGAGGTAGCATCGTTTAGAGGTCACTTCCTCATTAATACGGCCAGGATGTTAGTTGTGGGCATTTAATGCGGAGGTGACAGTTTTTTCTTGAATTGCTCCTCCACCGTGCTCCCATGGCTGACCCATTGTACCTGTCCTTTTCCTTGGGATGCTTTGGGAGGCTGCCTTTGATGGCATGCCGCTCTTCCCTTCTGTGATCTTGGTTTGCCGAGGACAGGATCGTCCTTAGCGATGTTTCAGGGCACCTTGAACTTGTTTCTTTTGTCCTCGGACATTTCTTTCTCCTCGGCGTGGGCCTTGGGCTTAATATAAGGTGGGCCGCGGTTGCCAAATTCTTTGACCCCACAATAGTCCCTCAAAATCCTGCTGTCCGGATCCTCAAACGAGGAGGAGGATTTTGATGTCCTCGGGCCTCTGCCATGGCTTGTCAAGTCTTGCCTTCTGTTAGCGCCAGAGTCTCTTCGCTTGTCCAGGGCACGTTCCTGGTGCTTCGGTATACAGAGCGCGCCCTCATTAAATTCTGGCAGCTCTATGCTTCCCACGTTCAACGGTGTGATGGTAATCAGACGGTGGGGGGTTTTTTCGCCTTTATGGGCGGGAAACCAGCACAGTCCTCTTTAATTGGGGGTATAAATACCCATTTGAACCGAGTTGCTTCTTTACTTTCGCATTCAAGAGTTCTTGCGCACATACCTTGAATTCGGTCAAGTCTTCAACCAGACTTACGTCTCTTCTCAGCATTAAAAGCCTTTCCAAGGACCTTTTCCTCATTTCTGTAAGTCTTCTTCTCCCTCTAATTCATGTTTTCTCTCTTTCTTTCGCCCATTTTCTTGAGTCTTTTAGCCGTTCCTAGGGATGGGTAGGTTTAAGAAGTTGGTTGAGCCTGAAGAGGTAATGGAGAAATTCATTGCCGATTATAGGATACCCAGTAACGTAGGTTTGAGGTACTGTGAAGAAGGGGAATGGCATATCAGGAGGAAGGATGGTGAAGTAGTGATTCCCATAATCGCTTTCCTTGAAAGTGGTATGAGAATCCCTATGGGGCCGGTGATGAGGGACTACCTTAGGCATTTTAGATTAGCTCCCACCCAGTGCGCCACCAATGTGTTCAGAATCCTGGGTTGTATGGACGCCTTAAACGAGAAGATGGGGTTGAGGTTAACCCATCATGATGTAAACTGGTGTTATAACCTCCAACACTTAAAGGGTAAATCCTACTATATGAAGACGAGGGATGATAAGGTTCGGCTTATTTAGTGCCTCCCCGAGTCCAGCAAGGGGTTAACTAAGGACCTAAGGACTTTCTCATCGTGTCTGGGGAGTGGCACGACGGCCTGCATTGTCCGACGGAGGAGGGGGCACCAGGTGGGGTATTTAGAGTAGGAGAGGGTTGATCTTTCGCGTCATCACAATTTGTATTGTTCGGTCGCTAATATGAATGTGTTTTTCTCTTTTAACAGATCCACATGCCTTTGAACGGCATTTTCACTTGGTCAACCGAAAAGACCTAGAAACAGTCCTTAGGGCAGAGGTTTTTGTGAACGAAGCTGACAACCAAATCAGAGCCGCTCACAAGATCCTCGGGTACGATCCCCTCCAAAAATCATTCTCGGCTCCGAAGTACATGATCAGAACCAAAGATCCTCGGCTTCACAGAATCACCGTAACAGAGCACGAGTTCTTGATCCGTGAAGGATCTCCTGTTCCCAAAGGCGTTCCGTTGGTAGGCCCTTCTTCATCTTATCAAGCTGCAGAGGCTGAGGGAGGAGGAGCAGAAAGAGAAGAGGAGGTTGCTGATCTAGGTTCGTCTAAGGACGAATTTAATGTTTTTGAATAAGTCAATTCGTCCAAGGATCCCTCCGGCGACTTGGGCGACCCCAATTTGAGTGAAGCAGATCTCTCATCAGCAGAACTTGCTCTTAGGCCGAGATGGATTTTAAGAGAAAGCCTCAACCAGCCTGCTCGATTTGATTGAAGGCCGACCGGGAAAGGACGCGTCGGAGAAGCCACAATCTAAGCTTCCTCCTCCTCCATCTACGCTTCAGTCTGTTCAGACTAGGTCATCTTCCGCGCAATCCGGACTTCCTTCTCTTCCTCAGCCAACTCTACCTCCTCGGTTTGAGCCCGCCGACCCAAAAAGAAAAAGGGCTTCCAAAGGCAAGGATCCAATGGATGGAGGGAGGTCTCGCTCCTCTCAGGAGGAAGGTGAAGCCCGACGAGCTTCAAAGTAATTAAAAATTGGGCACCAAGGCCAAGAAAAAGAAATCGCCACACCATCGAGCCCCAGGCCTGGCTCCCCACCCCAATGCTCCATTGGGAGCCCTTGATGGACAACGCCTCCATCAGGGATTTTCGAGGGGGTGAAGGCACTTTCGTGGCCGATGCGCTGGAGAGGACCCTGCTACTCCCCGGCGATATGGCCGAGTTGGGGAGTTTGAAGTGGCAAGAGGTCTTCTTCAGCCTTAAAAGGTATTTGGGCATGGTAAGATATCTAACTCTTGTGACTCCGCTGATTTTTGTTATTTGGTTTTCAACTAATCGTGTGCTTGTTTTAATTGGTAGGCTGTCTAGGCCATTTATAGGTTGGAAGAGACAGCCAACGAGCAGAGCAGGGCCCTGGATCTCGAGCGTGACAAGCGTTGGGATGCTGCTCGGACCCTTAAAAACTCCGAAGCCGATCTCGTGAAGGCGAGGGAAGATCTGAAGGAGATGACAAGGGCTAGAGATAGCGCTGAATCAGGCCTAGTCAGCGCTCAAAAACAGGCCAAAGACCAAACGAGGCGCCTGCACGAAACTGAGGATCAGTTGGAGATTGCCAAGAAGCACATCACTGATTTGATGAAGAAGTTGGCCGAGGCAGAGGGGGTCAAGAATGTCGTGGAGTGGGTCAAGGGATGAAGCCTTGAAGGCTAAAACAGAGGCGGAGTTTGCCAGAACAGAGGCTGAAAGCTCTAAGGAGTTGGCCGAGGAGGAGGCTTTTGCCTCAAGAGTGGCTGAGACCGAGGCTACTCTTAAGGCTCAAGTACCTGGGGTATGCAGGCTCTATTGTTCCCAGACTTAGAACGAAGCCCTTAAGCATGCTGGGGTTGAGGCTTCATCCGATCTGTGGAAGGTGGAGAATGTGTACTTCCCTCCTGCCATCTGAGAGTCTGCTACTGCTGGCCCTGAAGCTGATACTGTTTCTGAAGTGACTGAGGCAGGCCAAAAGGGAGTCAGCAATGTTCCTACTCCTCTTGACCAGTCTGTCGAGGAGGCTGAGCACACTGGGGTGTTAGAGAGAAAGAGATAACCAGCAACCAGGAAGCACCCCAGGAGGTGGCGAAGCCCCCAACTAACCCTCAAGCTCCTCCTGCTGAAATGGCGTCAAACTTGGTCTTCCTTGCTGCGCCCCCTGAAGCCATTCTCCCAAGCCAGGATCCTCCGGCCTCTGATACAGCTTCTCAACGACCTTCTAAGGACAAAGAGGCCACAAAGTTGAAGAAATAGACTTCTTCTTTTTTTTTTTTCTTTTTTTTTGAACTTTTGTAATGTAACTGACCCTTTTGGTAATGGAATGTGCTCATTTCTTTTAAGGATAATGCCCAGTTATTTATTATGCCTTTGTGCTTTTACTAACACTTGAATATCCTTAGTAGTGTGCTCCATCCTTTATTAATCGGACAATTGGGGATGTTAAATTCACCATGCAACTTATAATTCAAGCCTTGAAGTGCCTTAAGTGATGCTCATGGACGGGTCGGGCAAGTGTTCCAAGGAGCTAGGTCTCATTCTGGATCCTGTTTGCCGCTTAGATATGTGTTCAAAGTAGCTAGCTTTCCCCACAGGTTTGAGTCCGAGGACCATGCAAGACCTTGGTTCTGTTTAGTACTTAGATTCTTTTGAAGTAGCTAGTTTCCCTACAGGTTTGAGTCCGAGGACCATGCAAGACCTTGGTTTTGTCTAGTACTTAGGTTCTTTTGAAGTAGCTAGTTTCCCCACAGGTTTGAGTCCGAGGACCATGCAAGAGCTTGATTCTGTCTAGTACTTAGAGTCTTTTGAAGTAACTAGTTTCCCCACAGGTTTGAGTCCGAGGACCATGCAAGACCTTGGTTCTGTCTAGTACTTAAGTTCTTTTGAAGTAGCTAGTTTCCCCACAGGGTTGAGTTCGAGGACCATGCAAGACCTTGGTTCTGTCTAGTACTTAGGTTCTTTTGAAGTAACTAGTTTCCCCACAGGTTTGAGTCCGAGGACTATGCAAGACCTTGGTTCTATCTAGTATTTAAATTCTTTTGAAAGTAGCTAGTTTCCCCACAAGTTTGAGTCCAAAGACCATGCGAGACCTTGGTTCTGTCTAGTACTTCATCATTACTGCTTGGACTGAAGGAACTTATCCTCAGCGTTAGGAAGTTTGCCTCTAGAGTGATAACGGCCTCGGCCTTGCTTTGCCGAGGAGGGGTTCTTCCCCAGACTGGGCCCTTGGCCCAACACAGACATGGACATGGGCGGCCTGGCCTTTCACCCCCACATGTGATAGTAGCCCCATCGCGCCTATTTTTCGCCACTTCTGATTACGAGGCGTCTTTTAACTATTCGAGTTGCGTTCCTGACATTTCGGTAGGCGAGGTGCGCCCTCATTAATATCTTTGTGAAGTGACGCAGATCCAACGACTGATGATTTCTTTGGAAATTGGGCAGGATTTATCTCGCTTATAACTCTTCCTTTAAATTCCGTGCGGATTAATTTCCACTAGCTTTCGCCTTCTATATAAGGCGCCCTGGGGGAATCGCTGTTCCTCATCTACAAATCCTTGAGTTCTGCAGGAGTCTCAAGTTCTTAACCCTTCAGGCATTCCCAAGGATCTTGCCAAGATCGTGATCATGGCCTAGGGAATGAGGTGGCCGCGGATAAAGGCAAGGGGAAGGAAACCAAGCCCCTCCCCCCCTTCAGAAACCAAGGATATCGCCAAGTTTCAGGATAACGCAATTGAGGCAAAGGAAGCAGAGGCCAAAGATGTTACTACCTTTCATTCGAGCAAGAAGGAGGACCCTCCTCCTTCAGCCAAGAACCAAAGTAGGTGTAGATCGCATCAGATTTTTGGTGCGACAAAGTTCGGGTCTCATTTCTGCCTCTTCTTCTTTCTCATTACCGGTACCACCCATACTAGCTCGATTGCTGCTAGAACAAGATTGTGAATCTACCATTCCCATGGGCTTTCTCTTTTTATAGTTAGCTTTAAAACAAGCCTGCCTAAGCCGCTCTGTATATGATGTACCTTTCCTTTATTTAATAAAAAATGCTGCAGTTTTTACTTTATGAATCTTTTCTTTCTCTGCAATGACTATTCCTGAATGGATGTGTTGTTATTTTTCCCTCCAATGGGGCTTAGGGTTGATGCTGTTGATGGTAATGAAAAAATCGTCACTCTGACTTTAACAAAGACCGACAGTAGCACTCGGCCGCTAACTTTAAATAAGTTGACCATGTAGGAACAACTTGGAAAATAACCATGTGCTCTATACCGTAGGCTGTGCAATCATCAAAGAATGTTGCCAGTGCGTGTTGATTTTCCCAAAGCAGGAGGTTCGAGGACCCGGCCTGGCTAAGGTTCTGTTTAACCGCATCAAAAGATTCCAGGATATCAATATATTCCTTCCGGAATAGAAGTTTTTGCAGGGAGATGGCGCCGACCAATTTTTCATCCATGCCTTGATTCTCGGCTTCCTTCTTCATTGGGGATTCAGCGAACCGGGCTACTAGACCCGCGAGAACTAGCCCCTTGACAGAGATACGGGGTGTATACTTGATGTCAGAAGTTGAGTTATGACAACAACTGCGTGTGTGTTCTTGGAAATAAAGGGGAAGCTTTCGTTTAGCATGCACCACCGCCATAATGACCCTCTTCAAGGACTCTTGCTGATGGGAGCTTGATCCTACCATGATTGACTGTTGCCCTCACCAATGCACAAGTTCTTTCCCACAGACGGCGCTAATTGTAGGGGCTAGATTTGAGCACTTCTGCATTTGGATGAGTGGACTCAGACCCAACTAGCACAATACAATAAATTTGTAGAGAGTGGGTGAAAGAGCTAGGCCTTAGTGCATGGTCAACAGTGAATATGGTGTTCGTGATAATCAAACAGAGATGAAATGAGTTTATCATAGAATGTTTGTCCTCGGCACAATTCGAGGAGCCCCTCCCTGTCATATATTGGATCCCAATGGTTATATGAGTTCTTCAAATTATTACAGCGTCCCCCTTTTTCCTGAGGGTCCCTTACATTATATATCACTTTTCAGTTGATCTTGGCATTCCACTTGTTGATCATCCAAGCCTATACTTGAGTGCCTGTCCCATCAGGCACCATCTCTGGCATTTTGTGAGTTACGGTAACCGAGGTAGCATTGTTCAGAGGTCACTTTCTCATTAATACGGCCAGGATGTTAGTTGTGGGCATTTAATGCGGAGGTGACAGTTTCTTCTTGAATTGCTCCTCCACCGTGCTCCCATGGCTGACCCATTGTACCTGTCCTTATCCTTGGGATGCTTTGGGAGGCTGCCTTTGATGGCATGTCGCTCTTCCCTTCTGTGATCTTGGTTCGCCGAGGACAGGATCGTCCTCAGCGATGTTTCAGGGCACCTTGAACTTGTTTCTTTTATCCTCAGACATTTCTTTCTCCTCGGCGTGGGCCTTGGGCTTAATATAAGGTGAGTTGCGGTTGCCAAATTCTTTGACCCCACACACACACACACACACACATATATATATTTATATATTTATATGAAATACATATTTTATTGGTTATTACTTATTATTAAACTCCCTCATTTTGTTCAAGTTACACTTGGTATAATTCTATAAGAGGTAATCTGTTTTTTTAAACCATAGATCTTCATAAGATCTAAGGATGAAAAATACACAAATGCCACATCATCAGTATTCTGTTTATTCTGTAAAAAAAAAAAAATAATAATAATTTATTCTATCTAAAAATTATTGAGTCACTTGCCTCCTCATTAATTTCCTTAAAATCAATGCTTCTCTCTTTAAAGTTTAAATATGAAAAGCTTCTCTCCCTAAACTCATTTCTGTACTCTATGGCTCCACCGCTCATATCAATTTCTGGTTCTTGCTATTTTCAAATTATCATGTGATAATCTCGGCTCGTTTATGCTAAGGTAGAAAAAAAACCGTATACCTCTCTTCTTCGCCTATGAGTTTTCCAATGGTGAAAGCTGGTGCCTTAAAATCCATAATTTAATTATTTTCCTAAAGTCATAGCATCTCTGATTCAACAATCCAATTATAAGTACTTTTCCTTATGCAAATCCTTAAATATGAAAGCTCAAGCCAAAGAATGTCGTAATGGCCCTTTTCAATCTCTTAACAAACCCAATTAATCTTCATATCATTTTTGAAACAAAACCAACCCATTCAATACTTAATTTCCTTTTAGAGAGAGAGAGAGAGAGAGAGAGAGAGAGACTTCAAAGATTGTTGAAAAATGCAAGGCTCTCACTGGAAAGCACAGACGTGGCTGGGAGGGTGCCGCACCCGAGTCCGACGCGGTTGACTGCGCGTCGGTGCCGCGTCTGAGTTTTTTTTTTTTTTTTTTCTCGGATTCGAGCCGTCGCGGCTCGATTCGCGCTGGATCGGCTTCGATTCGGCCATATCGGGCCGTATCGGCCGGTGACCGATACAGCTGATACGGCCGAAACATGCCGATATCGGCCTTGAAACTCGCCGGAACAGCCGAAATTCTGACCCTCAGAGGCATAGTAATGTGTTTCTTGCCTTTTTCTTTCTTTGTTTTGTGAATCAAGGCATAGCAATGTGTTTTTTTAAGAATATTTTAATAGTAAAAATATATAGAAAATATAAATAAAAATATTTTTAATAATTTTTTAATCGCCGAGTCCCGTCGCACCCGCACTCTACTTTTTCAAAAATTGCCGAGTCCCGCACCCGCACCCGAGTCCCGAAACGCACCCGTGCTTCATAGGGCTCTCATATAGTAGGTTTCAATGAAAGAAGAATTTCCTTGACATTAGAAGAAGGTGGAATGCTTGCAGAGAAGGGGTAATACTGCCAATGGACTAAGCATGGAAATCTTTTTTTGATCTTTCCCCCTTTTAACCTTATCTGTTTGAAAATTTATACATCTACCATAAAAATAAAAATAAATAAAAAATAAAAAAAAGACCAGAAAAACCAAGAATTGCTAATGAAGAAAAAACCAGTTTTCGTACAAAACTATTCCACCACAGCCTCATTGTGGTTTTGGATTTTCCACAGCAAGCACAAGCATCTTCTCCCTTTAAACCCAGCTGGGTTTATCATAGCCTGTGTTACTCAGCTATTAGTAGGGCGTTGGAGAGTGTGGACTGGAGTTGTGGAGAAGAAGGTGAGTTTAGAGAGAGAAGCTGTTCAGGTTTAGACTTTAAGGGAGGGAGAAGTGTTGATTTTAGGGAAATTAATGTGGGGGCACTCGTTTATTTTTGGACAGAATATTGATGAGGTGGCATTTGTGTATTTTTCACTTTGAGATCTTATATAGATCTACGATATAAAAAATGTGTAACTCTATGCAGGTGTAAGTTGAACTCTTCTCATATATATATATTGGATCTGGTTATAACAATATAACCATTTGATCTTTAGTCTATCTAGGGAAACTTGATTATGTTTCCTATAGATGATGATAATTGACAATATAATTGATTGTTGTTGTCACATTGTTCATGAATACCTGCAAAAAGGAGAGAACAAAAAATAAAAAAGGAAGATGAAGGGAAGAGGAAAAATATAAGATTCGTTGGGTTGGTGCTAGTAGAGGACTCTCTAATGCTTAAGTTAACAAAGGATTTTTAAGGGAGGAGAAGAGTTATTCTATAGGATTTCTATATCATACATTTTCTAAAGTTGCCTCCCTTTTTCATGAGACATGTCTTTAGTCCAATGTTTGGACACATGTTTGCATTGCATCATGTCTGGTGCACTGAAGCGCCGAACATAAGCTTAACCCTTTTCATGCTCTTAGGGGAGTGAATCTCTCCATTATTTTAGCATGGAACTTAAATTTAAATTAAACATTATTTTGGTTATGATAATCGTGGATGATAGGGATATGATACGAGAATCTTTCTGGGGAGGTTGATTTAATCAAGTTTTCATTTGGAATCACGGTAGATAGCAATGTTTTCCTACCTGGAGAAACCAAAAATAAAAATTAATGCATAAAGAATAAAAATAGTGTCTATTTGGTGTTAACAATAAAAATATATATTAATTATTTTTTTAATACATTTCTCAATTTTTCAAGAGCCTTATAATTCAACTAGTTGGTACTTCTTGGTATTTCTAACAGAAATATTCAGTGTTCAAATCCCTCACCTCTAACTATATATATATATATATATATATATATATATAAATTTAACATAACATTTTTTAAATCCTGAAAAATCATCTATGATTGATTTCATACTAAGTTTTGCAATAATTTTATTGACTCTATCTCAAGAGTCTACCCTAAATTTTCACATATAAATACAATTATGTTATCATATCCTATATCAAACCTAATTCTGATTTTTTTTTTCTTTTAAAAAAGCAATTTTGAAAACTGAAAAATGATGAATTGATGACTATAACAACGAGATAAAACAGATAAAATATAATATAAAAACTTAATTATAAACTATTAAAATAATTTGAGGCCTTGGTCCCAAAGTAGTTATGTTGTTGCATACTTGCATGTAAGAACTACCATTTCAAATTTTTTTTATGTTTCTGGTATATTGTTAAAGTTATTTGCTGAAGTATTCAACAATGCTAATTGTGGCACTTTTAGTGCCGAAAAGAACATGATTGTGGCATTCAACGTGCCATAATAATAATGGGTATTAATGTATTATAGTGATAAGCATAGGTATTATAGATGAGTATTTGTCATAATTTTTTTCATAATAAAAAGTCTAAGCCTTCTCTCATTATCAGTAGAGATTTGGAATTCAAATCTTGCCTACACTAAAAATCAATTAGTGTATTATCATGATAATAAAAAATAATTATCATGGAATAGATGCCATTAATTAAAATTCTTTCATATCCATCAAAAGCCTAAACCTTAAAATATATTGATTATAATTATATAAACGATTATATTATTCTAAAAAAGTACTTATTATTTTCTTCTTCCACATTAAATATTGTTAAAACGTATTTCTACAGTTTTTTAATTTTCAAAATGAGTTCTAAATAATAATATTATTTTTTAATAAACAAACACATAATTAAAAGAAAGAAGCGATGAAGTTCTAACACAAATTTATTATTAATAATTAAGATATTATGATTTTTAAATTAAAACAATATTGTCCTAATTCACAAATAATACTATTAAATACCAAATACTGGTGACCATCATATTTTATAACTGGATGGATACCTCTATCACTCTTCAATGAAATATATAATTATGTATAATTTTTTAAATATAAAAAAGTTGCGTTCTCGTCTTTAGGAAAATATACTACTCATTGTCATGAGACATTTGAAAATTTCATGCAAAAATAGTACGATGAATGGAACTTGAAATCTCCAAATTTATAATATGTCATTTAAATCTGTTAAAAAAAATCCACCATTGAAATATTCCAAAGCGTCTTCAATGAGATAATGGGAGTGTAGTTCTCAAAGAATGGTCATGTTAACAGATACCCTTAGGGTAACTATAATAGGAAAATTTAGACACTACTATCATGGAAAATATAAAAAGCTGTAAAAAATATTTATTTTTTTATTATTCTTCTAATACAAATTTTTCTATAAATAGCTTTTAAACCAATGCCCTAAGGGTAACTATAATGGGAAAATTTAGACACCACTATCATGGGAAATATAAAAAACTGTAAAAAAATATTTATTTTTTTATTATTCTTCTAATAATTTTTTTTTATATAAATAGCTTCTAAACCAATGCCCTAACATTTCCCAAAAAAAGGAAATAAAAAAATATTGGATAAAATACAATCAATGTTACAAGGTTTTGGCTAATGTCTATTATGCTTAAGACTTTTTAAAATTGATCAACTTGGAACTTAAACCGTTACGCATTTATCTTCTCTCTCTCAGTGATTACAATCCAAGTTGACCAAAATTTTGAAAAGTTTTGGAACTTGACTCACATTAACCCAAACTTTATTTTATGTAAAGTACTTAAGGGCTTGTTTGGTAAGGGAGTCCAAATAAAAAATTTTATTGTTTAAATACTGAAAACTGTGGGCAAAAAAAAAAAAAAAAAACACATTTGGTAGGAGATTTCTTTTAGGAGTATTTGAGTTATATTTCACATTTTAGAATGTTTGAACACTAAATTTAAAAAACTCCTACTACTAGTTTTCAATTTTCAAATAACATTGTTTAGTGGTATTTTTGTAAATATGTTAAAAACTGTAAATCCCACTTGATTAGACCACGTGATGAAACTTTTTCTCTTTTCAAATAAAATAATAATAATTTTATTGTACTTGTCAACTTAAAAAAAAAAAAAAAAACACATACACTATCGAATATAAAATTATATTTTTTACATTTTAAAATATATTATTTGAAACATAGTACAAAACACATTTTTTTACATCATAAATACTTTAAATACGTGTTTTGATAACATTTTATAAACCAAATTCTTCGTTTGAACCACCATACTTGAAATCTGCTACCAAATAAGCCCTACTAGGGCAGCATAGGAAAGATGACATTGGTCACGTGACTAACGCGTGAGTGAAGAAGCAATAATGAAAGATGGGGGCGGGAGTGAGAAGAATGACGTGAGGTGGAGAGAGAGAGAGAGAGAGAGGCGAAGATAGAAGAGATGCAGAAAGAGAAAGAGAAGGAATGCATTACATATATAACATACATACACTTACCAATGAGGAAATAATGAATAATGATAGCGTAGATCATACATACATCGACAAAGTGTGGGGCCCAACATTAGGGACACGCTGCACCATCTATAGGAGACAAATCTATACAGCAGCAATCATTTGTAGATGGGATCTTTTTATTTATTTACATTGGCCTATAATATATGCTTATTGGGGCTTTCTTTCACGCTTTTCAAATTATTATTACCATTATAGTGTGGGCCCCTTCACTCTCAATGGGGAATTATTGTGAGCTGATTGTTTGTAATTTAATTTTCGTAGTCTCCACTCTCCAGTCTGTACCCTTGTCTCGTCGTTTTCCCTCACGATAACCAATACTCATTGCCCAATACTCACGACTCTTTAAATTGACATCCACACTTAAATAATAACAGAATTACTATTATATCAGTCCTTTTTTAACGTCTTTCATAATTTTTCTTTCAATTTATTAAGCTTGTCAATTATAAGGTTTGTATTTTCTCCAATATATATATATATATATATATATTACTTTGGAGGTTTGTTTCAATGCTAACTTGCCCTTCCCAAGCCAATGATCTCACACACACACACACACACACATATATATATATATATATAAACCAACCCAATTTACATGGATTGAGTTGAATGTACGTTTTTACGTTTTATAAAAAAATTAGGGTTTTGGTAAACCATTTAAGCACTTTTTTTAATTTCAAAATTTTATTATAATTCACATATTAATTCAACTTACAGATGCTAAAACTAAAAGTAGCAAATATTAAAAGTTCCAAACAGAAAAAATAATGGAGATTAAAAAAAATATGTGTGCATTAGGTATGAGAAGAAACACCAAGACCACATCACATTCCTTACATAATCTCCTTTCTTCTCACTTATTAATTTCACGCTCATTAGTACTCCCATAAAAGAACAAAAAACCTTAGGTTTTCCTTCTTTGAAGCAGGCACTTGAACAACAAAAATTCCTTAAGAATGAGTTCAATTAGCGATACACTAGAAGGGGCGTGCATGATTTAGGTTGGAGGTTTGTTTCAATGCAACCCACCCTTGTTGGATTGACAAATTTTCAATCCATCACATGTGTAAAGATCAACCCAATCCACATGGGTTAGGTTGGGTTAGGTTGGGTCAGATTGGATAAATGGGTTGTGCTTACATATTTCATGCCTTGTAAAAATTTGGGTTTTCATAAACTATTTAAGCATTTTTTTTTTCTAAAAGAATTATTATAATTCACATAAAATGCCTAAATCATATTCCTAATTTCCAAATTCATTAAAACTAACTCTCCAAATATCAAAATAAATCATCCCAAAAAAAAAAAAAAAATCAAAATAAGGATGTAAAATATACTTATATATCTAATGTGTCAAGTTGGGTTAGATGGGTTGAAAACATTATCAACCCAAACTTGACCCAACCAAAGCCTCCAAATAAAATTCCAACTCACTGTCGCATGAAACTAACCCAAGATGTTAAGTTAAGTTGATTTCATCATGTTGGTGAGTTTGATGTACAACCCTACTCATTATGATGCTCTAAGCCTTCAAAGACATATACCAGCTAGGCGACCGTAGCATCATCACTGTGGGAGACCTACAATCTCCAACTTGACCACAACATCTCTTGTTACTTCCTTTTACTCGAGATTATTTTGAAATCATGTGTATTGAGAAGCACCAATCCCGAACAATCTCATTTTCAATAATTTTTTTAGAGACATCACATGAGTCAATGTCCGTATAATAGCTTAAGGGGTAAATTTTGCACATTCAATTTCAAAAATCACCCACATTAGCTTATGTAAAATTGTGAAAATTTATATTCTAGTTACAGTATCCGTTAAAACTTTTCATGTGCGTATCAATATTTATTCATTTCTCTTGCGTCTTATCTTTATTCTCTATCTCCTCAATTATTGAAGTAGTAAAAAATAAATGTAGAATAGATAATCTAATATGAGTGTTTTTAAAAAGTGACTATGTAAAATAGGAAAAATAGATTATTATATTAAAATAGACATTTTTGCATGAGCTGATGTGAATGCTCCTAGCGTATAAGTTCTACAAGGACTTGGTGTAAACCATTTGGTTACATCCTCCAATATATAAGAACGTGCCACATTATCATGTTATTAAAACATAAATACATCTTATCACATATAATAACATATAATAACATCTCAATAAGTACCATATTTTAGGCTTTAAGTAAAATGCTGATGTGATGTTATTAGGTATGGTAAGATATGTTAAATTTTAAGTAAAAAGCAGATGTGACAATCTCTTATTGGATGAAGTGTAAAACATGAGTATAAGTATCTTTTATCATGGGTTTTAAGGTATGACTATATTTTATCACTTTTCTTTTTTCAAGTAAAAAAAGCTAATGAATTTAAATTATCTTTTATCACTCACATCAGCTCATCTAAAATAAAATAAAATAATATAAGTGGTCAATTTTACACATTTAACATTAAAAATCACTTGCATCAACATCTCCAAAATTGTGCAAATTTACAAATGAGCAATAGTAACCGTGTAAGGTTACTGTTCATTTGTATATCATTATTTAATTTCTCTCTCTCTCTCTCTCTCTCATGTCTATGGCTTTTGGCTTCTTTTGTTTCTCTCTTTCATCTACTGTCTTTGCTCACCGCCACTGTTAGCCACCACCGCCACTCCAGGCGGCTGTTCTCCTTTGTTTTCCTAGCCACAATCTTCTCTCTCTCAACCAAAACCTATAACAGAGTAGTCCATTTTCCTCTTTGGCGTTGACTGACAAGATCTAGCAGTGCAAGTGACTGGATTTGGTTTATGGTTTGCTGATTTTTGTGGGTAATTTCACAGACTGATTTTTGCAAATTTATTGATTTTGGTGGGTGGTTTGCTTAGTGGTGTCTTGACTTTGAATTTGTTGTGATTTGGATGTAGACAACTCATTTTGTACCTCTTAATAACCTTTGGCCCCTAACTCCATCGATGAGCTTGATATATATCAAATAAGGGTAATTAAAATGCTTTCAATAGTTTGAAGGTAATCACAACTTAAAAGTGCTCGAGTCGCTTTGAAAACGATACTGAAAAATGACATTTTATAACTATTTTGACTATAACATTTTATCTACATAGAATTTTTAAGTGAGATTTGTTTCATTGGAAAGTAGACCTCTTGGGCTTTAATTTAAACATAGATTTTGTGTCATTTAGATTTAACATGAGTGAGTTATGGCCGTTTAAAATCAAGTCAGCGGTACCGTCAAATTTTTAGGATTTTGCGATCGTGGGTTTGGAACCATGAGTGCGCATTCCATAATTTCATAACTTCAATTTTTAGGGCCTAAAACTTCATTATTTGATGGGGGTCGAGCCCAATGTCCAAAACCCTCCAAAAAGCTTCCAAAACTCTAATTTATACGTATAAATGCACACCTTATGTCTCCAACCCAAACCCTGACTAGAGAGAGTTTATTTTTTGCTTCCATGTTTTCTAAAACCCTAGTGTTCTTTCCATGAATTCTCTCTTTGTTTAATATGATTTATACGAGTTCTTGATATAGTTTCTTTAACTTGTTATATTTTATGTGTATGTGGATTCTTATTCATTTTGATATGTTCTATTTTGATCTTGGGTTGATTTTAATTTGTTCTTTTGTTCTTGTGTTGTTATTTTAATTCCTAGGTTAGATTGACATGCTCTTCCTTTTGATGTGATCTTAGTATATGTCTTGTTTTATTTTATAATTATTTGTTTATGATAATGGTTTGTTCTTCTTATTCATGTTAGATTAGTTTTTAGTTTTCCTTGTGCTTTTAGGTTAGTCATGTGCTATATCTTTGGTTGATTAAATATGCAAAAATGTGATTTTTGCAAATTCTGTGCTAAGGATGCGTACGCATGCTTGAGGATGGGCATGCGTGGTTTCAACCAAGTGTACACATGGTTGAGTGCATACTCACCCCTAACCTAGATTAGGGCAAAAACCTTGTTTTATTTTGATTAGTTAATTTTCATGTATTTTGTGACCTGTTTGACTTTGTTTTAGGTTATTAAGTATGTTTAATTGTTTTTCGTTTTATTTTAGTCAATCTTGCCATGTTTGGTTTATTTTAATATATTTCCTTGCATGTTTAATTTCATTGTCAACTTTCTATGTTTAGTATAAAATGTTTGTTTTGTTTTAATTTGTTTCCTTACGTGTTGTGATGTGATATTTAACACGTTGTGTATGTGTGTGTGTTTTAATGTATGTTTAGGTTTAGGATTAGGGCTCTTTTAATAATTTCTTTATTTAAATATTGTCTATTAACACATAATGAAGACTAGCCCACAAGTAAGGCGGTTTTGGGTGTCTAACACCTTTCTAAGCCGTACCCAAACTCCGAATCCATAATTTGATATGTAAATCTATGCCTATAAGTGGCCCGCCAAAATGCCCAATTTGATTTGTGGACCTAAAACAGGTGGTGATTACCAAATCTCCTCCTCCGGTCCATTCGGTTGAGGTATTTCTCATGGGGGGCATGAATTGAGCGTGAGTAGTGGGAGACAACGCACACACAGGGGGTTTTGGTTGAGGAAGAGAGAGGCTGTGATTTGTGTTTGTAGAGGTTTTTTGTGAGTGTGATTTGGGTTAAATTGTGTTTGTTTGATGCGAAAAAAGAAGAAGGAAAACCAATGGGGGAAAAAAAAGAGAGGATATAAATAGTAGTTAAAAAATAAGTGAAGAATTAATATTATATTGAAATAAAGTGTAAAATAGATAATCTGATGTAGATATTTTTACAAAATGATTATATAAAAAAAAAAAAATGAAAAGGTTCTTATGCTAAAATAGACAAAAAAATTTAGTTGGGCTGATGTGAACTCTTATCATGAGTTTTACATTCTTTCCTTACAAAATTTAGATTTTTTTTTTTTTTTTAAAGTATAACTATATATCTTTTATCACTTTTCTTTTTTAAGTAAAAAACAAGCTGATGAATTTGAACTATCCCATTGTAAGAGTATTAGCATCTGGTTTCTAAAATATATCCTATTTTACTATCTCAAAATTTACTTTATCTATATACCATACCATTTTACAATACACCCAACATCCCAATTTTTATTTTAAAAATACAACACTCTAAAATAATGTAAATTATTTAAAAAAAAAAAAAAACAAATTATCTACCTCTCCTCTCTCTTTAAGTTCTATCATTGCCTCTCTATCACTCTCTCAACAACCAAACAACTCAGTCACCACCACAGAACCACCATGCCTACTGCCCCCCAAAATCCCACCGAAACCAAAAACCCAAATTAAAAAAAAAAAAATATATATTTAGTAAATACTCACCAAAAATCTAGCCACAAACCCAACAAACCCATGGTAAAAACAACCAAAAACCCCATCACTACCATGCCACCACCACGCCAACCCAAATCCCATCAGAATCCAAAATCCAACCCATCTGAATCTTAAACCAACCCAACCAAACCTAAAAAACAAAAATCCATAGTTGTGACCACGTTGATCTCTGCCACAGCACGACCCACCCAATAAAAACCCACCCACCCAATCTCGTCCACGCTGTGACCACGCCAATCTCAACACCACAACCCACACACCCCACAATGAACTCCATGCAAAACGGCCCAACTCAGCTCCAGTGGCAAGCTTTGAGAGAGAGAGAGAGAGAGAGAGAGAGAGAGAGAGAGAGAGAGGGAGTGAAGACTAAAGATTGAAGGAGAGAGAGAATCAAAGAAAATATGATAGGGAGAGAGACAGAGAACATGGGTGATGAAGAGACAAGTGAGAGATGGAGAGAGGAAAAATTAATTTTATATTATACCATCTACTACAGTATCGTAATACAAGTAAGACAACATTGTAGCTATATTGTAAAACATTTTACAATTAAAAGTTTAGTTAATTAATGTTTTTTGTACTTTGATACTAAAATATACCATATTATAAGTTATATCGATGCTCTAATAGTGGATAGAAAAAGAATAAAAAAAACCTATGAAATTAAAATAACATGATAGCATTCTTGGGCTAGCTTAGGTAATAAGAGCATTCTCATCAAAGAATGCAAAAATGCTAAATCTTAAATTTTAGCATCTGAAACCCAAAAAACCCACTACATCAAAACTTGCATATGCTAAAAGATTTGTCATCTTGCTACAGTGCACCCTTATTTTTGAGAGCGCACTGTAGCAAGATGTTATAATATTTTATTAATTTATTTATTCTCTCTCCAGCTCTCTATCTCTTCGTCTCCCACATCTCTCTCAATTCTCTGGTTCTCTTTGTCCTCACTCCCTCTCTCTTTCTCATTCAAAACTTGCCATCGGAGTTGGGTTGGATCGATCTGCATGGAGATCGACCTGGTGGCACAATTGAGATCGTACGTTCGGCTTGGTGGCGAGGAGAACAACGTGATGGCGTGAGATTGGCGTGGAGGAGATCGGTGTGGAGATCGGCATGTTATGTGTTTTCTTGTGGCTGTTGTGGCCGGTGTCTTGTGGTTCTTGTGGCAGTTTTTTGTGGTTCTTGTGGTGGTGGTTTCTTGGCGGTTCTTATTGTGATCGGAGCTGTGGTTGTAATGTTTGGTGGGTTTTTGGTCCATTTGGGTATGGGTGGTGGGTTTTTATTCGGGTTTTGGTTCGGGTTTGATTCTTGTCGTGGCTGTGGCTGTGGCTGTGTTTGGCCATGGGTGTGGTTTTGGTGATGGGATTTTGGTCGTGGATGGTGATGGGTCATGGGTTTGATTGGGTTAAGTTGGGTATGGGTGGTGGTGGGTTTTAGATGGGGTTGAGAACAGGGGTGGGTGGGTGGTGGTGAGTTTTGGTTGGGGTTGAGATCGGAGTGGTGGGTTTTGTGGTAGCTATTGTGGCTATTGGTATTGGGGCAAAGTTGGGCTACAGTGGTGGGTTGCAGTGGCTAGCTGTGGGTGTGGGTGTGGGTGTGACTAGGGTTGCTTGGACTAAGAAGAAAGTGGCGAGTTTCATCAGAGAAAGAGAGAGACACAGTGGTAAAATAAAAATAATATTATTTAAATGAAATCATAAAAAAAATAAATTATTTAATATTGAGTGTATTATAAAGTAAAATGTTAAAATTGATAAAGTAAAATTTTAAAATGTGAAATGTTAAAATAAATACATTCTTTGACAGAATGCTATGATATTTTTAATCTTTTTTGAAAATCTGAATCCTTTATCATAGTCTGAAGAGCTAGTAGATTTATACGTTACATCGATTTTTATTTTTATTTTTTGGGTTCTGCTACGGCCACAGAGAAGTACATGAATTGAGGGACCTTTTCACCCAACAAGGATTTAGACCCATTATTTTTTTTTCTTCTGATAATTCAGACCCATTATTTAAACTTGAGTTTTACTTTGCTTTTGTTTTACATTGAATAATTTTGTTTACTTGACAAGATCTATCATCGCTTGCAGGCTATAGCACCTTCACTAGGGTTAGCTGGGGAGAGATATTTTGTTACATTGAGAATAATGACATTGATCACAGCGATAATATTTTTTAAGAATGGAGGATCTGATTGAAGGGACTATTGATCTTGATGATTTGGATATGGTGTCAGAGAGTGGGGGCTAGAAGAAGAAGAGGCCTGTAGTGTAATGGTCATAGCGCTGTACCTTCAACTTTCAACTCTTGGGGAGTGCCCAAGGAGGACTGTCAATTTTTTGCAATGATGACTTTGCCAGGTCCTTTTGTCAGCCCAATGAATATGTGGTGACTAAGATTTCGTCCCTTTTGATGCAAAATCCGTCCCACCATTCCCTTCTCCTAGGTCTCTTTCTCTGCGTGACTTTCTTCTTAAATTGTAGTTGAAATTAAACTAGATTATATAAGGTGTTAAAACTTTCTAGTTTGTTCAATGAGTCAACGACCATATATACTTACTGAGAATCTCTGCATTTCCATTAGGGCATATTTTGATTTGGCCTTCTCTGCTTGCACTAGTGGTGGGGGCTTCATCAATTAAAATCTAATACTACAGTCATTTTGCTAATTCAATTTCCATGGAGGAAGTCAATTTTGATGGTATTGGGTACTTATTAAAAAGATCATCATTGACATGGTTGATGGCAAAGAACGATTTAGTCAAATTAATTATCTGAAATGATAAAGAGTATCACAATAATGCCTATGCAAATTTTAATCATTATTTTTGTCCACTTTTCTTAGCCTATAAAGAAGAAAGAGAACACAGTTTTTCCCAGCCTAAGTTTTATTCTTTTAGCATATAGAATTAAGTTGCTAATGTATAAATTCAAAGAGTTAAGAGTCCTTATAAGTATCATATAATTTAATCATATAAATGATTGCGGTGTGCAGACTCATAAATGTTAGACTAAAAAGCACTTTATTAAAAATTATAATTGCTGTTTTATGATCACCAAGATGAGAGCAAATATAAGACACCCTTCGCATGCAACCCTGGAAATGGAAGGATCTTTGTTCCCTCGGACATAATTATGACCAATTCATCAAAGCTTTTCTTTCATTATCATAATCACAATCATCACGACTATCATCATCATCATTCCAAAGTCCCTTTTCTTACCCTGGGATGCTGTTTGATGTTGGGACATAATGGGACAATAGACCCTTAAAAATTGCATTCCTGTAAACCCTTGTATTGGCTTTGATACGCTTTCAATAATTATAACCTTATGAATTAATTATGCTCTTTGTTTAAATTGGTTGGATTGGCTTTGATGACATTGACACTAGTACACTTCAAATGATTCTAACAGTTCCCATATTTCAGTGGCTTTGGATTGTTCTTATAATGAGATCCATTACAGTAGGACAAGGGTCTTAGGCTGTGTTTGGTAGTATGTAAATTATTTTTCGAGTATAAAATATTTCAGGTGAAAATACTTTTGAAAAAAGGAAAATATTTTAAAGTGTTTGGTTGCATTTTAAAAATTGTATTGGAAAAGATTTTTAGGTGTTTAGTTGCATTCTAAAAATGCTATTTTTCTACTAGTTTATCACATTTTCTTTACCATTTTCTAAGCTTCCAAACAAATTTTATAATATAAAATTTCAATAAAAAACTTTAAAGAAATAAAAAAACAAAATAAAATCATTCATTAAGCTCTCAAACTCGGTCAAACTGAGAGAGGGAGGAAGAAAGAGTGAGAGATTAAGGGGAAGAGAGAGGTAGATTGAGAAAGAGATAGAGATTAGGTCAGGGGGGCGGGTTGATCTAGAGGTAGTGGCGACGATCTTTAGAGGTGACGACGAGATCGGTCATACTTGGGTCAATCTAGAGGGAGGCGGTGACAAGATCTAGAGGTGGAGGAGACGAGCTACAGGGTGACGGCAACGAGAACGAGATGACAAGGCTTCGATCTAGAGGGCCATGACGATCTTTGGGTTCACTTTCCCTCTCTCTCTCTCTCTCTCTCTCTCTTCAGGTGTGTGAGTCTGGAAAATGATTTGAAGGTAAATGAGACGTGTAAAACATTTTACGGGTCAAGGGAATTATTTTACGGTCAAATTTTATTATTTTCAATTTGACTTACCCAAACATGTATTAGGGTGTTAAATATTTTCCCAATTCCATTTACTGCCAAAATAAACACAGCCTTAGTATTTCATACATATATTACGATGTATACAAACTTCTTAAATAAACACAGACTTAGTATTTCATACATATATTACGATGTATACAAACTTCTTAAATGAATCAATTCAAAATTTTCATTATTTTTTTAGAAGGCAGTATATGTATTTTTTCCCCAACTTTTAAAGAATTCCAATTGAGGGGGAGATTTATGCAACTGCCGAGTTCGTTACATTGAAATGGGTCTTTGACTAATTCAACCTATAAGAAGTGGTTGCAATACTTAGATTGCGTTTGACTTTTGCTTATTTATTTTTTGTTTTTATTTTTATTTTTTTAAACAATGTAAACTTTTTTTTTCCCAGAGAATAAACTAATTTTTATCGGTTTGTTACACATATATTATTAATGCTATGCAAATAAGTTACTGTAAATAAGATTTTGTTGATAACCAAAATTTAAGATTTTCACCTAGTTTATATCTATTTAAAAGCTGAAGTGTAGCATTTATTGTTGCTATGCTCATATTGCGCTACCTCATTGCTTGCATAATCATTCTTTTTCTTATTTAATTTTTATTCCTAAATTTTTTTGACAATATTAGAATATATAAATATTTTTTTGAGAATATATTAAATATATAAATAGATTGACTTTACACATTCATCTTGGGCAATTTTAACTTTATATATAACTTTGCATTTATAAATTCATCTACTTAATTTAGATGTTTATAACTAAGCAATAAAATCAATGAAGAATTTAAAACCAAAAACAATATCTATACACGTCTATTTATACTATTATATAATAATTAATGGAAGCTTTAAAATAAATTTTACAAAGCTCTTTTTGTGCCATGTCATTAGCAGCCTTTTTATTATTATTTATTTATAGTTTTTTTACTTTGTCTAACCTTTCATCTTCTTCAACCATTGTCTTCTTCTTAGTTCAAATTTTCATCTTCTCCAAACATGTCTTCTTAAATTTTTCATTTGATTTCCTTTATATCTTCATAAATTCTACAGTTTCACTTTTTTGAACCTTTCATCTACTTTCACCCTTCCAACCTTTCATCTTCATAAATTCTACGGTTTTACTTTTTTGAACCTTTCATCTACTTTCACCCTTACTCTTCCAACTTGATTTTCTTATAAATTTCTTTTACTTCATTTCCACCTCTCTCCCCTATTTTTTTCAAGTTGTTCACTGTGAAAAGGTCAATACTCTTTTCTCTCTCTCTCTCTCTCTCCAAATTTGTCTCTTTTGATGCATTTTTTTTATAAATTGTTTCAACCACTTTTTTCCCCATTAATAGTTCTTTTTGTTATTGTTGATTTAATTGTGACTTCACATTTGTTTTTCTTTTTGGAAAAGTTGTGTCGACTTTTATACATATTTAGGTATTTAGGTATTCCAATTCCTAATCAATATTTTTTCCTTTTTTATTTTTTTAGTGATCCATTTAGATGTTAAACTATGAGACTTTACTAAATTTTGTTTATTTTTAAATCATTTTGGGGAACAAAATTGTAATTTTTGTAGAGAAAGTACCCTTAATAATTGTATTAGAAATACTCTATATATAGTGCCAATTATTTAGATAAAAGCAAAGGTTAATCAAACGGAAATAATTGGATTAGTGATATATTTTAGCTTTCGCGATTGTATTTTCATTATTATTTTGTTGTTGTTGTTGTTATTATTATTATCAATTATTATAATGATGCACATAGAAACTTTTTTTTTTTTTGAGGGGGAAATGCACATAGAAACTTAATTATGAGATTTTGCTAATAATTGTTTATTTTATAATCTCTTTGGGTGGACAAATTTGCCGTTTCTGTAGAGAAAATAATCTTAATAGATTATATATAACAAATTATCTTCCTAATCGATTAAATTAATCATTTTTAAGCGATGATTGATATGACATTTTGCAAAGTGATGATTGATAATGATAAGACATTTAGTTTTTTTGCAAAGTATCTTCATATAGGTTTGTTTTGATTTAATGTATTTTTATGGATGTATTGAGATAAGTAATGTATTCAATGAGCTATTTTTTAATAATGGAAAAAAACTATTTTTCTCATTCTCTTCTAAATGTCAATTGGCTCATAATATGAATAGATGAAAATCTTAATATAAAATAAAGTAAAAAATATATATAATTTTTTATTTATAGAAAACACAAAATTCATTACTTAAAAAAAACACTTGCCGTTTGTTTGTGTCGTAAACAGTTATATAAAAAAGAAAATGAAATTCTCTTATTAGAAAACGTTTTGTTACAGATTATTAATCCTAATATATGATTTTATGATTTAAAAAAAAAAAATTATATATTACATTTCATTTCAAAATAATCAGATATTCCCGCGCGATGTGCAAGGTTGCGACTAATCTTTATATAAAACCCAAACCAAAATGTAATATACATTTCCCAACCACGAGTATACAAGGAAGGCACTAAACAAGGAAAGGACATTAAGAGTGGGACTTTCAACATCTCAGAACAACACATAAGTAAAAGAAGAAACTCAGGTCACTCAAATAACAATCCTAGTTTGGAACAACCACGGAAAATACTAATTCTTTACCCTATGTTTGGTTTGAAGGAAGAGAATGGAAGAGAAGAGAAAATGAATCAAGGGGAAGGGAAAAATGTGGATTCATGTGATAGATTTCTTAAAAAATTTAATTCATTTCTTTTTCTATGATTCTATCCAAACAGCAGAAAGGATTTGATTTCTCTTTCTTTCCCTCATTTTCCTTTCAAACCAAACAAAGTGTTCGTATAAGGAAATGATATATACCTAGGGGCGGCTCTACATAGAGTTCAGGGTGGTCATAGGACCACCCTGACTTGGAAAAGAATACAATTATTATTTATAAATTTTAAAAATTTATAATTTTTTTATCTTCAAAAAAACTTTGTGACCACCCTAAATTTTTTTTAGGCCCAATATAATTAAATTCTGGACAAAATTTGGCAATAAGCATGATTGTAAATTAAGACTATAACTCTATTCAATATTTTGTTTTATTGAACGTCAATTTTAACAAATCCACCATTTAATTACATTTTCTTCTTAAATCCTTCATACTTGCAACATTTCAAGAATATAAAAGATTAATAGCTATGTTGTCAATCAAATATTAAATTTCAAATTTTTGTAATCTAAAATTATACATAAAAAATAATTTTATGAATTGAATGACAAATAACATCCGATTAGCATGAAATTTTAACATGTTTTAAGAATATAGAGTGCAATTCATCGATTAGATTTTCAAAATAGGTAAAAATGTTAATTCATTTAATGAGAGTGACTATAACAAAGTTTGTTACCAAATTTTATTCTTAAACTTTGGTCTCCTTAACAATATATTAGGTCCTTACAAATAAAAATAAAAGTCTAAGAAAATTTTTATTTAACTAAACTTTTGAAGAAATGTAACTTGTAACATTGATAATGAGACTCTCATATAACGATTTCAAAATAAAAAGATTTGTAGAAGAAAATTGTAAGATTTTATGTATTTGCGTGTTTTTTTTTTTTTTTTTGGCCAACGTATGAAATTATCTTTTTATTAGATTTTGAATAATTTAAGTTTCTTAAGAACCACCCTCAAAAAAATTATTGGAGCCGCCACTGTATATACTCATTGTAAGCTTAGACATATGGGGAATTCATATTATTCTGAAATCCCAAACTTCACAAGTTTTATGTAGCTCAGAGTCCAATATATAAGACCGTGGGGGCCTAAGGCCTTATGGATTAACCCCTTTGTTGAAAACCTGTAATGGTTTTGCGGCTGGAAATAATTGATATTTGCTGAGTATTATTGTTTTATAATCTAACGTTATATCCTGTTACTGCATATCTTTGTTGGTTGTTGAATTGGTTTGTTTGTGCATAGGTTGGCTCAGCAGAACGTCCTCATTTGGTCATGGTGGGAACAAGCCTAACTCTCTACACTCATGGTATCTCTATCTCAATCCTAATAAGCCCGAGTCCCATTAGATTCATAATTTGGATCTGGGCTTGACTGAACCACAATGCGGCTAAATAACTACTAGTGTGTTACTCAACATTATTGCTTTATATCTTGATAGTTTCTTAGATTCGTTGTTCGTGCCTAGGTTGGTTCCGCAGAATGGTTCTTATCTTGCTGTGGAACCAATTGCAACTGTACCCATAACTCTATTCAGGCCTAGATAAAACCAAGTCTTAAAATTAGAATTCAGACTTGACAAATAGAAAAAAAGGCCTCTAAACAAATTTAAAACTAAAGATCTTAGCTATGATGCTAATGCACTAAAGTACTGTTTAATTACTTGGCCTTTTGAAAGTAGATTTTATTACTTTTGCATGCAATAGGGATTTTCTTGAAATGAGTGGGAATTAAGGATTTAACAAAAATTGCCTAACTACTGGCCAGTTTTGTGATAGAGAGATGACAACGACGACAACAAACAAAAACAACAATAAAGTAAAATTTATTACTTTTGTATGCAATAAGGATTTTCTTGCAATAAGTTTAGAGAAAAAAAGGGAAGGGAGGGGGGGGGGGGGGGGGGTGTTAACAAAATTGCCTAACTACTGACTAATTTTTTGATAGAGAGAGACTGATCAATTTTTTGATAGAGAGAGACAATGCCAACAACAAATAAAAACAACAACATTAACGGTAACAATAACATAACTCTGTGTATATATATATATATATATATATATATATATAGAGAGAGAGAGAGAGAGAGAGTTTAGAGAAAAACTAATTAGATTTTAATTGGATTTTTAATTTTGTGCCACATCTCCTATTTAATTTTTAATTTTGTGCCAAGTGAATTATTGAGTGTAAAAATCGAAGAATCCAAATCCAATTAGATTCCAAAATGGATTTCAATTGGATTTCAATTTTCTGTCATATATCCATTTAAGTTTTAAATTTTTGTGGCAAGTGAGTTATTGGATGCAAAAATTGAAGAGTTTAAAACCAATTAAATTATATATAAATATATATATATATATATATATATATTTATATATATAATGAGAAATTATTACATATTTTAGGAATGTGTGATTTTAAAAAAGTGTAAGCTAATACCATGTATAATTTGAAACATCTTCTAAAAAAATGGTATTAATTGAACCATTTAATTATGATTATTTTTAATTGTACCCGTGCATATGTATGGGGCTACACACTAGTATCTATTTTGGTTAATTGAAATTAAGTAACCTCTCTAACCAAATGATAATTGACAAACTGCTCCTACCATGGACAAATTTCATTAGATTAAAAAATTCTATTGTTTTTTAAAATTTCCATTAAAATGACATATATGTCCTTCAAAATTTAAAATCTCTCTCTCTCTCTCTGAGCAACTAAAGAAAGCATGATTTGACAAAGCCAAGTACTACACCATAAATGATGACTCTACGCTTGCCATTAAATTCTTAAAGTCTACCTTAATCGACAATGTCTTTACATTTCTTCTCTCATTGCTTAAAGGCATGTGTTTGACCTAAATGAGTCAATTAAGCTTAAGTAAATGGTTCGCAAACCTTTTAAAAATAATCCAAAAGTTAAGTCCGTTTTACAATACTAACTATGTTTATCAAATGTCCTACTACTTGATTTATGAATGATCATAGGAGACCTTCCAAAAAGTTGTATTTAATCTAAATTATTTCACTATAATTCTACTAGTTACGTGGGGATTTTGAAAGCAACTTTTCTTATTTTGTTAAGCCAAATGGCTTATCTTGTAGTGTGCTTAAAGAGTGGGAAAAAGTTTTAAAGACTTTTAAAAGAGAAAGTTAATAATAATATGAATAATAAGAACAACAGTGATGATAATGATAATAATAATAACAATAGTTTAATAAGCATAAATGTTGTTATGCTTATGTTTATTTATATAATAACATAAGTATGGTAACTATTTACCAAAAAAAGTGTATTTAGTTAGTTTAACTAATAAAGTCTCTCATATCATAAAGAGGACACCAAAAACCGATTAATGTTTTAGATTGATGAAAATAATCATTATAAGGAGTACGTTGGTCATGTTATCAATTGAAATTTTGTTGTATTTAAAGAAAAAAAAAACTTAAGTTTAAACTTTAGTAAGAAATCATTTTTTTTTTCCAAAGGTAAAGTCATTGGCCTTGTTCAATTGGCAATAATGATCCATATCAATACTTGGAAGTCATAGGTGTAGGTGCAGTTTTTGAAAGCATACTCAGTTGGGGACTCTATCCTCCACATGGCTGGTGGAAAATTAACCTAGATGCAACCTTTAGAACTGAGTCTTCATCGCAGCAATCTGTAGAGACTATTCAAGAAGATTTCATTATGCTTGGACAAGTGTTGAAGCAATTGGATTCTATTGTGGGTAGAAGCAAAGGCAATCCTCTTAGCAGTGAAAGAGAAACTTGGCTTAAAATATGTTGTTGTTTTTTTTTTTTTTTTTTAATTTTTTTTTAATTTTTAATTTTTTAATTTTTTTGTTTTATTTATTTATTTATATTAGTGATTCTCAACTGGAAAACATTGGCTATTCTAAAAGACTTCGAGAAACAAGATTGGAAGACAACAAATTATCCTTAGCATTGAGGTTTTCTTGAAAGTCTCTGGTTTGAGATGTTTTGTATTTTAATAGAGTTGCAAATTGGTTCAAAACTTAACGCCTTGGGTTGCTCTTTCTAGGCTAGCTTCAATCCCATGTATTAGGTTTTCTCACTTAACGCCTTAGTTGGCCGCATTAATAAGGAAATAACCCCTGAACAGTGTCATCACTGCTCATAGCCTGGTGTAGAAGCCTTTCAGTGAAGTCTTGATGGTACAAGTATCAAGGGAAACATACCCAAACCCTCCAAGTGGAAGACTGAGATATAACCTGGAAGACTATATAAGGCAAAAAGACCTTTGTAAAAAGGGGATGAAAAGATTAGGGAACAAAGAAGAAGATAAGAGTGTAATTGTAAGACAAGAACAAGTGTAACTCACTTCGGATCAAACCCGAGGAACATAATACAAGCCTCTCGAGACTCTTTTCGACCAACTTTCATCTTATGCATTTATGCTTAGCATTGACCCTTTCATTTTTAGTTAATCAAACACGTTTCAATAGGGGTATTAAATGTTGATTAGCATCCTACTTCTATATATTAATTGTATGAGAAAAAAAGAAAGTTTGACTTATTTTTGCCCACCATAGTTTATTTTTATAGTATGTATAAAAAAATATAATTTTTACATGAAGCATGTCACCAAAGTTTAAAGATAACTATTTAAAATAAAATTGTTAAATTAAAAAAAAAATTGAGATAAAAATCAAAAAGTTAAAAGCTAAAATTATTTTTTTAATTTCTCCCTCTTTGTCTTTCTGCTACAGATGAAATAAATAGAATAACCTCTCCGTAACCCTTTGTTTTGTTTGTTTTCTTTTAGTTCAGTAATAAATTTCCATATTCAGAAAAAAAAAAAAAATCTTGACTTTGTTGTGGAAGCAAAGAATGAAACATTTTGCCAAAACCAAGAAAAGAAAAAGAAAAAGGAAATTGAAGGAAGGTTTTGATTAATGATGAGGTCTGTAGACCAGAGGACAGAGAGATGTCTTGAAGCGTACTCTCCCGTGTGCTCAATCATAGACCCTGCCTTCCTCCATCATTTCGTCCCATAATCCAAAGAAGAAGAAAATCATTCATTCAACAAAATGGTTATCATCATCATCATGAAAATCAACATCATCATGTTCAACCAACCCCCCCCCCCCCCCCCCCCCCCCATGTCTTTTCTTATAGTCGTGGGACCAAGCAAATTAAATATATACATGAATAGGCTCGCGAGCGAGCCTTTGTGTTTTTATTTTATATGTTTGTGAACAGAACGTGAGAGTTGGGATATATGGACATGTCACATGTTGACGTGTGTGGCTGCTCACGATGACATTGGTGTATGTGTATGCGATTGTTCAAACTCAGTACTGCTCATGTTGGGCTTGAAGTACGTGAACAATGCACACCTGAGTTTAGCTCATGCTTCAAACCAAACCAAATAAGAATAATAGTAACAGTGTAACTACAACTCGAGGTGGGTATATATTAAGGTTTCTACTGTTTAAGCCCAAAAAAGAAAAAAAATAAAAAGACTTGGGAATGGAAAATCCATGGAGAAATCAAGTCGAGAGTCATACCCAATGCATCCCTATTTACTCGACTAGATATGATCTAAATTAACCATGCTAACAAATACAACAAGGGAAGGCTCTACAATTTTTTTTTTCTAGAGTAGTCATTAAGAATTAATAAAAAAATTCTTAAATATATCATAATTACAAACAAAAGTCTAATCTATCTCCCCAAAAACTAATCTAACTCCCCCTCAAAACAAAACACATCTCCCCCTAAGTACAAAAGTTCATCACATCTACTTTCCATTTTTCTTAGAGTGGATTTTTTTGATCAGAAAAATCCGCTCTAAGAAATAATAATAGAAGGGCAAGAAATCAGAATAATACTGACCCTAAAGATGTGAAGAAGAATGAAACAACAAAAAATAATGTTTCCCACACCAATTTTTATTTTTATTTTTTTTGGTCTTGCCAAAAAAGGGAAAATTGAAAGTTTAAAATTAAAAATTAGTGAGATAATTATGATTATTAAGTGTCCTTAAAATAGCTTAAAATTTATAAGCATCCTATAACAAATCAAAGAATCAAGCAAGAAGTGCCTAAAATTCAAATATTGGAGTAAAACTCTCCAGTACACAGGTGCAGATTGGCACATTTGACCAATTTTCCGCCAAATTTGAATTTTGAAGTAATTTTTAGCTCAAAACTCAGTTCCAACATGCATGAGGATAAAAACAAGCTCAAATGGATGGAAAAGAGGGAAATTTGAACTCTCAAATCCATCTACCTCTATAATATAGGACCCCTTTCATGAACGTTGGAGATTTCTTCTGCAGTGTTGAAGCCTTTTAGAAAAATTTTAAAATAGTGTGGTGTTGCAAAAAATTTCAGAGAAATCCGAGCAATCTTAGTCTATATTCACATATTCTCCTCAATCACGTCAACCACACACACACCAGTCTCCACAATTATCTTCAAGCTACAACATATATACATTGCAATCTTCTGCGTTTGTCAACTAGTACAACTTCCTCCACCAATCAAGTGGAAGATCCATGAATCATGAGATCAACTACGTCAAGGAACTTTAATTATCTACATAAAAATTTGCCGTCAAGCCATTTGAAATAAGGAGGTCGTGCATGTAGGTATAAAAAATTTAAACTTGACATGTTGAAAGCATTTTTTATTGTTAATGACGTGGGTTGATTAGCATTGGAGGCATATAATTTTATGATAATGCATTTGATTATAGGTTATCAATTTTTATGTAAATATCACATGAGGAGCATCTTTACTTTTAAGCAATTTCATGCATAATGACATGTTGGATGAACCAAGTGCACTGCATATCATAGCCATCAATCTCTTGAAGATCGATTTACAGATCAGATGGAATGGATGCCTAAGTCCTAACACCTTTCTATCTCCATAACCTAGCATCCGGATTCAAGTCTCTAGTTTGGAGACCAAATTTTTATTGTTTTATTTGCTTCCTTTTATTAGAGTGTAACTAAGAAACAAAATGATGTACTTTTTATTTTATAAGAATGCAACTAGAACCAAAGCTGTATAATATTTTTTTTTTATCTTATCATAAAGAGGAATATTCACTAAGTATTTCTTATTTTTTTCATAATGAAATACACACACAACATCCCCCTGAGAATATTCAAGACCTTAAATTAGTAAAAAAAAGGAATCCATGCACCAATGCACCACTCGCAACTTGCCATATCAACAAGTTTGTTAAAAAATTGTAAAATAAGTTCCTGATTTTTGTTGTGAAATCTGTTTTTATAATGACTCATATATGGGACTTAGTTCTAGAAATCAAGGGAGTGCTGTTAGAGGATATTTGCTGGTTGTTTAATAACAGAACAAGAGGATCGTACAGCAGCCCCAGCAAACCCAAGTTGTAAAAAACAATTGTGAAACGAGTCATTAAATAACCGTTTGATTTTCATTATGATATGTATTTTTATAATGTTTCATATATGGGACTTATTATTATTATTATTATAAGGACAAAGATTAGCTACAAAATTAGTTGTAGCATAAAACTACAACCTTACTCAATAAAATAAATATTACTATATACGTTGAAAATCTAGCCATTGAATTGTATGTTCTTTATGTTTTTAATACACATGTTAAATTTTGTGTCAATCAGATATTATTTATAATATAATCTATAAACTTATATTTTATGTATAATTTTAAACTATAAAAATTTGTAATGTAAACAATTTATTGATGATATAATAATTTATAATATATATATTTGTTTTACTTGAGAAGAGATTCATATATGGGACTTGGTTCTAGAAATCAAAGAGAGTGCTATTAGAGGATATTAGAAGGTTGTTTAATAAAAGCGCAAGAGGATCGTGCAGCAGCCCCAGCAAACCCAATAGCCAAAGCAGCCCATTGTGTCCAACCTCACATATATCAGCAAGCGCCCGACACTAGATGTTTCAATCCAGGCCCAAGTAGACTGTCCGTGAATCATAAAAAAAAAAAAAAAAAATCAGAAAGTTAATGATGTGGTTAATATATTTAGTCTAAAATGTAAATAGCACTCTTTAATTGGAATTCATTTTAGTTTTTTAACTTTACTTTTATTTAATTCAGTAATTTAAGTTTCAAATTTATTTAATTCAGGCCTTCCATTTAGTTTGTTAAAAATTGCAATTAAAAATTTATTTTTCTCACATGACAAAAACCTATAAAATTAAAAAAAAAAAAAAAAAATTTTTGATACATTTTTTATGTGAGAATTTTTATTTTCAAAAATATTTTTCCATTAGTTAATTGTATATGCTTAATTTTTTTTTTAAAATGGAATTGGACAAAATGCCTGATCGAATTGAATAAATTCGAAACTTGAATGACTCAATTGAATGAAAGTAAGGTTAAAATATTGAAATGGATTTCAGTCAAATTTTGGAGACTGCAATTGCATTTTAGCCGATTATTTATGAAAGTTTACTAGAATACCCTTTTGTTTAACTGCTTAGTTCTACTTTACTAGTCTCAATTGAAGGTTTAAAATATGTATTTTTTCCGAACAAAGTTATGTAACACAAATTCATTAAAAAACAAAAATGTCTATGGCACAACACTATATATGTCTATCAAAAAGTTGTTTATATAACTTGATTAATGGATGATCATAGCAACTTTCCTAAAAAATAAAAAATTTAGCTATAATGTTAAGGACAAAGTCCAACCATCAATAATTTTGAATCCTTCAGCATATGACTCATTTAACCTAACTAACCAAATGAGTCATGCGTATTGCATATAACGGGACGCATGTTATCTTCTTTTTAATGGTTGGAATCCAATGTTGTAAACATGTGTGGAGCCAAACCTTTTCCTAGTGTTAATGTGACTCATTTAACCTAACTAACCAAACGGGTCATGCGTATAGCATATAACGGGACACATGTTATCTTCTTTTTAATGGTTGGAATCCAATGTTGTAAACATGTGTGGAGCCAAACCTTTTCCTAGTGTTAATGTGCTAAAGTATTGTTTAATTTCTTGGCATTCTGAAGGTAATTTTCCTACTTTTGCATGTTATAGGGATTTTCTTGTAGTGATTTTAGAGGGGAAAAGAGTTTTAAGGGCCATTTTACAAAATTGCCTAACATGTAGAAAGTTTGTGAGATAATAATAATGACGACAATGGTGACAGTAATGATGACGACAACAATAACAATTATGATCAACATAATAAATTTGTGGAAAAATCCATTCAAGCTGAACTTGGTAAGAATAAACACAATAACTATTAAGGTTAATTGCACTCCCCACATATCTATTTGGTTCACTTCAATCATCCCCTTAAACTTTTAAACCACACAATTCTCCCCCATCCCCTTTGATTGATTAGTAATTGGCAAATTTCCCCCTGCCACTAATAAATTCTGTTAGATTCAAAAATTTTAACAAGAAATTATTTTTTATTTTTTATAAAATTATTCTTATTAAAATAACGTGTGCCAATATTAAAAATTTAAAAATGTAGTCACTTAAAAAATAAAAACCATTCCCCTCATCTCTATATACTCCCTCTATTTCTCTCTCATTACCCACATGCAACTAATAATGGTGTATGTTTTCAATCATCAACCTAAGTTTACAACCTCACACTCACCAAAATATCGGTGAAATCAGAAGAGCACAAGCAAGTAAAGTGACACAATTGTTACTCAAGTACATGTTTTAATACAAACTCTTCTTGCTATTAAATATACCTCTCTGTGTCAGCACTTCGTGGGAGCACTTGACCTAAATAATTTAATTTTAATTAAGAGATAAAATTTGTAATCCACTTCAGAGAACATCATAAAGTTAATGATTATTTAATATCATTAACAAGAGTTTAAGAAAGAGTCCATATGTTTAACTACTTAGGTTGACTTTGTTAGTATCAAATGAAGGTTTAGTATGTGTATTATTATTATTATTAGTGTGCTAAAGCACTGTGTAATTACTTGGCATTTTGAAAGAATTTTTTGTTAGTTTTATAAGTTAAATGACTTACTTTTTTGAAGTGCCCTTAGAGAGTTTGAAAAAGCTTTAAGTTTATTTAAGATATCATCATAATAATAACACGACCACAATAATAACAATAACATTAACAATAATATAATAAACATAATTGTTTTTAATGTTTTTTTAACAATTTATATATTTTTGTTAAAAAACCTATTCACACTTAACTTAGTGAGCATATACATAACAAATAAGTTTTAAAAACATTACTCATCCCTAGTGTTTAGCCCATGAGCGATTTTAGTCAAGGAAGTTTAAAGTAATTATTTTAAATTCTTAACAAACTTAAAGTGATTGAGTTTAGTCCTTAAAAAGCTTCAAGTGATCAATTTTAGTCCCTAAAAAACATAAAATGATCACTTTTAATCTCCAATGTGTTTAATTGAGCGGTGATTTGTTAGTTTTTTGTTTGGCCACATCATCCGAAAGTTTTAAAACGATATATATATACATATACACACACACATATTGGAGTCTAAAATTTGCTCATAAACTAAATTTTAAGCCTTGATTTTATTTCCATCATTATACCTCACCTGGGTCTTGACCCAGAAGAAGAAAAATTGTTTCCTTTATTCTCGCTTATCATTTGTGATAACCTGTGGTGGTCAAGAAATCAATTTGTGTTCTAAGGTAAAGTCATTGGCTTGGGTCAGTTGGCAAGAATGATCCATATTAATGCTTGGAAGTCAATAGGACCTGTTTCTGAAATTAAGCAAACTCACTTGATATAACCATTGAAACTGAGGGAGTCTTCATTGCAGCCATCTCTAGAGACTATTCAAGCAGAGTTCATTATGCTTGATCAAGTGCTGAATCAATTGGATCTCCATTGTTTGCCGAAGCAAGGAAAATCCTCTTAGCAATGAAAGAAACAGCAAAACAAAGACTTAAAACACATTTATTTTTGAAAAGTGATTCTTAGTTTGAAACTTTGGCAATTCTGAAACACTTCTAGCGATTGGATTGGGAGATTGCAAATATTATTCATGATATTAAGTTTTGCTTGAAAGTCTGGTCAGAGATGTTTGGTATATTAAAATTATTAATAGAGTTGCAAATGTACTGGCTCACAAGCTTGGGTTGCTCTTTCTAAGGCTAATAGGGTCAATCCCTTCACGATAAAATAGATCAATTTTATGGGTAGGCTCAAATTAAATATTAAAAATCGAAAGATGTATTGCTGGCTCTACATTATAGATAGGGTGTTCGAACGGCCTGATTTGCCAAAAAAAAAAAAAAAAAACTAAACTAATCTGTTTTGTCTATCCTAAAGAAGTATTTCGAACACCCTAACGGGAAAATCTTTTTTATTCACTAATAATAGTTTGTCATTTAAGATTTTTTGTGAAATTGTTGAGGAAAAATATTATCCTCCCAAGCAAAATCACATTTAGTAGTGTATGTGTATGTGTGATTGCTCACGAGTTTTTGTGTATGCGATTGTTCATCTGAAAGTTGTTTGAACGATTACTAATTTTTTTTAAGCTTGTTTATACTTTATTAATTTCTATTCACTTTATAAAAGTTATGAAAATTTATCTTAAAGGTTTTAAATTACTTTAGATATTTTTTAAGGTAATATTTTCATTTTTTTACACATTTAATACATTTATTTGCATATTAGTTAATTCTTAAATTAATTATGACATTATAAGGGCTTAACCTCGATTAAATTTTGATCTAACCTTAAAAATCTTGAACTTTTTTTTTTTTTTGGTTTATTGAATAGTTCGGTTTATAAAACCACTGTGTATACAATTGTTCAAGCTCACTTCTCATGAACAATGCACATCTGATCTAAGTTTAAATCAAGGATCAATTTTCAATCCAAATATGAATAGAAATAGTAGTAATAACAGTAATTAAAACTCAAGGTGGGTATACGCTATGGTCTCTTCTCTCCAAGGAAAAAATAAAAACTTGGAATGGGTACTCCATGGAGAGTCAAATCCAATGCAGCCCAACTTACTCAACTAGACAAGATCTAAACCATGCTTAACAAATACAAACATGTCACCTCGTTGTTGTCTACTATAACCATTGGTAATGGTCTTTCTAATAAGTAATGTTTCAGCCATTTCTTTCCTAATAAACTAGGGGGGAAAAACATTTCTTTCTCCACAAGCTGTTATATATTGGAATTTAATTTTCCTAGTTGGAAATGGACTTGTGAGATTGTAGTCGTTAACCTCAAATTGGGTTGTGTTACGTTAAACAGATTTAATTCTCAGTTTGAGTCTCTGTTAGGGCCAAGTAGATTATCAACCCGATCCAAGTTGCCAGAGTTAGGCACCAATTTTCCCTTAAGTTCAAATTTTATTTTTCGGCTCAATAATCAATTTAAGTCTTGAAAAAAAAAAAAAAAAAACTATATTTAAGATGCTATTATTATAGCATATGTAAGTTTGAGTACGAGGAACCAAGCCAGGATTAGAACAATCTACTTCCTAGTCTTTTGGTCTACCGACAACTATAAGGATTTATCGGAAGTACATCAAAGATGAAGTTTAGTTCTAAAAATCATTTCGTTTAACTCACAAAGCATGACATTATTTATGTAATTTAGAGAAGGAAATCAAGAAAAATAGAAAATAAGGATGAGATTAGAACTTACCTAATGGGATGGACTTAGGACTATGGAGCCGAGTGATTATGTTTTGGTAATTTTTCTGGAGGGATTAGAACATTATAGAGGTGTTTTGGAGGTAATTTTTTTCCTTATTTTCAAGTTGAGAGGACTACTCTACTCTTTAAATAGGGCCTAAAAAGGCGTAGGTGCATACTAAGTAGGCTTGTTTTTTGGGTCTCCATGGCAGTGGCAGTTGTAGCTTCCCACTTCTGCAATTTTTTCTTGTTTGTGCACATGGTTGAATGCCTTCCAAAACTCTGATCATTTGGAAAGCTTACGCTGCCTACTTTCCAAAAATGCCAACTTTGATCATTTGGTGCTCGGAGAGTTATTACATTAGGAATGGAAGTTGGGTGGGTTAAACCGGAAATTTTCAAAGTTTTGGTAAGTTTTTGTAAATGCCATCTAATTAATGTAGACATTTGCTCTCTATGTCTCTACTCTTCTTTTTTTTTCAATCTATATTGAAATGTACCTTTATCATCTGTTAAGTTATCAATAAATCTAGGACAATAATTTTTACAACTTTTTTCATGTGTTGACATGACCTACTGTGATTCACTAATTCTTTAGAGAATCCTAGATCAAATCTGGTCATGCTATATTTGATCTTCCAAAACAACTCACTAGTATTGCCATGGAACGAGAGGAGTTTTTGTTAACGGGTGTAGTTATATTTGGTGTTATTTGAAGATAAGAAATGCAGTCATTTTTAATCAAATCGATGCAAGGAAGAAGTGGGTTGAAAGTAAATATCATGGGTGAGCTAAGGCTTATATGGTCACTTTGGCTAAGAAGAGTGAAGGGGTATGTAAATTGGTAAGGATATCTAAATTCTTGCTAGTTTAGCAATAGTGGCAAAGTCGTTAAGCTTAAGAGAGTTGAGGAGTTCAAGTTTATCCTCTCCAATTGTAAGGAAGGTATCTTCTGCGTTGAGAGAAATTTTCATATGCGCCCTTTAAGAGACCCACATGTTAGTGAGAGAGATGGCGCATATGAAAATATCTCCCCATTGTAATCATCGAATTATCACAAAAACAAGAGTTGAAAAAGAACGAGAATTGAAAAAGTGGCTTTAGAACAAAAATTTCTTCAGGTCAGAGTAGAGGGTGATACTTAAACTATGTTTTGGAGGCTGTTGAAGGTTCTCAAAAGGCCATTAGCTGGGAATTTAGCAGATAATTGAAGAGAAAAGGGGTCTGGTCAATATAGCAAGTAGCAACCCTGAGTTTATGTTCCGATTCAACTGGGTTCATAAATGCAAAACAGTACAGCCCACAATTTGGCAAAATGGGATTTTACAACCCGAGTCTTTCATGACAGGCGTGATTAGTGTGTGTGTGCGTGTATTTTTTTTAGTTTCAGTATTGGACCCTAGTTTCCATGCTGATTTGGTTGTTTCCTGCAATATATTTATCATTTCACTCACAAAAAAAATTAGATTATAGAGTACTATGAAAGCCATCCAGATTTGCGTCATTTGACAACCCAAAACCCAAGGAGCCTAGAGTTCATACAAAATATAATCGCATAATGAAGCTCGGTTTTTTAGCAACCAAAAAAGAAAAAAAGAAAAAAAGAATTATCACATACCAATTTTTGGGCATTTCCTTCCACTCAAATCCAAAACTAGAAGGGAAAACTAAAACCAAGATTAGGAGGAAAAAAATAAAACCTAACTGAGACAACAATCCAGCAAGCAAGCATGCCTATTTATCCAATATTAATATCGATTATAAGACAAGTTTTTCCATTAAATAAATCTTTGTGGAAGAAGCGCTATATCTTTTTTAAAATAAAATTAAGATTCAAGTTCATAGGAGACTGATTAATATACGGTGAGAAGGTCAGTTGGTTCAAGTTGAAAGAACAAAAAAATGCAGCAGATGACAAAAAAAAAAAAAAAAAAAAAATAATAATAATAATAATAATAAAGATAGTAACAACTAAAAAGGGACATACCATCAATTAAAGACAATTAAAGAAATAACATTGACTATGACTTCGGTAACATAGAATGATCGAAAATTTGTTGATGATTCTTGCCCAATCCCAAAATTTTAGAAATAAGGTTTGGTTATTGTTATCATAGAAAACTTAAAGCAAATATAGTTGGACATATGGAGCTTGCAAGGTTATGTACAGTAGAAACTAATGAAGCGGCCTACTTGTTCCACTACAAACTTGATTAGCCATACAAAATGAAAGCAGACACCTTGAAGGAGAAAGATAATATTTCAAGCAAGACATTTTAAGCAGCAAAAGCTGCAGAGTTTTATGATCACCTCATGATAGTTGACGGGATGGTAGCAAGGTGAATACATTGTAGAGTGAAAGCAATAATAAGGCAAGGAGCATTTGCACAGCTGTTGAAGTATCTTCTTGGAGTGGCAGCAGGATATTTAAATATTAGGACTGAGGAAACCCTTTTTAATTCAGCCTTCTTCTTCTAGGTGCACGAGAATCTCCACTGTCCACATCTGAACTCCTTGAAGCATCATTCCTTCTTCGGGAAGATGATGTTGAAAGGGACACCATAGAATCAATTTCCATAGCAGTGTCCACCTGACTTTCCGAATTTATAACAGCAGCAATACTTGAGAATGAATCTCTATCATCAACTGGTTGAGGTGGCTCTTGACTTCTTCCTCCAGGATGGTTGCGAAAATATGACTCAACAAACCTTTCAGCAGAAGTCAATGCAGATGAAAGAGAAGAAAGTGTCGTTCTATGAGCTTGTGTCCTTCGAAGATAAAGGGCCTGCAGCCGGCGATTTTCTCCCGTCTCAGGGCTACTCACGTCGCTTGTTAAATCCACAACATCATCAGGGGGAGCCACTTGATTTTGCTCTCTCCGTGCACGAGAAGTCAGAATCCGATTCAACAAGGAATTAGTTCTTTCTACTGTTTCTCGTGTACTGTCAGGCTCCTGTGGCGGTATAAAGTCCCTAGTCAAATCAAACCTAGTTCCAAGGCGACGGATCATCTCCTCCACAGGGAAGGTATACGCAGTTCTCTGAATTGATTGCCTGAAACTCTCAACCCTGTGTCCCTGGGGCCTACCAGGGATCTTCAGACCTGAGTCCTCCTCGGGCTCACGAACAGTGTTCCCACGACCATAAATTGGGGTCACAGTTTTGTGTTGCACCTCTCCCTTACACACTGGACATTCCCCTGCGTCTGAATGGAGATGCAACCATCGGTAGAGACAAGGCCAACAAAACAAGTGGCCACAACAAGTCACAACAGGGTCCCTAGACAAGTCCAAACATATATTGCAATCAAAAAAGCTCCCATCATTGCCACTAGCCTTTTCAACATCATCATTTTTCACTGAAGTCTCATCCTCCAAACCTCCATTGTTATTTTCACATGTTTTGGGAACCTCATTCATTCTTTCCTCAGCTGGAACACTACCCTCACCCGTCTGCAATGTACTCGTATCACCAGAATTGACCATCAATTCGTTCAATTCCATCGATATGTTCTGAGCTTCAGGTGGAATTGGAATCTGTCGCCATCTCCTCCATCGCTGTCGAGCTCTAAATCTAATAGCTTCCCTAAGACTATGGGAAGGATGATCAATCAAATGATCCAAATTTACAAATTCATTTGATACTGAGTCTGATGGTGGCTCGGGAACAGGACCCAGGTTCAAGTCAAGGTTCATAGTATCAGATGTCTCCTCACCCATCACAAATTGAACAAACCCAGATTTAAAACCACTTGCTTTATCCCAAATTCAACAACCCCAGATCAAAAAACCCTAACAACAAAGCCCCAAATTATTATTTTTTTCGCAACACAACAAATTCGACACAAAACCAAAACTTAATTACAAAAATTGAACAAACCCAATATCAAAAACACTATATTTGGTTACAAAATTGAAGAAACCCAAACTAAAAACCCTAAAATTCAACACAAAATTCACATACCCAGACATCGAAGTAACGCATAAATGGGAGTTTAAACTAGGCTTAGGTCAACAAAAAAGGTGACTTCGCCATATTGGGTGTTGTACTAACACTTTTTGGATAACAATTTAGGGGTTTACAAGAAATTACAGTGAAAAAATTGAAACTTGAAGAAGAAAATTGAACACCTGGGTCAGTAAGGATCGAACTCGATGATCAACCGAGACTCATTACCGAGTCAGAGGACGAGGTGGCGACGTCCTGAGCTGGGATGGGTCCAAGTCGACTCGGCATGGATGGTTATACTTTTTCGGTCAGCGATCTAAGCGAGAAATGTAGAGAGAGATGAGGCTAATGACGCAGGGTTTTGATGGGTGTGTGAAATTGATACAAAAGTAACAACGAGGAGAGAGAGAGAGAGAGGGAAATAATCATGTGCGATGCAATATGGCATCTTTGGTGCATTTGGATCCACTTGACATGCTAGTTTTGTAATTTTGGCAAAATTTGGACAAATCATGAGATTTTGTGATTTTTAGGGTTAAAATTGTGTTTTTGTTTTGAGGTTGAGTAATAACTTTGGTAAACTTTAGGATTAGTAGGTGATTTTGAAAGAATTGGGGAAATTTTGGAGTAGTCTCATATTGTTTGGAATGTTTCGGGGATATTTTGGTAAATTTAGGGTTCATTAGATATGGTCGGGTAATCTTTATGGTGTTTGGGAGTATAGACAGCGCATTTTGTATCCCTTATGACTCGGGCCCTCGTTCAATGATGTTGAAATTCTAAGATCCAAGGATGGTTTAGGACCTAATCAGATTCTAAATTGACTTGAGAAATATTAAAATGAAAAATATATATTTTTATTAATAAAATAAAGTTATTTTTGGAAATTAAAGGCCATGAAAACCCTAGAGTTGCGTACGCAGGTTTGATGTATGCGTACGCATACACGAGCCTGAGTACACAACTATGGGTCCAGAGAGCTATGAAAGACAAGTTTTTTACATTAAAGTTGAGGTTTTAAATGAATCACACATCGTCTAGAAGCTGTTCCAAACCCCCATTTTTCAACTATATAAAGTCATACACGGTACATTTTCAAAAAAATACAGAGAAAATCCCAAGGGAAAACACAAGATTCACTAGAAATAATGAATCAAAGAGAGAGTTTTTCACAAAACATCCTCAAGTCAATATTTTCTGATTGGGGTCTTTTCTGGCCTTGATATTTGAGTTTTAAGATTACTAATCACTTCCTTATTTGATTGTGAATAGATTTGACTGAGGGAAATAGTCAAAATCAAGCTTAGGAGTTTTTGTTTTGAGGTATTGAATTCTAAACTCTTTTCTTTCATTTATGCTTTAATCTTGTTTTTAATGTTGCTTTCTTGCTTTGTTTATGTTCTAATATGCTTGTTTAGTTTAGTTTTATGTAGTTTTCATGTTTTAAGGCATGTTAAGTTGTTAGATTTATTGTTTTAAATCCTTCTCTGTTTTATGTGTTTCTGAGTTTCTGGGTTAGGGTTTCGGGGCATGTATGCGTATGCATGCTTACTGCATGTGCATGCATACATGAAGTATGCATACGCAGGCCCTATGTATGCGCACACGTACTCAAGGCCAGAAACCCTAATTCGAGTTTTTTGCTTCTGTTTCTTTGTTTCTCTTATATAATATGCCTTTATTTTGTCATGTTTTTTATGTTCTTGACCCTCTATTCCTCTATTTAATTACTTGTTTGCCTTTAACATGCTAGATTAGAGTTTCTTTTTATTTCTTGCTTTAATGCCATGAACATGCATTTACATGGCCATCCATTGATGCATAGGTGCAGAGATGCAGTAAGGTAAGTAAGGTAAGTCATGCATTTACATTAACATGCATTGGGTATATGTTTGATGATGAGTATGAACATGTTTGCTTAGATGATTTGTTCATGATGCAATCACATGTTTATTTGGATCTTGACATGTTTGTGTTTCTGCCATGTATACTTGTTGCCATGATTTGTTTGCTGCCTTGGATGTAATAGGAACATGCTAGGGTTTATGATGACATGATGATAGATGTATGGTAGGGTTTTGTGATGATTAATGTCATGTTGTATGCTTAGATGTATGATAGTGTATGTGTGAGTATAGAATGTAATGTTGAATGTGCCTTTGATAGGATTAAGATGTAAGACACAATGACTGGAAGCTGACCCACGGGTTTGGCGGTTTTGGGTGCCTAACACCTTTCCAAAACCGTTCCTAAACTCCTAACCCATACTCTGGTAGTAAGACTTAGTCCTTCCACGTAAGGATGCTATTAAATGGCTCTTAGACCTAATCTAGGTGGTGACTCCAATATTTTTTGCCTGTGATGACCTTAAGTCCCTGACTTAATCTCAGCCAACACCACACATACCTACTGCAGGAAACATTTAGAACAGATTATATAGGGACTCACACTCATACAACACACACTATGTTTACAAGGAACTAACCCCAACCTTTATTACTTAATCTCAAGTACAAAGGAAACCCTTACAAGCTTGGAGAAATACACAAAATTCTCTCTAAAGCAATTACAAAATCTGTTGTTGACACCCTAACAACATTAGGGTCATATACACAGAAATAACTGCTATGGCAGTTATTGCTTAGTAACTGCCTAGGTCTTGGACAATCTGCCACTTGTGGTTTGACTTAAGACATCATGAATGTTGGGGTTTATGCCTTAAAATCCAATTTATTAGCATGTCAAAAATAATTAAATTGTTTAATTATATGAGATTATTTATAAATGAACTAATGTGGCATTATTATAGTCCTTGAGATGCATTGTATGTGATTTATGTGATATAGTCATAGAAGATATAAATCACAAGTTCCTTGAATAATTACCCTCACGACTTCTAATTTCATAGACTCTCAATCCTGAGAGGATAGTGAACCCAATCATGAAATGTAGGTTACTTTGATATATCAGGAGTGAGATCTAATATTTACAATCAAACCCTCAGTATTTAGGTAACCACACGTAGTGTTGAGAGAACACATATTCTCAAGATGGAATCCATAATCTCTTTTTATAGAGACATGAAATATCTCATTGAGATAAATTTAATGGGAACTAGTTATTCAGGGCGCCCACTTTAGTAAGGAGTTACTAAAGCTTACATTTGTTGAAATTGGATTTCAATAAATGTGAATAACTAAAAGATTAAACCGGGTACTTAAGGATAAAATAGTTGTTTACAAAGTGACAGTTCTTTATAACTTTGTTCACTATGGATATTTCATGGAGGGGTCAAATAATATCATTAGAGTTTTGAGATATAATTTATTAATAAGGTCTAGAGTGCAATTATATTTATATAGTGGTATTAAATATAATTAATGGTAACTTTGGACTTGTCAAGAGTTGACAGAAAAACCCAAGGCCCATTGGAGCTAGTCTTATTTGTTCCATTTGGTCCCATCTTAAGCCACAAACTAAAGCCCAATTAGGCAAGCCCAAAAGGTTAGCCCAATTATATAATCAGTTATGTATAAGGAGAGAAACATACAGAATTTTCAGAATATATAGATCATGGAAATAGTATGTATGTGAGTGTAAACCACTCTCTTATTCTCCCTTGAACACATACGTGTAAATTGATTAAGAGAACACACTTCTTGGGCACAATGTGGAGTTGAGATGTTGATTAGAGGTATTCTCAAGTATTGGTTTTGAATTTCACTGCATCAAGGTACGCTTTCTATTCTTTGTTCTAGAATTAAAGGTTACATGTTATCTCTCATGAATGAAGTAGATCCGTGTTTGTTGTTTCCGTTGTGTGTTTTCTATGAGATGCAAAACCAAATTTTCCAACAATGAACTGCTGCTATCTTAGCTCTCTTCCCATGTTTGCAACCTCTACACGGTAGGCCAGCATCATCAGGAACATCAAGAACTGCTTGGTAGCTGCTTGTAATTACCATTGCACATCAGCACATGTCACAACCCATGTCTCAACAAATCACGCGGCTTCTGCCAATCATCCAGCAGCCCACACATCATCTGAATACACGTTTTAGGAGGCTTGGGCCATGCCTAAGCCTTCCTCCATCAGCCAACATAGCATGTCCATATACAGCACATACACAATGTAACTATCCATCCTACTAGCATTTGTCCATGTACTAGGCCAGCATCCAAGAGCCCATGCCTTGCACACAACATCTGATTGCACATCATCATGGCAGCATAGCCCTGCCTTGCACACAAGCCACCAAGACCACACACAAGTAATCAGCCATTAAGCCACCATGGCATGCACCGCCAAATAGGGTCGACACCTCTTGCTGCCACCTATCTTGAAAACAACTCTGCCCACCATGGCCCTACTTTGCCATGGCCTTGGGGCATCATGTTGAGCAAGGTGCCTCCACATGTTGCCTCCTCATGTTGCTTATCTATCCAACTCAAGTAGGGAGACTTGACATGTCCCCCTTAAAGAGCCTTTAGGAGCATTACTAATTTGGCATGAGGAACCATCAATGTGTTGAGAAGACATGAAGCCATGTGACTAGCCTAATGCTACCTAAACACCCTCATTTCTCATGCCATCATCAACAATAAGTAAAGCTCATAACACTTAGTGTATGCCATATAACAAGGGTAGTAGTGTGAAGTGTATGCCACGTAACACAGAATGATCCAACATAGGTGTAGTGTTGAGTGTATGCCTTGACAGCATAAAATGATCTTATCGTGCTAGTGAAAAAGTGTGTATTGGGTAGCACAAAGTAATCTAATATCAGTGTAGTGCTAAGTGTGTGCCTAGGTAGTAAAAAGTGATCCTACACTAGAAAGCAAGATGCTCTAGTGAAATTGTGATCCCATGAAAGCTCATTTGTACCATCAAGGGTTTCCTTGAATGCACGAATCATCTAAGAAGGTCTAGTTGTAGACACCCCATTTCGTAGCTCCCATTTAACTTCATTGCATCATCATGATTATATCACATTTTAGGGGTAAAATTGTAAATTTCTAGTTATTTGATTTCCAATTGCATTGCACGAAATAAATCTTGGAGTCACAACAATCAAAAGGATAATTCATGGGCCTTAATTGGACCACCAGATTAAAAGATATCAGGTAATCAAGTTTAATGGTTAATCTACACTTGCATAAATTAAGTCTAGACTATATGTGATTATAAACTCTTAATTGTAATTGATCTATTTTTAGTCTAAAATAAATTTAATGATGTGTCATAACATAATTGGTCAAAGATATGATTTATCATGGAGTTGCATGTGTACAATTCAATTTGGGGACAAAGCATTAATTAATTCCTAAAATTTGGTTAAAATTAATCAATTAAATTAAATTAATTTGGAGTTAACTAGGGCTTATTTATGCTAAAAAGAGTAAATTTGGGGGCTATTAATGATAATTGTGCTGAAACTCTTCTCCAAGAAATGACCTCTACTAACTATTTCGTGAATATATCTTAGATCACTTCAAATTTTTGAGTAAGGTTAATATTTCTGGAAACTAGACATCTGAGGTTTCAATTTAAGCACAAGAATGGACCTATTTCGTTAAGAAACGAGTGAGATATGATTTTATTTATTTATTTATTTAAAATTGACCCTACTCAAAGTACCCCAAATTTAGTTAATTTCTCACCATTTCTTCCTATCCCTATTCTCTAGAGTTGTTAGTAGGAAAGTTCTTTTAGTGTTTTTGTCCTCTTGCTTTGACTCACCAGAAGGGGTAGCTTGGTTGACTTGGTATTAAGCTATCAACTTCCTATTAAAGAATCCCACTCTAGAGAAACTTTCTTGCTTTGAGTGGTTAGGCATGCTAGTGTATGCAGGTAGGGTTTCTAAACATTTCTCTTTAATTATGCCATAGTTCTTTAGAATAAAGCATGCTTTTATTTTCAATTTCTTCACATGTTCTTGAATGCTAGCTTGTTTGATCTAGCTTATCTTGAGTTTTTAGTGTTAAACATATTTCTAGGGCTTTTCAATTCAAATAACATACTCACATGTTCTTAAATTAGGGTTTATCACATGACACACACATATTCACCTTGCTTTGATGTTTGCATGTCTAAATTGGGTTTTTTTTTTTTTTTTTTTTAACCAAGCCTATGAATGTTTGTTTCAATGTTCTTAATCACATGTTTTTGGGTGCTATAATTATTTCATGATTTGATATGCAATTGACCACCAAACTCTAGAAGACTGGCTTTACCAGGCAAGGTGGGTGCCAAACATGTTCACATTTTGTAACTTACCCTCCAAACTTAGATTAAGAGTTCTAGATCAATTCATTTCCATGTAATTTTATTCTTGTAGAATGTAACTAGGATTCAAATCCTTGTACTCTTGTCTTAGATTGTATTTAGGACCAAAACCATGTAATATTTAGTTACTTCACAAAGATGTACAATTTCAATTCATCAATAAATATGCACTTTTTAATTGTGATTTTCTTATTTTTCCAATATTAAACAAGTGGTGACTTCACCCATTCACGTGAGTTTGACCCAACTAGAGAACCAGTTGGGTCAGGGGTACGGTATCTCACACTAGTCAAAACCAAGATTCTTTAAGAGGTGACTGAGTGTCCTTATTTTGCAACCATATTTTACCAAGGACATAGGCTCGTTTTAGATGGGCATGTCTTGGCACATGTGTGAAGAAAATTTGAGTGGCTCTTTCTTGATGCGAAAGGGTAAGGCCTTAAGAGTTTGGAGCACATGTTTAGGTTTTCAGGGACTCATGCTTAGTAAAGAATTCTCTTTTAAGACACAATGTCTTTCAAGGAAGGTTTGTTGATCCATGATCAACCAACCATTGATAATAGTGTTGTCTTTTGTCACCTTGTAATTTAGTCTTGGGGTTGATAAGGTGCTAAATGACTTTTGTAGGGACTGGGTTGGAGCACTTCTGCTATTGGATGAGTGATCTCAGGCCTAACTAGCCTAATACAATAAATTTATAGAGAATGAGTTTAAGAACTAGGCTTTAGTGAGGGTTACAACAACTAGACATGGTTATGAGTGAACTGAATAACAAGGACGTGGAGTAAAGTGTGAAATTCTATCCCTGGCCCTCTTCTTAGAAGCTTGTAGTTCTTATTATTTCTTCAGTGCTTGGTTACAAAGGTTTCTAAGATGATACAGATTGCTACAATCTTCTCTATTTTTTTTCCTCCTTTCCCTTTTTCTGGAAGATTTCTTACATTATATATCCCCTTTCAGTTGATTTTTGCCCTCCATTTGTTGATCATATAGGTCACTACTCGAGTGCTTGTCCATCAGTCGCCTTCCCAAACCTTCTGTGGGTTGCAGCAACCAAGGCAACACTGTTTAGGGGTCATTTCCTCATTAATACGGCCAGAACGTTAGTTGTGGGCATTTAATGCGGAGGTGACAATTTCTCCTTGAATTGCTCCTCCACCATGCTCCCATGGTTGACCCATGGTACTTGCGCTTTTTCTTGGGATGCTCTAGGAGGCTGCCTTATATGGTGTACCGTTCTTCCCTTCTATGATCTTGGTTGGTCGAGAACAGGATTGTTCTCAGTGATGTTTCTTGACAATTTGGACTTTCTTTGTTTGTCCTCGGACATTTCTTCCTCCTCGGTGTGGGCCTTGGGCTTAGTATAAAATGGGCTGGGGTTGCCAAATTCTTTGACCCCACAATAGCCCCTAAAAATCCTGATGTTTGACTCCTCGGACGGAGAGGAGGATTTTGATGTCCTCGGGCCTCTGTCATGGCTTGTCAAGTCTTGTCCTCCGTCAGGGCCAGAGTCTTTTCACCTGTCCAAGGCACGTTCTTGGTGCTTCGATATATGGAGCGCGCCCTCATTAAATTATGGCGGCTCTGTGCTCCCCACGTTCAACGGAGTGATGGTAATCTAACGGTGGGGATTTCTTTAACTTTATGGGCTGGAAAACCCGCACGGTTATTTTTAATTGAGGTATAAATACCCATTCGAACTGATTTGTCTCTTCACTTTTACACTCAAGAGTTCTTGCACACATATCCTAAGTTCGGTCAAATCTCCAACCAAACTCACGTCTCTTTTCAGCATAAAAAGCCTGTCCGAGGAGCTTTTCCTCATTTCTGTAAGTTTTCTTCTCTCTCTAACTCACGTTTTCTCTCTTCTAAATTTCTTTTCCTCTTATTCCTTCTTTCTTTCGTCCTTCCCTGAGTCTTTTAGCCGTTCCTAGGGATGGGTAGGTTTAAAAAGTTAGTTGAGTCTGAAGAGGCAATGGAGAAATTCATCGCCGATTATAGGATACCCAGTAATGTAGGTTTGAGATACTGTGAAGAAGGGGAGTGACATTTTAGGAGGCAAGAGGGTGAAGTAGTGATTCCCATAATTGCCTTCATAGAAGGTGGTATGAGAATCCCTATGGGGCCGGTGATGAGGGACTACCTTAGGCATTTCCGATTAGCTTCCACCCAGTGCACCACCAACGTGTTTAGGTTCCTGGGTTGTGTGGACGCCTTAAACGAGAAAATGGGGTTGAGTTTAACCCATCATGATGTAAACTGGTGCTACAACCTCTAACACCTAAAGGGTAAATCTTATTATATGAAGACGAGGGATGATAAGGTTCAACTTATTCAGTGCCTCCCCGAGTCTAGCAAGGGGTTAAATAAGGACTTTCTCATCGTGTTCGGAGAGTGGCACGATGGCCTGCATTATCCGACAGAGGAGGGGCACTAGGTGGGGTATTCAGAGTAGGAGGGGGTTGATCTTTTATGTTATCACGGTTTGCATTGTTTAATTACTAATATGAATATGCTTATTTATTTATTTATTATTATTATTTTTTTTGCAGATCCACATGCCTTTGAACGACACCTTCACTTGGTCAACCGGGAAGATTTGGAAACCATCCTTAGGGCGGAGGTCTTTGTGAACGAAGTTGACAACCAAGTCAGAGCTGCTCACAAGATCCTCGGATATAATCCCCTCCAGAAATCATTCTCGGCTCCAAAGTACGTGATCAGAGCCAAAGATCCTCGACTTCACAGAATCACCGTAGCAGAACACGGGTTCTTGCTTCCTGAAGGATCTCCTATCCCAGAAGGCGTTCCATTGGCAAGCCCTTCTTCATCCCATCGAGCTGCAGAGGCTGAGGGAGGAAGAGTAGAAAGAGAAGAAAAAGTCACTGATTTGAGTCCGTCCAAGGACGAATTTGGTGTATTTGACCAAGTTAATCTATTCGAGGATCCCTCTGGTGACTTGGGCGACCCCAGTTTGACTGAAGCAGATCTCCTGTCAGTAGGGACTTCTCCTCAGGCCGAAATGGGTTTTAAGAGAAAACCTCAGACCAGCTTGCTAGACCTGATTGAGGGCCAACCGAGGAGGGACGCGCCAGAGAAGCCACAATCCAAACTTCCTCCTCCTCCATCCACGCTTCAGCATGTTTAGACCAGGTCATCTTCCACCCGATCAAAGTCACCATCTCCACAGTCCAGACTTCCTTCTCCTCCGCAGCCGACCCTGCCTCCTCGGCTCGAGCCCGTCGATCCAAAAATAAAGAGGGCTCCCAAAGGCAAAGAGCCAATGGATGGGGGGAGATCTCGCTCCTCTCAAGAGGAAGATGAAGCCCAACGAGCTTCAAAGCAATTAAAAATCGGGCACCAAGGCCAAGAATAAGAAGTCGCCACACAGTCCGAGCCCCGGGCCTGGCTCCCTGCCCCAATGCTCCATGGGGAACCTCTGATGGACAACGCCTCCCTCAGGGACTTTCGAGGGGGTGAAGGCACCTACGTGGCCGATGCGCTGGAGAGGTCCCTTCTACTCCCCGCTGATATGGCCGAGTTGGGGTATTTGAGGAGGCAGGAGGTTTTCCTCAGCGTCAAAAGATACTTAGGCATGGTAAGAATTTTAATACTTGTTACTCCGTTGATTTTCATTATTTGGTTTCCAACTTATCGTGTGCTTGTTTCAATTGGCAGGCTATCTAGGCTGCTTATAGGTTGGAAGAGGCAGCCAACGATCAGAGTAGGGCCCTGGAGCTCGAGCGTGACAAGCGCCTGGATGCTGCTCGGACCCATAAAAACTCCGAGGCCGATCTCCTGAAAGTAAGGAAGGATCTAAATAAGATGACAAAGGCCAGAGATAGCGCTGCATCAGGCCTAGCTGGCGCTCAAAAACAGGCCGAAGCCTAGACGAGGCGCCTACTTGAAACTGAAAGTCAGCTGAAGATTGCCAAGGAGCAAATCACTGTTCTGAAGAAGAAGTTGGCCGAGGCAGAAGGAGCCAAGAATGTCATGGAGTGGGCCAGGGATGAAGCCTTGAGGGCTAAGGAAGAAGCGGAGTTTGCCAGGGCAGAGGTTGAGAGCTCCAAGGAAAAATTCAAGGAGGCGGCTTTTGCCTTGGGAGTGGTCGAGACCCAGGCCATTCTCAAGGCTCAAGTACCTGGGGTATGCAGACTCTACTGTTCCCAGTCTTGGAATGAAGCCCTCAAACAAGCTGGGGTTGAGGCTTCATCAGATTTGTGGAAGGTGGAGAATGTATACTACCCTCCTGCCATCTGAGGGTCCGCTTCTGCTAGCCCTGAAGCTGATGCTGCCTCTGAAGCGGCTAAGGCAGGCCAAAAGGGGGTCAGCAATGTTCCTGCTCCCCTTGACCAGTTTGCCGAGGAGGCTGAGCACTCTGGGGTGTTAGAGAGAGAGATGACTAGTAACTAGGAAGCACCCCACGAGATGGTGAAGCCTCCGGCCGACCCTCAAGCTTCTCCTGCTGAAAAAGGCGTCAGACTTGGCCTCCCCTGCTGCGCCCTTTGAGGTCATTCATCCAAGCCAGGATCCTCCAGCTTCTGACACAACCTCTTAACAACCCTTTAAGGACAAATTGACAATAAAGCTGAATAATAGGCTTTCTTTATTTGTTCGTATTGCCTCGGTTATTGTTTCCTTTTCCTCTTTTCTTTTTAAGTGTACTTGGACTTTTGTAATGAAACTGGCCTTTTTTGTAATGGAATGTGCTCATTTCTTTTAATGATAATGCCCCATTATTTATTACGTTTTCATGCTTTTACTAACACTTGACTATCCTTAGTAGTGTGCTCCATCCTTTATTAATCGGGAAATTGAGGGTGTTAAATCCACCATGTAAATTTTAATTCAAACTTAAATTGATAATTGAATAACCTCAACAACGAAATCTGTCTTTCATTAGGTGAGCCACCAAAGAATTTATGTTTATAACGCAAACCTCATATTCTCTAGGTTCATAAGTCATGGTAGGATGTGCAAACATACATTTTTCATGAACTTACTGGTCTTAAGGAAATATTATAGTATTGATTTTAAAGGAAAAGTAATTAATGCTTTAAGTGATGCCTTAGGTGAAATGACTTAGGTGTACCTTGAAATGCTTTAAGTGATGCTTATGGATGGGCAGAGTAGATGACCCGAGTAGTCAGGCTCCATTTAGGATCCTGCTCGTCGCTTAGATAAATGTTTAAAGTAGATAATTTCCTCAAAGATTGTGGTCCGGGGATCCGCCAAACATTTGGATTATACTTGTCACGTAAGCTCTTGCTGGAAGTAGTTAGTTTCCCCATAGGTTTGAGTTTAAGGACCATGCAAGACCCTGGATTTGTCTAGTACTTAGGTTCTTCTTGAAGTAACTAGTCTCCCCATAGGTATGAGTCCGAGGACCATGCAAGACCTTAGTTCTGTCTAGTACTTAGATTCTTCTTGAAGTAACTAGTTTCCCGATAGGTATGAGTCCGAGAACCATGCAAGACCTTGGTCCTGTCTAGTACTTAGATTCTTCTTGAAGTAACTAGTTTCTCCATAGGTATGAGTCCAAGGACCATGCAAGACCTTAGTTTTGTCTAATACTTAGATTCTTCTTGAAGTAACTAGTTTCCCCATAGGTATGAGTCCGAGGACCATGCAAGACCTTGTTTCTATCTAGTACTTAGATGGTTGCCAAAATACAAGATATATAATCGTAATAGATTTAAAATTTGAATTAGAGAAATGCTTTTATTAATAATAATATCTTCTCAGGTTATTTACATTCCATGGACGAGGTACAGTCTTTTCATCTAAATCATCTAAGTAGTATGCACCTATCCCTGCCACTGAAGTAATTCGGTATGATCCTTCCCAATTGGGTCCCAGTTTTCCATAGGATGGGTTCTTGGCAGTACCCATAACTTTCCTTAGCACTAAGTCCCCTGGTGTTAGTGGTCTCAGCTTCACATTGACATCATATCCCTGCTTGAACTTCTGGTGGTAATAGGCCAACTGGATCACTGCCTTTTCTCTTCGTTCATCGATCAGATCTAAGCTCTTCCCTAGTAGTTCATCATTAATGCTTGGAGTGAAGGAGCTCGTCCTCAGCATTGGGAAGTTTGCCTCTAGAGGGATAACAGCCTCGGCCCCATAGGTCATGGCAAAAGGTGTCTCCCTTGTTGACCGCCGTGGTGTAGTCCAGTAAGTCCATAAGACGTGTGGCAGCTCTTGTACACATCTTCCCTTGGCGTCATCCAGTCTCTTCTTACGCCCATTGACTATGACCTTGTTGATCGCCTCAGCCTGCCTATTTTCCTGAGAGTAAGCTAGAGTTGAGTACCTGTTTATGATCCCCAGCTTGCAACAGTATCTTCTGAAGGCTTTGCTGTCAAATTGGAGTCCATTATCTGAAATGAGGGTATGAGGGACCCCGAATCGTGTGACAATGTTTCTCCAGATGAATTTCTTAGCATCCACATCTTTGATGTTGGCCAATGGCTCAGCTTCGACCCATTTGGTGAAATAATCTGTACCAACCAACAGATATCTCTTATTTTCTGGCGCCTTGGGAAAGGGGCCTACAATATCTAGGCCTCACTGGGCAAACGGCTAGGGACTGGACAAAAGGTTGAGGACCCCTCCTGGCTGATGAATATTTGGGGCAAACCTTTGGCACTGGTCACATTTTTTAACATATTCTAGGGCTTCTTTCTGCATCCCTGGCCACCAATATCCCTGGTAATGGCTCAGTGTGACAGAGATCTTCCTCTTGTATGACTCCCACAGATCCCTTCGTGCAGTTCTTCAAGCAGTAATTCTGATGCTTTAGGGTGAATACACAGTAAATATGGTCCAGAATAGGAGCGCTTATACAATTTGTGGTCCTTGGACAACTAGAACCGAGGAGCGTTTCTTCGTATTTTCTCAACCTCTGACTTCTCCTCAGGTAGAATATTATCTTTGAGGAATCTCACTATAGGGTCCATCCAGCTAGGACTTACTCTAACTTGATGGATATGAACCACGCCTTTGGCAACCTCATTTGCCCTATCCAGATGCTCAACAAGAATAATTTGAGGCAGACCCCCTACCGAGGAGGTAGCAAGTGTAGCCAATGAATCTACATGGGTGTTTCCACTTCTGGAGACATGTGACAAGCTGAAAAGATCGAAGTATGACTGCAAGCGTTTGACCTGGCTTAAGTACTCTTGCATCCTCACATCTCTGGCTTCTAACTCTCCCTTTACCTGGCCAACTACCAAGCTCGAGTCCGAGAACATCTCTATTGCTTTTCCTCCCATTCTCTGCACCATGGCCATTCCTTGTAACAAGGCCTCGTACTTGGCTTTGTTATTTGTGGCCGAGAACCCAAGTTTTAGGGATTTCTCTATGATAGTCTCCTCAGGAGATACTAAGACTAGCCCTCATTCCGGACCCTCTTTGATTTGCTACGCCATCAACGTACACCTTCCAACATGAGGGTCCTGGCATAGAGATTACCCCAACGGATTTTCCCTCCATGTTTCGCTCCTCTGCTACTATTTCTACTGGTGGTTCAGCAAATTCGGCCACCAAGTTAGTCAGGACCTGGCCCTTTATAGAGGTCCGAGGCATGTACTTGATGTCAAAAGCTCCTAGAATTGTGTTCCATATGGCAATCCTTCCAGTGTAATCCGCAGTCTGAAGTACAGACTTCAGGGGTAGTTGGGTTAGAACAACAACTGTGTGGGCTTGGATATAATAGGGAAGCTTTCGCGTAGCATGGATCATAGCTAGTATGGCTTTCTCCAAGGGTAAGTATCTGACCTTAGCTTCATGTTGTGACTTGCTCACGTAATAGACTGGCTTTTGAAGGCCATTGTCATCCCGTATTAGCACCAAGCTCATTGCATGAGGGGCCATAGCAATATATGCATATAAGACTTCATCGGCCTCAAGACTGGACATGATAGGTACTCCTTGAGTTGCTGGAATGCCATAATACAATCCTCGAACCACTCAAATCCTTTCCACTTGTTGATCAAGAGATAGAATGGTCTGCATCTATCCGCCGACCTAGAAATGAATCGATTCAAGGCTGCAATAATTCTAGTAAGCTTTTGGACCTCCTTGGCATTTTGCGGTGGTTTTAAATTATTAATAGCCTTGACCTGGTCAGGGTTAACCTCAATTCCCCTATGAGTAACTATGTAGCCTAAAAACTTGCTTGATCTCACGCCAAATGAGCATTTGGAAGCATTTAGGCACAACTTGTGCTTCCTTAAGACATCAAAGGTGCTGCCGAGGTCTCCTAAATGCTCGGACACCACTTTACTCTTCACCACCATATCATCAACATAGATTTCGATGCTCTTGCCCAACTACGGCTCAAACATCCTCGTCATCATCCTTTGATAAGTAGACCTTGCGTTCTTCAGATCAAACGATATTACCTTGTAGTGGTAGTTCCCAATAGGTGTCACGAAGACTGTCTTCTCCTGATCCTTCAAGGCTAGTGGTATTTGATGATAGTCTTGAAAGGCATCTAAGAAGCTTATCTGAGGATGGCCCGCCGTAACATCCATCAACTGGTCTATCCGAGGCATGGGGAACGGGTCTTTTGGGCATGCCTTATTTAGGTCCGTGAAGTCTACACATACCCGCCATTTTTCACTTTTCTTCTTGACCACCACGGTGTTGGCCAACCACTCGGGGTAAAAAACCTCTTTGATAGCCCCTGCACGCTTAAGCTTCTTCACTTCGTCCCAAATCTCATCAGCGTGCTCTCTTGAGGCGTGCCGGGGTGGCTGCTTCTTGGGAGTGACGGACGGGTTCACATTGAGATGGTGACAGATGAAGGCTGGATCAATCCCTAGAGCATCACAGGCATCCCAGGCAAATACGTCAATATTTCTTTTGAGAAATTTAATCAACTCCTCCTTCTCCTGAAGAGGCAGCTGAGCCCCGACCTAAAAGAACTTCTCTGGGTCACCATCAATGACTACCTTATCTAGATCTTCACATTTTGCCTCATTGGCAGCTGTATTAGGAGGTGACACCGGGGCCATTGATTGCTATAAGTTCTTTTCAGCAGAGGCCGAGGACTTCGCATCAAGCCGATGTGAAATGGCAGCCACTAAACACTGCCTTGCCGTGGCTTGGCAACCACGGATTTCGAGAACTTAGTCCCCTGACGGGAATCTCACCTTCTGATGTAAGGAGGAGGCGACAGCCCCCAAGGTATGGAGCCAAGGCCTACCGACGATGGCTGTATATGGAGAGTAGGTGTCCACCACGATAAAGTTCACCTCCACTATCTCTGGGCCAGTCTGGATTGGTAGCCTAATCATGCCTTTTGGAATAACAAGCTTACCATCGAAGCTCATCAAAAGAGAGCTATAGGGAATAAAATCTTCAGGTTTTAACCTCAGCCCCTTGTAGAGGTCAGGATACATAACCTCGGCTGCACTGCCATCATCCACCATCACTCTTTTCACATTGTAATCCCAAATTCTGAGAGTGATCAACAGCGTATCGTCATGGGGTTCGGTGGTTCCAATCTTGTCTTCTTCTGAAAAACTCAAGATTGGGTGAAAATCCATTCTGGCCTTCTTTAGCTCTGGCTGGGACTTCTCGGCAGGCAGCTGAGCCACAAATAACACTCGTGAAGGGCGCATGCCTGTTCTTCCTGGCGTGGCCAAGATTACATTGATCGTCCCTACAGGTGGCCTTAGGATAGTATCTCTCTGGAGCTCATGAGGGGTCTGGCCTTGATGACCACTGGAATGATGCAGAAGGTGCTTCAGCTTTCCTTCTCGGACTAGTTGGTCCAGATAGTTCCAGAGGTTCCTACAGTTCTCCGTGGTATGTCCATGGTCCTTGTGGTATTGGCAATAAAAGTTCTGATTGTGCCTCGTGGACTCTCTTGCCATCTTGTTCGGCCACTTAAAGTATGGCTCGTTCTTGATTTTCTTCAACACTCGATGTACTGGTTCTCAGAATACAGCATTGACAGTCTGTGTGTTGGTTGTTCCAGATTGCCCTACGAAATCTCTCCTCGGGCGATTGCTGTTATATCGGTCCGACTTGAAATCCCTCATCTCCTGAGGGGTAACCTTCTCTTTTCCCTTACCTTGCAGCTGGTCTTCCTCTACTCGTTTATACTTATCGATCCGATCCATCAGTTGGCGCACACTGGTGGCAAGCTTGCCAGTCAAAGACTTCCTCAAGCCGTGCTCGGCTGGGAGACTATTTTTGAAGGTGCTGATGGCGACATCATCAAAATTGCCGTCCATTTCATTATACATCTCCCAATATTTGTCCGAGTAGGCCCTTAGAGTTTCTCCATCATGCATGGATAAAGACAATAGCGCACTTAAGGGCCGAGGAGCTCTGCTGTTTGTAACGAAACGGGAGCCAAAGGCTTGGGTTAACTGCCTATACAAATCTATGAAATTCGTCTTTAAGTCATTAAACCACCTTATCGCCACTGGTCCCAAGCTAGATGGGAAAACCTTGCACATCAGCGCCTCGTTTTTAGAATGGACAACCATCCTTTGGTTAAACTGGCTCACATGCTCCGTGGGGTGTGTTTTGCCGTTATAAATGGTGAAGGTTGGCTGCTGGAATCGTTGAGGAAGTGTAGCCCCTTCTATGTGGCGTGTGAAAGGTGACTTGGAGAGTTGATCCAGTGCCCTGCTCATGGCATCGTTTCCCAAGCCCCTAGGAGGTGGGCTTTTATATTTACGCCTTTGGTTGTGCTCTTCTTCGTGAGAGAAGGTCTCACTTGGAGGAGTTCTCGACCTTTGCCTATAGTCATCATTGCTTTCATCATCGGAGGGCATGTTAGGGCTAGAACGAGACCGCCTTCGTTGTGCATGGCGCAGCTTTCTCTTCAAGTTGTCTATCTCTCGTTGCATGGCCTGCTTATCATTCTGTCTTTGGGATATGTGACTCCTATCTTCTTCTGGTTGCATGGACCAGTTGTTATTTTGTCTCTGGAGCATGTGACTGCTTACACGAGAGTGGCTTTTGCTAGTTTGAATGGCGTGCACACTTCTTGATAAGGGCCTAATCCTACTATGCTTGATTGTTGCCCTTACTAACACACAAGTTCTTCCCACAGATGGCGCCAATTGTAGGAACTGGGTTGGAGCACTTCTGCTATTGGATGAGTGATCTCAGGCCCAGCTAGCCCAATACAATAAATTTATAGAGAATGAGTTTAAGAACTAGGCTTTAGTGAGGGTTACAACAACTAGACATGGTTATGAGTGGATTGAATAACAAGGACGCGAAGTAAAGTGTGAAATTCTGTCCCCGACCCTCATCTTAGAAGCTTGTAGTTCTTATTATTTCTTTAGTGTTTGGTTACAAGGGTTTCTAAGATGATACCGATTGCTACAGTCTTCTCTGTTTTTTTTTTCCTCTCTTCCCTTTTTCTGGAGGATTTCTTACATTATATATCCCCTTTCAGTTGATCTTTGCCCTCCGTTTGTTGATCATGTAGGTCACTACTAGAGTGCTTGTCCCATCAGTCGCCTTTCCAAACCTTCTGTGGGTTGCAGCAACCAAGGCAGCACTGTTCAGGGGTCATTTCCTCATTAATGCGGCCAGAACGTTAGTTGTGGGCATTTAATGCAGAGATGATAGTTTCTCCTTGAATTGCTCCTTCACCATGCTCATATGGTTGACCCATGGTACTTGTGCTTTTTCTTGGGATGCTCTAGGAGGCTGCCTTAGATGGCGTGCCGCTCTTCCCTTCTATGATCTTGGTTGGCCGGGAACAGGATTGTCCTCGGCGATGTTTCTTGGCAATTTGGACTTTCTTTGTTCGTTCTCGGACATTTCTTCCTCCTCGGCGTGGGCCTTGGGCTTAGTATAAAATGGGCTGGGGTTGCCAAATTCTTTGACCCACAACTCTTATATGGGTGATTTCTTGGCATACAAGACTCCAAGAAATGGTTTTTATCACCTAGATATGGTGTCCATTTCTCAAAGAAAATGTGTCCTAAAACGTGAGAGAGAGAGAGAGAGAGAGAGATTTTTGTTAATGCGCAGTTGTAGAAAGTCTCACATGTACTGTACAATGTTTTGTATTAGGCCAAACATCAGTTAGGTAATAAGAAATTTTGAGAAAATATCAATTCAATCAAGATACAGAGCATAAGATAACAGTAAAGCATTCTTTAAATATTTAAAAGGGACCAAATTTTTTTTGTTGGTTTTTAGTAGTGAGGATTTGACTTTTCAAGGTTATTTAGATTTAGATTTTCAATAAGACATTGATTATAGAAAATCAACTTCCATTATTGTATTTATTCCTGACAAGGGAGAAGTAAGTTGGAGAAGTTGCAAGCAAGATACTAATTCAGAAGCAAAGTAGGTGGCTACAAGTGAAGCAACAAAAGAAATTGTGTGGATTCACAAGTTCCTTAAAGAACTCGAAGTTGTTCTTTCTATTGAGCCACCCATTAAAATCTTCTGTTTCATTAGTGATGCAATTGCAAATGCAGTGAATTGAGAACTAATTCATGGACAAAACAAATTGAACATAGATTTCAATTGATACATCATATCATACACAGATGTGATGTGACAATAACAATGATTGCCTTAGCAAAAAATGTAGCATATTCGCTAAAAAACGTCTTGCCTCAAAGGGTGTTTGGAAATTATTGTAAGATATTGGAGTGAAATATATGTATGATTGGTTTTGACTACAAGTGGGAGTTAGATTTAATTATATGCCCTCAAAAAACTGATTTTGTAAATCTATTATTTAATAATTAATATCTTTTCCACATACATTATTATTGTAGGTAGATTCATTATTTAGATGTGGCATGCCCCCTTTGTTGAAAAACTATGTTGGTGGTTAAGGAACCAAAGGTAGAGAGTAATACTTTTTCATGTACTTAAATTGTTCTATGTTATGGATATTAACGTAATATCACCACTAGAGCTTACATTTTTTATGCTGCTATTTGATAAAATGATTTATTCCATCATTAAGACAGTGAGCTCATGCAAACAAATGGGGTGTAATGTAACAAGTACACAATAATTAGATCAAATTAAAGCAAGAACGTACACCTTAGGGAGTGGACATTGTTGATTGAAGGTTGTTCTATTACAATTTTCTTATAGTATCAAACATGAAGGTTTGTGTATTTTAACATAAATTTGGTGTGCTAATCGACAATACTTATTTAAAGGAATGGGCATATACATACATACATACATACATACATACATATATATATATATATATATATATATATATATTTGGCTATATGTACAATGAAAAATAAATCCACCAGTCTTTGAAGGAGATAATATATTTAATTTCTTTTCTTATTGGAGTTGGAATCAATAAAAACGAAGCTAGTGACTTTTTCAAAGTGTTGTTACATATATGTTATAAAGAGTTTTCAAAAGCCTCCCCTCACCTAAACTTTTTTTTTTACCAAAAAAAGAAAAAAAGAAAGAAAGAAGTCTTCAAAACTTCTTTTGGAGTTCGACAAAATTAATTAAGAATTTTAGGGTTACAAAAGGTAGGGTCTTGATTCTTGATAGTGATATTAATCCAATCCTAGTGGCTTATGTGAAATATTGTGCCAAAGAAGATAAATATGTAAAAATTCTTGATGAAGGGATTTCACTTGTAATTCTCTAATCTTCATGGGTCAATTGTAATGTGTTGATGAACAATATTGCAATTTATAAAATTCAAAATATTTTCCAGATTTGAATGAACAAATCTAAGAATAATATTGGAAAGAGTTTCAAAGTTAAGTCTGTAACCTCTTAAAGGTATGACTAATCATATGAATGCAGATTAAGATCCCTAATGATCCTGAATCCAACCTCTCAATAGTGTTTAACCCAAGTCTTATAATTAAAAGTTAAGACATATCACAATAGTAGTTAGCCATTAGAAATTTAGAACTACTATGTGTTATTGCAATGGTCTTCAAAATCCGGAGAGAGAGCACTTGAGATGATAAGATAGTTACACATCTTGTCCTTTTTCAAAATATGTGAATTAAAATAAAACTTCATTTGTTATTAATTTCTTAATCTAACTAATAGCAAATTACTCCCTTTTCTCCTGAATTTCTACAGTTGATAAGAGTTATGAATCCAATTCTTCTCAAAATATGTGATTTTGTGGGGGATAACAATCTTTTTATTGAATTAAATAAAATTTTTATTTGTTATTAATTTCACAAACTAAAAAATTACACCCCTTATCACAATCCCCGAGCAAATGAGGGGCCATCCCTCTTCTTGCATTTCTGCCAAAACCATCTATTCATTTCTTTCTCTTATCCATCTCTTTGTATCCATGATAAATCCGGGAGAAACGAATCATAGTATTTGTATGCAGTCCTTTGGGGAGGACTTATAAACAGCAACAGTAAATGCATTAAATAATAAAGAGAAGATTAAGAAATAACCTATTGTTTTAGAACATTTTCTTTCAGCCAGCAACCCTTAAAGAGAAAGGCAAAACCAGAAAATTATCCGGGGGAGGGGGAAAATAAAATGTAATTATTATTATTATTTTTTGACATATCATATATAATGATAATATTGTATTATATAAATTTTAGAAACATAGTTTAAGTGCAAAGTGAAGTATTTTATAAACCAATTTTTTTTAATTGAAATTGTGTGGGATCCGAGGATCGAGGAGTACCAACTGATGATTAATTTGCCTAATCCAGGCCAAGAAGGGTAAGGAAGATCCGAGGACTCCACCTACCCAAGGAGAGTAAGAGAAACATGACAATTGATATCCTGTAAAGGCCCAAGGAGAGGAGAAGAGATAGCAATGGGGGCAAGGATGGTGCACTACAAAAAACGCGGGCTATAGCTGCGTTTTTCAAACGCGGCTATAGGCCCAGTAGAATAAAATTTTTTAGGGCGACCTATAGCTGCGTTTTTTAAAAACGCGGCTATAGCTGACCTTTAGTCACGTTTTTAACCGCAGCTACAGGTAAGCTATAGTCGCGTTTTTAAGAAACGCGGCTATAGGTTCAACAGAATAATTTTTTAAAGGGAGTCTAGTCGAATAAAGATTTTTTAATGGTGACCTATAGCCGCGTTTTAAACGCAGCTACAGGTAAGCTATAGCCGCGTTTTTAAGAAACGCGGCTATAGGTTCAATAGAATAATTTTTTAAAGGAAGTCTAGTCGAATAAAGATTTTTCAATGGTGACCTATAGCCGCGTTTTTGGAAAATGCGGCTACAGCTGACCTTTAGCCGCGTTTTAAACGCAGCTACAAGTTAGCTATAGCCGCGTTTTTCTATAGCTCCAGTCGTATAACTATGTAATTAAAGGTGGGCCTATAGCGGCGTTTTACAGCCGCGTTTTTAAAACCGCCGCTATATGTAACCAAAAAAAAAAATTTCCTTCAGCTTCCCACGTGCCCCCCCCCCCCCCCCTACATCTCCACCTACCCCCACTTTCTTCTTTTCTTTCTTTTTTCTTTATTCAATCTTCCCTCACTCATCTTCTACCGTAACTCTTCAGGTTCTTTCTTTCCTTCTTTTTTTTTTTTTTTTTTTTTCTTCCTTCCTTCTTCACATTTGGGTAACTTTTTTTTTTCCTTTTTCTTTCTTCGTTCTTCACATCTGGGTAACTCATTTTTTTTTTTTTCCTTCCTCACATCTGGGTAACTCTTTTTTTTTTCTTTGTTTCTTTGGAGCTGCTGCTTCTTTTTTCTTTCTTTCTTTATTTTTTTCTTCATCTCAAGCACACTGATTTGTCAATAGATCTAGTTTTTTTTTTTTTTGTTAGTTTATGTTTAGTTAGTAAGAAAATGGAGGAGATGCTGAAAATTTTGAATGAAGTGGATATTCTAGCAATATTTGATTTTGAATTTTTTGGATCTGTGCTTGAATTTGTGCTACTGTGTTGCTGATATTGTGATTATGTTTAAATGGGTATGTGTTCTTATATTTTGGAGCACGTTGTGTATGATTTTGAATTTTCTGGATGTGTTTGTATTGTGAGTATGTTGTGTTTGATTTTGAATTTTCTGGGTTTGTGTTTGATTTTGAATTTTCTGGGTGTTTTTGTATTGTGAGTATGTTGTATTTGATTTTGAATTTTTTGAGTTTGTGTTTGATTTTGAATTTTTTGGATTTGCGTTTAATTTTGAATTTTTTTTATTTGAATTTCGAATATTGAATTTTCTGAAAAAAAAACCCAAAATTTTTTTTTTTTTGTTTTCTGGAAAAAAAAAAAAAAACCCAAAATATATATATTTTTTTGTTTTCTGGAAAAAAAAAAACCCAAAAATATTTTTTTTTTGTTTGTAAAAAAACATATAGTCGCGTTTTTAAAACGCGTCTGAACTCTTTGCCACGCTTATAAACACAGCTCCAAGCTGGGATATAGTCGCGTTTTTTAAAAACGCGGCTATAGGCCAGAATCCTATAGCCGCGGTTAAAAACGCAGCTATAGGTCTGACCTATAGCTGCGGTGTTTAGGCCTGTTGCTCTTACCACCCTGCTGAAGGTGGTAGGAGTTGCTAGCTATGAAGTTACTGTTCAAGGGTCATTTTCACATTAATGCAACTGATAAGGTTGGTGTAGGGCATTGAATGCGAAGGTGAGAGGTACATCCTTCAGGAAACTTCCTCCCACGAGAGCTGAGATGTATGGAAAAGGGATATAAAAGGAAGGGAACCCCCAGAAAAAGGGGGTGAACAATTTCTAAGTAACAAGAGAATAATGAGGAGAATACAAGATTACCTTGTAAAAGAACTAGAACTCAATTTATACACAAGAAGTTAATCCTCGGATCTACCCGAGGAGAACATTATCCTTAATTGATGTCCCATTTACGCTTTTCAATTGCTTAAGACTCTTCGGTCCTAGACTTGGACGTAACCTTGTATTGCACTTGAGTTAGTCACCCAATCTCTTATAAATTCTATTGTTTAGGCTGGATTTGAAGGACAAAGTATCACTAATCTAAGTGGGCTTGGGCCTTTATTTTTTGAGTCACTACATAAATTATTTTTTATAAACCAAAATGTATAGCAAAAAAGTTTCTATTGAACTTAAGAATTTGTTGTAAGATTAAGAAAATATTAGGAACATTTTACCTACTTTGATAATTTCTCATGCAATCACTAAGTTTATGCACAAGAAAATTGATGATGTACAGAAAATTAGTAGTTTGAATGTTCCGAGCTTCAATGATCTAATATCTGCTTGAAAGGCTTGAAAAGAAAAACAAATGATCAAAGGAGACCAGGGCTAACCGGCAAAGAACCCTCTGATGCTTAAGTTAGTTTCTCTCTTAAATTCTGGAGTTCCAACTTTTTGGGAGTTGTCTAAAACTTACCTTCATTTGATGTGAATGAGTGTTTATATAGTGTGCGCTTGAAGCGGTTACTTGTCTTGTAACTTCCCCTATATTTGAGGAGGTATGAGGGTTCAAGGTTAACTTCCATAACCGCTATAGGAGTTAGAATATTTTCTTTTTCTATAACTGCCGTTGGAAGTTAAGTATTAAGTAGGAAGTTATAGCGATGAACCAGGATCTTACTCGTGCCTCGAAATAATAATATGTGGTTCAATTTACTGGCTCTTGTAGATAAATTTCTATGGAATTTTCCAAGTGTCGGGGGTCGTCCAGGCACTTGCCTCATGGACGACCCTTATGCCCATAGACGACCGTCCTATAAAGGATGTTCATTCTTATCTACATGACCTGGACGACTCTCATGGACGAGTTTGGAGATGGTTCAGTTTTTAGCTCACCATCAAAAATAATAATACAAAAACTAACTAGCTCAATTAAAAACTGTAGCCTATGCTATTTTAGAGAATTAAAATAATTAGGTATAAATTATTTGAAATTTCCCTTTCAATATGAACAGCTAAAAAGAATTAAAAAAATTAGGTATAAATTACTAGAAATTTCCCTTTCAATATGAGCAGATAAATTATTTGTAAAAACTAATCGTTTGAAATTCTTAAGAATTCTCTGGGAATTGAAGTTTCCGCTAGAATCCAAAATTGTAGTACTTTTATTTTATACTATCAAAATTGTTTTCTTTAAAGAATGTATCAATAATTTTTAATTCGGACTAATATAATTTTTAATATTTAAATCACAACAAGAATTAATAATAAAGGATCCTAGTTTTTGATAATATAAATTTGATATACTAAGATTATAATTAATAAATCAAAATTTTAGTTTAATATATTGAAGTAATAAGAATATTTTGAATGAAATTAAAAAAAAAGAACTGATTTATTTTATTTATTATTATTATTATTATTATTTTTGCTTTAAAAAAGAGGACATTAATTAAAAACTTTTGAGGTATGAACTATGAAGATTCAACAATTGTATATGGACATCATCGCGTACCCTTAGTGTGGTGGTCACTTCACAAGTATTAAGTATTTGTGGGGTGTGGGGTGTGGGGGGTAAGGGTTGGGGTTTAAGTCTCACAAATATACACTTGTATTAGGTTATAGTAGAATTTCTGTCTTGTATTAAAAAAAAAAAAATTGTATATGGACCGTATGAACTGTAATACAAATGCGTATGGAAAAGAAAAATTCAATAATATGATAGCTGACGAGACTGACGAGTCCGTCCCTCACTGACGATATTGTTCACGGACGATGACACCATCAGGAGTAACAAAATGATCATGCACATCACTGACGAAGGCATTCAGGTCATTCAATGCAGTCAATTAAGCCTAGAACGGTTGAAAGGCCAGCTGTACGGACCGTTGGAACGCATTGATGCCCCATTCACTACTCTCAAACGTTACCAGAAAGAGCATTAAGACCTCCATAACTACTCCAACGGCTAGAGGCCATAAAAGAGTATAAAAAGACCACACATTTGCCAATACCAAGGTACATACACAAACATATTGAAAGAGAACTATTACTTTCTTGCATTCTCCAATTTCTCTGAGATTTCTTTGCATACTAACTTTGGCATCGGAGGCGTGGTGGCAGGCACCACACCGGTGACCCTTCTAGGAGGCTGCAGGTTGGCTTCATCCGACTATATTGACTGACGAGTTCACGCTCCATCAGTTTGGCGCCGTTTGTGGGAACGACATTTTTTCGCATTCAATCGTGAAAAGGTAGTTTCCTCTCAAAATACTTATTTCAGATGGAGTCCAATCAAGAATCCGCAGCCTTGTCGCAGCAAATTCAGGCCCTTGCAGCTACCGTCGAAGAATTGTCCAAACAAAATGAGGAAATGAAGCAGAGACTTCAGCAGGAAGAGAATAGGTCCAAGGGAAATCGAGATGACGAAGGGGATAGCCATAGAAGAATCGACCATCGAAGGCCCACCACTCCAACCGAACAGAACTCGGATCTACTCCAGGAGATGAGGAAGGAGATGGACGAGCTTAGGAACGCAATCAAAGAAAAAACTGAACGAAGTGTGGACCGACTGGTTAGGGCAACAGATTCGCCATTCACTACGGCCGTCCTCGACTGTCCAGTGCCGTCGAAGTTTCGGCTACCCCAACTTGAGCCGTTCGACGGGTTAAAAGATCCCCAGGATCATCTTAACACATTTAAGACGACCCTGGGACTCCAGCAGCCCCCAGACGAGATCTTGTGTCGTTCCTTCCCAACCACTTTCAAGGGAGCCGCACGAGAATGGTTTACAAAACTGCCAACATCGTCCATCGATACCTTCGACCAATTGAGCAATGCCTTCCTGCGACACTTCATTGGAGGACAACGACCAAAGAGAACCGCGGATCACTTACTCACCATCAGGCAGGGAGAGAAGGAAACTTTGAGGTCATATGTGAAACGTTTCACTCGGGAGACACTGGAGGTGGACGAGGCTGATGACAAGGTACAGCTAACAACCTTCAAGGCGGGGTTGAGAACCAGAGGGCTCGTCTCGTCACTTGCAAAAAATCCCCCGAAAACAATGGCTGAAATGCTCCTCAAAGCACAGAAGTACATGAACGCGGAAGACGCGCTGGCCGCCATCGGGGACGTTGAAAGGCCAGGAGACAAGGGTAGAAAGGAAGACGACCGCAGGGGGCAAAAACGCGAGCGTCCAGATCGCCGAATTAGTGACGGAACCAGAGGAAAAGATGATAAGAATTCTCGAATGGTAAAATTTACTCCTCTTGTTATGCCTGTTGACAAAATTCTAACGCAGATTAAGGACGAGCATTACCTGAAGTGGCCACGACCCTTACATTCGTCTCCTAATATCCGTGATAAGAACAAGTACTGCCGGTTCCACAAAGATCATGGCCATTACACCGAGGACTGTCGGGACCTCAAAGAGCAGGTAGAGGAGTTGATACGAAAGGGGAAGTTGCAAAAATTTGTAAAGAAGGGTGACTACAGCAAATTTCGGGAAGGAAACAAAGGCCAGCCTGAAGCTTCGTCAAGAGGGAATGACCGTCAGTCACAACCCCCTCAAAATGTGGTCGGGGAGATACAGACGATCACAGGGGGTCCCGTCACCGGAGGTTCGTTCAGATCCCTTCAAAAAGCATATCAACGTCAGGTGAACAGCGTCCACACGATTCCCCCGTTGAAGCAGAGACGAACCGATCAAGACATGACCTTCAATGAAAACGACGCAAGGGGAGTGAAGCAACCTCACAATGACCCCCTGCTCATAATGCTTACCATAGAAGGGTTTAACACCAAAAGGGTCCTCGTGGACAATGGAAGTTCTGCTGACATTATTTACTTCCCTGCATTTCAGCAATTGAAGCTAGACCCCAGAAGGCTACGTCCTTTCGATTCCCCCCTCGTCAGTTTCAGTGGTGACAGGGTCTACCCCAAAGGCATAGTCACGCTGACAGTGACAGTGGGGACGTACCCGAAGCAACTGACCCGTCAGCTGGATTTCTTGGTAGTGGATTGCCCCTCCTCATACAACGTCATCATTGGGAGACCTGCCCTCAATAAGTGGAAGGCGTCCACATCTACCTACTGCTTAAAGGTGAAGTTCCCCGTGGAGAACGGGGTTGGTGAAGTTAAGGGAGACCAAGTCTTAGCTCGGGAATGCTACCAGGCTGTGTTGGCCGCAAAGGAAAACCACACCTGGATAATTGAAGAGAAGGAGGAGGAAAAGGTAGAGGCTTTAGAAACAGTGCAACTAACCGAGGAAGAAACAGCCAAAACGACCAGGATAGGGACGACCTTAAGTCCCGAAATGAGAAGAAAGCTCGTCCAGTTTCTTAAGCAAAACCTGGATGTATTCGCCTGGAGCCATGACGACATGCCAGGTATATCCCCGGAGATCATCCAACACAAGTTAAATGTAGACCCAGAGAAGAAGCCCGTCAAGCAGAGACGAAGAGTTTTCGCACCAGAAAGAGATCAGGCAGTCGCTGACGAAGTGAAGAAGCTCTTGACTGCAGGTTTCATCAGGGAAGTGTACTATCCAGACTGGCTGGCCAACACTGTTCTGGTGAAGAAAGCAAATGGGAAGTGGAGGATGTGCGTGGACTTCACGGACCTGAACAGGGCCTGCCCGAAGGATAGTTTCCCCCTTCCAAGAATAGACCAGCTGGTAGACTCCACAGCCGGGCACAAGCTATTGACGTTTATGGATGCTTTCTCAGGGTATAACCAGATAAAAATGGCTGACGAGGATGAGGAGAAAACGGCCTTTATCACCAGCCAAGGCCTCTATTGCTATAAGGTAATGCCTTTCGGACTAAAGAATGCAGGCGCTACTTACCAGAGATTAGTGAACAAAATGTTCAGCGGGCAGATAGGCAGGAATATGGAGGTTTACGTGGATGATATGCTCGTCAAGAGCAGGGAAGAGCTTACCCATCTGGACGACCTCAGAGAGACATTTGCCACTCTCAAACAATACCAAATGAAGCTGAATCCAAGTAAGTGTGTGTTTGGTGTAGCCTCAGGGAAGTTTTTGGGATTCATGGTATCCTAGAGAGAAATAGAGGCAAATCCGGAGAAGGTTCAGGCCATAATCAACATGGCGTCACCAAAGACCGTCAAGGAGGTCCAAAAGCTCACTGGACGGATCGCCGCCCTCAACAGATTCGTCTCCAGAGCAACGGATAAATGCCTCCCCTTTTTCAAAACCCTGAAGCAGGCCTTCGCCTGGACCGACGAATGTGAAGCGGCTTTCCAAGAGCTTAAGCGCTATCTGAGCAATCCACCTCTCCTAAGCCCGTCAAAAGAAGGAGAGAACCTGTATCTATACCTAGCTGTTTCGTCCACAGCCGTCAGCGCAGCCCTGATCCGCGAAGAGAACAGAATACAACTCCTCGTTTATTATATTAGTCAAGCCTTCCAGGGGGCTGAGTCCAGGTACCCAAAAATCGAAAAAATCACGTTCGCGTTGATAGTTGCCTCACGTAAGCTCAGGCAGTATTTCCAGGCAAATCCAATCTGGGTAATGACGGACCAACCTATCAAGAAGTCCATGAGCAAACCCGAGGCAGCAGGGAGAATGGTCCAATGGGCAATCGAACTTAGCCAGTTTGATATAGAGTACCATCCCAGGGCAGCCATTAAAGCACAGGCTCTGGCAGACTTTATCGCCGAGTTCACCCTTCCGGACGAACAAAACCTTGCCAGTAAGGGTAAACCTTGGGTAATACAGACCGACGGTTCGTCAGCCCAAAAGCGGGGAGGAGTAGGGGTCGTCATAACCACCCCCGACGGAGAAGTGTTGAAGTATGGAGTTCAGCTGATATTCCCGGCGACGAACAACGAAGCCGAGTATGAGGGGATTCTGACGGGGTTGAGGCTAGGGAAAGTTTTTGGAGCAAAGACCCTATTAGTCCAAAACGACTCAAAGCTAGTAATTGGGCAGATCAAGGGAGAATACGAAGCAAAGGAAGAAAGAATGCAGAAATACCTCAGGTTGGTGAAGCACTTGACTCAAGAGTTCGAAGAGGTAGAGTTCATCCAGATCCCCAGAAGCCAGAATATGGCAGCGGACGAAGTATCGAAGATAGCCTCGTCGAAAGAAACGGGGTCGAATGCAGACCTGATGATGGAAGAACAGAAGAACCCCAGCATAGAAGAAGTTTCAACCTTTGCAATCCAGAGCACAAGTAGCTGGATGTTGCCCATTGTATCCTTTCTTCAGGATGGACACCTCCCTTAAGACACAAATGAGGCCAGGAAGATCAAGAAGAGGTCTGCCAGATTCACAATTCTCAATGACACTCTGTACAAGAGGGGCTTCTCCATGCCCTATTTAAGGTGTGTGAACGAAGAAGACGCTGAGTACATCCTAAGAGAGGTCCATGAAGGGATCTGCGGAGATCATGCAGGCCCGAGATCCCTGGTAAGCAAAATTATGCGAACAGGTTATTTTTGGCCTACTATGCAGGTGGACGCAATGAAGTTCGTCAAGAGATGTGACAAGTGTCAGCGATTCGGGAACATTCAACGACTGCCAGCCGAAAGACTGACGACGATAGCGTCCCCATGGCCATTCGCACAGTGGGGAATCGACATCGTTGGCCCATTCCCCTTGGGTAAAGGTCAGGTAAAATTTTTACTCGTCGCTATAGATTACTTCACAAAATGGGTTGAGGCAGAGCCAATGGCGATTATCACGGAAGCAAGGATCCGGAGCTTCGTATGGAGGAACATAGTCTGCAGATTCGGGATTCCAAGGACGATAATATCAGACAACGGACGACAGTTCGACTGCCAAGGCTTCAAGGACTTCTGTTCTGGACTAGGCATCAAGAACCATTTCTCATCGCCAGGCCATCCTCAAGCAAATGGACAGACAGAAGTGACGAACCGGACTCTACTCAAAATCATAAAGACAAAACTGGATGATGCAAAGGGCTCTTGGCCAGACGAACTACCCAACGTCTTGTGGGCATACAGAACAACAGCGAGAACCCCGACGGGAGAAACCCCGTTTAGACTTACTTACGGAACTGAAGCAGTGATCCCGGTCGAGGTCGGAGTAACCAGCACCAGGCGGGAGATGTTCAGCGAGGAAGACAATGACGACCGTCTACGAGTCAACCTTGATTGCCTGGACGAAGTCAGAGATAAAGCCTGCAACAAAATGGCGGATTACAAGAAGAAGATGACAGAGTATTACAATAAAAGGGTGAAGCTCCGACGACTCAACATCGGCGACCTCGTCCTACGTGAAGTAACACTCGCGACCAAGAATCCAGCTCAAGGGAAACTTGGCCCCACATGGGAAGGGCCGTACCGGGTTGTTCATTACTCCAGACAGGGAAGCTACCATCTTGAAACTCTGGACGGACAAAGACTCCCGAGGCCATGGAACATTGAGCACTTAAAGAAGTACCATCAATAGACGTAACAATCAAATGTACTTGTTATCAAAATCAATAAAGAATCCCTTCAGCTGATATTGTTCTGTGAGCAGGTATATGCAACCGAAGGTAACTGACGAAGGCAATGTCCCTAATAAGGGTGTAAGCCACGAAAGGCCAAAAATGGCTAAGTAACAAAATTCCACATAGAATGGATGTAAGTTACTGACGACCATAAAAAAAAATGGTTGAAATGAAGCTAAGTAACAAAATTCCACATAGAATGGATGTAAGTTACTGACGACCATAAAAAATGGTTAAAATGAGGCTAAGTAACAAGATTCCGCCTTGACGGATGTAAGTTACTGACGATAATTAAAATCCCTAAAAACGGGTAGAAATCATTAAAAGCCAGAAATGGCTAAGTAACAAAATTCCGCTTGACGGATGTAAGTTACTGACGATGACTAAGATCCCTAAGAACGGATGTAAGTCACGAAAGGCCAGAAATGGCTAAGTAACAAAATTCCACATAGAATGGATGTAAGTTACTGACGACCATAAAAAATGGTTGAAATGAAGCGGAGTAACAAAATTCCACATGGAGTGGATGTGTGTTATTAACAAAAACGATACCTACAAAGTAAAGAGATGGACCCTACGTAGACGGGCGCATCGCGAACGACGACCAAGCAAACACAAGCATAAGTAAGTACACAGGAGCAAATCAAATTAAAAAGCCCAAAAAATAACGGGCAATTCACAAAGTGTTTTTACAAGACCCATAAACGCTGAGCCAAAAGCTTCGTCCTTAAAATAAATTTAAAAAAAAAAAAAAAAAAAAAAACGACCCAAAACACAGTGGGTATCCAAAAAGAAATTTTTTTTTTCCTAAGTATCAGGTACAGGCAGCATCATCAACAGAAGGAACGGTGCCAACAGGAGCTGCGTCAGTAGGAGCTTCGTCCACAAGGGCATCGTCCACAGGAATCTCATCACCAGGAGCGCCCACAGAAGCTTCAGGCTCAGGAGCAGGAGGTCGGGCGGCTTCATTTGCGGCCATTTCCTGATCCACCTCCTCCAGGTCCAGCTCCTCCATATTCACCCCTGAAGGGTGCTTCACGAGGTACCTCCTCAGGAGCTCGAAACCCTTAAAGTACCAACTGAAGAGCACAGTGTTATACTCGTCAGTGGTTTGGAAGGCTTCAACGGATCTGGCGGCTATGGTCTTGAGACTCTCCCTGGCCCCAAGGAGTTGATCGTCCTTCTCCTTAGTCAGCTGGCGCTCAACCCGGAGGTCACCGTTTAGCTTCTTGACCTGCTCCTTCAGAGTGTTGTTCTCACCCATGGAAGCAATAAGGTCTTTCTTCAGCGATGAGTTCTCTGCCTCCAAGACCTCCATCCTAGACGTCATGGACGCCACCTTGGCTTCCTGAGTAAAGAACTCAGAAGAAAGATGCAAACTCTCCCCTAGCACCTGGACAAGCTTGTGCACCTGACGAGCCACGATCTCGTTGAAAGGGATTCCAGATAAAGCCTGCAAATCCGCAGATGTCACTACCTCGTGGGCTCGGTCTACGGCCATCTTCTCGTCATTCCACAGGGTTGATGAACGAAGAGCAGTTTTCTCCTTCCCTTTCTCAGTCAGCCGCGGCCTTTTTGAGGCAGGAGTGCCACCTATCTCCTCCACAGAAACTGTAGGAGAAGCTGTTCTCGTCGTCTCACCCGCGGGAACGACTGGACGAACAGAGGGAGTTGGAGTAGCATGACCTCCCTTCCCAGTCACGCGTACGCTCTTTGCTCCCAGACTCGACAGAGGCTCGTCTTTCTTGGATCTCATCTTTGCGTACATACCCTTGTTAAATTTGGTCATCATCTCTGCAAGGGAAAAACGCTAAGTAAAAAAAAAAAAAAAAAAAAAGGGAAAGTAAGTACTGACGGATTTAACACTTACTCTTTTTTCCTTCGATGTCAATGTTACGAAGGACGACTGCAGAGGGATCAGGACCGAGGCAGTAGAAGGCTAACGTTCTGGGGTCAACAAGCTCGTCCCAACTCTCAATCGTCAGTGCGTAATCAATCGCCTTCTGGACCCGTTCTCTATACCTGCTCTTGAGCTTGGGTCGTTTCTTAGCTGTAAAAAAAAAAAAAAAAAAAAAAAAAAGAGTGTTAATAGCCATGAAAGAAAACACAACAAAATTCAAATGACGAGGATGGAGGTCGACGCACCTAAAGTCGGGGTTTCCCACCGACGACGCAACCTTGGGATATCACCCCAAACCCCTCCAGAGGCCGTCTCAAAGTCATCCCCAGACACAAAGAAGAATCTGGACTTCCAGTACCTGAAGGACGACGGTAAACCCTTGACGATCCTGGTCCTTCTCTCCCAGGGCACCAATTCGTAATAACCATACTCTTTCGATGCCTTTAAACGATACATGTAGACAAGCTCGTCTATCCTAAGCATGTCCCCGTCATTAGCGGCCAACCAGATCACCATACAGCTGACCAAGATCCGCCACGAATTAGGCATGAGTTGCCCGGGGGCAACATCTAAATGGTCCAGGAGTTCCATCAAGAAGGGGTGGACGGGAAACCTCAATCCACAGACGAAGGCAGATTCGTAAAAACAAATCTCCCCAGGAAAGAAGTGACAGGCCCGGTCTGCCTCACTAGGCAGACGAACCCTAACTCGCTCTGGGAACTGAAACCTGTCCTTGAACCTACCCAGCGCGTCGGCATCCAAACCACACTCCTCCCCAAGAGCATAAAAAGCCCTAACTTCTCGATGCGTGGAGACGGCTGTGTCTTCCTCCACAGGATTACCGCTAGACGATAACCCAGTCGCGAGCTCACTGGATCTAACCTCAGATGCCATCCTACCCTCCCTCACCAAATTCTCGAACCAGTCTATTGACTGACGAAGCAACGGCAAGAGGTCAGCCAACACCACAGCCAGACAACTACCCTCGTAAACAAAGTTTTCTAGGTATGGAAAATTTCCTAATGAACCTCCTAATCGAGCAAAAAGAAACGATATGGAGGGGCAAACTATCCTAACCTCAGGGCTACCAACCATAAGTAAAACAGAAAAATCTAAGAAAACCTAGAAATCCCTAAACCCGTCGGAGCAAGCACAAAGAGAGAAAAGATGGGAAAACTCAGCAGATCCACCAGCAAAGATACAAACAAAATATGAAAAAGAATGAGTGGGGAACACACCTCAGAGAAGATAACTGCCGCCGACGACGCACCGGTAGGGAGGAAAGTTGCAGAGAATGGTTGGCGAAGAAGATACCCAGAGAAAAAAGTAGAAGTTCTTAAGAAAAGGTGAAAAGGAGGAGTGAGAAGAAAGGAGGTTTAAAAATGAGGCTTGGGAAACTGAAAAATCAGCGGGAAACCCAATAGTCCCCATTATTCGGACATTAACTCCACCAGCCAGCACGCGCCACGTATGCCACGTTCTATGGAGCGCCGTCACTTCGCACTTAATGAGGAACAGAATCCCAAGAGTCATCTGCAACACGAGACCTTTCAGATTCTATAATCGTCAAGAACATGACGAACATAGAATCCGGGGGCAACTGACGAGACTGACGAGTCCGTCCCTCACTGACGATATTGTTCACGGACGATGACACCATCAGGAGTAACAAAATGATCATGCACATCACTGACGAAGGCATTCAGGTCATTCAATGCAGTCAATTAAGCCTAGAACGGTTGAAAGGCCAGCTATACGGACCGTTGGAACGCATTGATGCCCCATTCACTACTCTCAAACGTTACCAGAAAGAGCATTAAGACCTCCATAACTACTCCAACGGCTAGAGGCCATAAAAGAGTATAAAAAGACCACACATTTGCCAATACCAAGGTACATACACAAACATATTGAAAGAGAACTATTACTTTCTTGCATTCTCCAATTTCTCTGAGATTTCTTTGCATACTAACTTTGGCATCGGAGGCGTGGTGGCAGGCACCACACCGGTGACCCTTCTAGGAGGCTGCAGGTTGGCTTCATCCGACTATATTGACTGACGAGTTCACGCTCCATCAATAGCAATCAAGACACAATTTCTAACAGAGATATCTAATGTTCAAATTCTTCCCTCTCTCAACTATTGAGCTACTAAAAATAAAAAACCAATATCATAGCAAAACTTGAGAAAAAGATCCCGCAACGTCTTATTGGGGCTAATTAGTTGAAAGTGAATAAAAATTGCAAATCTAACATAAATTATAACATGGTTGGACGGGTTAAATTTGTACCCTTTTTAGGTTTTGGTATAACTGTTTATTCATAAGAACAGATAAAGCCGAAAGTATTAATATTCAATAATAGATGTAAATTACATATTTTAATTTTGTCCCTAATAGCCTAAGTGGAGGGAGAGAGGGAGGAACTACCTTTGATGTAACAGATGTTATATGAGATAGCAATGTGCTACCGTGCCTAAGGTGCGGGTGCCATACGTTGTTTTAGTATGGCGGCTTCAAATTGAAGCCAAGGCTAAAGCTCTGTTTATTCGTCTGAGTCTGAGTAGAATATGATTTATTCAAAATTATAACGTTTTCATTTCATAAAAAAAATCATCGTCTTTGATTTTTGGTTGGATAAAGGGTTTATGACAATGATAGGTTCATTATATGGGGCAAGGGTTGAGTCTAGTACTTTGTGTGTTCACATCAATTATTTGTCACGTATTCATATATATCTCAACAAATCCAATGCACTAATGCATCGGACTGAAGTCGCGTCTCATTATATTAGAGGGAGAGATGACATGAGTTTAAATCTTCTGTCCTACTCTCTTTATCCCATTTTATGTTCCACAAATAAAAACTTGACGTGACGCAATAAAGTACATGATAGGAATTTTTCTCTTGTGAGCTTTCGTGCGCGAAACCTACGTAGATGAAAACCTAATGCCTATCTTCGTATAGGCCTCCTTTTCCCCACGGCGGTGGAACCATGGAAGAGCTCACAGGCAAGTGGGCTCGTCTCTCACTCAACACAAGGGAGTGTCAAATGATCCCTTTGGCTCTTGGTGTGGAGAACAATAGTAAAATCTTAGTGGCCAAACTGTTCACAAAGTGACGAGTCAGCATGGAAGCACTATCACGCAGGTCTATAATGGATTTCGAGGTTCGTGACCTCACTTCCAACACGGTACTCATCCTTTTCTCCGACGAAGCCGATGTGATGAAAATCATCTCTCAAGGACCATGGTTCTTTGATAAATATTTGATTGGCCTCTATAAACCCAGTGAGTCGGAGTCCGTGGATGACGCTAGGTTTGACACCGCCTCCTTTTGGATTCAAATCCACAATCTCCCACTCAGTTGCATAAATAGAGTTAACGCGGAAGCCATTGGATCTTCGCTTGGTCGGGTCGAACAGGTGGACGCCTCACTAAACGGTGAGTGTCGTAGCCGCTACATTGAGGTCCGAGTCACGATTGATATTAAGCAACTGCTCTGCCGTGGCCGCTTCGTGGACATGGGTGATTCCGAACCCTTCTGGGTCTCGTTCCAATACGAGCGCATGTCGGTGTTTTACTATTGGTGTGGGCTTATAAACCATGACGAGAAGGACTGTAAATTGTGGATGGACAGCAGCGAAACATTGACCAAGGACACCTAGCAATACGAACCATGGTTAAGAGCTACCACGACAAACCTCCAGCAACCTCAGGTCGTGCACACTAAGGCCACGCCTTCCACGACACCGCCATCCACCCACCGCCTAGCACCATCCCCTACCATTTGATCCTCACCACCGATGGAAAGTGCCCAAAACTCGCCGAAATATCCTCTATCCTTCTCACCAATAGAATATCCCGTGATCTCAGCCCCACACCCTGAAAGCACGCCGGCAAATAAGGACATCCTATCTGACTCGAATCTCTTCTGTACACACCTTACAGAAATTGACCAAGCATTAAATTCCTTTCAAAATTTAAACAAACCAACACCACCTACACAGCTAGCAAACACCTCAGTCACACATATTCCAAAATCTCCATTAACTTGTCCTCTAAAGTCAACCACGACCCACCAGCCTAACACTTTATCCACCATAACTGACCACGTTACCTCTCCAGTACACAAAAAGTCCAGCAACCCCACAACATCCACTTCCCTTAACCCGATGGGCCCACAAATTGGTTCTTGGCGTAGACTTATGTTGTTTCGATAGATAATGGACACTAATGGGCCCAATATAGATATTTTGAGTTCAAAACGTAAAAACTTAGATGAGGTGATCATGAAGGACACTCTTGATGATAAGAAGCAAAAGATGCTCGATGATGAAGCACGTACCTTGGGCAAGCTCATGGCTGCTTGGTAGAACCGCCAGACACAATGAGTATTTTGAGCTGGAACTGTCGGAGGCTTGGGAACCCCCATACAGTAAATGCTCTTAAGAGAGCATGGAATAAAAAAGCTCCCATTTGTGTCTTCTTAATGGAGACCAAACTCACTACAGAGCAGTTGAACAACATGAAGCAAAATTGGAAATACAGCCAAGGCTTGGTGGTTTCTAGTGACGGTTCTAGTGGTGGCCTAGCGCTATTATGGAAACCCGACACTCAGGTACATGTCAAAATTTTTTTCCCGATGGTATATTGACGCCCATATAGTTTGTGATTCAATAGGTGCAAAGTGGAGGCTGATTGAATTCTATGGCCACCTCGATACAAGCAAGTGGGAAGAGACATGGGCATTACTAGAATCCCTTGGGCGTTCAAGTACTCTACCTTGGCTATGTTTGGGGGACTACAATGAGATACTCAGCCAAGCGAAAAAGGCCGGAGGATGCCTACAACCAGCTAGACAGTTGGACCGTTTTCGCATGGCAATCTCACACTTTGCTTTCCTGGATTTAGGTTATCGTGGCTCTCCATTCACATGGTCACGAAACCACCCCACTAAAGGTCGCATTCGTATACGCCTAGACAGGGCTCTTGCTACCGCTGCATGGAAATTAAAGTTCCTCGGAGCATCAGTCCAACACCTTTCCATGTCCACCTCAGACCACTCCATGATTGCTGTTAGTATGCCATCTTCTAAGCCCCGCTACAAACGCCCTAGGCCACCATTCTTCTTCGAAGCAATGTGGCTTCGTGACCCATGTTGTGCTGAAATAGTGGAAGATGCTTGGATGGAGGGACTTTACCAACCAAATGGTGCCCAGATTAGCAGCCTTGTCTGCATGGAATAAAATTGAATTTGGGCACGTTGGAAGGCAGATTACAAGGCTGGAAAAAGAACTACAAACTTTAGAGCAACATCATCGACCAAATCATGAGCACATTGAGGAGGTTCGAAAAGCTCTGAACTATTGGCTTGATGCTGAAAATACAATGTGGCACCAGAGGTCCAGGCACCTATGGATCACCGATGTTGACCGAAACACTTCTTTTTTCCACCAAAAAGCATCGAACTGCAAGGATAGAAACTTCATTAGAGGTATTACATATCACAATGGGGTATGGCAAGAAGATGATCATGCCGTGGAAAGGATTTTTCTGAACTACTTCAATTCCATTTTTCGGTCTAATGGCCCTACTGACACAGCTCCCATAATAGCAACAATACGTCCTGTGGTCATTGACCAAATGAATGAGTACCTTTGTCAAACTTTCCAAGCGGATGAAGTACACAAGGCATTGAAGCAGATGCACCTAAAGAAATCTCTAGGACCTGATGGTATGCCCCTACTTTTCTACCAACATTTCAGATCTCTAACAGGTGAGTGTGTTACTAAAGCTGTCCTTGATTTTTAAATTTGGGAGTCATACCCCCTAAATTTAATGACACTCATATTATCCTCATCCCAAAGGTGAAAAACCCTACAAAGATAACACAATATAAGCCCATAAGCTTAAGCAATGTCATCTCTAGACTGTCCTCTAAAGTTATTGCCAATAGACTCAAACGCTTCCTACTAGATATTATTAGTGAGAACTAGAGTGCTTTTATGTCCACTCGCCTTATTACTGATAATGTGCTAGTAGCTTTTGAAACAATGCACCACCTAAATAAAAAACGGAGTGGACGGGTTGGGGAGATGGCTTTAAAACTTGATATGAGTAAGACTTTTGATAGAGTGGAATGGGGCCGCCTTCATGATATAATGTTGAAAATGGGCTTTAACACTAAATGGGTGAATCTTATACTGCTTTGTGTTACTTCTGTTACTTACTCCATCAGGATCAATGGCAACCCTCATGGCCAAATTACCCCTACGAGAGGCTTGTGGCAAGGAGACCCCATATCCCCTTTTCTTTTCTTGTTTTGTGTAAAAGGATTATCAGCTCTCCTCACTCAAGCCACTATGAATGGAGCAATCCAAGGTGTTGCTGCATGCCTATGGGGCCCACGGATCTCAAACCTCTTTTTTTTTGCAGATGATAGCATAATATTTTGCCGAGCCACTAGTGATGATTGTGCCCATCTAAGACAAATTTTGGAGACCTATGAACATGCAACCAGTCAGCAACTCAATCGTGAAAAGACTTCCTTATTCTTCAGTTAGAACACACCTCTTGAGACTCAAGAAGACATAAAACAACGTTTTGGGGCTGAAGTTATCAGGCAACATGAAACTTACTTGGGATTACCTTCCTTTATAGGTCGATTAAAGAAAAATACCTTTAGGGCCCTAAAGGAAAGACTTGATAATAAGCTCTCTGGGTGGAAGGAAAAGTTGCTCTCACAAGCTAGGAAAGAAATACTCATCAAGGCCATAGCACAAACCATCCCCACCTATACAATGAGTGTCTTTAAACTTTCAGACACCCTTTGTGATGAGATGGCTAGTATGGCCCGTAACTTTTGGTGGGGACAAAAGGAAGGACGAAACAAAATGACTTGGTTGAGTTGGGATAAAATTTGTACACCCAAAAAAGATGGAGGCTTGGGGTTTTGTGATCTCAAAGCTTTCAACAAGACACTCTTGGCAAAGCAGGGCTGGCACCTCCAAACCAATACACATTCCTTACTTCACCGTGTTTTCAAGGCACGTTACTTCCCTGACCATGATTTCCTCCATGCTGAACTTGGACAAAAACCCTCCTATGCTTGGAGAAGTATAATGTCAGTACAGGACATTGTTAAAGCCGGACATAGATGGCGGGTGGGTGATGGCACTTCGATACAGATTTGGAGAGATAAATGGCTCCCAAAACCTTCTACATTCCAAGTCATCTCTCATCAAAACACTCTGACTGCTAATGAAACTGTTTCGGAGCTTATTGATGAAGTCACAAGAGAGTGGAAAATCGACCTGGTTAAACGTGTCTTCCTCCCCGATGATGCTCAAGCCATACTTGGCATCCCACGTAGCAATAGACGCACAAAAGACTGCATGATATGGGCTTACACAACTAAGGGTACTTTCACTGTAAACATCGTCTACAAAGTTGCCTTATCTCTAATCCCATCGAAGACGATGGAGGAAGCCTCACACACCAACAACCAAGGTCAGTTCTGGAGAAAAATATGGAGCCTTAATGTCCCGAACAAGTTGAAAACCTTTGCATGGAGATCGAGTAGTAATATTCTCCCTACCAAGTCAAACCTCTACTCTCGCCAAGTGCTAGACGATCCCACCTGCGATGCATGTGGATGGCGGCTGAAACTAGCAGACATCTCTTTTGGGAGTGCACATGCGCAAGTGATGTGTGGGATGCCACGGGTATCCCCTTTGACAACAAGGATGTACACTACAGGGACTTCATTGACATTCTATGGTATCTCATTTTCATGCAACACATTGGCCAGGACGTGCTTGAGCTTGTTGTCATTGCTGCATGGTGTATATGGTACAGCCGAAACAAAGCATGGCATGGCTCTCCAAGGCAGTCCACCAATGAGGTCTTACACAAGGCTCGCACCATTCTTGAGGACTTCCAGGCAGCCCACTTCAAGCGCCCTTAACTCATGAGCCCACCAGATGCTTGTTGGATCCCACCCTCATACCCGTGGTTCAAGATCAACACCGACGCAGCACTCTTTAAGGATCTCGGAACAGTGGGCATCGGTGCTGTCATCCGTGACCACGAGGGAGCAGTCATTTGCCGCCTTAAGTCAGCACTTGCACCTACCTCTGGGTTCCTTGGAAGCAGAAGCAAAAGCCTTGGACGTGGCGATCTCGTTTGTATGGAATATAGGCGTACGTGACGTGATTTTTGAGACTGACTCCAACATGGTTTTTGATGGTGTTACAAAAAGCCAACTGCTAAACTCGTTCATATAGCTCGTCCACAGGAAAGCGGCCCCATTTGTTGTAAGCTCGTCCATCCGTCTGTCCAGATGGACGAGCTCGTCCAAGGATTCACTCGTCCATCGAAATAGTAAGATGGACGAGTGTCCTGAAAATCTCTTGCACTCCACTTTTCGATTAGACTATAACCGTTCCTCCTTTGAAAACGGTTATAATCGATAGAACCCAAATGAAGTAACCTCCAAGGCAGTTATGGGAGTTACCTCAGAATCCTCCAAACTACACAACGCATGGAGAAATAACTGCCTCAGAGAAAACTATATAAAGGCCCTTCTATAGAAACATCGGAGGTAATTCAGAATTTTCTCAAAAAAACTTTTCCCTTTACTGAGAATTACAAACTCTCTGACTTCACCATCGGAGGATTTTTGGCCGGCCTCCACCGGTCTCCTCTGACTACTTGTTTGTTATTTTCAGGATTCTGCTTGTAGATCGTTAACGCTTGGAAATTTTAGCCCACTGATTTATTGGATTCATCAGTTTTCACTATTCTATCATCCTCCACCACACCACCAGCTGCAATTGTTGACGTCATGGAAGGCATTCAGCTTAGTTGCATGATTTTAGACGCTCTCAAGTTCAACACGTGCGATGGCAAGGCAACAAACCGGCACATGCTTTAGCATAGCATGCCAAGGGTATTCATAGCTTTGTAACTTGGATAGAGGGATGTCCACATTTTATTGAATCTTTTGTGTTCATGATGCTATGTACTTATCCTCTTCGTAATAAAAGTTGTAGTATTTCTCATCAAAAAAAAAAAAAAAAATAATAATAATAATAAAATAAAAACTTGACATATGTCTATCTATTTAATTAATTACTAATTTTTTGCATTTCTTAATTTAGTTACCTTAATTAAATAAAAACTTAAAAATTAAGAGTTTGGCTTACTTCTAGTACTTTTTTAACTAGACATGTCCTTTTGTTTTAAATATATAACGGCAAGTGGTAATGAGTTTTAATCCTCACATTTTATTTGTGGAATATAGAGTAGAACAGAGAGAATGAGACATAAGATTTGAACTCAAATGACATGATTTAATTAATTCCACTAGTTTTCACAATGCACGGATTAAATATTCACCAAAAAATAACTAATAGTGTGTTTGAGTTTCTATCCGGAAAAAAAAAAGTGTGTTTATTTTAGGGAGGGATTTATAGGCATGATTTGGTGACCTTATAAGATTATATTTTAACTTATGTTAGGGTAAGTAGATACTTTGCCCTTTATTTTCTCAAGAAAGAAGAAGATACTTTTCCCTTTTAATAAGAAGTCTTATCATAGGTGCATTTTGTGATGTTATCAGTTGCTACTGTATCAGAAATTATGCCGGTTAACTTGGCAGTCAAAGTAGCCTAGGATAACAATAACAATCACAATCAAGTGATTATTGAGGGAGAAAAAAAGAAGAAGAAGCTAGGTGGAAGGAATGAAAGAAGAATATTGGCCTATCTGCATTGGGAAGCTCCTGAGATAGTTTTGAATAAAAAAAATTAAAAAAAGTCATATGAAAGTTTTTATTGCAGCAAACAAACAGAAACTAGACATTTACAACAGCACGGATCCTATCAAGATCATCAAAAATATACATCACAAAAGGCTTTAGGTCTATTCAACAATTCAAAAAAAAAAGTTTTGAATGGTTAATAAGTTAGTATCTTCTCCGTTTAAGCCCTTCATATTTGGGCCGGAGGAATTGTAAGTTTGTAATAGTGTTGTGCATGTCCTTGTAAATGGAGAGGGTGGTTTTGGTATGGGATTGAATGACTTATTATTGTTGTGGCCTTGGACTTTTCACTTTTAATTGACAAATCAAGATATAACTGTCTGACCTTTATTTCATTCAATGAACATTTTACTTTATAAAAAGAAAAAAAGAAGTGTAACAGCGATGGTGACTTAAATAATTTACTTTAAATTACTGTGTTCCATTCCACGATCCAAATTGTGTTCAAGATAGTACAATAAAAAGTATGTCTGACCCACCATTCCCAAATTAATCAATAATTGTAGAAATGATTGTACCAAACATTTGCGTGTCATTCTTGAACTTTCAATACAGAACTGTTTATTCTTTTCTTGATAGTTTGCAGAAACATGTCTATAACTAAGAATTCTTATATAAAAATAGAGTCTATAACTAAGAATTTATTGGCTTCCCATGCAGTGCTCAAGTTGATGTAACACTTTGATAGCTTAACTTCCATTAACTTTCTTGCAGTCCGACCTAATCTCCCCACTGCTTCCGGTTAGAGGGCTTATATTTCCCATGTTTATCATGGACTGAGCGAAGCTTTGAAAGAAAGCTGTTTGGTTGCTGCTAAAGCTATTAACAATGGAGACAGTGGCAGAACCAGTGGTGGAGAACAACTCTTGGTCTGATTGGAGAAGGCCTTGATTGTTTTGAAGGTTAGTGAAGTAGTTGTTGTCAAAACTATCTGGGGTTGAAGGATCAAGGTTGGCTAAAACAGTTCCACTACCATTTTGGGGACATGTTTGCTGGAGTGTAGCCAAGTATGATGAGCTTATTGTCGGGTCAGGGTTGCCTGTGCCGTTGAAATTGTATAACCGGCCAACGAATAAGCGACATTGAGCACGTCCAAATGTGTGAGCGCCTGTCAAATTTGTCAAACATGGTTAGTAAGATCTGCAATGGAAATTGGTCAAACATGCTGAATAAGATCTTTCTTTTTATTATTATTATTATAATATAGATACTATAAAGTTTTGACCTATAAGTTTGCACTTTGATGATTACTCTTTATAATCGAACGAAGACATCAATTGATTTTTAATGTAGGTAGGATTCGAATATCATATTTCTAATCCACAACAAGAAATTACCAATTGAGCTAATCGGAACTCACGATGAATAAGATGTTCAAGTACCTAATCAATTGTGTTTGAGTATCTTGCATATCACATTTAGCACATGTTTATAATCAAGAAATATTAATATCATTGTTAATTATTTTAGTCCAATCAAGAGATTCTCTTTTATATCATTGTTAACTCTTATACATTTTTTATTACAATTTTTTTTACAATTTGTTGTGGTGGTTGACTGTGAGTGTTAAAAAATCATTTTCATATAGATCCATCACTTACAGTTGATCACATCAAAATTGTGGCATAAAAGTTGTGTCCTTAAATTCATTTGCACAAACCCAAAAATTGCACTAAAGTTATAATTTCAAATTACAATTTCAGCGTAATTTTTGGGTGTAATAAGTGGCGTGTGACCATCATTTTCCTTAAACTTAGACCTTAAGCATAGAATAGATGTAGTTGTGTAGGCTTTTTGGCTGTCTCTTTCTCTTTCTAGATCTTTTATTTTTCTTCCTTATATTTTAACAAACTAAAACATTCAATGAGTTTTTTGCAGCTAGATTTTTGGGTCGTAAAAAAATAAGTACCAGATAATGCGACAAGGTCATTAGTATTTAGACCAACTGCAGAAAACTTGGAAGTAATGTTGGATAAGCCTTCTACCGGAGACGGAATAGAGGAATTGGCTCCAGCTTGGTTTGCCGTTAGACTGTCCCTTCTCCCCGATAATACATTCCAGGTAGGACCTCCTGACTGCAAAACATACATTATAGTCTGTGTAATTGAACAAAGAATAAATGACCACCCTCTATTCTTCCTAGGAATATGTTGTAGAGACTTACCAAGGAAACAGAAGCTTCAGCAGCAATGGCTAGTATGTCAGCACAGGAAACAACACCAGGGCATGAATTTTCAAGGGCAGTTTTGATGTTGTCAACGACATCGAAGCCCCGAGTGGAGTTAGCATTTGGAGCAGCGTTTTTCTCGCTCAGAAAGCTTGCAGTACCGTCTAACAAAATTGAAGCATCACAACCCTGTAACAAAACAAGCACTAACTCATTATGCCTACTTTGAAATAGAAAAATCATTTAAAAGCCTAGACGGCATAAAGAGAGACAATAAGTTTTTGGATAAAGAGCTTGAGTTTACATTAACAAAGCAGTCATGAAAATGGAGTCGGATGAGACTGGCTCCAATCCTGGAATCAGATTGCAAAGCCTGCTGAATGACATTACTCACAATACTAGACACATTCGGACATGTGTTAGCATAAAATGTGGAGTTCAATTGTGCATTTGATTCATGAAGCATTAGTGTTAAGAAAATGGTTGCCACTACAAAAGCAGAAGAAGAACCCATTTTTGTTTTTCCTACCTGTAAATTGGGTTCCAATTTTCTGCTCTGTGGCGTTGGTGAATGGTGCCTAATGGAGCCACTATATATAGAAATATGTCACTATACTCTACTTCACAGTTGGACAGAAAAGTCAAATTGCGCGGGTTATCACGAGCTTGTAATATTACTAATATAAGCATAATAGTCAACAAAATAAAAGTTTGATTTCAGTGTCCCCAACTGTCTCCTTCTAATGGGGTCTCTGTCCCTTCTTGTATATTTCAAACGTTCAAATTTTTAATATTGCATTAGGTCATTTAGGTGCAAAGTAAAAGAGTAAGAGAAAGAAATTTTAGAATAGAGATTAGAGAGATTTAAACTACTAAAAAAGGAGGGGCAAAAAACTGAACTGAAATTATTTTTTTATTTTTTATTTTTTATAAATAGTTTTAATTTATGATGTCTGCTTCTAATGATAATTTTTTATTATCAGACTAAGACACCAATAGAAGAACACTGCTTGTTAGGCTTACGAGTCAAAAAGATTGATTAACATTTTTAAGTGATATTTTAAGTGTTGTATTTTTAAAATTTATTATTATTATTATTATGTTAAAATAAATTAGGATAAAATACAAAAGCTATTCGTGAGATTTCGGCTAATATATTTTTGGCTAACGTTTGTATTTAGGGGACAACTTAGATAATTTTGAATTTTTTTTTTTGTATTATTTGGCATTAGCCCAAACCTTGGAGGTAATTTTTTTTTCTTTGTAAGTTTAAAGGAAAGGTTCTTAGCCCTTTGTGGCATCCAACTATCAAGATAAATTAGATAAATATCAATTACATAAATTTATTTAATGTTAACCAATCAGGTTAATTTGTTGAATTAAAAACATACTTAAATAAATTAATACTAGACAATCCAATATTAATTTCATAAAAAAAAAAAAAAATCAAATATCACAATTCATGCATAAAGTTTAACCAAAAAAATTGAAGATTTGTTTTTGTTTGTTTGTTTGTTTTGTTTTTTTTTTCAAAGAAGATTTACTTTATCTTGAATAGGGGAATGCTTGATTAAATAAAGTTGTAATGTAATTTTGATTTTGGTGTTAAGAGAGTGATACAAATTGTTTAGCATGTGGTCGTGACTTAGGGATGACAATTTTGCCCCGCCCCGCTTAACCCGCCCCTCCCTGCTTCGCCCCGCACGGGTTTTCCCCTCCCCGTAAAAGTGGTGGGGTGGGGATGGGACATGATTTTAGCCCTGCACCACGGGGCAGGGCGGGGCGGGGATGAGTTTAGACTTTTTAGACCCATCTCGCCCTGTCCCGTCCTGCGTTGCTAAGGGTTATAGTTGTAAATTTTTCATACCCCAAAACCCTATTATTTAAACAAACATATTAATATTAGCTTATTTTATTCTACCCAATATGGTTCTCTGCCTTTATTTTGTTATGTGTTATAATATGAGGTTTTTTGTGTGTGTGTGTGTGTGATTGTCTTGTTAAACACTTGGATATATTATTCAATATTTTCTAAGAAATTAATTTGATTGGATAGGATAAATTTAGTTGTAATTTCAAGTATATTTTTATTAAGAAAATAGGTTTCATTAAAAAAATTATACTAGTTGTAGAGCAAATTAACAAAAAGTAGAATTTTACAGGGTGGGGCGAAGCTTCGCGGGGCCCCAAGGGGCAGGAATGGGGTGGGAATGTTTTCCCCGTCATGCGGGGCAAGGGCGGGGCGGGGATGAGCCAAGACAAAACCATGCGGGGCGGGGATGAAGACCCCATCCTTCGGCCCCGCCCCGCCCCATTGCCATCCCTAGGTTGTGTAGTATGTTAGGTGGCAGAAGTTGACAATCTACCTTATAGGATATTGATGTACAAAAATTAAAGTGTTACGCTTTTAAGGAAAATTAATCACCATTGCTAATTCGGCACATTTACAATATGAGATGGGTTCAAATTACACCTAGATTACTCTTTAGAGTTACACATTTTTTAAATAATTGGATTTAAGTAAATCCAACGGTTAAAAAAAGACTCTCATTAATACTAATATTCTAATTGATCTCATTTATTATCTTTTATTTAATACATTCTATACTTATCTCTAAACCAAAAAAAAAAAAAAAAAAAGAGTCTATGTTTCTCTGTCTTTCTCTCTCTCTCTCCTCCAGAATCACGTTTTTCTCTACTCTCTCTTTCTCCTCCATCGCTTTTCTCCAAATCAATTTCATTGCCTTCCTCCAAATCAATTTCATTGCCTTCCTCTTAATTCCAATCTCACCACCATGCTCGTTGCCTCATCAACATGAACACTCCAGATCTTTTCTCATGATCATGAAGGTTGTTTTTTCAACAAGAACCCACTATAAGCAAGTATTAGTTGCATTAATCTTATCTGGTTGTGTGCTATTTTTTTTTTTTTTTTTGATATGTAAATTAAACTCAACTACGCTTTAATCTCAACTACACTTTAATCTCACCTGGTGTAATCTCATATGAGATGGGTTCACGCTTTAATCTCACAAACAATAGGTTGTGTGCTGTTTTTTTTTTTTTTTTGATGAACGGGGGTGAGCTGGTTTTGAACTCAATTGTCCTAATAGCTCATAGGATTCTACAAAGCTATGGTCTACATAGTCATAATAACATTCTAATATATTCGAATATCCCCTCTCAAATTCAAGATGAAAGTTTGAAGATGTCACGAGTTTGATATGAAAGTTCCTGCAGAAAGAAATTAACCACGGGCCATAAATGACCAAATCAGATGTAGAATGGATTGAGCTTGACATGAATTGAAATGCCTAAGATCATAGTAAATGACAACTATTAATTAATGATGGATGGGGGCCAAAAGATGACTATTGTGGCTGGAGGACAATGCACCAGTGACTAGAGGATACCAACAGAAGAACGGTGGCTCAAGGATTGCATATGCATGTAAGACAAACATTGACAATAACAATGGATAACGACGAATAGTGGATTGTCGGCAATAACTCCGATGACCATAAGAGAGTGGCATGGTTGGCTGAAGATATCATAAAAAAAAAATGTCACAGGAGACAATCCAATGAATTGAAATGCCCAAGATAGTAAATGACAACTATTAATTAATGATGGATAGGGGCCAAAAGATGACTATTGTGGCCGGAGGACAATGCACCAGTGACTAGAGGATACCAATAGAAGAACGGTGGCTCAAGGATTGTATATGCATGTAAGACAAACATTGACAATAACAATGGACAACGACGAATAGTGGATTGTCAGCAACAACTCCGATGACCATAAGAGAGTGACATGGTTGGCCGAAGATATCATAAAAAGAAAATGTCACAGGAGACAAAAGATATTGATGAAGGAAAGTGTTGTGGTTAGTACTAATTAAAGAAATAGAGGATACAAAATTTTCATTTGGAGACTATATAGCAAAATTTTAATTTGGAGACTGTAATGACTTTGATGTGATTATGTAATTATTTATTTATTATTTATTATTTAAAGAAAAAAAGAAGAAGCACAATCTTTCTTTTATTTTTAATTCGATTAATAATTAGTTTTTATAATAAAATTTTCGATTTTTTTTTTAATATATAAAGGGGGCCTCACGCCTAGGCCTAAAATTGGCCCTACTAACTAGCTAGGCAACTACTACCATTTTAGTAGGGAGTATAATCTATAAGTTCATATATAAAAACCCTCTATCTACCCTCTCCAATGGAACACGCCACATTTTTTTCAAATATTAGAATAAATAGATTTACCTACAAACACACACAATTCTAATTCTAATTCTAATAAATTTCTATCAGTAACTATTCTAGATATCTAAGAGTTTAAATTGATTTTTTTTCCTTTATACTTATTATATTTCATCTCTTTCTTTCCTTTTTCAGTATTTTTTCTCATATATATATATATAATGAAATTTTAATAACTTTGTTTATAATGGAAAAGAGAAAAGAATGGACATTTTTCTAGCCAAACAATGACCTCCTCGTTATCTCTAGAAGCATTAACAAAAGCTAGATCATATCAATTACATTTAATAGGAATACTATCAAGTCACAAAACTAAACTAAAAACTTTCAAAGAATTTTCAAGAGGTCTTTGATTAAACAAAAAAGAATAAAGTCTTTATCCTTTTTTTTTTTTTTACATGAATACTAGTTAAAATTTTATGCGTACTCGTTCGTGTGAAATTGATGCTATAGACTTACAGCCTTACAGCTACAGGAGTAAGCCATAGGAAGATGTGTATTTGATACAGCCGACATAATAAAAAAATTTATATATTTGTTGCTGTATATTGAACATCTTAGGTCTCATAGTCTCATTTTATTTCAATTATCCTCCATTGTTTTAGTACCCTCATGATATTGATGTTTGATATAATATTATAGTTACTAAAGTTCAACATCCAACCCATTCTTAAAAGTATATTGTCTTTTTACGTATGAAATTTTATATAACATGTCCTTGGATTGTACACAGTAAATAAGATATGAGAGTGACACATGGCTCTTTTAAAATATGTGGTATGTTCATATTATGGTTAATGTACAAAAGTATTGGACACGATCTAAGGTCATGTTTGTATTTAGAACTACCAATTATACTTAAAAAAAAAAAAACCCAATATGACTTTTTTTTTGGGAAACAAAAAACTCAATATGACATGATCCTATCAGAGGGTGTAAATAAGAGGTTTTAGAGAAAATCTTTATAGAATTTAAATTTCTTTATATGATATTTTATTTGCCTATTCCGTACATAAAACACTATATTTTAGAGTTTAAAGGAAATGAAAAGTAGGTGCACCACATATTTATGTGAGAAGAAAGTGTAGTGCTAATATGTGAGTTTTCCACGAGATCCATATTTATATGAGAAGAAAGTGTACTACATTGGATATGTAACATATAATTTCTAAAAAATTAAGGATTAGAAGGGGAGGGCGAAGAAAAGAGACAATAATTTATTTATTTATTTATTTGCTTAAATGAATATATTATTTGAGATAGCATATATTTTCACTAGTTTGGTTGTTGATGGAAATAGGAGGAATAGTCGAGAGGCTTGTAACTCAACTTACACATCCTAGTGTTTGAACGTAATTGAGATGTCTAGCGATCAAATCTCCTTCTCACTGTAACTATTGAATTATCCCAAAAACGCCATGAAGGGAATAAATTATAAAAGTTTTCTTACACATTTTTACAATTTTAATAAATTGTAAAGGTTTAAAAAAAAATTAAAAATGAAAAAAAAAATCCCCTTTCTCCAATTTTTTCCTGAATTGAACATAGTTAATAAAAAAAGGGATTAAATTACAAATTTAATCCTCTAATTATTGGAAAAAAAAATCAATTTTGACCTCTCAACTATTATTTGTGTTGTTATTACCCCTAAAATTTTAAAAATCAAGTCAATTTCATCTTTAGGTCTTCTCTCCGAAAAAATCTTAAAGAAATTAATTGACAATGGTTTTGATGAAAGAAATCAAATGCGCATCTGATGTGTGCAGTATTTGTTAGGTTAGGTAATCTTGTTAAGAATTTTTATGGGGAGAAGATATATAATGAAATTGATTTTTTTAGGAAATATAATGAAATTGATTCGATCTCAAAAGTTGATGGGCAAATTTGGTATAATTAATAGTTGAGGGACGAAATTGACACAATTAATATTTGAGGGAAAAAATTGATACAATTAAAATTTAAGCAATGAAACAAAATTATTAATTTTAGCCAAAAAATAGAAAAAAAGAAAAAAAAATCCTATTTCATTTCTCCTTTAAAAAAAATGAATGAGTGAAAAGGATAAGTAATGAGACTTTAGTGAACCACTTAAAATTTTAATAGAGTTTCATCTAGATTAAATGATCAAAATGTAGATATATATTGAGCTTCTTGGCGTAAGAATGATATATAAGTATTAAATGTTTAAATTTATTATATTAAAATACAAAATTATGAATTAAGATAGATGATCAAAATAGGTAAAATATAATTTACTTTAAAATTCTTGAATTGATTTTTTTCTGAAATAGAATTTTAGTCAAAATAGAATTTTAAATTTCTTGAAACTTATCCATTAGAGTTTTACCTAACTAAATTATAGTTGGAGTAGAATTTTAAATTTCGTAAAACTTTTTTTAAGGAAATAATTACATTATGCATGCTGCTAACGAGAAATTATTATTTACACCGGGGGGATTGCTAATGTGGTCCTCCTTGACCATTGAGATGATGTCATCTATACAAATGAATGTATGAGTTTCCTAATCAGCATAAGGAATAAAAAATAAAAATGATCAGATGATGTCACATTTGCATAAATAATAACATTTTATTGGTTGGGAGGTCAGGGAGGACCACATTAGCAATCTTCCTGGTGGATTTAATAATTTCTCGTTGCTAACCTCATTGCTCGAAACATTTTTCTCCTAGACTTATAATAAATAGACTTATATCTAAAGTGAACCATTTAATAGATGAGAATTTAACCATTTGTAATAGAGAGAAGATAGCCACTTAGTTCAGGCCTCTAAGCCCAACTTCTCTTTATTATATAGTATGATTTTATCTCTTAATTTTCTCCTATTTGTATGGTTTTAGCAAATATAAGAGGAGATCAAAGTTAAAAGTGATTCTCACGCTAATGGTTATATGATCTAAACGCTCTGATTGTTTCGACATCAAACATTTTATAGATATTGAGTTATTTTTTTAAAAAGCTTTTTTTAGTAAACTATCTTATTTTACTATGTTTGGTAGTGATTTTAAAATGAATTGAAAAATTATATCTTAAATTCTTTTATTTGATTTCTCATGAGATAGAGAGTTGTTTTCTTTATTTAGTTTCGTGAGATATAGAGTTATTTTCTAGAAAATTTTAGCAGAAAACAGATCTATCTCATGCCAAGCTAAATAGGGAAAATTAAAGAATAATTTTCATTTTACCAAATTTTTATGATATCTTCATCCTGGAATCAGTCCACTAATCACTCCAGTCCATATTTCCAGCTCTAGGAATTTCTAATACGAGTGATACTCCCTTGACAATTTTTAATCAATGCCCAAATATGATTTCTTTGAATCACTTTCATAATCATTATCTCCAGCAGCAGATACTACTACTACACTACCAAATTATCGTTGATAATTCTCTAATAATGTCCCGCAATCATAGGGAGGTAGCCTCTTGTGCCTGCCTGCTCCATTTTTTATTTAAAAATGCTCTAGTATACTTTTCATCGTTCAAGTTTGATTCATGTTTTTGAAAGAACGTAATTAAAGGGTATTTTCTGTGATGGTAGAATACATGTTATATGTACAATTATTGTACTTCAATCAAACTTATATTTCCCATAAATTAATGGTCAATGAGATCGCAAATCAAATTAAGGGTAGTTAGCAAAGTCATAATAATGTCGAGGGACGATTATACTTTACCTACTTATAGTGTTTCAGGCTTGTTTATAGTTGTTTATTTGTGCTTCTAAAAAGGGTCATTATACATCTAAGGATAGTTTCATTATACAGCCATAACTCACCTCACTCTTTTTCATTATAAAAAACATTTTTAAAAGATAAAACATAAAATAAAGCGAACCTAATAGCAACTCAAGAAGAAACTCTCTCTCACCGTTGTGAAATCTAAAGATTGTGACCATTTTTGCTACACCCAAGATCATAACAACTGGGTAAAGTGTAATAAACTCTAATCTTGATTTTACAGTTTTTACAATTTATTTTATTTATTTTAAATATTGATTATTGAAGTTCCAACTATAATAATTAGGTTGGCATTTGGCGTAGAACAATATACCAATCAGAGAAAAATGTAGAGTAAATGGTGTGACCAGTAATTCAGTAAAGACTAAAGACCCTTTTTGCCCGTAAACATTTCCTTAGATTGCATCTTCGCAGAAATTTCCTTCCTTGATTTATCTTCCACATTAGAATTAATGTACTTTGCCAAGTAAAACCCACCGAAAAGGAAAATTGATGTTAGTGAGTCGTGTATATCATATTAACATATAGATGCACTTCGACCTATATATGTACCAACAGTAAAGATAAAAGGAAAAATAAACGAGAAATAAAAATTAATGTGATATTTGTAATTGTAATATAAATATCTAAAAGAAAGTGGGTGCCACATCTCTCAAATTATGCCAAAAGTTGATGTAAAATTAAAATTCTATCACTTAGAACACATGGGTTCGGCGAGAGTGGTTGATGCATGCTTTACAACAAACTTTGAATAGTAAGTTAGGTTGGCTTGACCACAACTGGCCAATCCAAACTTTCTTTTTGATATTTATCATTTTGTCAGTCTCCTAGCTACTTTGTTATAGTATATATAAATCTATATAATACTAATATAATTATAGTGGAAACTTTATTAAGTGTAAATTCAAATGCCACTACCTTTTTCTAATAAGAGTAGAACGAAGATTAAGGCCATGTTTGACTCGAGTGAAAATAGAGGAAATGGTTAATAAAAAAGAGAAAATAGGAAAGATTTTGGGTGGGAAGAGTGTTTTGTTCGAAAGATTTTGGAGGAGAGAAAATGATGGAATCCAACTATTTTCTCCCTGAGCCTACCACTTTTCAGCCCACCACTTTGCGCCACATATACAGTACACATTCCTCTCTCTAAAAATATCTGTAAATAATTGTGATGAAAAATAAAATAAAAAAGAAGAGACGAGTTTACATAGTTCGGCCTTATGGCTGACCTCCATAGGATAAGAGCATAAAAAATTATGGGCCTGTTTGGCCGACATCCATAATTTTCTATACTAATCAATTTCTTGATTTATCAACCAATCCCCTAAGAAATCCTGATTTTCTTAAGCAATCAATATCTTGATTCGGTGATCATTTTCCTGGGGAGTAAATTAAGAAGTTTCAACTTTCACTTGTAAACTGATCATACTTGATGTGTTTTTGACAATTCACAAGGAAGCAGCCAAACCATTTGTCTGCTCTGCGTAAACAGAGGCAATTAAGGAGCCGCATTATGTGTTTGACAACTCACGCTTCATGCTTCTTTTCTGAGTAAAATATGTAGTACAAATTTGGTTGAAATGTCGTAGCAATCTTGTTGATTAAAGAAAACTACCTTGGGGGAAGCTTAATTCGGTTGATAATCTAAGGCTTTTCTAGAAAGTTATAACAAAACGATAGAACCGCCAGACAGAGTCCCCACCGATTAATTTTACACTCAATTGATCCATCAAAATTCAAAGCACCCTGGCACCATCTAAATTCAAAACACCCTGGCACCAACTGTATAAGATTTCTGGTATTTTCATATGATATTTGGCAGAAGTTGAGCGTTCGTCTGATACGTGTGTTTAAATAACAGTTTTCAATTTTTTTGGAAATACGTGTTTTTGAAAAAGTGTGAAAATACGCGTAATGTTGTTTAAAAACTAAAACCATGTGTTTGAACTCGTGTATCAAATGGGGCCTGAGTGATTTGAGTAGTAATGCTTCGACGAATGTTTATACCCACAATAATAACTCAGTAAAGCATAAATAATATAAAACACTTATTGGGATCTATCTTATGTAGGAATGAGAATTATGGTATAATGATCTTTCTTGCGTGGAGTAGAATAGTTGTGATCAGTTTGTGCATATTCAGCCAATACTGTAGGAGACAGGGCGGCTCAACAAATTTAGAGGCCTAAGGTGATATAATTAAATGGGGCATTTTTGTTATCACTTAAATAATATTTATTTAGTATTTAATATCATAATTTTTTTTATAAGAAAAATCTATTCCTTTCATTTTGTAATATGCTTTGTTTTGGGGAAAATGCTAAAGCTATAACAAATTTTACTAAAAAAAACTTTCAAACAATGTAGAAATGAATGCGATTAATGACACCTCAAGAATATAATAAACAAGTGTGGGGGTAACCAAACGAGTATATTGGGCCTTAGACCTTATTTAAAGATACGAGTATGTCCGAGGAGAAGTAAAGGATTGGAAAATGCCCCAGAATGGAGAATCACGCAAGGAAAGGATGAAGGAGTATAGTCCGAAGAGTGTATCCTCCTCGGACTTGAAGAATATCGGTCAAGCAAATACCTGGGCAGTTTGGGTGAACTTCCAGAAAGTTCCAACGATAAGGATGAACTTCATGTACGTATAAAGATGATAGGAATAGAGAAATATCTAAAGAAAAAGCTGCTACCACCGCATTTAATGCACTGCAACAACTTTTCTGGCCGCATTTATGTGGAGAAAACTCCTGAACAGTGCAATCTCAGCTGCCATCACTCATGGAGAACTAAAGAAGATACCAGATGTGACATGTACTCAAGTGAATGCTTAGATGAAGAACAAGTGTACGATGAAGATAGTTTAAAAGAAAAATATATAAATGTAAGAGACCTCTCAGAAGTGGGAGGTCGAAAGAAGAAGGAAAATTTACTGTACCTCTAAGAGTGACATCAACCATTCAAATTATAATTTGTCTCCTCGGATCTAAATTTATTCAAGTTCCCAGCGTTTTAGTACCTGTTCCCTTATTAAAATCTTGATTAACTATTGTTGAGTTCACAAACAGCCTAGTTCTTTCACCCACTCTCTACAAATTTATTGTATTGGGCTTAGTGGGCTCACATCCCATCTCTTTTGGGCTTGGACTACAAATCTTGACCCTACAACAAGCATTTGAATTAATGATGTAGGGATATTATAAATTTTATAACATGAGGCTTACAAAGATGTATCACTAATCACAAAAAATAATTCAAAAATGCATTTAATAGGTTATTGATGTCCACATATCATATTAATTGTCACATCAATTTGTAAAGTTTTTAAGTAAAATTAATAATATTTATAACATTTTCCTATCTGAATTATTTTTTATGATTAATGAAACATATATTTGTAAGAGAAAATGCTAGAAATACAAATTTTTTTACAAAAACTTTTATAAACTAATGATGTGGTAAATGATTATAGATAAATAAAAAAGTGATATTATCGGTGGGTCTAAATGAGAACCAGTAAGAAGTTGTCTATAACAACAATTTGCAAAAATGTTGTAAAATAGTTTGTAACTATAACATTAATTTATTTTTAAGACTCATATATTTAAAGTTGTATTATCTCTAGTATTCCTCAATTCTTTGTGACTTCTTAAAAGTAGAGGAAAAATATAAAACTAATTTTTTTTATTTTTTATTTATATCTCCAATTTATTATTATTATTATTATTATTTTTTTTAATATATCAAATTTTCCTTCAAACTTTGGAGCCTTCCTCTAGTCCCTCCCTAGGCGGTAGCCTAAGTGGGGCTGGCCCTAGGAGATTGAGAGCAGGTTATCAAGGAAAGATACACACACATATATATATATATATATATATTTTTTTTTTTTTTTTTTTGTGCGTGCGTGTGTAGATATTTTGATAGTTACAATGCATGTGAAAGGATTTGATTTCAAATATTTTAACTAAAAACATTAGAAGGAAGAATACGTTCAACTTTTTTTTTTTTTTTGCTGAAAGGAAGAATACGTTCAACTTTTGTAGAAATCAGAATGCATGTAGATTATAGTAAGAAAAATTACTTTAATTTTAACAAGCCGTCTATATGGCAATTTGAATATATATATATATATATATATATATATATATATTCAAGTTTGTTTTGAGTTGTGGTGGGTCTTAATGTAAACTATTTTTTATTTTATTTTTGACTTGTAGTATGTTGATATCTTAGCTTGTTATGAAAATATTGTAAAATTTTGTTTTAATTGTAGAAGAACTCAATAAAATCATGTCATTTGCATTTTTTCCCCCATAGAAGGAGAAAAGAAGAAGCATTCACTAAAATAGAAAGAAGCAAAAAACATAGTATAAACAAGTAAGCAACCCTATTCACAACATTATATTTCTAGAAAATGATTAGGTAATCCCATATTATAGTATAATGGTACTACCTCCTATTACATGAATGATGACTCGCATCATGTTTAATCAATGGTGCCGATACCAAAGAAGTCGATACCGTACCGGTACCGGCCGTACCGTACCGGTTGCATACCGGTATCGAAACATTAACGTTTCGTACCGGTTTAAATACCGGCCGTACCGGCCATGTACCGGCCATACCGGCCAATTTCGGGCAATACCGGCCGGTACAGAAAAAAGTTTTTTTTTTTTTTTTTTTTTTTTAAGTTTTGTAATTTTTGAATTTTTGTTAGGGTAGAATGGTAACTTATTTGCATTAACTTATTAGTATTATTTGTTTTCTTAGTATGCAATGGTAACTTTTAAGCTTTCTATTTTTTATATTGTGTGTTTTTTTTTTCTTTTAATTGATACTAAAGTCTAAAATTATGAATAATTAGTTTTGAATTGAGGAAATGTTTTATGGTAAACTTTTATATTTATTATAATATATATACACACACATACATATATATATATATATATATATATATATATATATTTATTTATTTATAAATATAAAAAATAGCGGTAAACCCGAAACGGTACACCGGTATTGACCGGTATCCGAAATATACCGTACCGCTGGGCAAACCGGTACAGCCTCCGGTACGGTATTGACTCCCTTGGCCGATACCATATTTTATTAGCCCTCGAGTTTGTGCATAAATTCTAGAAAATTTCAAAAACTGCATTTTTGACTCCAAAGGTAAGGGAATTATAGTGATTGAACCAATTTCATGAATCAAGATCCAGTATAATCAAATTACTATCTTTGAACAAGTTTAACAGGCGGTCAAACTAACTCAAAAATTCACCGAACCACTAAATTCCATTTTATCAATCCCAAATATATCTACCAAAACACTTTGACCTACTTTGACTAATAGTTGTCAAAAAATTTGATAGTTCGATTGAGATAAATTTAGGCTCATATGAAAGCTAATTAAATTTCCTCTAAAATGACTACTCATGGGCTGAGATCATACATGAAACAAATAAGATATCGTGAAAATGTTTAAAAATTGCCGAACACTTGGTCATTTTTAAGAAAAAAATGTCATAATTCCATATCAATATTTAAACCTGATTAAATTATGAATCGAAAATATCAGTTTGGCCCAAATGAAGTGTAATTGGAAAGATCTCATAATAAGGTTTGATTTGATGGGCTAGGAGCACAAAGACTCCACACAAGCAAAGAGAACTCACGAAATACCAAAAGTAGAATTTTGGACAAAAAACTTGAGCTTGGTAAATCTAAAACCAAATGTTGTAGAGTTGCTATCATTAGAAAATTTTCATCACAAGCTTTCCATCGATACTTTGCTTAAGTCAAATGGAGGTCAAAAATGCTAAAATTAAGTTTACAAAAGTGAAAAGAATCATGCGAATCCCATATAAATGGCCCAAAATCAGCTTAAGGTGCCCACTTTGTGCCTTGATTTTCCCAAGGTTTTCAGACCCGGACCGTTCATTGAACCGTAAAAGGGAGAGGTTCAAGGTTTTTGAGGTCGAACCGAGGTCGAACCGGGGTCGAACCGTGATGACGTCATAATTAATTTAATAATTAATTAAAGCCTAAATATAGATATTAAATTTATAAAACTAGAAAAATTGACTAATATATCTATATATGTAAGGGAAATTGAATGATTTTCAGGCATATATTTAATAATTAAATAAGAAAGTTAACAAAATAGAATAATAACTATGAAAATTGTGGGGCCAGAAAGAGTCAGGCAACCCCGGCCCACTTCGAACCAGGCCCAAAGGCCCATGCCGAGGACGCGTCCAAGGTCCGAGGATTGAAGTGTAAAGCCCAGCTGCCCAGGAAACAGTGCCGAGGATGATAACGTCCTCGGACTTCCGAGATCCGAAAGTGGACAAGCAGCACACCATCAAGGGGAGTCTCCCCGAGCATCCAAGGAGCAAACAGCAAGTACCAAACACCGGACATGGAAGCATGGTGGAGGAGCAAGTCCCAGATGAACTGTCACCTCCACATTAAATGCCCTCAACTAACGCCCTGGCCGCATTAATGAGGATAGGACCCCTGAACAGTGCCGTCTTGGGCGCTGCAACCCACATGAGGGATGGGAATGCGGCTGATGGGACAGGCTCTCAAGTGGTGGCCTGGCTGATCAACAAATGTAGGGCTAGGATCAACTGAGAGAGATATATATAATGTAAGAAGTCCCTCTTGAAAGGGGGACGGACGGAAAGACCAGGGAAAAGAAATACTGTAGCAGTTTATATCCTCTAAAACCTTGTAACCTGTCTTCAAAGAAATAGGAAGAACTTCAAGCTCTGTAAGACCCGTCCGAGGAGCCTTATTGTGCATCCCAACCCACGTTTTAAGTTATTACCCTTCACGTATAACCATGCATGGCCGTTGCATTCCTCACTAGGGCCTAGCTCTTGAACCCATACTCTATAAATTCATTGCAGGGTTAGCCGGGCTTGGGTCCACTCTCCACACGTAGGAGTGCTCGAAACCGGTCCCTACAATTGGCGCCGTCTGTGGGGAGAACTTGTGCGTTAGTAAGGACAACAGTCAAGCATGGTAGGATCAGGACCTCACCAAGGAAATCCTCATCGACCCGAACCGGCTAAGTCCCGGCATCAGGGTAAATATGGCGACCCCGGGGGTGGTCAGAACGATAACGGACGATTCCGAGAAGGAAGCGTGCATACTTCAACAGCGAGCGAAAGCCAAGCCCGCCGGGACGGGCACGTTCCCCAGAAGCGCGATGATGGCCAGGCCACGCGATCGGAAGAGGCCCATAGCCACGCATCCCAGAAGAAGGATGATAAGGTGGCCATGCAGCGCGAGATAGATGATTTGAAGAGGAAGCTGCGCCGTGCGCAGCGAAGACGGTCCGAGCCCAGCCCTGACCTGCCCTCTGACGACGAGAGTGATGATGAATACAGGCAAAGGTCAAGAACGCCCCCCAGCGAGACCTTCTCCCACGAGGAAGAGCGCTACCAGAGGCGTAGGCGTGCCAACCCAATCCCCAAGGGCTTAGGAGGTGACGCCATGAGCAAGGCGCTGGATCAGCTCTCCAGGTCGCCCTTCACGCGTCGTATAGAGGAGGCAGAGCTTCCTCGGCGGTTCCAGCAGCCAACCTTCATCGTTTACAACGGCAAAACGGATCCCGTGGAGCATGTGAGCCAGTTCAACCAAAGGATGGCTGTCCACTCCAAGAACGAGGCGCTGATGTGCAAAGTCTTCCCATCCAGCTTGGGACCTGTGGCAATGAGGTGGTTCAACGGTCTAAGGACGAATTCCATAGACTCGTACAGGCAGCTGACCCAGACTTTTGGTTCCCGCTTTGTCATGAACAGCAGGCCTCCTCGGCCCATGAGCGCATTACTGTCCCTATCCATGCGTGACGGGGAGACCCTCAAGGCTTACTCGGACAAGTACTGGGAGATTTACAACGAGCTGGACGGCAAGTATGACGCTGTCGCCATCAGTACATTCCAGAATGGACTACCAATGGGGCACGGCCTGAGGAAGTCCTTAACCGGTAAGCCCGCCACCAGCGTGCGGCAACTAATGGATCGGATCGACAAATACAAGCGGGTAGAGGAAGACATGCTGCAGGGCAAGGGGAAAGAGAAGACTATCCCTCAGGAGAGGAGGGATTTCAGGTCGGACAGGTACAGCAACGCTCGACCGAGGAGGGATTTCGGTGGGCAATCCGGGGCAACCAATGCTCAGACCGTCGGCGCAGTATTCCGAGAACCCGTACACAAGGTCCTGGAAAGGATAAAGAACGAGCCATACTTCAGGTGGCCGACTAAGATGATTGGAGAGCCTGATAGGTGCAACCAGAACCGTTACTGCCAATATCACCAGGACCACGGACATGCCACGGAGGACTGCAGGAACCTCTGGAACCACTTGGACCAGCTAGTCCGGGATGGAAAGCTGAAGCACCTTCTGCACCATTCCAGCGGCCAGCAGGGCCAAACCTACCAAGAGCCTCGGAGGGACATCGCCATGGGGCAGCCCGCTGGGACGATCAACGTAATCTTGGCAGCACCAGGAAGAACAGGCACGTGCCCTTCGCGAGTGCTGTCCGTAGCCCAACTGCCTGCCGAGGACTCCCGGACAGGGCCGAAGAGAGCCAGGAGGAGTTTTCCCCCAGCCTTGAGTTTCTCGGAGGAGGACAAGATTGGGACAACCCAGCCCCACGATGACGCTCTAATCGTCACCCTTAGAATCGGGGGCTACGACGTGAAAATGGTGATGGTGGATGGTGGCAGCGCAGCCGAGGTCATGTGTCCAGACCTCTACAAGGGGCTGGGGCTAAAACCGGAGGACCTCACACCTTATAGCTCCCCCCTAATGAGCTTCGACGGAAAGCTCGTCATCCCAAAGGGCATGATCAGGCTGCCCATCCAGACAGGCCCAGAGGTGGTGGAGGTGAACTTTGTAGTGGTGGACACATACTCCCCCTACACGGCCATCGTAGGAAGGCCTTGGCTACACGCTTTGGGGGGCGTAGCCTCCACCTTGCACCAGAAGGTGAAATTCCCATCAGGGGACCAGGTTCTGGAGATCCGAGGTTGCCAGCCCACGGCGAGGCAGTGCACGGTGGCTGCCATATCCTATCGGCTTGATGCACAGCCCTCGGCCCCCGCCGAGGAAGATTCATAGCAATCAAAGACCCCGGTGGCGCCTCCCGATACAGCTGCCGAGGATGCCAAATGTGAGAACCTGGAGAAGGTGATAATTGACGATGATCCGGAGAAGTTCTTCCAGGTCGGGACCCAGCTGCCTCCCTAGGAGAAGGAGGAGTTACTTGAGTTCCTCAAAAGGAACCTTGACGTGTTCGCATGGGACCCCTGCGATGCCCCTGGGATTGATCCATCCTTCATCTGTCACCACCTTAACGTCAACCCATCTGTGATCCCCAAGAAGCAGCCACCCCGGCGCCCGTCGAAGGAGCACGCTGATGCAATCAGGGAAGAGGTCAATAAGCTTAAGCGCGCGGGGGCTATCAAAGAAGTCTTTTACCCCGAATGGTTGGCCAACACTGTGGTGGTCAAGAAGAAAAGTGGGAAGTGGAGGGTTTGTGTAGACTTCACAGACCTGAACAAAGCATGCCCAAAGGACCCCTTCCCAATGCCACGAATAGACCAGCTAGTAGATGCGACGGCAGGCCATCCTCGGATGAGCTTCCTAGATGCCTTTCAGGGCTATCATCAAATCCCACTAGCCTTGGAGGACCAAGAGAAGACAGCCTTTGTGACGCCCATTGGGAACTACCACTACAAGGTTATGCCATTTGGCCTGAAAAACGCCGGATCCACCTATCAGAGGATGATGACGAGAATGTTTGAGCCGATGTTGGGCAAGAGCATCGAGGTCTATGTTGACGATATGGTGGTGAAGAGCAAGCTGGTGTCCGAGCACTTGGAGGACCTCGGCCGCACATTTGACGTCCTGAGAGAGCACAAGCTCCGCCTTAATGCCTCAAAATGCTCGTTTGGCGTAGGCTCTGGTAAGTTTTTGGGGTACATGATCACCCACCGTGGGATCGAAGTCGACCCTGACCAAATCAAGGCCATTCACAATTTGAAGCCTCCGCAGAACCCCAAGGAGATCCAAAAGCTCACTGGGATGATTGCGGCGTTGAACCGATTCATTTCCAGGTCGGCTGACAGGTGCAGGCCCTTCTACCTCCAGATCAACAAGTGGAAAGGATTTGAGTGGTCCGAGGATTGTGCCGTAGCTTTCCAGCAACTCAAGGAGTATCTATCCCGGCCGCCTATCATGTCCAATCCTGAGGCCGACGAGGTCCTATACGCATACCTTGCGGTGGCGCCCCACGCAGTGAGCCTAGTACTGGTACGAGAAGACAATGGCGTTCAAAAGCCAGTTTACTACGTCAGCAAGTCGCTGCACGAAGCGGAGGTTAAATACCTACCCCTAGAGAAGGCCATACTGGCGGTGGTCCACACCACGAGAAAGCTCCCTCATTACTTTCAAGCTCACACGGTGGTTGTCCTAACCTAATTGCCCTTGAAGTCTGTACTCCGGACCGCTGACTACACGGGAAGAATCGCGAAGTGGAACACAATTCTGGGGGCTTTCGACGTCAAGTACATGCCTCGGACTTCCATAAAAGGCCAGGTTCTGGCAGATTTGACGGCCGAGTTCGCTGAACCAGTCGTAGAAGTGACAGCCGAGGAGAAGAGCTGTGATGAGAAATCAGTTGGGGCAATCTCCATCCCGGAGTCACCATGTTGGAAAGTATATGTTGATGGTGCGGCAAACCAAAGGGGGTCCGGAGTGGGGCTGGTCCTAGTATCCCCTGAAGATCATGTCATTGAGAAATCCCTGAGGCTCGGATTCACGGCCACAAACAACGAGGCCGAATATGAGGCATTACTGCAAGGGATGATCATGGTGCAAAAGATGGGCGGAAAGTCGATAGAGATGTTCTCAGACTCAAGATTGGTGGTAGGACAGGTAAAGGGGGAGATGGAGGCCAGAGACTCGAGAATGCAAGAATACCTGAGCCAAGTCAAGCGCTTGCAGTTGGAGTTTGGCCCCTTCAGCTTATCCCATATTCCTAGGAGTGAGAACAGTCATGCCGATTCACTTGCCACACTCGCAACCTCCTCGGCAGAGGCTCTGCCTCGGATCATACTTGTGGAGCACCTGGAAAGGGCAAGTGAAGTGCCAAAGGGAGTGATCCCCGTCCATTAAGTTGAGATGGGTCCCAGCTGGATGGACCCCATAATGAGATTCCTCAAAGATGATGTCCTGCCTGAGGAGAGGTCGGAGGCAGAAAAGATACGAAGGAAAGCTCCTCGGTTCTGGTTGTTCGAGGATCACAAACTATACAGGCGCTTCTACTCTGGGCCATATCTGCTGTGCGTCCACCCCGAAGCGGCAGAGTTCTTGCTCGAGGAGCTGCACGAAGGAATCTGTGGGAGCCACACAGAGGGGAGATCCCTGGCTCACCGAGCCGTCACACAAGGATACTGGTGGCCGGAAATGCAGCAAGAGGCCCAGGAGTATGTCAAGAAGTGTGACCAGTGCCAAAGGTTCACCCCAAACATCCATCAGCCAGGAGGGGCCCTCAATCCTTTGTCCAGTCCATGGCCGTTCGCCCAGTGGGGCTTGGACATTGTGGGACCTTTCCCCAGAGCTCCAGGGAATAAGAGGTATCTGTTGGTGGCCACGGACTACTTCACCAAGTGGGTCGAGACCGAGCCGCTAGCCAACATCAGGGACGTAGACGTGAAGAAATTCCTTTGGAGGAACATAGTTACACGATTCGGGGTCCCTCATACCCTCATCTCGGACAATGGGCTCCAATTCGATAGCAAGGCCTTCAGGAGGTACTGTTGAGAACTTGGGATCACAAACAGGTACTCGACGCCAGCCTACCCTCAGGGAAACGGACAGGCCGAGGCTGTCAACAAGGTCATCGTCAACGGGCTTAAGAAGAGACTGGATAATGCCAAGGGGAGATGGGTAGAAGAGCTGCCCCACGTCCTCTGGACGTATCGGACCACGCCCCGGCGCTCAACAGGGGAAACACCTTTTGCCATGACTTATGGTGCGGAGGCAGTGATCCCCCTGGAAACAAACTTCCCGACGCTAAGGAAGAGCTCCTTCACTCCAGGCAGCAATGATGAACTGCTGGGGCGGGGCCTAGACTTGGTAGATGAGCGAAGAGAGCGAGCAATGATCCAGCTGGCCTATTACCAGCAAAAGCTGAAGCAAGGATATGACGCCAATGTAAAGCTCAGACCGCTAGCACCGGGGGACCTGGTGCTGAGAAAGGTCGTAGGAGCTGCCAAGAACCCTTCTTGGGGAAAGCTGGGACCCAACTGGGAGGGACCCTACCGAATTACCTCAGTGGCAGGGATATGAGCATACTATTTAGAAGATTTAGATGACAAACCTGTACCCCGTCCATGGAATGTAAATAACCTGAAAAGGTATTACTATTAATAAAGAAGTCTTTTTTGATTCGGATGTTCTGCCTATCATGATCACACGTCTCGCGTCCCAACGGCAAATATATCTGGGTACTAGACAGAACCTAGGTCTTGCATGGTCCAAGGACTCAAACCTATGGGGAAACTAGTTACTTACAGCCAAACTGAAGCGTTAGACAGAACCAAGGCTCTGCATGGTCCTCGGACTCAGGCCTATGGGGAAACTAACCACTCATATATCTGGGTACTAGACAGAACCTAGGTCTTGCATGGTCCAAGGACTCAAACCTATGGGGAAACTAGTTACTTACAGCCAAACTGAAGCGTTAGACAGAACCAAGGCTCTGCATGGTCCTCGGACTCAGGCCTATGGGGAAGCTAACCACTCATATATCTGGGTACTAGACAGAACCTAGGTCTTGCACGGTCCAAGGACTCAAACCTATGGGGAAACTAGTTACTTACAGCCAAACTGAAGCGTTAGACAGAACCAAGGCTCTGCATGGTCCTCGGACTCAGGCCTATGGGGAAACTAACCACTCATATATCTGGGTACTAGACAGAACCTAGGTCTTGCATGGTCCAAGGACTCAAACCTATGGGGAAACTAGTTACTTACAGCCAAACTGAAGCGTTAGACAGAACCAAGGCTCTGCATGGTCCTCGGACTCAGGCCTATGGGGAAACTAACCACTCATATATCTGGGTACTAGACAGAACCTAGGTCTTGCATGGTCCAAGGACTCAAACCTATGGGGAAACTAGTTACTTACAGCCAAACTGAAGCGTTAGACAAAACCAAGGCTCTGCATGGTCGTCGGACTCAAGCCTATGGGGAAACTAACCACTCATATATCTGGGTACTAGACAGAACCTAGGTCTTGCATGGTCCAAGGACTCAAACCTATGGGGAAACTAGTTACTTACAGCCAAACTGAAGCGTTAGACAGAACCTAGGTCTTGCATGGTCCTCGGACTCAGGCCTGGGGGAAAACTAACTACTTCAGAAGACCATGTGTTAGACAGAACCAAGGCTCTGCATGGTCCTCGGACTCAGGCCTATGGGAAAACTAACTACTTCAGAAGACCAAGTGTTAGGCAGAACCAAGGCTCTGCATGGTCCTCGGACTCAGGCCTATGGGGAAGCTAACTACTTCAAAGGGATCCTAAGTGTCTACTCGAAGAAATTCTACCTGGTCCTTAGGAAACGAAAGGTCCACCCAAGCATACATGCCCTCGTTATAATAATTGATGCCGCGATTGGCCGAGATACAATTGAAGTTAAAATCATACAAGTAAAGAAAAAGCGGATAGCGTGCAAGTAAGCAAACAGCCACAACAAGCAAAAAAGAAACAAAGCTCGCATTTCATTAAGTCCAAAAGAATTACACAATGGGAGTTACATTACAAATAAAGAAAAAGGGAAGAAAAAGATGCAAAAAATAAAGTGAGGCAGGCAGAGGCGCCAAGGAGCCTAGTCCTTCTATTTAGTTGCCCGCTCCGGTGGGTGGCTGGCCCATAGCTGCCTCAGGGTCCTCTGAGCCCTGACTGAGTAGGATGGCCTATAGAGGCACGGCAGGAATAGCTGCCCCCTCAGCAGAAGAAACCTGGGCATCGGGGGAGGGCTTTGCAACCTGCTGAGGCGCGTCCTCGTTAGAGCCGTCACTCAATTCAACCACCACGGGAGGATTACTCCCTTGGACTGGCTCACCAGTAACTCCAACGTCTGAGGCCCCCTCACCTGGAGTAGCAGTAGTTTCCACAGCAGCCTCCTCAGCCTCAGAGCCATCTGGGGCAGCCTCGCGGATGGCAGGGGGTAGTACACACTCTCCTCCTTCCACAGGACAGAAGAGGCTTCCACACCAGCTTGTCTGAGGGCTTCACTCCAAGTTTCGGAGCAGTAGCGCCTACATACCTCAGGGACTTGAGATTTGTAGGCAACTGCTGTCTCAGTTGCCCCGGCAGCATAGGCAGCCTCCTCAGCTTCTTCCTTGGTGGCCCAGGCCTCCTCCCTGCCTTGCTCTGCCTCGAACTTGGCCCTCACAGCTTCCTCCTTGGCCCATTCAGCCACCCTCTTGGCCTCCTCAGCATCAGCCATCTTCTTCGTGAGGCCAGCTATCAGCTCCTCGGCGAGCTTCAGCTGCCCCTCTACCTCACACAGACGCTTCGTCTGAGTTTCGGCCTGCCTCTGGGCACCCTCAAGGCCTGACACTGCACTGTTCCGATCCTGGGTCATTGCCTTCAGCTCCTCCCTGGCCTTGGCAAGGTCCTCCTCGGAGGTCTTGAGGGTCCGAGTAGCCTTCAAGCGCTTCTCGCGCTCTGCATCCATGGCCTTTCCATGGTCATTGGCCGCCTCCTTCAGCCTGAAGGTGGCCTGGACAGCCTGCCAAACAAAACAGATACATGATAATTAGCCGAGCTCAAAAAAGGAAAGGAAGGCAGAAAAAACTGAAGCGAGAAGAAAAAACACAAGTGTTAAGGGTCTTACCATCCCCAAATATCGCTTGAGGCAGAGGAAGACCTCCCTACTCCTCATGGTCCCCAGCTGCTCCATGTCCGCAGGAAGGAGCAGGCATTTTTCCACCGCGTCGGCCACGTACGCGCCTTCGCCATCCCTAAAGTCCCTGAGGGAGGAGTCATCCCTCAAAGGTGCCCCACGGAGCATTGGGGCGGGGAGCCAGGCCTGAACCTCGGGCGGTGCAGCGACCTGTTTGTCCTGGGCTGTGGAGCCTATCCTCAGCTGCTTCGAGGGCCGCCGAGTGTCATCCCCCTCCCGCGCGGGCCCAGATTTGTCCTCGATGGGCCTCTTGCCCTTATCCTTCTTCTGCTTAGGATCAGCAGGCTCGTGCCTGGACGGCGGGTTCGTCTGAGGCGGAGGAGGAGGAGGCCTAGATTGAGTTGAGGCCGACCTGGTCTGAGCAGGACGAGTCTTTGGAGAAGGGGGAGGAAGCCTCGGCTTGGACTTCCCCGGTTGCCCTTCGATTAGGTCGAGTAGACTGGGTTGGGCCTTCTTCTTGTAGCCCATCGTAAGCCGAGAAGATGTCTCTGACGCTAAGAGGTCTGCTTCGGTTAGACGAGGATCACCCAAGTCTCCAGAAGGGTCCTCGGACTGATGAACTTGCTCAAAAACGTCAAAATCGTCCTCGGCAGGATCAAAATCTGCAGCTTCCCCTTCCCTCTCTAAGTTCTCTTCCGCGGCCTCTGGGAATGTATGGGAGGAAGATGAGACTGCTAACGTGACGCCTTCCGAAGTGGAGGGATCCTCGGGAAACTCGAACCCGTCCTCGATCACAGTTATTTTCAGCAGCCGAGGATCTTTTGCTCTGATCACGTGCTTTGGGGCCGCGAACGATTTTTGGAGCGGAGTGTATCCCAAGATCTTGTGAGCGGCTCTAACTTGGTGGTCTGCCTCGTTTTCAAAAACCGCCGACCTGAGCACCTTCTGTAAATCCTCCCTGTTGATCAGGTTGAAGTGGCGCGTGAAGGCGTGCGAATCTGCAAAAAGAAAACACATTCACATTAGTAACCAAACAGTGAAAAAAGGAAATGACGCATAAAACAAGTTAGAGTCTTTGAACCCCCTCCTACTCCCACTGCCCCACCTGGTGTCCCCTCTGTCGTCGGGCAGTGAAGGCCATCGTGCCACGCTCCGGACACGATGAGAAAGTCCTCGTTCATCCCCTTGTTGGACTCAGGGAGGCATTGGATAAGCCGGACCCTGTCGTCCCTCGTCCTCATATAGTAGGACTTGTTCTTCAGGTGTTGAAGATTGTAGCAGTAGTTCACGTCATGATGGGTCAACCTTAGCCCCATCTTCTCGTTCAGAGCATCCGCACTACCCAGAATTCTGAAGATGTTGGAGGCGCACTGGGTGGGGGTTAACCGGAAGTATGTAAGGTAACCCCTCGTCATCGGCCCCATGGGGATCCTCATCCCCCCTTCAAGGAAGGCGATGATGGGAATCACTACCTCGCCCTCCTGCCTCCGGAGGTGCCACTCTCCCTCCTCACAATACCTCAAGCCCACGTTGGCCGGTATCTTATAATCGGCGATGAATTTCTCCATCGCCTCCTCAGTGTAGACGTACTTCTTAAGCCTACCCATCCCAAAATGACGCTTAAGAGAGCTAAAGAAAGAGCAAATAAAAGAGAAGGAGGAGTAGAGAGGAAGAAAGCTCAGAAAGGGATAGAGCGACTTACAGAAATGAGGAGGAGCTCCTCGGACAGGCTTTTTATGCTGGAGATGTAGATGGAAATTTGGCTGGACTCTGAATGAAGGCGCAAGAGCTCTTAATTGTGAATGAAAAAAGGAGAAAGCGGTTCGAATGGGTATTTATACCCTAGATGGAAGAGCCGCGCGAGTTTTCCCGCCCATAAATGCTAGGCGCATCCCCACCGTTAGATTGTCATCTGCCCGTTGAACGTGGGGAGCACAAAGCCGCCCGAATTTAATGCAGGACACGTTACGCGCACCGAAGCGCCAGTAACGCACCTTGGGCAGATGAAAAGGCTCCAACGCTGACGAAGGACAAAACTCGATTGGACACGGAGCAGGTCCGAGGATGTCAAAATCCTCATTTCCGCCCGAGGATGCGGACAACAAGATTTTGAGGGGCTATTGTGGGGCCAGAAAGAGTCAGGCAACCCCGGCCCACTTCGAACCAGGCCCAAAGACCCATGCCGAGGACGCGTCCAAGGTCCGAGGACTAAAGTGTAAAGCCCAGCTGCCCAGGAAACAGTGTCGAGGATGATAACGTCCTCGGACTTCCGAGATCCGAAAGTGGACAAGCAGCACACCATCAAGGGGAGTCTCCCCGAGCATCCAAGGAGCAAACAGCAAGTACCAAACACCAGACATGGAAGCATGGTGGAGGAGCAAGTCCCAGATGAACTGTCACCTCCACATTAAATGCCCTAAACTAACGCCCTGGCCGCATTAATGAGGATAGGACCCCTGAACAGTGCCGTCTTGGGCGCTGCAACCCACAGGAGGGATGAGAATGCGGCTGATGGGACAGGCTCTCAAGTGGTGGCCTGGCTGATCAACAAATGTAGGGCTAGGATCAACTGAGAGAGATATATATAATGTAAGAAGTCCCTCTTGAAAGGAGGACGGACGGAAAGACCAGGGAAAAGAAATACTGTAGCAGTTTATATCCTCTAAAACCTTGTAACCTGTCTTCAAAGAAATAGGAAGAACTTCAAGCTCTGTAAGACCCGTCCGAAGAGCCTTATTGTGCATCCCAACCCACGTTTTAAGTTATTACCCTTCACGTATAACCATGCATGGCCGTTGCATTCCTCACTAGGGCCTAGCTCTTGAACCCATACTCTATAAATTCATTGCAGGGTTAGCCGGGTTTGGGTCCACTCTCCACACGTAGGAGTGCTCGAAACCGGTCCCTACAAAAACATTAAAATTTATGATTAAATTTTGAAGTAAAGTTGAATATCTTTGAAGGGTTTTAATTATAACTTTTTTTTTTATTCCTTGTAAGAGATGGATAATTTAATTAAGTAGAATAAAATTGTGTTAAGTTGTTTTTATAAATTTAAAAAAAAATGCTAAGGGGTTGGACCGTACGGTTCTCACCGGTTCGTGCGGTCCAACCCCGGTTTTAGGGGTTCACGGAATTAACAAAAAGTTCGGTTCTTTAGGCTTAAAAAACCGGTTTTCATCCCGATTCCCGGTTCTCACGGTCCGACCTCCTGGTTCAGTCCGGTTCTGAGAACCATGGATTTTCCATGATGCACCCATGGGTGATCCAAAAAGTTGGTACTTTAGTATAATTGTGTGTGTATCTACGCTTTGGAACAAACAACTTCCCATTTGGATCACCTTGCTTCCCGATTGAATAACTTTAGTACCAAATGACACAAACTTGGAATCGTTGGAAAGTACATTTTACAAGCTTTCCAATTGTACCAAGAACCCGCAAAATGGTGGTTGGTAAGGTCTCCAACCAAGAGTATAAATTTGGTACCTCAAATTAGGGAAAGAATGACAAAATTCAAAATGGAAGAACCAAAAAAAGAGACATATTTAAGCTTTAAATTGTTTATCATTTTTAATTGTTGTATTGTTATATTTGAATTGTGTTTATGGTTTATATATAATACTTGAGTTGTTTTATTTCTATGCTTTTAGAAGGTTTTGTAATCTTAGAACTTGATTTTTGACATTTAGGAGTTTTTATTTAATATATGATATATTATAAATCAAATTTTAATAGATTAAAAAAAAATTGAGTTGGTTAGGCCGGGTACTTATGGGTGCTTGCTAGGAACGAGTGGGGAAAAAACCCACCCTTATGCTCGTGTAGTGGGGTGGGGGATGAGGATGGGAATACGAAACTCATCCTATTATCACTTCAAATGCCATTCCTAGCTACACTTCCAAACTAGATTATCTGACATAACAAATGGAGCACACACCAAACACACACAACGTAACCATTTTTATCAACACCATTATTAAATAATCTGAAAGCAAGATGAATTTGATTTGATTTAAAAAGTTGACAAACTAGATTGACACAATTAAAAATTAAAGAACTACATCAAACTTTGATAAACTGTTGAAGGATCAATTTAGTTATTTGTTTAGTTTTTGGTTATTGTTTTTCTTTTCACCTTTACAATAGTCATTTCATCAACAAACACAACATTTTTTATTTGCATATGCAACTGGTCGTTTTCATTTGTGAAAAAAGGTGAGCTATTCATATCTTATTTTCTTTGATTGCCTGAGTTCTGAGGCAGTTAGTTTCTTCCCCTAGTACAAATGGCACCATTTTGAATGGTTTGCTCTTTGTGTTAGGCTCTTTTATCTCCCTTTCATCATTCAATAAAATAATACTTTTTTCGGCTCAAGATTATCTCGATTTTTTTTTTGTTGATAATTCAATAATTGGGGGAGAGGATATTTGAACTCTAAATATCTCTATTAGAAATATCAAAATGTGTTAATTAATTGAGGTACAAAACTATTTACAGATTATCTAGATTCTAGAGATTTTAAAAATAGGATAACCCTATAAACTCTAAAGCTTCCCACTCTTTTTTCTATATGAAACTTTTTAACTTTTAAACATAGAATCCTTATTCTACACATATGATTCCCCATCAATTGCTGTAGGGCCTCTGACTGCGACAATATTCATGTCCAAGATCTCCTAACACTAAACATGTTTCACAATGTTTCTTCCTTTACTTTTGTCTTTTTCTCTTTTTTCCCCCAACAAGAAAAAGGTAACCTTATCATGTTTAGATCACTCCATTAAAATGTCAATTTTTAAAAATACAATCACCTAAATCTATAGCGTTTTAAAAAAATTTGATAATAATTCATGACGGGTAGAACGCATTTAAGGTCACTAGGGGGAACTAAAATAGGACTTATTATTATTTATAACTTAGCAGTTACAATGGGTGGAGGATTTAAAAACCCAAAATGTCTTTGTTGTAAATACTAGAAGATATCATTGAGTTACAAGAAAAAATAAAAATATATAAAGGGAAACTTCTACTTTTAAACTCTATAATTTAGAAAGTGCTTCAAATTAAACCCTTCATAAGTTGCAAATTAAGCCATTAGTTTGAAGGGGTTTCATATTAAACCTTACAGTTTTATTAGTCATGTATTAATTTGGAATTTATGACACTACAAGGTTTAATTTAAAATTCAAATAAGCTATATGATTTAAATAATGTAAGTTTTCAGTAACAAAACACATAATCGCAACTTGTAAGTATTCTTTCATTTAAGGGGGTGGAATATTCTTACAGTTGTAGTTTATTTTGTGTTTAATCTATGGTGTTACTCTTTATCATTAAACCAAAATACCAATTAATTTTTTGTGTAAGTTTAGGATTCGAAATAAAAGATTTTATCAATTAAGCTAACTGTTTAATTATTAAGTATAGTATTAGTATGAATAATATGAATATTTCTTGTCATAAAAGTGTAGTTCTTCCTTTTAGTATCAATGGATGATGATTTAAGAGAGATCCTAGAGGTCAAAATATAAATTACGAGATAACTATGGGGAGCAAGCTCTAAATTGAAAGCTGGTGGGTAGAGCCTCAACAACATGGATCAGAAAGAGAGCAATTGTGGAACACCATATGGTAGATGAAGCTTCAAAATAATTAAAGTTTGTTCGCCTGGAGAGCATGCAGAAATATATTCTCCCACAAATGCCAATTTACCGATAAAAGGGATGAACACGGAAAGATGGTGCAAGAGCTACAAGTTGGAGAAGGGAACAGGAATGTATGCACTGTGGGTAGTGTGTGAGCAGAGACTCTGGGACTATGGGAGACTACAGTCTACAAGGTCCAAGGATCACAGAAAATCGCTACATATTAACGAGATGTTGTTGAATAGGTATGGCATATTCTTGAGGCAAATGAGAAAGAAAAGCTTGAGCTGTTCTTTGCAACAGTGTGGAAGTTGAAGCTACCCAGTTTTATAGTATAGAGGAAGCTAAGGTTTATATATATTTAGAGGAATTAATACCATTAAAATGGTGAGCATTTCCAGCAAGGGTGTACAAGGTGAACTTTGACAGAGTGACATTTCAAAATTAAACAATCTTGGGAGTCAGGTTAATTATCATCTGGAATGACAAGGTCAAGTAATTGTTGCCATGAGTAAATGGAGAGAATTAATAGTGCAAGCTTTGTGGTGATCAAAGCTACACAATACTGAACAAGAGAGAACCTTGGCCACAAACGTGGGAATAAGGGATGTGATAATATAAAGATGACTTTACAACAACTATAAGAGCTCTCCAATCCAATGATCAGAGTCTCTCCAAGGAAGGACACATATATAGTGGAGAATGCAATTAAAAAAAACAGATGAATTTTAGAGGCTTGAGGGGGTGCAACACATATGCCTAACACATTGAGGGGCTAGAAGAATGACTAGAGGAGCTCTCCAACTTTGGACAAATATATTTCAAAACTTATAAACCTAGTACGCCCTTATGTGTGTTTGAGATTAGATTATAAGCTAGATTTTTACTTTTTAACTTTTATGTATAGTTTTTTAAAACCTCACTTTTTATTATATTTTCTTATTTTTTTTTTCAAAATACAAATAAACCTTAGCACATTTTCAGTAGAAAACTAAATAAATTGTTCCTAAACGGTAAAGTAGCCGTCCCTTTCCCTTTGAAAGAATTGACATTATTGAGGATGCAACATACATAAGAAATTTAGTATTCAATATTTTATTTTTATACTTTATCCAATTAATTATGTTCCTTTTTTGCCATTTTAAGTGACGATTTCATGGATTTTTGTTTTGGTTTGTCTTTTTCTGAATAGGCTTCTCATCTTATTAGGACCTTAGAAGAGATTATACTCTCAAATTATTTATTTATTTTGTCGAAACAAATAATTAATATAAATAATTAAAAATTCCTACTTATCTTTTAAGGCTTATCAAATGTATGCATGTTCACCATCATCTTTGGGTTTAGCCAATGAAAATCAAGACTTTAATTGATTATAATTTTTATAAATAACTTTGATTCTTTGCATTTATTTCTATTTTAAAATGATCTTTCTTCTAATGAAATTCAATAATGCCAAGAACCTTAAGGGTGTGTTTGTTTGGAGGTAAAATAGAGTGGATGGAAAACTTTGGAGAGAAAATAGGAAGGAAAACTTTTTGAGTGTGTTTGGTTAGGTGGGGAGGAAGGGAAATAAATGGTAGGGCCCATGTGCTTATTCCTCGGGTCCACCAAAATGTTTTCTTTCCAAAATGGGGAGAAAATTGGGTGGGGATGCATTTTTTCTTTATTGACAAAAATGCCCATGTGCAAGTACACATGGGCATCATCTGGTTGCTTTTTTTTTTTTTTTTCTACAGCTTGGGTGTGATAGTTGTTTTTTTTTAATAAATGTGATTTTTTTAGCAAATTTTTTTTTTTAATAAATTTGGGTAATTGCTCTTTTTTTTTTTTTTTTGGTTATTTATTCAAACTCATTTTTTCCATCCCTCCATTTTTCCACTCTCAACTAAACAAAAATGAGAGAAATTAAAATTTTTTCTATCATTCCACTTTTCCATTTTCTCACTATTTTTTATCCTCCTTCTTTTCTACCCCTTCAATCAATCAAACTCTAAGGCTTAGTGGTATAGTCTACATTCTACCTGAAAATATTAGGGTTCAAATTTCTCCTCTCTCGTTGTAATTATTGAGTTATAAAAAAAAATAATAAAAAGTTAATATTCTATATGACTTAGATAAAAAAATTTCAATTTTTTTTTTCTATAAGATGACAACTTTATCTTATATTCGATGATGACCTATTTTGTGATCATGTGAAATGACTTTTGTGCCTTTGGGTATGTGATACGGTCATTTTATCTTTTGGTATTTTTTTCTCAGAAAAAAATTGGTTTTATCTAAAGCTGTGAAATGAGTGACTAACTGACTATTATATGATTTTCTTTTGGTTTGCGAATTAACTTTAAATTCCAAAATTACCTGTTTAAACTTTAAACTTTAAACTTTAAAGAAGCTTATTGCATATTGAATGCGATTTCTTTCTTTATTTATATAATATTTTATTTTATTTCATATATATGTTTGAGATAAATACAGTTAAGGTTTAATAAGTTAATAATAATTTGAACAAGAGAAATGAACAACAAAACCACTGTTGGCTCTTCCTCAAAAGAAAAAAAAAAAAAGAGAAACCACTGTTGGCTACTCTACAAAAGTAAGGTACACACATTCACAAGTAGTTTTAGCTTAGATGTTGGTCATGGGTTTATCATTATGCCCAGCCAAACTGTCCAAGTACCTTGGGTCGAACTTGGCCCAGACTCCAGAGTTGGTCAATTAATACACACCGAAAAGTTGGGCGGATCAACTCTGTACACCAGTGGGTCACTGGGCCTGAACCTCTTTTAGATAAATTTGAGTTGGTGGATCAACTCTGTACTACTGCACCAAGATCCTCTATCTTTTTTTTTTTTGAGAATGAAGATCCTCTATCTTGGTTGGTGAAAGTCGCACACTCTTAGATAAATTTGAGGCCTTTTTTGAAAATTTAATTATTATTATTATTAAAGGGGGATAGAGGCGAAGGGTGTTTGTGTTGAGATATCTATGATGTATAATTTTCATACATTTTAATTTTTATGTTTATGATCTTCATTCAATAGATTTGACATCATCAGCTTCTTTTATAGTTGGGATTGATGGTTATGGCTAGGTTTGAAATAATAATATTAGAGAGCATATAAGAGAACATGGAGGCAAACAGGAGCTTGATGAAAGAGACTTGGCACAATGGTCAAAGATGGCCATAAAACATGGCTATGCTATTATATAAAATAAAAATAAGACAATTATATAGATGTAAAAGGTGAGAAAGTAGAAGTAAGAAAATTAATATGATTTGACCTAATAGACACTGTCTATGTTCATGGTAGAAGCTCAAACGGCTACATTTTTCTATTTTGAATTATGGATTACACACAATTAACACATATATAAAAAATTAAACCCATATATAAAAACACTTGGATTTAGTTTATGTTTAAAACCCTAGTAACACATGGTATTCTACGAAACAATGGTCGACGCATTTGGGGTAGTATCACAGTAGCCTATGGTATTGTACAAAACAATGGTCAATACATTTATGGCAATATTTACTATGATAATCCTAAAATGATGGTATTCTACAAGAGTAAACCAATGGTGAACATATTTATGAAAATATTTAATATATTTTATTATTATGCATCAAATTACATCTATGATACTATCTTGATATATTCTAATAAGTAGACTAAAATGGAATGTTTAAATCAATATATTCTAATAAGTGGCCTAAAATGGAACGTTTAAATCATAATGGAAGGGAATATAAATGAAAGGAATATAGTGTATTTTCTCAAATGTGTTTGGGAGTTTATAGAAAAAATATATGTTTTATTCATAGTTATTAAACCCAGACGAGTCATTGATCTGGTTTATGAATTGAGTCACTAGGTCAATAGTTCAACTAGTGGGTCACTAGTCGAACCGCAATGTTAGATAATTTTTTTTATAAAATTAAATATATATAAAATTAAATTTGAGAAATCATAACATGAATATGTAAATATATATATATATATATATATATATAGGCATATGCCTAAATTAAACTCGCCATTATAATTCGAAATCAAGGTTTCACAAGCAATAACATTTGAAATTCTATAAAATTCACAAAAAATTAAACATCATAAGATTGCAACAAAGTCTTTACTAAATAAAATCTTGTTACATGACTTAAAATTTTATATAGGCTAAAACTTAAAGCAATAAACAAATAAAGCATAACAAATGTAAACAAAATAAGAGAAAAGAAGGTTTAAGCAATAAACTATATAGCATGTATTGATATACTCATACCTACGTGCTAATTGTCTACGTGAAACTAAAAATTGATATGTTCAAAGCAGAAAATTTGATGCACGATTACAGGGTTAGGGAATTGAAAGAATGAAAAGTGATGGGTATAGTAGTGTGAATAGGCAGAGAAGTGAGAGAACAATACTTTAAAGGTTTTCTCTTATTTAACTTACCATATTATCATACAGTAAACAGTAAATAAGTCAATGGGTGGGCCTATTAATATAATTTTACGCAATTCACAAACTTATTCGGGTCACATGGTTTGCTTAAAACCCGCCGAGTTTTACCAGTTTTGATCGAGTCTTGTGCACATTTGATCAAATTGATCACTTGGCTTGGTCTATGTGCCAGGTCACTAGTCTGACCGCTGGGTCGGATCGAGTTTAATAACACTTGTTTTATTAGTATAACATCCACCTTTTATTTGTATTTTCTCATAATAATGATAAAATTGATAATAGAATGAGGTTCTCCCTCCTCCTCCACTTCTGGGGAAAAATACTTAGGATGAATGAAATGAGATAGAAATTTCCTTGTAACTATTCCATTCTTTCTCAATTAACTCTTAAGTAGGTAATAAATTAGATGAAATATCCCTTAAAAATTAAACTTCATCCCCTTCCTCACTCCAAAAGAATTACCTTTTTTTTGAGAATCCAAAAGAATTACCTCACTCCAAAAGAATTAGGAAGTTTTTATAATTTGTCATGTTATATGTTAGGTATGCGTTGGGAAAAATAGTCTACTCTGAAAGAATTAGTAAGTTTTTCTAATTTATCATGTTATATGCTAGGTATGCGGTAGGCAAAAATAGCCCATTAATACAAACAATATGAAAAAAACTTATTTAATCTTTCCATATTTCTGAAAATTCAATAGGAATTTCAAATAATTTAGGCAAGTAGAAGAACTATCATAAACAAAATAATCCAACAACAGTCCACAATAAATAAATACTTAATTTTTACGTGAAAAAACACCCAAATTCTAATGAGTAATGAGACAAGAAAAGCCACAAGACACATTCCTATAAAATCTTCTAGTATAGAAATAAAGGTTTAAAATTATCTTCTCTAAAAAAAATGCCAAAGGCTACCAAAACATTAAGAACACACAATTCTTGCATTATAACAAATATTCATCACACTATGGCGGTTTAACCAATAACAAGAAAACATCTCACCAAGTGAGTCTTCGCATTTGAGTAAACAAAGAAAAGTTTCAACCAAAAACACTAGTACTTGTGGTTCTCTTCGTCAAGAACAACATATTGAAATTTCATCAAAAGCAGAGTTGCAATAACCTTAGAATTTTGGCTTGAAAGTGTCTAGTTTATACAAGAATTTTTTTTACTTTCCTCTCTTTTTTTTTTTTTTTTTTTTTTTTTTTTTTTGCATAGCGCTTGAACAATTATTTATAAGAAGAGTGTCCCTCACATAGGGGAGATTGCCTAACAAATTTTCCCCTCTTAACTTTGTTGGGACTCTCCCATTTTTATTTTTCTTTGGTTAAAACTTAGATATGGTACTTTAGGTAAAATATATTAGGCTTCTCAATTAAATTTAAAAACATATCTCTATTAAAAATAATTTTCAGCAGAAAAGAAAACTTTGTTTTTGTTTCATTGGACAATTCAATTATGTGTTTGAATTTAATTAGAGAACCTAATGTACCGTACTTAAGGTACTTTATCCAAGTTTTGGCCTTTATTACAAGCCTCAAGTTTTTCCATGAATAATGGTTTTCCGTCATATTTGACCAATTCTCATCAATTTGAATTTTCTTAAAGTGTGACAACTTCATCTCTAATGCATCATGATTCCAATGATACCTCACATCAATATGCTTAGACTTCAAATGAAAAGTTTGTTTCTTACTAGAATGGATTTCACTTTGACTATCACAATATAGAACATACCTCTATTAATTCAGGTCCAATTCTGTAGGAATTTATTCATCCACAACAATTTTTTACTTGCTATAGCAATGTACTCAACGTTAATGATAGACAAAGCAAGACATTATGCAATTTGGATTTCCATCACATTACTCGCCCTCAATAAGTGATCAAGTATCTTGAAGTAGACATTACATAATTAACATTACCAGCCATATCTACGTTTATAAAAAGGAAGACAAGATAAGGTTGGGGCGACAAAAAAGACCCCGACGACTAAGAAACAAGAGTAAGAAGGTTTTAGCTCTACCTTCAGCTAAAAATGGAGTGCATTCTTGGAGAGGTCGTTCAGGTTGAAGCATTTCAGATTAACTTTCCCTCATCTCGTCTTGTGAAATAGATGGATGAACTTGGAAAGAGGGGCAACAAATGGGTATCAGTTCCACCAATTTGGCTTGTTTATATAGTCCAACTCATCATTCATGTTCGTATAAACTGTGAATAGACGAACTACAACATCATGAGGAGGGGAAAGGAACATGGACAACCCACATCTATTGGGAAAGCTCAAATCTTGAAGCATGTAAGCTTTATTCATGACAATAAGTATGCCACGTCCAATATTTATACACCATCCCAATCCTTTTGTTCTTGTCATCGCTCAGATGTGCTCCATGGTGCTAATCATATGATATGGTTAAAATTAAGGGACAAGTAAAAAATATCCATGTCTCCCCTATGCAAAGCGGGGTATGTATAAACACGAAAAACACTACACTAGTGTTTGTGGTCTTTTTTGCCTACACAAAAAATATTACTTTTGTAAATGTTGACTCAAGTATCGAAGTAATTTTAGCCAACACCACACTAGTGTCACTTCAAACTTGTTTGTGGTCTTTTTTGCTTGCATTTAAAACCCTGAGTAGAACATGTGACCACTAACTTACCTCTTTTACAATTGTTAAATATGTTATGAAAATTACTTTTTTTTAAAGAGTTTAAACCTATGACGTTTACTTTTGATGATAGTTTTTTATCATCAGACCAAGACACTAATCAGTTGAGCTAACTGAAACTCAGAGTTATGAAAATTATTTTGACTCCACATAAAGTTATTGTCTTAAAATTATTTGGGTTCATCTATATATAAAATCAAAAAGTGTAGCTTATATTCTCACGCTTGTGATGGAAAGGGGGTGCACTATCTTGTCCCGCAGTCATAAACTTCCACTCCCACTATTATTATTAGACAACCAGGTGCTGCTGTGCTGCAGTGCTGAGTGGTGAGTGCGACTACAAATTGAATTTGGAGCATAGGAATAGGAATAGGATTTGTAATTAGGCAAAGAGAGCAATTGAGATTTTATTTAGGTAATGTACACTGTACAGATGAGTTGTGTTTTGTGTGTTAGCCGTCTTGGTCGTTGTAATAAGACTTAATATTAAGAGGGGGGGAAGTGGGGGAGAGAGTGGGACCCACACTTTCCTTCTTAAAAGTATAAACGATAGAACTACCCACTCCCATCATTTTGTATTCCTCTTCTCACCTTCCACCCTGGCATCCTCGTCCGTACCCTGTCCCCTTCTTCGTCCCGATTCCCCACCTCACCGGTTACCTCCTAAACCAGTCACTACCCCCCTCACACGTGTTATCCACCTTCTAACTCCCGACCCTCTCACACGTGCGTACTAACCCCCCCATAAGACGCTTCCCCTTCTTTCTTTCTGTGGTGCAATTGGTGCAACAAATAAAAGTTAGAGAGAGAAAGAGAACCCAAAGATATTAAACAAAAAAAAAAATTAAATAAAAAATAAAGCATAATTTTTTTTTTCCTTGGTCTTGGTGTGTGTGGGTTGCAGTAGCCATATATGGTCTTTGCTTTGGCTTGCACTCTCTCTCTCTCTCTTTCTCTCTTTCTTTCTCTGGTCGAAATCTGACCTCAAAGATCACTTCTGGGTCTGAGTTATAAACCTGCCAAAAATCTTTTAGAGAGAGTCAAATCTTATATATATATTTTTTTTGTGCACCGATGAGGATCCGTAAAAGACAGGTACCTTTCCCTTTCTCATCTCTCTCTCCGGTTCCTCTCTCAGATCCCCTCCTCAACCGGTCACCGGTGGTGCAACTCCAGCTTCACAATACCACACAACCAAAAGCCTCACACCCACTTGAAAATCTCTCCCCACAAAGTGATAGATATGCCCACTTTGGTCCTCAGCCGTCTGATCAGCCCAATCAACGTCTCCCACCGATCCGTGGAGGAAGCAACGGCTTGGATTTCTCTGATGATGTTGCTAGTGGGCCACACAACGAGCTGAAGAAGAAAGATTGTTTGGTTAGTAGAAAATGAAACAACCTTTTATCATCAATTTCTTTCTTTCTTTCTTTTTTTTCTTACTGTTGTTTGTTTTTATTTATATTTGTGTGTTTATGACAGTGCACTTTGGTTCAATGTGCCCTAAAGATTTCATGTGTATGAATTTTGCCTTTTGTTAAATTTTAAGGAACAAGCATATATGTGTTAGTGGATCATGGGTGTGTTTTTTGATTTTGCAGGAGTTGTTTTTGCAAGGAAAAGATGAGAGAGGCGGAGTGGAAGAGAAGGGTAATGATACCAGGTTAGAAAAAAAAGTCCCCTCAAAAAAAAAAAAAAAAAAAAAAAAACAAAAGCTAATCCATGTTCTTATTCATCTTTCATGAGATCTTGTAGTAAAAAAAGTGAAAAGAAGGATAATTTGATTTTACCCATGTAGAAAAAAAAAAAATTTTAAAAGAAAAAAAAAAGAAAAAGGAAAAAGAAAAAAACTGTAAGTGGAAATACTGTTTAAGGTGTTTTTATATCAGCTTTGCTAGCCACCATACCTTCCCATCTAATCTAATCTAGCTAGTCTTTTTTATCTCTTATTTATCTTGGCTCTTAACTAATATTCCCCATGCGGTGCACGTTAGCATGGGTTGCTTGCTGGTCCCAGCTACTATATATCTTGCCCTCTATTGCACCTTTATTATTTTTTGGGGTTTTGTTTGGTTCTTTCTCTTGTGCTGTAAAAAATTTCATGTTTGTGGTTGTGTGTATCTTCTGGGTCTGTTGTGCTTTCAGGATGGGAGGCATTTTGGGTGCAGAAACTGTTACTGGGGTTCTTTCAGAATCAAGTGCTTCCCGTCAAGGTAATAGTTTATGTAATTATACTAGAGAAATTAGTGAATTATATATATGCCATTAGATAGTATTCAAATGTGGTGTTGTGGTGGTTGTTGTTGTTTGGATGCAATTATGTATAGCATCTGGGAGATGGTGTGAGGGAGAGAAAGCATTTCCACCAAAGAAAAGAAGAGGTACATTCGAAAGGAGAGCAGGAAATGATGAAGATGCGATAATGGAGAAAGATAAGAAAATGAAGACTAAGATGAAGACGAAGATGAACAAGAAATGTGCGGCGCAGCAAAACGATAATAACAAAGAAGAAGAAGAAGAAGAAGAAGAAGAAGAGGGTGAGGAGAAAGAAACAAAGGACGGTGTTGAGAATGTTAGTAATGCTGGTAGCAATATTGCAAAGAAGAGAGCAAGAGGTGGTGCACTCATGGAAGGATCGCGGTGCAGTCGCGTTAATGGAAGAGGATGGAGGTGTTGCCAACAGACCCTTGTTGGTTACTCTCTTTGTGAGCATCACTTGGGTAAAGGGAGGCTAAGAAGCATGACAAGCGTTCGAAGCCGATCCTTGGCTAGTACTACTACTGCACCAAAGTTGGATAACTCTAACTCTAACGCTGACCCACCAGCGACACTTTCAACCTCGTTTGAGGATAATAAACAAAAGGATATTATGTTAGACAATGATTTTGCTGGAGCTGAAGATGAAAAGAAGCCATCAATATCGGTCACGAAAAAAAGGATGAAGCTTGGGATGGTGAAAGCACGTTCAATAAGCAGCTTGCTAGGCCAAACAAACAAGGGAAATAATGTTGTGCTTGATAATAACAACTAGGGAAAAATATATATATATGTGAAAAAAAAACCAATTTTTACTCAGAATTTATATATATATTTTCGTGTGTCTTGAGCGAAAAGAATGAAGGTTAAGGTTTGACGTTATGTTACAACTTGGTGCAACTACTTTCAACTTCCAACTGTGTTTGATATTTTTAATGAATAACAAAATGCTTGATAAGGTGTTTTTTAGTTATCAGTTTCTTCTTCCTTTAATCTTTTATTTAATGCTTTTTGTTTAAGAGCAATTAGTATTAAAGAAGTTTATTTTACAGTTTAATCTAGATTTTCTTGCAAATAGTTTTACTTTAACAATTAGTTTTATATTAAGTAGGGAACCACCCCAGGAGACACTAGTTTAGATGCTTACTGTGTATCTTTTGACTAAGCATTCGTTTTACATGTAGGTTTTTTTTACTCTCCAATATATATCTCAATTATAATATGGCAACTCTCTTTCAATTCTGTTTCACTATTTTTTTTTTCAAGTTGGAGAAATAGTACTCTTAACTGTTATATCTTCAATTTTTTTTTAAATTTTATGGTAATAGAAAATTCTGTAGGCCATAAAAATTAATTGGAAAAAAGAAGTAATTGCTTGCTGCTGTTTTCATGCCAAAATTCTATTTTTCACTGGGTTACAGTGGTCATTCAGTTGGATTAATTTTTTCATGAATGAACTTTTCCCCTCCGACATTAGTGAACTTAAACCTTCGATCTAATTTGGAATAAGCCGTGGATAATGAACGACTACACATTTCCATTTTTTCCAGTTATTTACTGAGGCGTTGTCAAAACCACAAAGCTATTATTTATATGGTCAAACTTGATTTTTGAAATTTTTAATAGATAGAGATTGATTTGAAGTAATGACCATCACGCTACAAGAACTTAGTAATGGTGTTGTGACTATTATGCTAATTAACAGCGTGTTGTGGTAAAACTAGAAAAATTTAAAACGTTCAAAAACTTAAATAGTTGAGTTATAATGCTCTTTTGAAAGTGTTTGAGTTTGACGGACCACACATGAAATTTGACTTTCAAATTAAATCAATTCTTATTTTTTCTAAAATAAAAATTCGTTTCATTATATTTTCTCTGATTTGTATTAAATAGTAAAAATAAAAATAATAACTGGGGTATTTTTAAGTTTTAACAAGAAAGGTCGTTCTCTCCCAGGAAACACAAGCACCTTGTGGATAGTTGGCAAAAGGCAATTATTTCCCCTTTGTCCACAGGTTGGTGGGGCATGGCTTGCGATATGATGGGTTAAGCTCCACCCGTTAAAATCAATCACATTGGCAATTAAAATTTGCCCGTAAGCATTTCAATTAAATTTGTTTATACGAACAAACAAATTTTACAATTATTTTTAGATATTAATATAACACTTTCACATAAGATCACTATCAACACTTTTATTGTACATAAATTACAACTTATCATCTTTAACAATTCTGAAAAAAGTTATAAAATTTGTTGTCTACTTAAACTTGTTTACCATCAATGTAAATATTTGAAAAGATGAAATTGCTTGGTGAAGGCTTAGAGACAATTACTACAAAGTCATAGTTGAGAGCCAAGTCCAGTGAAACTAAACCAAGTAAACAGGTCAAGTTGAGTTAGGTTAATCAAGTTGGGGTCAACAACGAGTTCAAGTAAAAAACTGGTTATTCTTAACAGATTGCGAGTGAGTTTGGTTAATCAAGCTATGAGTCAACTTAATCAAGTTATGGGTAGACTCGTATTTTTTCTTATGCATAATAATAATAATAATAATTAACAAAAAAAGATTAAAAGTGAAAAATGACAAAATACTCTACTAAAAGTTAAATACTACATAAATTCTTAAGTTTACACAATTCAAAGTTTAGTAATGATATCATTATTATAAGAGTTAGGTGACTTATTATTAAGTGCTAAAAGACGACGTAATTTTGGTTTTTAAATCCATAAAAATGTTTTAAAAGTTTATAAGAAATATTGTTAAAAAAAGGCACAGTAAGTGCCCATAACTCTAATGGCATTCTTGGGCAATAGAGATGCATTCCCATGACTCTTATCCTCTTAGATACACATTTTGTTCCGCTTAGGAGATAGTGAAAGAGATGTTAGTTCACTTGCAGCATATGAAACTGACAATTACAAAGATCATATGAGTTTTATTGCAAAATTTTGGAGTTTAGACCAATACTCTGAGCCTTTTATCACACCAAATGATATAGAGATGTTTCAATCTAAGTTATTTGATTCTCTCAAAATTTATATTGCAATCTCAATTTTTTTGAATCTTATTATCTTGTGGTCAAATTAATTAAAAATAAAATGTTCTGATGGTTGTTATTTAATTCAACGTGGTCATTACCTTATATAGTGAACATCATGTTACCTTTACATGATTTAACATTTGGAGTGATTTGCTAGCTTACTTGACCAGTTTAAATAAATAAATAAAACAACTTAAAAATTGGGTCAAATAGGTTGACTCAATATGGGTTGGATACGGGTTAACTCATTTTTACTCCGAGTAAAAATTTCTTGGGATCATATTGGGTATTTTCCTTTTACTTTAGGTCAAATTGTGATATTAGGTCCATTTTGCCATGTCTAAATGAAACCAATTCTCTCTCTCTCTCTCTCTCTCTCTCTCTCTCTCTCTCTCTCTCTCTCAGGGACATGCATGTGGTTCCAGCTGTACAGCTTGTTAGGTTTCTCTACGCTCATCCAAGTTAAAATGCAGAGTATACACAGGACCACCATACATCTATTAGATTCTATTTTTAGATGAGTTATCTTGAAATCAGCCAAGTTCATAACCACTGCATTTAAAGTTACCCTAATTTTTTTTGTACAGTCTGAGGTATCCAATTCTTTTGGATATTTAAAAAAAAAAAAAATTAATATTCGAGTTGTTAAGACTCATCAAATCATTTTGTTTATTAGACGGAAGTTCTTGATCCATTGATTGTCTTCATGATCACTTTGCAATTCTCATGTGGCCCACCAATTTCAAGTAGACAAATGTCTGTTGAAGGACGCTTGTCAACACATATAATCAAAAGAACTTGGAATGTGATTTGTTTTGATTCTTAATTACTAGGAGTTTTACTGTACAATATATATGTGTGTGTGTGTGTATTTCCCCTGATTGATGTACACAGTTTTAACAGTGTACATTGGAATGGAAATAAAAGTAGATGCTGGAGGTATTGCTGGGAAAAAGAATGCATATTTAGGAAGTAGTTGCTTCAAATAGGCAAGCGGTATATGAAAGAAATCTTGAATGAAATATAATTAATCAAGTTTACATCCAATCAGTAGACCCAACGACTGAAAAAGCGAGTGTAGACCCCATAAATGGCACCTATGACTAAAAAGCACAATATCGGGTCCAAAATTATAGAGGGTGATCGATGATAGTCTATCAGCCATTGGCTTTTAGTTTTACCATGCAAGCTATAGCTTCCCATGACCAAGAGGAGTAATAAATGTGCTATCTTGCACTTTGATTATTGGAACACTATTTGCCTGAGGTTGCTTCTGAAGCATAAGTTCATTTCATAATTAAGCTTCATTAAGTTTGACTACCAATTGAAGATTGTCTTCCTTTTGCTATCATGTGGAGTAGAGACTAAGAAAAAAAAAATCCTTCTACAAATTGAACCAAGTGTTTTATACAATTTCTAAATTTTGGCCATTAAGGCTTATAATCAGCCACATCAGCCTCAAATAAAAGCTTTATAATTTGCGTTTACCCCACCTGATATCTGAACATGGATCTCGTTTTGTGTTTGTCTCATACTTTGATCACTATCCATCATAAGACCTACCCTAGTACTTGTCAAGAATGGTTTCATGCCATGGAGCCCAATGTTCGGAACAGCTGGTAGTGATGAACTACACTTTAGCTAAAATTTTTTGAGGAAAAAATGTAAAAACATTTCCTGAATTTTGAGTAAAAAATCATGACCCTCTGTTCTTCTAATTTGAAATTTAATTAAAGCTCCTAAACTTTCGTTAGAAAATTGAAATCACATGTGATGCTCTTGATGCATTTTGATTAAAAAAAATTATTTTAACTAAAATTTAATAATAAAAAAACTTGTTTTAAATTGTATTAATAATTTAACGTTTTCTATTTTTCGTCTCTACCCACATGGAACCCATTCCTCTCTCTCTCTCATGCCGCAGAAGACATCAAGAGAGACGAGCCATTGAATGCGATCAATTGAAGTGGGAGTGGGTGTGTATGGTCTATTAGAAGATGGGAGAGGGTGTGATGTAGGTGGAAAGTCACAAAGTCACAAGAAACAAGTTGCTTCTATTTCGAGAATAAACCATTGAAATCCACAACGGGTTAACTGAATACACAAGCAGAAATTTGAAATCCACCAAGAAAAAAAAAAAATCACCTCCTCTCTAAAAAGCTTATGAAACAGAGCTTGAATGCCTGAGGGATACAACCAGTAATTTATAGAAACCAATTCATTGAACAACTAGATTCTCAAAAAAAAATTCATTGAACAACTAGGAAACCCCATGAAAACCCTAATTTGGGCTAGGCATGAAATTAGTCTAAATAAACGGGAAAATCACCAAATCATATTTGAAAACAAATCTTAATTACTATGTAAGGACTCAATTTCGATTAAACTATTCTTAAAAACTCTCTAAAACAAGGAAATAATATGCTCTAAAAATTTCACGAAATTAAAAATAAAAAGAAAATAAAAGAAATAGAATATACAACAAAACTTAAACTTCATAGTTCATACTCTATTTATATATCAGAACTATGGGTGTTTGTAGTACAAATCGGTGTGGTTTTCGGTCATTTTAAGAACAACACTTTGTAGTGCAGTTTAGCCAAAACAATCACCACAGTGCACCTTAGTTGGTATACAATGTGTGGTTTGGTTGGTTTTAAGATAGTATATTTTTCAAGATGTCATGGTCAATTATTAGTTTACTATTAATAAGAATGACAATATGATAGTAAGCTTTAGAAAAAAAATATAATCTTTGTAAAAAAAAAAAAATCACAAATATATAAAAGACAAAAACAAACTTATGACAGATTAACAATAAACTAAAAGTTCCACAAATATATACAAAAAAAAAAATAAACTTTTGAAATTTTGATTTTGTGAGAGAGAATGAAAGTGCGAGATGGAGAAGTGAATGAAGTTTTGAACTTTTGATTTTGTATTTAACTAAAACAAAACCATTTTTAATGTGAAACTAGAATAAACTTACGCAAGGTTGGCTAGTTACCCTTTTTTTTTGTTTTTGTTTTTTGAGAAGAGGCTGGCTAATATAACATTAAATTATTAATATATTTATATATATATATGTATGTATGTATGTATGGGTGTGGTGTGGTTTTGTGCGGTTTTTTTTATCATAAAACCGCACACTGCACCACACAGTGCGGTGCACTTCACTACCATTTGTGGTGCAGTGCAGTTACTCTATTTTGTGGGCAGTTTTCATCGGTTTGGGTGTGGTCCTGCGGTTTGAGCGGTTTGGTGAACACTTCTAATCAGAACCCTCTAATTGAAAAAGCTACTCCTTGGGATTTTGAATCTGTCATACCAAGCGAATAACTATGTTGAATACTTAAATCCTTTTATCTTCTTTCAATATTTATGTACAATTCATCAAATTGAATTAATAAAACAACTGGAGATTCCTTTTTCTTGAATTTTAGAAAATTAACCAAATTCGATCACCTAATAAGGATTGATTGACAACTAACTAGATATTTCAACCCTACTAAAATCAATAAACTTTGGTGATTTCAGCTAAAATTATAGAATCTTGACATTTACAATCAATTAAATTGATTTCATGGATCTTTAGCGAATTTCTTAACAATTTATGTTTCATGATCTTTGGACCTACTACAATTTTCATCATTTTTTTTCAAGAGCATCTATTTTTTCCTTAATGACTTAAAGAAATTTTCCAACAAATTACATTATTTTTCACATAATTTTTTAGCCCCAAATTTAAGGCTTGAACTTGAAACTGACTAAAATAATTCTTGGTATTGCTTGAACAACACCAACTCGTAATTTGGTTATTAAAGACTTATCTCAATCAACCGTACAATTTTCAAATTTGTAAAAACACACACATGCACGGATGCACACATATATATCACTAAAATGAGTTAGGAAATCTAAATTGTTAAGATTAATTTTAGTGATTTCACAAATATTTAATTTTTGATGGCTTTTATATGTATCACTGAAATGAGTTAAGAAATCTAAATGTTTAAGATTAATTTTAGTGAATTCAGAAATAATAATTTTTATGGTTTTTATGTCAATTGTTGTCAAAGCAACTAAACGTGAGGAAGAATGTCATTTCTAAATCTATTATTATTATTATTATTATTATTATTATTATTCCAAATAAAAATTGTTTTTATATAGAGTTTATAAAAATAATTATAAAAATTTATTTAATATAAATAATTAATGCACAATTTTAGATAATTAATATATGTATTTACTATATTGGCAATTCAATGTACTTATACTTTTTTTTTTTTTTTGAGAAAATGTATTTATACTTTGTTGAGCTAGAATCCCAAAAAAAGAAAAAAAAAAAAAAAAGTCTCAAAGAATATATCACGTGACAGAATCTTATGCTCTCTTACATAATATATATATTATTGATTAATTACTTTATTTCGACCATGAAAAGACTAGGCACGTCAACCATTATTATTAGCAATTTGTATAATACTTGCAAGGTTTTTGTTGAAACTGAATTTTTTTTTCTTAATAGAATATCTCTAGAATTTTTTTTTTTTTTTTTATGCCCATGAGGCTACAACTACTAATTTATAGAAGGTAATCCTAGGACATCTAGGAAACATAAGAAAATCCTAATTTTTGCTGGGTATGAAATTAGGTTTAATAAAAGGAAAAATCACAAAACCTTATTCTTAAACCGACCGTAATTAATATCCTACCATATAAAAAGTAAATTTTGACCACAATACTCCTAAAAATTATTTAAAACTAAGAAATAAAGGATAACTCTAGAAAATTCTAAAAATTATATTAAAAAATGTACAAAAATTAATATGCAACAAAACATAAACTCGATATCCTATCCTACATCACGAATCACCACGATGTCATCTCCATTCTCATAAGTGATGAATTTTTGAACAAATATTTTACGATTTTTTTTTTTATATTTACAATGTTTTATTTTATTTTATTAAAATGCATCACTTGCACCTGGCATGATTGATTTGAGTCTTTGTTGAAAGTTTAGGGAGTTTTAATATAATATTAGAATAGGAGGTCAACTTGATTTTGGCCCAAAATTTCGGAAATGATTTTGCATTTTCTCCCAATTTTTAGAAAAATTATTAGGTACTCATTCCTCTCACATTCATGGTGGGTCCCACCATGAATTTAATTAGTGGGACCTATCATTCATGTGAGAGGAGTGAGTATGCATTTAAGGTACTCCGAGAGTACACAATAATTTTCCTAATTTTTATAATAAGATATATCATCAACAATATTTTAGGGACAACATTATTCACAATTGATGATATAACATGTTGTGATTGGTAGATATTAAAAGTGCTATCAATAGTGAACTCAAGTAAAAATAATGTTACTCTATGCTATATTAGTAATTACGATAAAATTTGAAAAAAATGTTGTACCTCATGTTACTCATTTTACAAAAGTCTTTATTTTAATTTAAAGATTAGCACACAAAAGGAATGATAATTGAAAGTTGTTGCATTGCCCTTCATTATAAAAAGCACTTGTACCTCCTATTTAAAGAAAGCACATGGACCACTCATGTCATACTTTCGGGCTCCAACTGCGTTTCTGTCTTCTGCTACTAGGAATGGATTTTCATTTTAATTTTTCAACAAAACCCACCATCTGCGGTTGAGGTCGTGAGGGATGTATGATTGGCAAAAATGAGATAAATTAATTCTCGGTTTTACAATTTGTTTTGGTGATTGTAATTTTGACCTTAAGGACAGAACGATAGCAGTAGGGTACGGATTTTTTAATATTTTAGTCTATTCATAATTGTTTGTGTTTATGGAAAGGGAAGTGAAAATTACACATCAAATTAAACACATGTCCATACTCATAAGTACAAAAATGACTGAAATCGTGAGTTGAAAACAATTTCGTGTCTTCATCTCATGCACGATTTTAGTTGTTGCACGCCTGTGTGGTAAGTACACACATGTATGTAACAGGTTTTACTACTACGAAAAAAATATATAGATCTTTATGGTTAGGGCCCGTTTGGATGGAGGGGGAATAAGAAAGAGTAGAGTAAAGTTTGCTAAAAATAGACTAATTTTAAGCTAAATCTACTCTACTCTCCATCAATTCAAATGGACAATTAATTAAAGTTCTTTAATTTCATTTATCCATTATGTGCCAATGCCTAAAAGACAAGGTCACAAGAGTAATAGAAGTCACACTTGTAGTTGAACTGTTGTTTTCTCATTCCCTGGGTTTTAGGCTTCTAGTTGTGGCAGTGGCAGAGTGTTATTGGCCAGTATGACCACCAATGCTCGTGTGTACCTCCTTGTCCCACATTAGACTAATTTCGTGCACTACAACAACACATATCTATTATGCATGCTCTTTCGTGTTTTGGTCTCTTCTACCAATTTTAAAATAATCATTGTAATATGAAGCGAATGAGAATTTAGTTTCAATTTTTTTGCAGAATGGTCACTCATTTTTGTGGTTTAAATAAAATTACAGATGCCCTTCTTGTGCCTGTACCATTAAATTTGACAAAGAGATTCTTTTTCGATGTAGACTCTTAAGATGGAGACAATAGCCAAAGTCTTTTCCACAAATTTGGAGACTCTCACGCCCTCCCCCCAGTTTGTTTGGAACCTCCAAGTCAGGTAAAAATTTAAAGGCAGCGATAGGAGACACCAGTAGGTCAAATCACTTTCATTATTGTAAGATCTTCACGACATTATGGTACCCATTTAAGTTAAACAAATTTCTGCTAAAATCCATCTTAGTATTGAATACTGT